>BPTQ01000006.1:100319277-100803750 GCA_019973895.1 Chrysanthemum seticuspe
TTAGAAAAACAATAAATATAAATGAAAGAAAGTAAATTTACCTGTTCCTCCAACAATTTAACCTGCATAATTGTCCCCGGCTAACTCTCCCTGTTCATTCTTTTTCTTCTCCAATTTAGTTGTAGGGAAACCTCGTATGCCGAAAAAAGTAAGGCTGTCAGCTCCCTGCAAATCACACAAATTCAAAACCTATATCGAGTACACTAATCCTAAAGTAGATCGTACCAATTGAAGTATACCCAAATGAATATGAACCTAAATTTCAAAATAACCGATGCATAGGAATAAAAAACACAAACGATTCCTAGTCTCAATTCACAAAAAGCACCCATTTCACTAAACTAAAAACGCAACTCAAATTTACAGTTGTATATACCTCTGTATGTCCACACCAGTGTGTCCAAGAAGAAAGTAAATTGTAGCTGTTGAAGCTTCCAATTCGACAGCTCATCCTTTCTTCTTTTCGAGCTTTCTGTATGACACCAAACCATAAACAAAAGAAGTTAATATACAGAACGAATAGTATTTTCATTGTCGAATACAGAAAGACGTAATAAGTTACCCTGTATATCTGATTTATTCAGGAAACTGAAGAAACTCTCCGTTTGAAGTTCGGCAAAACCAATAAATCCCAAAACTAAACAAAGTATTTTGACAAAACTAAACATAACTATTATACAAAATAGTTATAACAAAGATAAAAAAACCCCAAATCTAACAAAAAATAAACATAACCCACCTTCAAATACTAGTCTCCGAACCATCTTTATTGCTCCAGAAAAAATTATTGCAATCTTCTCCGATGTCATCAATCGCCTCAGACGTGTGTTTGCGTTATACCAGCAAAAAAAACGGAAACCTAATGGCGGTGTGTATGTGTGTAGAAGAAGAGAGGACAAAAAAGCTGGATAACTATAGTTTCTTTATTTTATTTATTAAGGCTGTGTGTGTAGAACAAAGGAAATAATATTTTAAGGTGTTGGAGCAACAAATACTATTTTATGAAGCAGGCACAATTCCATAAGTTTTGGAAATACTATTTTATGAAGTAGGCACAATTCCATAAGTTTTGGATGCACGAAATCATAGGTCTTCGCCAAATGAATATATATATAATGTATACAATACACATGGACTTTTTACCACCTTGAGTTTGATAATTGATATGATACCAAGATGAACATTTGTCCTTTTGTCAAATTATTAGTAAAATAAACCACCTCAGTGCTAAAACGATATATCATAGCATTGGGCAGCTCTGAGATTGTAGTTAGACACTGAATAGCTGTCTCATATACCAGCTGCACGTACCAACTGCAGTTTGGAAAACCTCAAAGCTTTCAAAATATGTTTGTTTAATAGAAGCCCGTGTGTGACCAATTTAGCAATTTACCTAAGACTATGTTTATTGGCAAGGTTGCCAACCCAACCCACTCAAAATACATACAAAAATAATACTTTTTTAATTTTTGTATACAATCTTGCTTGCAACCATAGTTACTTGGCAATCCAGATCCCCAACCCACAATCTGTCAAAACATTGTTTTATTGGCTAGTTTTTTTTTTGTTTTCCTCTCTTTTTTTTTAGTTTTTAATATTTTTGGTTGGGTTGTTGATAAATGGTTGAAAAGTATAGATTGGTTGTATGTATTGGTTGTGTAGGTGGAGGAAAGAGAAAATAATATTTTATTAAGAGATTGGGTTGTGATGGGTTGTTGATAAAGATAGTCTAAGGAAGTCCTTGTACTGTTCATCAAGATTTTTTATGTTCATTTATGTTAAGAATAATCTTGTATCTCTTCCGATAAATGCAAATAATAGTTACAAAATTATGATACATCGATCAATCGCTCAACAAGAATTGTATAGTTAGCTAAATCTTATTGTAATTAAAACTTATGATTAGTCTCAGACTCGCTATTTTTTGAAATCATTGTAATGTTGCATATTTAGACACAATCATGTAATCATCAAAAACTAAAAGTAAAAAATTATGTTACTAGTAGTCGTAAACGCTAAAAGCTATTACAAAGCACTAATTCAATTCTAAAATCAAAATAGTTGACAGCACCCCATTCTGCTCAAGTTGGTCCTCTTTCGGATCAGTGGCCTTTTTGTGAATACCTTGACCACTTATGGTGTGGTCGAGAAGTAAATGAACCTTAAAAAGTATTATAAAACCTGCAAGTTAGGGATATATTAACTTGGGTCAGGTCATGAACAATAAAATACACGTAGACTATAAATCCATATATGTCTACAATAAGAAAGAATTATCACTGATATCATACAAAAGGTGATATCATATAGAGTAGGTCCCTTGTAACAGTCAAGGTCTACGAATCAATCAATCAAAAGGTGATAATGTCTGGGTTGTATCCAACCTTCTTCAAGTGTGATGACACTTCCTTCATGATTTCCTCATATCCGCTCTTGGAACTCGGGAGTGCTAGCATACACTACAAACAATTTAAACAAAACAGTTACCGACGAAATACATAACCAACACTTGCATCAGTTGAGCCAAATGATTAAATTCAATTATCTCACCTTGTTACAACAACGAATCATTTGCTTGACACCAGGGGTGAAAGCAAGAAGTGCATGCTCTTGGGTCTGACCATCCTTGGAAATACCAGGTTCAAAACCACCAATGATCAAATCAATAATCAAAACATCACGATAATCCTGTTAAGTTCCAGTAGCATATTCAATAAACCTCATTAGCAGAATAACAATATCCAAGCCGAAGGTCGATTAACTAATTAATGATACCTTGCTCTATTAAAGGACGTGCCTGTCAGAAGAAATGGACAATTGAGTATATATTCAAACAGTCCCTAAGCAATCTACATTATACAATTTAGTTAAACACATAGTTAAACACCTGAGCCAAAAAAGCCTCAGCGTATGCTTGTTATAACTACAACATTTCGCGCCTATGGGTCGCTATAACTATTTAAGTATACACTCGAACCCGGAAGGATAATTGTTCCACCAGTGTTAATTCCAGAAACAAAAGCATCAATCTTACCGTCTGAACCTTTCCAAATTTCTGGTCCAGTTGTTTCATAATGGATCTAGAAACTAAAATAAGCAATTAGAGTTGTAACATAAATACAAAAAGTAGAAATACAAAAGAAAGCTAGCTTTGGGTTCGCAGGATTCTCAAACTACTGAAGAATGTATGCATTTGGTGTTTTAGCCAATATTTCCTCAGCCTTCGCGACATCACCTTTCATTCCTTTAGCAGGGTAAGTAAGGACCAACTCATCACCAAAAGTTAGGAGAATCATCCTTCTCTCCTGACTCTTAACAATAAACACATGAATTAAACGAAATCACTTATTACGTATAAAAAGTTGGTAATTATAATTTAGTCTATGGAGCTGAATATTATCGCTCAATATTACCTAACAAAATTACTACTTGACAAATTCAATCAAGGTTTTAGCTCATTTCAGATGCTGATATATTCTGCTCTTAACGATTAAAGATTTTGTGATTTTTAACCCGTAAAAACTTGATACAATGGCTTTTACCTCAAAAATTTTTAGCAATGGCTGCTATCCAGGCTCTGTCTTTACTACATGTACTGTTCTATCTGTATCTCTACTCAAGTTGATGACAAAAAACTAACCTTGCATGTACGCGAAGAACCATGTGTTGAACTGTGTCATAATGTGACTGTCCGGTTGAATGTGGATCGAAACGCAAGCTTCTCAAACATAAATGAACCTGAAGGTTTAAATAAGCTTTATAAGATCTTTTTTAATGGCAATTTCTTCAAAAATGTTGGCGACTATGAAGGACAACTGAGCGAAAACCACAATAAGGATCATACGTGTCCATGCATATTGGCCAAATTGATGCTTGTACATCTTCATTTTTAGTGAAAGAATAAACCACACAAAACCTGGATCAATATAAAAGAGAGATTAAACTTCAATTATAACTCAAAAGATTCAAATACGTAAGCAATCGTGTGAACTTTAGATCAAAATCACAGAAACGACAAACCTGTTATATACAAAAAAATAACAGGTAGCCATATGATATCTTTCATCATCCACACAACATACAATATGCACGATAACACGGTATACATTTAAAGTGATATATTTATGAAACCTATTGATTGATGTGTAGAGGATATAAGAAGGACTCTAATCTCTTAAGCCCCGCCATTAGGGAATACCAACTAAATAATCCATTTTTCAACAACTACAAGCGTGATTGACACGCCTGGGATAGAAGGGGTAAGATGGTAACACCGGCATGACCTCCCACAACTGGAAAAAACTGATCATAGCATGATTGACACGCCAACCACCAAAAATTTATAAAAAAAGTCAAATAGGTGCACCAGATTCTTCTCATTCAAGATATCAACTATAGTCGTTAGAAGCAAATATATCAGCAGTTGAGAGAACCTAAGACCTTGATTGACTTTGCCAAGTAGTAATTTTATAGGCTAATATTGAAAGATAATACTCAGCTCCATAGACTCGATTACGAATTGACTATCCGAATTGACTTTCATGTACAAAATCAGACTTTTAAGCTCCATATTAGTTGCACCCACTTACAGAATCACTCCATAAGCCACATTTATACTATTTATATTATACATACATCCAAAGTAACCTATGCACCATGTTATCTCATCACCATTATACTCACAAGGACTAATATCACAACTTTTTCTCAAATAGTGTGATTGTGCCTCCTTAACATACTCCATAGGTTATAAGCCCAGTCTGCGCAACACATAGTAACCTAAACTGAAGTGTGTGTTCAAATGTGTGGTATTATCCAATCTCCAAACATCTGTATTGATGTTTTTTAAGAGAGTAAACTTTATAAACAATGTAAACCAAAAAAGATAAAAGGTAAGCTTTCTATGTTAATATTTTCCTGAATAGTTTCTATTAAGCCATGCTGACGGAAACCTACCAGTACAGCACCTAATTTCTTGCAAAACATAAATAAACGTTTAAACGTTTTGGTTATACAAAATGCGAGAGATTAGGGTGAATGGTGGGTCATGTAACTTTGGATTCAAAAAGTTAACTTAAACAAAAAACTTTGTTGAGTAATACCTGCATGAAGACAAACACTATGCAACTACAATGTTAATGGTCCTGATATAGGTTTCGGTTTGTCCCTTTATCAACTTTGTCAAGATTACTTAATCATTCACGACTTGGCCATTGCCACTGGAACTGGTAAAAGGTAATCAAATGATATATTAGATACTTGAAGCCTCATAGATAATTTTGCACAAATAAGCCTATTAGCTATCAAATGAACTCCATATTTTATGAGTACCCTTAACATAGTTCATGTCCATATTTGACATGATAACATAAGTATATAAGAAATTCATTTATTGATTTTATAAAGATTAATGTGGTATTTTCTTACATTGTAGTAGAGATGAAACACTCATGTTTGGCGTAAATATGAAGATACGCAGTGTCTTCCCACTTCCCCAGTAATAGGCCTTGAGATCCAAAACATTCGGGTGGCGAAGCAGAAATTTAGTAACTTTCTGGATGCAGTAAGCAACTCTGTTAGAGTGAAATCAAATCCACCACAGAAATGAACCAAGTCTCTACCCGACTCATACCCTACATCAACTATTGAACCAACTGTGCCAACTCGTGTGTTGACTACTTTGTTGACATTCACACCAATGACCAAAAATTCTTGCTCACTTTTGTATTTGCAGCAGACTGATACATCTTTTTCTATAAACATAACGCAAAATCAAGCTTTGTTACGACTTCAGCCATAGTAGGCCATTGATTTCGAAGACTATGCAAGCAGCTTGCTGCAACACGTGCAAACTCTTTTAAACAATCAGTCGATATTTGCCCTCTCAAATCAGAATCAATAGATTTGGGACAATTATTGAACTTTGTCCCCCACCACTGCTGATGCTAAGACCCGTGATTTCCGCTTTTACAGTCTGTAACCTTACCCTGCTTGCCATGATAATGAAACAAATCACGATAAGCTTGACAATAAATAGATACATCAAATGAGATTCAGTTGACATTTCAAACTACAGAGCATAGCATGTTATTCTAACAATATCTAAACACGTCTAAGCAAGCGATGAAACATTATATCTTTCCTGCAAGCTCATACTCTTTCCATGCCTATGAAGCCTATTTATGATTCGATGTTAGCTTTTAATACATAAAATGAAGCTTAAATTTTATGTCTTATGAGTTTGCTAAATTTATTTATATATAAATGTGGTTATGGTCAGGTATATAACAAGAAATCCAGAATCAAGAAGAAGCTCAGTCCAAGAAGCAATAGCTTTCTCATCTTCTTTCAACTCAATCTCAAATCTTCTTCTGTCATTTTTCACTTCTGCACATGATGATAAACTTAATTCTTCCACCATCAAAATGCCAAGCACTACTAACAGCTTTCTTAAACTTTCTACAGAATTCACCTACTGAAGCGGGTGTTTAGGTAAGTTGTAGGCTAGATATATCCCCCGTAACTTGTATTTCATATCACATCTGGTCGCACTATCGATCTAAGCAATTTTTCAGCTGTAAACGAAGAATCATCAAAATGAATAACCTTATTACAATCATGATATTTTATTCACAAAATGAATAAAATATCACTTTATTGAATGTGTGTCAATCTCTTTTTCAGCTGATGTCGTTACAACACAACAAACAACAAATTTTATTGAACACCTCCATATAATAAGTATTGTGTCACTTAAGTGCTTATACTTACCTGTTAAACCATGTTTGCCTTTACAGCCTTTTCTAAGATACTGATTTAAATCCTTCCTTCACAGCCTTGAACGAAAACAATTGTCTCCTTCATGGTCAATGTCCCTCTTTTGTAAAAAACAACTGTGTTCACTGCAGAAAACTTTTCTAAGATACTTGCACCACGCAATAGCAATCCTTTTGTAGCACCAAGAGATGTTCCAAACTAAAAAATTAGCAAAAATCAACTAAGACAAAAGGTCTTACCAGCACAACCATTGGTGTTGCTAAACCTAAAGCACATGGACAAGCAACTACGTACTTGCATTCACAGAACAGAGAAAAATTTAACTCCTAAAGGCGTCCACTTTAACTGTAACAATAAAGTTGTATCAGCTACTATTATCTAACATATATACTTGCTAATTTACAAATACTACTCTCCATTCTGGGTGGTTTCATTGGCAGCACTTGATGAACCTTCACCAACACCACTTGAACTCCCGACATTTTCCGCTACTGGGGCTGTGACATTGTCTGCTACTGGGGCTGTGACCTCTTGGTTCTCATTTGATTGATTTTGCTGGAGCAGATGGTTTAAGGCCAGTTCTTCTGTTCCATAAGCACGAACAGCAGCCACAACTGAATCTCTAGGAAATCCCAAGGTTGTGAGTCTCTCAATAGTAGCATCTGCAGCTTGACGTAATCTCTTCTTCTTCTTTGATTCAATGAAAAGCTGAATATCAGAATTAGTCTCTGGATTCGTCAAGTCATCTAGAGCTCTTTGAGTTTCATTTTCATTTCTTTTAAGCGCCTCTGCAGCAAGTTCATTTTCAAAACCATATGATACCAGTTCCTTTAACTTCTCGAGATTAACGGATTTCTTAAGTGGCGTAACTCCAAACTTCTTCTGATCCATAATTTCGTTTCTCTGCCTAATGTCATCCTCAAGCTTCTGTTGCTTCTTAGCTTTTTCCTCAATAAGAAAATCGACAACAATCTCAACATCTTGACGGTTCATGCGTAGGGCCCTTTTTGCAGCCCTTTGTCCATACCCCATCCCCATTAGCATAGATAGCTTGTCATCCGGGACCTGGAGCTGCAAGTATCTACTCCTAGCACTGTTCAGTGATATCTTTGCTTTTTCTAAATTGCCACTATGGTACACCACTATACCTTCAAGCAGTTCCAATTGTAAGTGCAATGCAAGTTCAGGATGGGAATTTCCGTGAAGGAGTCTGAGACGAGTGGATTCCTTTCCGTGAGATCGTTCAATTCCTTTACGAGCATCTTCAGTCGTTTTCCAGCTACTGATAGCTTACTGATGTCTTTGAGCATAAAGTAACACCAAACCATGTCTATTTGAAGTATTGGGACATTGTCGATTAGCTCAACGACCTTGGAATTACATAGCGAAAAAGACTCCTCGCCCATAGCTAGAACTTCAACAACATCTTCATACATTTTCTTTTTTACCAATTATTTTGCTTTTCCATGAAACATAAGCCCCATCATTAGCGCACGTTGATCGTTCTCAGAACCAAGCTGCACTTTCTCTCCACTTTGATTCTCCAATTCAAGATTGACCTTTATGGTGCTTTGCCTATGTTGCATTTAGGTTTCATTCATTTTTGAAATTTGGTTAAGTGGGTCTTCTTATATATTTATTGTGGTTTATGTTAGGTATATTTATTGTAGCTTTGTTATATTTAGGTGTTAGAGTAATTAAATGTTGCTTATGGTGCTTTAAATGTTAGTTATGCTTAGATGTTAGGGTCACTAAATGACACGCAGATTTTGGTTTAGGATTTAAGGGTAAAGGTGGTTGCAATTCAATGTTAGGCACATTAAATGGTCTGCACCTGATACGCTTACGCAGCGCGTTTGGGGTCAAAGGAACTTCCTTTTCTTCGAGCAAGTTTTATAACACCCTAGGCAGTGAACCTAATCGTTGTAGTGTAGTATTAGGGTAAGCCACGGGTATTGATATCGTTCTCTAGGGGAATAGGAATGCTAGTGATAAGTTACTACGCTAAGGTTGGGGTTGAGGAAGATTATTTTTTTATCTTTTTATGTTTTTTAGGAATTAGAAAGGTACGAATCTCGGGGTTTGGATTTGGGGGTTGGTATTTCTACCGATTACTCTACTTGTCTAATTATCTAATCTAAGGTGTATGTAGTCTATGTCTAATTATTGTGTGCTCGTATGATAGTTTAAAGATATGTTTACTTAGGTTTTATTACTCCTTGATTATCTCCTATTGATGGTTGAATTGTCACGTCCTTATTCTTAATCGCGTCGTGTGTCTAAAGTCGTAGGGTATGCGTTTATCCCTAACTCTTTGAACCTACCAAAGGGTCTCGTCTACAAAATCTCTAGGAATTATAAACTCTAACTCTAAGGTACTCTTTGGATGGTTTAACCTACAACTACTCTAAGTGTTATAGCCTAAGGTTCACAAAGATTAATCAAGCATTAACTACACAACGAATGACCTATCGCATTACTAGATCATTAACAATTAAGATAAGAGACAACCAATCAATATTCAATAATCAAGTTTCATATTCCCTAAGCAAACACACAAGTAAATTAGCCGGACATGGAGAACATGCAAGCATACACACAAGTAATTGAAGACATAATTGAATTAATGAAGTAAAACACTTATCTTGTGGTAAGATAGGGTTTGGAACCCTAAAATACTGTACAAGACAGCCTTGGTTTGGTTTAGGTTTTTACTCCAAAAGACTACACACTGAAAACTGAAAAATTCGGGTTCTATATATAAGATTACAATTGCGACGGCGTCACCTTATGATTTGTGACGCCTTCGGGTAACCGTCATTAGGGTTTCGTCTTGGCCACGTTAGTCTTGCGACGGCGTCACCTTATGCTTGTGACGCCTTCCCCTTCAGTCTCTGACGCCGTCTGAATCAAATCTAGGCCGTCTGAGTTGCGACGGCCTACTCTTTTAAAGCCTGACACCGTCACTTAAAAATAAGCAATTTGGCTACTGTCCCGTCGCAGAAGTGCTCCGACGGCGTCGCAATTAACACCTGACGCCGTCCCCTTGTATTTCAGCAGCTTGAGTGTCTCGATTCTTGACTTTGGCCATTTTCTTCATATATCCGCGCCTTTTCGTCCAAATAAGTGTCATTCCAGCAATTTGCCTTCAAGACACCTAAAAAGTGAAAAGGAACGATATTAAGTAATAACGGATACAAAAGTGATCAAATAAGGGCTTAAACGACCCCTCAAAAAAACCTTATCAAATATCCTTACACTTGATATTTGCTTGTCCTCAAGCAAATGTGCTTTTAGCCAATTAATTTATAAGTTAGGGTCATGAAGCATTGGTTTAAAACAATCCACAACACATATAAGCCCCGCAAAAGTCATAACAAGCACGGAAATTACATACTAGTACCTCACATGGGGTGTTTGGATACTCACATCTCTCGGGTGTATATGAAATATAACAAGTTGGAAATGGAAGATAAACACTCATTAACCGGTCCTAGTACATAGATTACCATAGGCTTGAGAATAGATCAAACCTCCATCGCTTTGGCGTAAGCACCTAGGAAAGACTATCAAAGAGGTCTTTTAAAGGGTTGTAATGTTAGGCTTACGGTAGGGAAACAAAGGGTTTGGTGGGATAGGCTATTTAGTGGTGGCAAGTCAAAAATATTTATGTTACAAGCATATGAAGAATGGCGTTACTAAGCCAAGACTCGACACTCTAATCTCTAGATAACTGAAACAAAAAAACATAAATTTAAAGATAGATGTAGGATGATAGCCCGTATGTTTTTTTTGAACACTCTATTTTTTTATTTTTCTCTTTTTCTATTTTTTTTCGATTTTTTTTTCATACACTTTTACTCTACCATTCTCTACGGTAACATCAAAATGATAGGGATTTATAGGCACATCCCTACACTTGAGTTTTTATTACTCTAACACTAATTTGACCCAAATTGAAAAGATCAAAACACTTGGGGTACGTTATTACGCAAATAAGGGAATTTAACTTTCCCTTCCATTCATTTCATAAACTTTAACTTTTCCCATGAGTCCCAATCGTCCCAAAACTGTGTACAAAGGATATGACTCGACTTAGCAACTCATGCAAGCAACTAGATAATTGAACTAAGGGTTTAGGGTGATAACAATAATGCACTAAAAGTGAGTGCATGCAAGGTAGGCTAAGGCGATTTGGGTGTACATTTGGGGGTGGGGTGTAAACAATGCTCTTCATTGATATTCCGGAAAAACCAAAACATCACGAGAACCGCGAAAAGGATAGGCTATGAGGGGTTAACTAGGGGTATCGTGTACTAAAGATGAGTACAACGCAAAGGTGTGGGGGAATTACTCAACCGATGTGGAAGAAGTAATTATATTACGGGTATCAAACAAGGGTTATCCTAATGCCTCTTATCATTTAGTTATTCCTAACTACACAAGTGTAGTCTTACTAGCGATCTCGGGATGCATCACAAAACAAGTTCTAGAATCTATTATACTACCGGTTCACACTCTAAGCATTAAAGATGAATGCTTTAATTCCTACTAATCTAAGGGCGATCCTCACATTTTGGGTGGAATTTAGGTGGTAAAGGGTTTTTTGTGCTAGTCATATAACTTCCTATCCATGAGACGCTTTTGTTAAGACTAATGGCCCACTCCTATGTGTCATGAAAAATTTTAAATTTTGTGCCAAAATTACCCTAACCGACATTTTCTCATAGTTTATTACACAAATACAATTGGACAAAGCAAATAATCAAGGATAAGCATAGTTTCAAAGTTCCCGTTTTATTTTCCCTCCCTACACTTAAATTGAACATTGTCCCTAATGTTCCCCGAAAGTATCAAAGTTATGATAATAGAAGGTAATTAAAAACGAAAGAAACTAATACTCCCCTGATTAGCTCGGTAGGATCCGTGTAAAGTAGTGGTTAAATCCTTTCCAAGAAAAATGTATGCGTGAAAAGCTCCTATCAATCTTTTGTTTGTTCTTCTTGATAAATAAAACCTGCACACTTGAAGAAAACAAACGAAACCTTCGCGTAAAATCGGCGGTAATAATATATATATAAGACTCTACTAGGATATAATGCTTGTGGAATGGATGTTTACAGAATTTCTGGAAAATTAAGACCTGGAAAATTCCAAAAATTTATAAGTAGCTCAGAAAACGAGAAAAAAGTAATATGTTGTTTTTACTCCTTCCTGGCGCCTTCAGGTTATCCTGACAAAAACTGGTCTGCGATTTTCTAGAAAAAATTCTGGAAAATTTACATCTTTAGAATCTGGAAAAATTTCTGCAAAACATCCATTATGACTCGATACAAGCATTTGACTTGAACAAACACACACATATATATCTTTTAATTAATTGTTATTCTCATGTTTACATTTCTTTTGAAAACGTGTGTAATCCTCCCTACACTTATCCTTTATGTAAAATACCTTTATATGCAATTAAGACGAGGTTAAAAACAAAATAAAACATTTTTACAAATTTAAACATGAGAATAAACAATCACTAAAAGATATATGACACTAACAAACAAACAATTAAGCATGGGTTGCCTCCCATGAAGCGCTTTTCTTTATTTATGAGTCTTGTAGATAGACTCGTAGTCGTGCTCCTACGTAACTTTATTACCGTCATCTCCTTCCTTATGACGGTCTCTAGTGGTTGGTTCCATGTTGTAGAAGTGCCCTATGATACACCTCTCTAAGAGTTCGTCCTCTCCCCACTCATTTCTATATTCCGGTCTTAATTTCAAGCAATCCTTATAGAATCCGAAAATCTTAGCCATGACATAATCTACTCCTTTTTCCTTATCCTCATTATTCCTATAATAGACCGACGGTTTAAGTTCCTTTTCATCATTAGAGAGTGATGAAAACTTCTCAATCTTAAACGGCATTTGGTAAGCTATGTCGTCGGTCTCATCCTTGAATCACACTATTCCTAATGAGGGATCATAAGTCATCCCGGTGTTTTCTATGAAAGGTTTTCCTAGAATAACATGGGACAAGCTAGGATCTATGGTCGTGCTAATATCATCCACAATTATGAAGTCCATAGGAAACGTGAAACTTCCTACATAAACAGGCAATCCCTTAATTCTACCAAGAAAATTGCAACTAACACTAGGATTATCGGGATCTTGCCTAGTTGGAATAGGCTTCTTCATTACCCAATTGTAGTAGGTGCTAGTCATTATGTTGATTGGGGACTTGCGATCAATGTAGGCCTTTGCCACGAAAAGGTGTCCTATGCAACATGGTATGTTAAGATTCCAAGGGTTTCCAAACTTGATTCTAGGGCTTTTCCTAACATACATGTGACGGAGGTCACGCACTAAGTGAGGGTGGCAAGATAGTTCTTCTTCCTTAGGAAACTTATTGAAATAGTCATTGTCTACTTCATTCAATTCCTCGGTTGTTTCATTCGTTGGTGTTTCCTTAACCTCAAGTATCATCTCATGGTTCGCTTCGTCATACGTTCTATTAGGTTTCACTAAGGCGATGGTATTGACGAATTGAACGTGCTTAGCTAACTTACTTGGGTCCTTAATCTCTACACCGGAAGGCTCGGGAGTTGAGATAGCATTAACCTTCCTGTCACTATTGGCCATGGCTTTTAAAAGGTTATCTATCTTCCTATCCATTTCGGCTTGTTGTTGGTTAAAGCGGTCCGAGAGCTTAGCTATTTGGGCTTCTTGGGATGCGACTTGGTTTTGCAACATCCCTTCAATGTTTTGCTGGTTAGGACCGTGAGATGGGGGGCCATGAGAAATCATTGGAAGTGAATTCTTTGGTTTGCCCCCAATAGAAGTCGGGCTTGCTCTTCCAAGCTTCTCGGGTATTGTTGAAATTCCTAGGTCCGGGTGTTGTAGGGAATCTTCCTCCCGTTCCATTAATACGCGAGGATGCGTAGTCAACGGAAGCATGTTCGGGGAATCGGGTGCAAGTGCGCGTGTTATGGGCATCACTACACGGTTCACACGAGGAAGAAACTTTGTTCACATGGCGTGAAGACTTAGGATTTTCGTAGGAGCTCATTAGGAATTTAACTTGATCTTCAAGTTCGAGCATCCTACGGTCGGAAGGTTGTGAGTCGATGGGAGGCAAGGAGATTGCCTTAACGGTTTTGGGCAACTCACGGGGGTCATTCCAACTTTTGTTGTCATAGAGAGCAAGGTCCTCTATTATACCCCATGATTCTTCCGCGGTGAGATCACTAAATTTTCCACTGGCCGCTTGGTTAATGGATCGCTTAGTGGGGAAATTGACATGATCGTAGAAGATTTGAACTTGAAGCCAAAGATCAATGCCGTGATGAGGGACTTTATGAAGTAAGTCCTTGAATCGAGTCCATGCTTCGTAGAGAGATTCACCTTGACGTTTTTGGAACATCAAGATGTCATTCCTAAGTTTAGTGGTTCTCCCCGGTGGGAAAAATTGAGCAAGGAAGCGAGAGGTGAGATCATCCCAACTTGAGATGGAGCCGGCGGGAAGTCGCTCAAGCCAATTACTAGCTTGGTCCCGTAGAGAGAATTGGAAGAGACGCAGACGCGTGGTCTCCCGAGTAGTAGCATCAAGGTCGATGGAATCGAGAATTTTGAGGAAATCCCTTAGATGCTGATTTGGATCTTCGGAACGAAGTTCATGGAATGCACATCCGTTTTGCACCAACCGGATGGTGTCAGATTGCAGGGCCGTAGTTTGGGCTTGATCGGGAAGCTCAATGGTGTTCCTATACCCTAGGTGGCTTGGTCTCGAGTATTCACCAAGAGTACGGGCTCTTGGCGGGTCATTTGGTGGTAGGTTGATGAATGGTGGTTGGTTATCACCTTCCATGATGAAAAGTGATGGGATTATGAACAAAGGTCACGAAGAAGGGGGATAAACTATGAGAAAGCTAAAAATGAGAAAAATTTACTTGATAGGAATCAAGCAAAGAAACCTAAACGAGGTGGACTACTAACTAGCTATTCTATTCCCCGGCAGCGGCGCCAAAAACTTGATACGCTTACGCATCGCGTTCGGGGTCAAAGGAACTTCCTTTTCTTCGAGCAAGTTTTATAACACCCTAGGCAGTGAACCTAATCGTTGTAGTGTAGTATTAGGGTAAGCCACGGGTATTGATATCGTTCTATAGGGGAATAGGAATGCTAGTGAGAAGTTACTACGCTAAGGTTGGGGTTGAGGAAGATTATTTTTTATCTTTTTATGTTTTTTAGGAATTAGAAAGGTACGAATCTCGGGGTTTGGATTTGGGGGTTGGTATTTCTACCGATTACTCTACTTGTCTAATTATCTAATCTAAGGTGTATGTAGTCTATGTCTAATTATTGTGTGCTCGTATGATAGTTTAAAGATGTGTTTACTTAGGTTTTATTACTCCTTCATTATCTCCTATTGATGGTTGAATTGTCACGTCCTTATTCTTAATCGTGTTGTGTGTCTAAAGTCGTAGGGTATGCGTTTATCCCTAACTCTTTGAACCTACCAAAGGGTCTCGTCTACAAAATCTCTAGGAATTATAAACTCTAACTCTAAGGTACTCTTTGGATGGTTTAACCTACAACTACTCTAGGTGTTATAGCCTAAGGTTTACAAAGATTAATCAAGCATTAACTACACAACGAATGACCTATCGCATTACTAGATCATTAACAATTAAGATAAGAGACAACCAATCAATATTCAATAATCAATTTTCATATTCCCTAAGCAAACACATAAGTAAATTAGCCAGACATGGAGAACATGCGAGCATACACACAAGTAATTGAAGACATAATTGAACTAATGAAGTAAAACACTTATCTTGTGGTAAGATAGGGTTTGGAACCCTAAAATACTGTACAAGACAGCCTTGGTTCGGTTTAGGTTTTTACTCCAAAAGACTACACACTGAAAACTAAAAAATTCGGATTCTATATATAAGATTACAATTGCGACGGTGTCACCTTATGATTTGTGACGCCGTCGGGTCGCCGTCATTAGGGTTTCGTCTTGGCCACGTTAGTCTTGCGACGGCGTCACCTTATGCTTTTGACGCCGTCCCCTTCAGTCTCTGACACCGTCTGGATCAAATCTAGGCCGTCTGAGTCGCGACGGCCTACTCTTTTAAACCTGACACCGTCACTTAAAAATAAGCAATTTGGCTACTGTCCCATTGCAGAAGTGCTCCGACGGTGTCGCAATTAACACCTGACGCCGTCCCCTTGTATTTCAGCAGCTTGAGTGTCTCGATTCTTGACTTTGGCCATTTTCTTCATATATCTGCGCCTTTTCGTCCAAATAAGTGCCATTCCAGCAATTTGCCTTCAAGAGACCTAAAAAGTGAAAAGGAACGATATTAAGTAATAACGGATACAAAAGTGATCAAATAAGGGAGTACCATGTTGGAAGCTTTGAATACCCCAGCCATTCTCCTTACCATGTAATAGGCAAGATTAAATGGCCTTTGGTGGATAAGACAATAGATCATTTGCACAAGGCATGCATTTGGATGATCTTTGTTTCCAACTAGGCTAATGATGTTTTCCCTAAGAATTTCTTCCCATTTTCTAAACATGGGATGCATTTCAAAAAGTTCCATTTTAAAGGGATTACGGTGAATTAGCTTTTTGTTACGATCGTAACGGGATTGGTCGGTCCTAATTTTAAAGATAGTATCGCGAATGGTTTCGGGATTGTCGAGAGGAGTGTTGTAAAGAGGCTTAGGATCAAGTGCAAGGTTTTGAGCGTTAATTGCCCAATCTTGAGAGTACATACAAATTCCTTCACAAGGAATGCGAAGAATTTGAGCAAAAGTGTTGAGAGGAAGAGTAAAGTTTTGTGTGTTGATGATAAAGGCGATTGAGATGCTATTATCGGTGTTTCTAATGATCCTAAAGCTTTTGTAAAACTCAAAAATGAAAACCGGACAAATTTGTTCATCAATGTCAAGAAGACAATCAAAGTTGATTGTCGAGAAAACTTGACGAATGTCGGTATCTTCAAGGAAACATTCCTTGACTATACGACCTTCGTGAATAAGTCGTTTTGTGAGGCTTTTGAAAATTTTACGGTTAGTTTTGGTCAGACCCCTTTTACGATAGTAGTGAGTAAGATAGTGGACGGTGTCATGATGATCTTGTTGAGTGGCTTTGGGTATGGTTGGTCAATGGTGTTCTAGGAAGGAGTACTTGAGGTTATGGAAGCCAATGAGGATGGATTCAGTAGCTTGGTCGTTTTTGTGTTATGAGAATAGAGGGAAAAAGATCAGTGGTGATTTTTGAAATCGTATAGCTGAGTTCTGTTCCACGATTCCCCCGGATCCTTTGTATTTGGGATCCGGCTAGTACAACTAGAGGGATCCGGCTACTATGAACATAAAAGAGGTTGTTTTGACATTATTTTTGTAGTATGCTTATGGAATAGCAAAAAAAATAGTTCGGAGGTTTCAGATGACGATTGTTTTTGGATGACGGCTTTTGATGAATCTCATAACGAGGAAGTGATGACGGCATTAAAGGAAAAAATTATTCCCGATGACGAGAAAGGTGGAAGAGTGACGAAAGAGACTTCTAACGCTCTTAGTGTTTTAATAATCAAAGTAGTACTTGTGAAAACAAGTAGAGCTCAAGTATCCTATCTAATGAAAAGTAACACATACCTTTATGCTTCTTGATTTGGTATAAGACCAAAATTACTTCATGAGCCTTTAAAGTAATCCTTTGTACTTGATGTAATAAAGTTGTGATTACTTTAAGAATCCTTCCTTGAATGTTGACTTCATCTTTGAACGAAGATTTTGGGAAGTTCTAGCATGAAAATTACTCGAGAACGGAATATTGTTAGAATCATCTATCAATGTCCAACAAAATGATTTAATAGAAAATATGATAAAAAAAAAATCATTCTTTGTAGTTTTCAAACATACACGGATCGTATCAAGTCTTTAAAGTACAATATACTTTAAGAAACTTGGTTACGAAGCTCTGATGCCAATTGTGGAAAACTAGAAGGGGGGTTGAATAGTTTTACCAATTTAAAACTTCCTTTTAAATATTTAGATCGACTTATGTCAATCTATTTGGTTGTTTATGTTGGACGTTGATAGATAGATATATAAACGTGTAATGAAAGATAAAGAGTAAGAAGCACATCACCACGACACAAGTATTTATAGTGGTTCGGCTACAAGGACACCTTCCTTGCCCTACTCCACTCCTCGAGTCACCTACTCGAGAGTTCGTAAGCACTACACCAACTCCTTATGGCGGAGAAGCCTTCACAACGTCGCTTAACCTTTTTCTGGTACAAAGCTAAATACCGAGTTCTTTCACACCAAGGCGAACCACACCTAACACAACATCGCCTACCCTTTATACGGTGCTAGGCTAACCACCGAGTTCTTTCACACCTTAGGAGAACTAATCCTATCACAACGTCACCTACCCTTTATTAGGTACTAGGCTAAGCACCTAGTTCCATTACTATGGAGGAACTACTACCCTTCACGACACAACACCTATTATCAAGGAGATCTACTCCTTGTTACAACACCATCAAGGATATCACCATCCTTGTAAATAAACAAATACTTATATGTACAACGATGCACCTCATCGATTATACGACCTAAGCATTCTTCCCAAATGCTACTTGATTTGATTCTTCGGCATCCTTCACTAATGCCTTTGACATACCGCTTGGCACCATTCATTAATGCCTTCTCCTTGACACCTATAGCATTCTTCACTAATGCTTTGACACGGATGATAAGCACCTTTCACTAATGCTTTCATCTTGACACTTTCGGCATTCTTCACTAATGCCTTCAACTCAACATCTATGGAGAAAGGAAGAACTATCAACAAGAGAACCTTCCTAGTCTTGATGATGACGAAGCATGGCAACTCATGGACTTGAGCTTGCACATCTTCAAGAGGTGGTGATCTTTCCTTTAAGAGGAACCTAGAAGATCACACAAAAAACAAAAGACAAAGACTACATAGATCTCTTGGATCTGAGGTTAGAAGGTTAGTATACTTGGGGAAAGTATGTGTGTAAAGGGATGCATAGAAAGGAAGAAATGGCTCTCTATTTATAGAGGAATTTCTCTACTGTTTCCCTGGATCCCACGGATCCCTTCCACTTGGGATCCGGCTAGCACAAAGCTAGGGATCCGTGGAACGCTCCTCTTTGCCCATGGGTATTTTTGGTTATGGGTCATGGGTCATGGGTTATGGGTTGATCCATGGTTTTCTATCTAGATACAATGAACCTTAAGGATACATTGAACTTGTGTAAGTGGTATATATAAAACCATGGGTTATGGGTCAAAACCATTTGCTAGTTTTTATCTATTTAGTATATACTTGCTTTTACCCATTTTAGTATATACTTGTTTTTACCCATTTTAGTATACTTAATATAAGTATGTATTAACCCAATATGTAAACACTAGTTGTTGTACATATGTATTTAACTCATAGAATTACTTAAACTTGTTAAGCCAATATGTAAACACTAGTTGTTGTACATATGTATATAAAATCACTTAATCTTGTTATAGTGTTTTATGTGAAAACGTAAGTGTGTTATAAAACTATTAGTTCAAACCATTTACGTGTTTTATTTGTTTCCTTAAAATGATCTTACTTTTGTTATCGACAAAACATTAGAAGATCGTAAAATATAAATAAACGTTTTTACGGCTTATTTGTATTAACAATCTCCCTCTTTTTGTTGATGACAAAACATAAAATTATTTTAAGGAAAAGCTAAAATTTGTAAATGTTTGAATTTGTAGTTTTTACTTTCTTCTCCCCCTTTTTGTCGAAACAAAAAGTGTTTGAAGAACCTAACACAATTTTTATAAGAAAAATTATAAAAGATGTAACGAGAGCAAGTGACGGGAATGGTACTCGTCTTAACTCCCCCTTGACGAGTCCATCCCTTTGAAAAAGGGCGTCAAGGACATAGTGTAAAATAAGCTAGTTGTGTTTGCAATTAAGTTTGCAAATGGTTCGTCTAAGTGACGAAAACGTGCTCCCCCTCGAATATTGCAAAGTTGCAATGGGGTATCATGAAGTGTAATCCAAAATTGGATTAAGTTGCAAATGATTTTGCAATATTGTTTAACACAAAGCTCCCCCTAGCTTTTTGGTGTCAATATTTTCATGTGTATTTTGAATAACTACAAAACAAAGGTTAGAAAAACAAGAGTATATTGCATAATTTCCTGCAAAAGAGACTCAAGTTAGTAGAAATTTGTGCTTCTGTACCACGGATCCCACGGTTCCCTTCAAGGAGGGATCCGTCTAGTTATCTGGAAGGGATCCGGCTATCTGTTACAGTTTCTTCAGCAGTGAAGAAATGTCAAGGAGTGCAACCTGAGGGAATGAGATAAAAAGTACAATATAACAAGCACAACACACATAATACTCATGGCATAAAAGTATTCAATAAAACAAAGAGATACACAACCAAATCTCTAAAAACTAAGAGAATGAACTAGCCAAGTAGATGCTATTAATGCTAATAAGTTAACCCAAACTAAAGATTCGACTAAAGACTTAATTACTAAAGGGTGTCCTAAACGTTCTAGGTTTGAGCTAACGACTATTATGGTTATTATGGTTTAGGCTTGTTAACCTCTTTGAAACGTTCGAGGAGGTGATGAAACATGAAACGATGCTCTTCGCGTAATTCATGTATCAACCTTTCAACATGTTTACAATGATAGCAATCCTTGTTATGGTTTTGAATTTCTTGAAGTGAAAGTTCAAGTGAAGTGGGTTGAGGTTCTTCAAATAAAGGAGGATTTGGTTGAGACTCATTTAGTGATGGCTCTATAATGCTTGTGGCTAGAGGTAAAGAGACATCAACTTCCATTTGGTCAGGTGGTTGCTTTTGATGTCTTCTCATAATCCGAAATGGACTATTGGGAGGGATGATAGAGTTTGCTTTTGGATCAAGTGTTGATTCAACATTTTGATTTTGTGGCTCAATCTTTTCATGTGAATTGGATGCTAATGGTGAAAGATGAGATGGCCAAGAGGGTAAGTCTTCTACATTGTGAGAGTGTGAAAATGATTGTGAAGTATCTCTAGGTACTAATGATGTTGGTTGAGTTGTGGGGGGTTTGTTTGCTATTGTAGAATTTGGTGAGGATATCCTAGTGGGAATCTTATTCTTGGGGATTAGTTTGATTGGTTTCCTTGATGTGGGAGAAATCCTAGCATTGGTGGACTTAACCGGAGATGATTCGGTTGAAGAAACTTCGTGTATGATTCTAGCAAGTTTCTTGGGTGGTTCTTGGGTGGATGAGTGAGCACTAGGAGCCTTTCTCATATTGAAATGACTAAGGGAAATGGTTGCAATTGCTGATATTTGTGTGAGATGACTAAAGTGTTCTAGGCAATGTGGTTTATAAAGAGAAGATCTTGGCAATTAGTATTTAAGACTTAATCCACTAATGTTCATGAAAATGTGATGATTGACATGCACAAGGTTGAGATTCAGAGTTCACACTGATCTAGGAAATCATTTAAGATGAGATGGAGTGTTTGGGTTATCAATGTTAGACATATACTGTCACCCGGATCCCACGGTTCCCTCCTTGGAGGGATCCGTCTAGACTATTCCTAGGGATCCGGCTCTCAGCAGTTATGACAAATTTGAAATGGGGTTTCTAGAAGCTAAAGCCTATCTTGTTTTGGGTGTTTCAGCTCTCCTAAGTGTTTTAGGAAGAGAGGGTACTTGAATGATCATGAGTAATAAGTGTTTGTGCACATGATTGCTTTTTATGGAAGAAGGAAGGGACAAGAAGACTACCAATGGATGTCCAAGGATAACACTAAGAGTTATGAGGGTGACAAGTCATAATAAATGATCCTAGTGATCAGGTTTTAGCTTGAGGTGATATTAAGAAAAATTCTCAAAAATTTCAAGAATTGAAAAACTAATTTTTGTCTTACCTTGAGATATAAAAGACTAGAAGCAATTTCCTAAAATTGTTTAGCTTGCTTTCCTAAGTGTTTTGAGAGATGAGAATTATTTTGTGAGTAGTTGAAGCGGAAGTATGGTGAGTTTTAGATGTGATGATAAAATCAGACTAAGATCGTAAGTAAGCCTTTAGTGAGTCTAAGCCTTTCTCATCCTTGACGTGGACTTAGTTGGGTTCTAAAATCATATGCCAAGCTAATGTGATGTTATCTAGAAAGCAGTTTTGATGTGCTGAATGATGCATTGTTGATCTGATGTCACGGATCCCACGGTTCCTTCCAGGGAAGGATCCGGCTAGGCTAATCCTAGGGATCCGGCATCTGCAGATCAGAATCAACACAGAACCAAAAAAAAATAATGTGCAGATTTTGTACACTATTAAATCTATAAAACAGGCAATTAGGAACAAGCAAGCCATAATATAGTACTAGAAACAATATCCAAAATTCCATAAACCAACAATGCTAAAAAGAAATCATTCAAATATAAGATAAATAAAAATAAGCACATTCCTATTGTCTCTTTCGTCAATTATTCCTCTTTCTTTTTGACGGCTTAGTGAGATTGTAAGCGAGGTTTTGAATCATGCCTCTTATTTGTTTGTATTCCGCAGTCTCGTTTGGAATGGTTGGAAGTTGTTCGTGGTATTCAAGAATGTCCAATTTAATGTTGGATACGGGGTCGATGTCCTCCTTATCTTCTTCTTCTTCTTCTTCTCCGGCCGAGGAGTCCGAGAGGGATTCAGGTTTCTCTCCATTGACCATGAACCGTTTAGATGGTTGTTTGGTAAGGGGTACCATGACGTGATCGGAAAGGTAATGGTCATCGTTGATAGGGGATGGTTGCAATGCACTGACGTACTTACAAAGTCGTGTTAGGAGCATACCATATGGGAGTACCATGTTGGAAGCTTTGAATACCCCAGCCATTCTCCTTACCATGTAATAGGCAAGATTAAATGGCCTTTGGTGGATAAGACAATAGATCTGATGACGTATAGTCTGGAGTCGGGTCATAAACCCGACTAGAGCCCAATACTCACAAGCCCGGCACGAACTGGGCCAATATCAATACGCGTTTGGGCTCACGAAAGCCCAAGCCCAAATCTATTTACGGAATAGATATCCGATATCTTCTAAAATAAGAAGATAATCATTCCCAACCGACCTAGGCGGGATACGCCGAAGGTTGGGGAACATGGAACCAACAAGGATTCCGTGCGTATATAAAGGGAATCATATCCCTCGTTTAAGGTACGATCTCATAACCCTAAAACTCCTTAAACCCTAAACCGATTACTCACTCTCACGCCGGAGGATAATCGTGGGAGACAATCCCACGGTAAGCCTAACGGTGTTTCTTGTCTCTTAGTGCGCAGGTCTCAAGCAGCAATTCTCAATTGGTACGAGAGCCGGAACTCCAAACCAGGAACGCCCAACTTTTGTATCAACAAGTGGCGCCATCCGTGGGACCCTACACTAAGAACCAACACTAGAATGACAAAGCACGGTAATCAGCGATCGCAGTCAGACCTTATGGGGAAGAAGTCGCAAAGTGGACTAACCCCTAAGCAGACCCCTGGGACAACCAGCGCTGCTAAAAATAAGGGATCAGGCCAAGACTTGATCTTCCCTCTGGTGGAACCGCACTCGGGAACAACCCAAGCCACTATAACCACCACGAGTGGAGTAGACCCACTGCGCACCGTCTTTACTACTCCCTTCCAATCGGTGCTAGAAACTGACCTGACAAAGGTACCGGAGGCACCAGGCCGGGATAAGGGTATAGCGGCAGAAACAAACGCACTCACTCTTGAGGGGGTCGCACCGGAATTAGCACCAGAAGTTTTCGTATCCCAAAACTACGAAACATTAACTGCCCTCATGCAAGAGGAAGAGAAGAAGAGATCAGGTCGGAACTTGAAAGCCCGACTCAATTTCGACTCAGAATACGATACTTCCCCACTGCGCCACCAGAAAGAAAAGCGCAGAGGAAGCGGTCATAAACCCCCAGTATTCAACAGAATCGGGAGGAGAATCGAGGGTGATGAGACATCTCACTCGCAGCACTTGAGTGATAGTGATAGAGAAGAACGGCGTACCAGTGTCTACGCCAGACTGGGTAGCCGTAAAGTACATGACAGACTGGGGCGAAAGTATTCCCCAAGTGAGAGCCCTTCAGATCCAGACTATAAGTCAGACTCTGAGGACAGCCGGCGCAAACGCCGTAAGAAGGAAAATTCATCTTCTGATAACTCCTCGGACAACGAGGATAGCGATACAGGACATTGGAAGTCTAGAAACAGACGCGATAGCCAAGAGGAAGACATGTCTCTCCCATGGCGCCGTCAGAAAGTGGATGCGTTAACCAGACGCATTAGTGATTTCTCTGAGAACAAGAAGAGGCGCATGCCTACAAATGTCAAGACCTATGATGGAACAGGTGATCCTGACGATCACCTAAAAATCTTTGAATCAGCCGCGACCATTGAGAATTGGCCACAACCAGTGTGGTGCCACATGTTTAATTCCACACTAGTGGGAAGCGCGCGGAACTGGTTCAACAAACTCCCACGAAGGAGCATAAATGGTTTTGAAGAGTTGAGAAAGGCGTTCCGCCTAAATTTTACTCAACGGAAAAAGTGCGCTAAAAATCCTGTCGAACTCGCCAGGGTAAAGCAGCACCAAGGAGAATCTATGAGCGCATTCATGGAACGCTTTAAAGATGAATGCATGCAAGTTAAAGCATGTCCTGAAGTACTAAAGATCTCTGGCTTCATGAATGGGATTAATAATCCAGAACTCATCAAGAGGTTGAACGACAAGATCCCTGAGACCTTTGATGAACTCATGAAGCGCTCTCGGTCTTTTGTCCAGGGAGAAGCCGCCGCGGCGGATAGCAAAAAGAACCACTCGAGTTACCGGTCACAGGAACAACCTGGGAGATAATCGAATGACCGAGGTAGTAACCGTAATAGGAGCTATCGCAGCCAGAGGAGCGGCAGAGATAATGACAGGTACACTCCCCTGATCAAAACCCCAAAGGAAATACTCGCAGCGGAAGGCGCGAATTTCCCAAGACCGCCGCAGATGCGTACACCAGAAGATCGGGGCACTGGGAATGGATACTGTGACTACCACGCGCAAAAGGGTCACACCACTAACAAATATGTCCAGCTGCGCCAACTCATCGACAAGATGGTCAAAGAGGGTAGACTGGACCACTTGGTTAAAAACATTAAAGAGGGAAGAGATAAACAAAAGAATGGAAACAAGAAGGAGACACCCAAAGATAAGGCCGATACAATCTACATGATATAAACGTGGCAACGAATTACTAGACAGAAGGTCAGCCATGAGTTTTCCCGAAGAAGCGAAATCTCTTTCCCTACTCTAACTGCGGACAACGCAGTAGCAGAGCCACTCACCATTGAAATCAGTGCGGGTTTCAGATGACGATTGTTTTTGGATGACGGCTTTTGATGAATCTCATAACGAGGAAGTGATGATGGCGTTAAAGGAAAAAATTATTCCCGATGACGAGAAAGGTGGAAGAGTGACGAAAGATACTTCTAACGCTCTTAGTGTTTTAATAATCAAAGTAGTACTTGTGAAAATAAGTAGAGCTCAAGTATCCTATCTAATGAAAAGTAACACATACCTTTATGCTTCTTGATTTGGTATAAGACCAAAAATACTTCATGAGCCTTTAAAGTAATCCTTTGTACTTGATGTAATAAAGTTGTGATTACTTTAAGAATCCTTCCTTGAATGTTGACTTCATCTTTGAACGAAGATTTTGGGAAGTTCTAGCATGAAAATTACTCGAGAACGGAATATTGTTAGAATCATCTATCAATGTCCAACAAAATGATTTAATAGAAAATATGATAAAAAAAAATCCTTCTTTGTAGTTTTCAAACATACACGGATCGTATCAAGTCTTTAAAGTACAATATACTTTAAGAAACTTGGTTACGAAGCTCTGATGCCAATTGTGGAAAACTAGAAGGGGGGGTTGAATAGTTTTACCAATTTAAAACTTCCTTTTAAATATTTAGATCGACTTATGTCAATCTATTTGGTTGTTTATGTTGGACGTTGATAGATAGATATATAAACGTGTAATGAAAGATAAAGAGTAAGAAGCACATCACCACGACACAAGTATTTATAGTGGTTCGGCTACAAGGACACCTTCCTTGCCCTACTCCACTCCCCGAGTCACCTACTCGAGAGTTCGTAAGCACTACACTAACTCCTTATGGCGGAGAAGCCTTCACAACGTCGCTTAACCTTTTTCCGGTACAAAGCTAAATACCGAGTTCTTTCACACCAAGGCGAACCACACCTAACACAACGTCGCCTACCCTTTATACGGTGCTAGGCTAACCACCGAGTTCTTTCACACCTTAGGAGAACTAATCCTATCACAACGTCGCCTACCCTTTATTAGGTACTAGGCTAAGCACCTAGTTCCATTACTATGGAGGAACTACTACCCTTCACGACACAACACCTATTATCAAGGAGATCTACTCCTTGTTACAACACCATCAAGGATATCACCATCCTTGTAAATAAACAAATACTTATATGTACAACGATGCACCTCATCGATTATACGACCTAAGCATTCTTCCCAAATGCTACTTGATTTGATTCTTCGGCATCCTTCACTAATGCCTTTGACATACCGCTTGGCACCATTCATTAATGCCTTCGTCTTGACACCTATAGCATTCTTCACTAATGCTTTGACACGGATGATAAGCACCTTTCACTAATGCTTTCATCTTGACACTTTCGGCATTCTTCACTAATGCCTTCAACTCAACATCTATGGAGAAAGGAAGAACTATCAACAAGAGAACCTTCGTAGTCTTGATGATGACGAAGCATGGCAACTCATGGACTTGAGCTTGCACGTCTTCAAGAGGTGGTGATCTTTCCTTTAAGAGGAACCTAGAAGGTCACACAAAAAACAAAAGACAAAGACTACATAGATCTCTTGGATCTGAGGTTAGAAGGTTAGTATACTTGGGGAAAGTATGTGTGTAAAGGGATGCATAGAAAGGAAGAAATGGCTCTCTATTTATAGAGGAATTTCTCTACTGTTTCCCCGGATCCCACGGATCCCTTCCACTTGGGATCCGGCTAGCACAAAGCTAGGGATCCGTGGAACGCTCCTCTTTGCCCATGGGTATTTTTGGTTATGGGTCATGGGTCATGGGTTATGGGTTGATCCATGGTTTTCTATCTAGATACAATGAACCTTAAGGATACATTGAACTTGTGTAAGTGGTATATATAAAACCATGGGTTATGGGTCAAAACCATGTGCTAGTTTTTATCTATTTAGTATATACTTGCTTTTACCCATTTTAGTATATACTTGTTTTTACCCATTTTAGTATACTTAATATAAGTATGTATTAACCCAATATGTAAACACTAGTTGTTGTACATATGTATCTAACTCATAGAATTACTTAAACTTGTTAAGCCAATATGTAAACACTAGTTGTTGTACATATGTATATAAAATCACTTAATCTTGTTATAGTGTTTTATGTGAAAACATAAGTGTGTTATAAAACTATTAGTTCAAACCATTTACGTGTTTTATTTGTTTCCTTAAAATGATCTCACTTTTGTTATCGACAAAACATTAGAAGATCGTAAAATATAAATAAACGTTTTTACGGCTTATTTGTATTAACAGTTCCTTTTCACTTTTTAGGTCTCTTGGAAACAAAATCCTGGAATGATGCATATTTGGACGAAAAGGAGTGAATATATGAAGAAAATGGCTAAGTCAAGATCAAAGACACTCAAGCTGCTGGAATTGCACCTGACGGCTTCCCAATCAAAGGGCGACGCCGTCCCTCTATACGTAATTAAATGTGTGACGACTCAGTAGACTTTTTGCTAAAATACACCTGAGCGTGTCAGGCTTTGAAGAGGAAGGGCGTCACGAAGACTTTTCATCCCAGACGGCCTAGATCCAGAATCAGACGACGTCACTACTGAAGCCCGATGGCGTCACAACTACAACGTGGCGCCGTCCCAACTATTTCTTGGCCAAGAAGAAACCCTAATGACGGCGATCTGACGGCGTCCCACCTATAAGGCGACGCCGTCGCAAGTGTAAAATTATATATAGAAATTGAATTTTCAGAATTTTGAGGGGTAGACTTGTGGAGTAAAACCCTAAAACGATTGTAGTCCGGTTTGGACAGTATCTTAGGGTTCTCATACCCTATTTTACATCAAGATAAGGGTTTTATTTCATTAATTTTATTATGTCTTCGATTGAATGTGTGTTTGCTTGCATGTTTAACATGTCCGGCTAAATTTCTTGTGTGTTTGCTTAGATCTATGAAACCTAGTTATTAATTATTGATTGGTTGTCTCTTATCTTAATTGTAATTGGCTTAGGAGTGCACTAGGCTATCGTTGTGTTTAAATTCTTGAGTAAACTTTGTGAACCTTAGTTTATAAATCACTTAGCGAATTTGTAGGTTAAACATCCAAAGATAACCCTTAAAGTTAGTTTATGAATCCTAGAGAATTTCGTAGGCAATAACCTTAAGGTAGTCTCAAAGAGTTAGGGAAAAAGGCATACCCTACGACCTTAGAAAACACAACGCATTAAGAATAAGGACGTGACAATTCAACCACCAATAAAAGATAACTAGGGAGTAATAGTATCTAGGTAGACACATTTTTAATCATTATACGAGCACACATCAATAGACATAAGGCTACCCGTAGTTTAGATAATTAGAATAGTAGAGTAATCGGTAGAAGTACCAAACCCCCAAATCCAGATCCCGAGATTTTACCCTTAGCTTTCTAAAAAAATATAAAAAAGATAAAAAAGAATCTTCCTCAACCTCAACTTTAGCGTAGTACATTTCTTACTAGCATTCCTATTCCCCTAGAGAACGATATCAATACCCGAGGCTTACCCAATACTACACTACAACGATTAGGTTCACTGCCTAAGGTGTTGAAAAACTTGCTCGACGAAAAGGAAGTTCCTTTAACCCCGAGCGCGTTGTACGCGCATCAAGTTTTTGGCGCCGCTGCCGGGGAATAGAATAGCTAGTAATATTTCTATCTCGTTTAGGTTCCCTTGTTTGATTCCTATCAAGTAAGATTTTGTTTCTCATTTTTAGCTTCCTCGTAGTCTATCCCCCTTCTTCGTGACTTTGTTATTAATCCCATCACTTTTCATCATGGAAGGTGATAACCCGCCACCACTTATTGACCCACCAAGAGGCCGTACTCTTGGTGAATACTCTAGACCAAGCCACCAAGGCTATAGGAACACTATTGAGCTCCCCGATCAAGCTCAAACTGCGGCCCTGCGATCCGACACCATCTGGTTGGTGCAAAACGGATGTGCATTCCATGGACTTCGTTCCGAAGATCCTAATTCGCATCTCAAGGACTTCCTTAAAATCATTGATTCCATCGACCTTGATGCTACCACAAGGGAGACCACGCGCTTGCGTCTCTTCCAATTCTCTCTACAGGACCAAGGTAGTAATTGGCTTGAGCGACTTCCCACCGGATCTATCTCAAGTTGGGATGATCTCACCACTCGTTTCCTTGCCCAATTTTTCCCACCGGGGAGAACTACTAAACTTAGGAATGAAATCTTGATGTTCCAACAACGTCAAGGTGAATCTCTCTACTAAGCATGGACTCGATTCAAGGACTTGCTCCATAAAGTCCCTCATCACGACATCGATCTTTGGCTTCAAGTCCAAATCTTTTATGATCATGTCAACTTCTCAACTAAGCAATCCATCAACCAATCGGCCTTTGGAAAACTTAGTGATCTCACCGCGGAAGAATCGTGGGGTACAATAAAGGACCTTAACGAAAGTTGGAATGACCCCCGTGAGTTGCCAAAAACTGTCAAGGCAATATCCTTGCCTCGCATTGACTCACAAACTTCCAATCGTAGGATGCTCGAACTTGAATATCAAGTCAAATTCCTAATGAGCTCCTACGAGAATCCTAAGTCTTCACGCCAAGTGAACAAAGTCTCTTCCTTGTGTAAGCTATGTAGTGGTCCCCATGACACTCTTACTTGCATGAGACTCCCCGAACCAGCTTCCGTTGACTATGCATCCTCGCGTACCAATGGAATGGGAGGAAGATTCCCCACAACACCCGAACCTAGTACTTTCAATGATGCCCGAGAAGCATAGAGGGGCAAACCCGACTACAATTGGGGACAAACCAAAGAATTCACCTCTAATGATTCCCCATGGTCCCACGGCGCTAGCCGACAAAACATAGAAGGGATGTTGCAACACCTAGCTACATCCCAAGAGGCTCAAATAGCCAAGCTTTCGGACCGTTTTAACCAACAATAAGCCGAGATGGATAGGAAAATAGATAACCTTTTGAAAGCCATGACCAATAGTGATAGGAAGACCACCGAAAAGGTTAGTGCCATCTCGACTCATTCTCCCAAAGCTTCCGATGTGAAAATTAAGGACCCAAGTAAGTTATCCAAGCATGTTCAATTCGTCAATACCATCACCTTAGTGAAACCAAATAGGACTAGTGATGAAGCGAACCATGAGACGGCACTTGAGGTTAGTGTAACTCCTAAGGAAGAATCGACCGACAAAGTAGACGAAGTAGGTGATGAATACTTCAATAAGTTTCCTACGGAAAAGGAACTCTCTCTCCACCCACACTTAGTACGCGACCTTCGTCACATGTATGTTAGGAAAAGCCCTCGGATCAAATTTGGAAACCCTTGGAATCTCAACATACCATGTTGCATAGGACATCTTTTCGTGGCAAAGGCCTACATTGATCGCAAGTCCCCAATAAATATTATGACTAGCACCTACTATAATTGGATAATGAAGAAACCTATCCTAAATAGGCAAGACCCCGATGATCCTAGAGTTAGTTGTAATTTTCTTGGTAGAGTTAAGGGATTGCCCGTCTATGTAGGTAGTTTCACGTATCCTACGGATTTCATAATTGTGTAGGATATTAGTACGACCATAGATCCTAGTTTGTCCCACGTAATTCTAGGAAAGCCTTTCATAGAGAACACGGGGACGACTTATGATCCGTCGTTAGGAATAGTTAGATTCAAGGATGAGACTGATGACGTAGCTTACCAAATTCCATTTAAGATTGAGAAATTTTCATCACTATCCAATGATGAAAAGGAACTTAAGCTATTGGTCTACTATAGGAATGAGGAGGATAAGGAGAAGGGAGTAGATTATGTGATGAATAAGATTTTTGGGTTCTATAAGGATTGTTTGAAATTTGGACCGGAATATAAAATAGTTGGGGGGAAGATGACTTCTTAGAATGATGCATGATAGGGCATTATTATAACATGGAAAACCCCAATAGAGATCGTCATGAGGAAGAAAGTGACGGCTATGAAGTCACGTAGGAGCACGACTTCGAGTCTAGCTACAGACTCATAAATAAAGAAAAGCTCTTCGTGGGAGGCAACTCATGCTTAATTGTTTGCTTGTTTGTATATCATATATCTTTTCATTATTGTATGTTCTCATGTTTGAATTTGTAAAAATGCTTTATTTTGTCTTTAACCTCGTCTTAATTACATATAAAGGTATTTTACAAAAAGGATAAGTGTAGGGAAGATTACACACGTTTTTAAAAGAACGTGAACATGAGAACTACGATTATTGAAATTGATATATATGTGTGTTTGTTAGAGTCAAATGCTTGTATCGAGTCATTATTGGATGTTTTGCAGGAAATTTTACAGATTTTAAAGGTGTAATTTTTCCAGAATTTTTCCAGGAAAACGCAGCAGACCAGTTTCTGTCAGGATAACCTGACGACGTCAGGAGGAGCAGAAACAGCTTATAAAATTTCTCTCATTTTCTGTGCTATTTATAAATTTTTGGAAATTTTCAGGTCTTAATTTTCCAGAAAATCTACAAACATCCATTCCACAAGCATTATATCCTAGTGTAGTAGAGCCATATATAATTTTACCGTCGATTTTACGCGAAGGTTTTGTCTATTTTCTTAAAGTGTGCAGGTTTTATTTATCAAGAAGAAGAAACATAATATTGGATGAAGCTTATCACGCATACATTCTTCTTGGGAAAGAATTTAACCGTTACTTCACACGGATCCTACCGAGCTAATCAGGGGAGTACTAGTTTGTTTCTCTTTTAATTACCTTCCGTTAGATACTTTCGGAGAACATTGGGGACAATGTTCAGTTTAAGTGTAGGGAGGGAGAATAAAATGGGAACTTTGAAACTATGCTTATCCTTGATTATTTGCCTTGTCCTATTTCATTTGTGTAATAAACCATGAGAAATATGTGTTAGTGCAATTTTAGAGCCAAATTTAAAATTTTCATGACATGTACGAGTGGGACTTTAGTCTTAATAAAGCGTCTCATCGCTAGGAGTTATATGACTAGCACAAAAACCGTTTACCACTCAAATTCCACCCCAAAAATGTGAGGTTCGCCCCTAGATCTATAGGAAAGAAAGCATCCACCTTTAATGCTTCGAGACTGTACCGGTAGTATAATAGATTCTAGAACTTGCTTTGTGATGCATTCTGAGATCGCTAGTGAGACTACACTTGTGTAGTTAGGAATAACTAAATGATAAGAGGCATTAGGATAACCCTTGTTTGATACCCGTATTATAATTACTTCTTCCACATCGGTTGAGTAACTACCCCACACCCTTGTGATGAACTCATCTTTAGTACACGATACCCCTAGTTAACCCCTCAGAGCCTATCCTTTTCGCGGTTCTCGTGATGTTTCGGTTTTCCGGAATATCAATGAAGAGCATTGTTTACAATCTACCCCCAAATGTACACCAAAATCGCCTTAGCCTACCTTGTATGCACTCACCTTTAGTACATTATTGTTATCATACTAAACCCTTAGTTCAATTATCTAGTTACTTGCATGGTTGCTAAGTCGAGTCATATATTTTGTACACAGTTTTGGGATGATTGAGTCTCATGGGTAAAGTAAAATTTTATGGAGTGACGGGAAAGAACGTTAAATTCAAATTCTCTTTATTTACATAATAAAATACTCCAAGTGTTTTGATCTTTTCAATTCGGGTCAAATTAGTGTTAGAGTAATAAAAACTCAAGTGTAGGGATGCTCCTATAAATCCCTTATATTTTGATGTTATCGTAGAGGATGGTAGAGTAAAAGTGTATGAAAAAAAAATCGAAAAAAAAGAAAAAGAAAAAGAAAAAAAAATAGACGGGCTACCATCTTACATCTATCTTTATATTTATGTATGTTTGTTTCAAGTTATCTAGAGTTTAGTGAGTCGAGTCTTGGCTTAGCAACGCCATTCTTTTCATGCTTGTAACATAAGATTTTTGACTTGCCACCACTAAATCGCCTATCCAAGTAAACCCTTTGTTTCCCTACCGTAAGCCTAATGTTACAACCCTTTTAAAAGACCTCTTAGATAGTTGTTCCTAGGTGCTTACGCCAAAGCGGTGGAGGTTTGATCTAGTCTCAAGCCTATGGTAATCTATGTACTATGACCGGTTAATGAGTGTTTATCTTACATTTCCATTTACTATATTTCATATAAACCCGAGAGATGAGAGAATCCAAACACCCCTTGTGAGGTGCTAGTATATAATTTCCGTGCTTGTTATGACTATTGCGGTGCTTTTACTTGTTGTGAATTATGTTAAACAAATGCTTCATGCCCCCTAGCTTATAAATTGATTGGCCAAAAGCACATTTGCTTGAGGACAAGCAAATACCAAGTGTAGGGATATTTGATAAGGATTTAAAAAGTACACTTTTAAGGGGTCATTTAAGCCCTTAATCGCCCACTTTTATATCCGTTACTGCTTAATTTCGTTCCTTTTCACTTTTTAGGTCTCTTGGAAGCAAAATGCTGGAATGATGCATATTTGGACGAAAAAGAGTGAATATATGAAGAAAATGGCTAAGTCAAGATCAAAGACACTCAAGCTGCTGGAATTGCACCTGACGGCGTCCCAATCAAAGGGCGACGCCGTCCCTCTATACGTAATTAAATCTGTGACGGCTCAGTAGACTTTTTGCTAAAATACACCTAACGGCGTCAGGCTTTGAAGAGGAAGGGCGTCACGAAGACTTTTCATCGCAGATGGCCTAGATCCAGAATCAGACGACGTCACTACTGAAGCCCGACAACATCACAACTACAACGTGACGCCGTCCCAACTATTAATTGGCCAAGACGAAACCCTAATGACGGCGATCTGACGGCGTCCCACCTATAAGGCGACGCAGTCGCAAGTGTAAAATTATATATAGAAATCGAATTTTCAGAATTTTGAGGGGTAGACTTGTGGAGTAAAAACCTAAAAAGATTGTAGTCCGATTTGGACAGTATCTTGGGGTTCTCATACCCTATTTTACATCAAGATAAGTGTTTTACTTCATTAATTTCATTATGTCTTCGATTGAATGTGTGTATGCATGCATGTTTAACATGTCCGGGGTAAATTTTGTGTGTGTTTGCTTAGATCTATGAAACCTAGTTATTAATTATTGATTGGTTGTCTCTTATCTTAATTGTAATTGGCTTAGGAGTGCACTAGGCTATCGTTGTGTTTAAATGCTTGAGTAATCTTTGTGAACCTTAGTTTATAAATCACTTAGCGGATTTGTAGGTTAAACATCCAAAGATAACCCTTAAAGTTAGTTTATGAATCCTAGAGAATTTCGTAGGCAATAACCTTAAGGTAGTCTCAAAGAGTTAGGGAAAAAAGCATACCCTACGACCTTAGAAAACACAACGCGTTAAGAATAAGGACGTGACAATTCAACCACCAATAAAAGATAACTAGGGAGTAATAGTATCTAGGTAGACATATTTTTAATCATCATACGAGCACACATCAATAGACATAAGACTACCCGTAGTTTAGATAATTAGAATAGTAGAGTAATCGGTAGAAGTACCAAACCACCAAATCCAAATCCCGAGATTTTACCCTTAGCTTTCTAAAAAAATATAAAAAAGATAAAAAAAAAATAGTCTTCCTCAACCTCTACCTTAGCGTAGTACACTTCTTACTAGCATTCCTATTCCCCTAGAGAACAATATCAATACCCGAGGCTTACCCAATACTACACTACAACGATTAGGTTCACTGCCTAGGGTGTTGAAAAACTTGCTCGACGAAAAGGAAGTTCCTTTGACCCCGAACGCGTTGTACGCGCATCAGTAACCGAAGGTGAACTCATGTACTCTATTTTAAAGAAACTACTTGTTGCCTTTTTTTTTTATTTAAGTTTCAGTGTTTTTTTGGGAACTGTAGGGCCATCTGCTTAGCAGCACACTCAATCAAATATGACACATCATGTGGACTGATTTAGAGAAACTCAAGGAACAAACAAAAGCTCTCGCAAGCTTACCAACACCCGTGTCCAACATCGTTCTGCAACACCCGATTGTCAACCTAATTCAGACAATGGTGTGCTCATTGTTGGTCAACAATCTGGTTCCTATGCGACCAAAGGTACCCTCATGTATATTGTTATTGCACAACACTTTAGAATGATTAAATCACATTCTCATGCTATTTTTTAAATCGGAATAGGATCACCTACACATGATAACAGATGTTCACAACAAACTCGAAAAAGAGGCAGACCGCGAAAACAGATAGCCAACAAAGAAGCTCACCTGGGTGGTTCATCCGATCATGTGGACGCCATTGGTCAACCAATAACTCCTGATATGATGAAAGGTGACTTCTCTTCTTCTCTTTTCAAATGTACTTTGTCAAATTTTATTGCTTCCTATACAATACCGAATTAGCCTTTGATAGTATTCTTTACTGTGAATAGGATTAGCTACACACAATATTGGTCCTTCAAAACAAAGTAGAAAAAGAAAAAACTTAGCCAATGACATCACTAGAAGCTATGTGCAGATCGCTAATTTACATGATGGTGCGCAGACCGTCACAAACCAACTGCCTTTACATGTGACTGAAGGTCATCAGCCGTGTTTTATTTTGTAACAAAGTTTTCTGAATCCCAGCTGTTTTTGTCCAATATTGACTTTGACTTTTATGCGTTTCTCTTCCAATGTTCAGAGCAGTTTTCCATGGTGATGTTGACACTGGTGTTACATCTGGTGATTGCTATTGGCCACAAACTCAGGAAAGAAAAAGACGCACAAATCAGGCCTCCACAGCATGCATGCGGCAATCAAATTCATATACTCATGTTCACACCATTGGTCAACCATCGAATCCTCATGCAACTAAAAGTGAGTATTTTTGTTTTTTCCTTTTTACAACACATTGTTTACATCCACGAATGACTTTAACTTTTCTGGTACTTTCTTTGGCCAACATCAATAGGTGTGCAAGACGATGGCCAACCAAGTGTTACACAAAATGTTAGTCATCAGTCGCAAGGTCAAAAATGAAATAGGCGCTCGAGTCAGCCCTATAGAAGGTCTTTGTGTCAACGTTCTCTGATAAGTAGCTTCCATCGTAACTCAGATAATAGAGCATGCAACATTGATGAAGGGTCATCTTCTTATACAACACAAGATAACTGTTGCAATTTTTTCCATGCTTTATCTTTTTCCCAAACATATATTCTCAAAACTTTGAATTAATGATGATTTGTTAATCAATGTAGCTGCATCACCTGCATACGATGATTTAGGAGACTGTACTGAACGATGCCATCATTGTAACGCTGCTTTTTGGCCTAGGGAATGGCTTACAGGGCATCGTTTTAGAAATGGTTTACCTCAATACCATTTATGTTGTGGAGGTGGTAGAATTTTTATGCAACCTGAGGCAGATCCACCTCAGTATATCTCAAGCAACTACTTGGACAAAGCGCCTTTATGGAAAATATCCGAACCTACAATCAGATATTTGCAATGACTTCATTCGGTCCAAAGGTTGACAACACAATCAATAATGGTAGAGGGCCATATGTTTTTAAAGTTTCGGGCCAAATATACCATCGAATTGGCTCACTTTGTCCAACTGATGATGACCCAAATTTTTTACAGCTCTATAGCTATGACATGCAGAATGAGGTTCAACATAGGTTGAGCCATTTTTCAAATTTAGATGGCCCTGATTTAGATCCAGATATCGTGGAAGGACTCATTCACTTCTTAGATGGCCACAATGAGATGGTCCAGATATTCAGAACTGCACGTGACAAATGTGCTCAACATGATATCCTAGAATTTAAGGTGAGGCTTTACAGCGGTGAAGGCCCTCATGGTTATGAACTTCCAGCATCGCAGACCCTTGGCGCCATTGTCTTTGACAGCGGCCCAGAAAGTGAATCGAATTACGATGTTATCCTGGAATACAGAGATGGTGCATTACAGAGAATTAGCAAGATTCATAAGTCATACATGTCATTACAGTTTCCGTTGATTTTCATCTATGGTAAACCAGGATATCATACAAAGTTAAAGTTAAGAACATCAGATCCAAACAATGAGCCAAAACGGGTCTCAATGAATGCATTTTATACATACCAGTTGCACCCAAGACATGATGATTATAATCTGATTTTTCGAACTAGCAGGATTGTTCAGCAGTACGTCGTTGGGGTATATTGTTGTATAGAACAAAATAGGATGGATTTTTATAGAACACATAAAGGCGATATTCGAGGAGACTATTTGTCAGGCCTCTATGATGCAGTTTCAAGAGGGGATCGTGATGGGTCACAGGCAGGTTCGCGAACTATATTACCTTCCTCATTTACTGGAGGTCCAAGATATATGTACAGCCATTACTTGGATGCATTGGTAATTTGCCGAGTACATGGTAATCCACGGTTTTTTATAACATTCACATGTAATGTAAATTGGCCTGAGATTCAAAGATACATGGGTTAGTTTCCTCATTTGACTACAGCAGATAGGGCGGATATAGTATGTAGAGTATTTGAGCAAAAGATTAAATCATTCATGAAGTTCATGAAGAAATGGCAAACATTTGGGCATGTCATAGGAGGTATGTCTGTCTTTATTTATAAAAAAGCCTTGCATTTTATCTTTGAGTCACGTTTATTCACTCGATAACAACATAATGTGGTATTCCAACATGTTGTTCTAATTTTAGTTGTTCAATTTTCTTATATGCAATATTGTATACTATTGAGTTTCAAAAACGTGGGCTACCGCATTGTCACACAATGCTTTGGATTTCTTTATCAACCAAGATTGAGACTGCTCAAGATGTGGACCAGTACATTTCTGCAGAGCTACCAGATCCTGATGTTGATCCGCGCACTTATAAAATTGTTTCAGAGATGATGATGCATGGACCCTGTGGCAAGGCCAACTTGAGTGCACCATGTATGCAAGGCGATATGTGCACTAAAAATTTCCCAAAGAAATACAATAACGAAACTTTCTTTGATGACAAGGGTTATCCACATTATCGAAGAAGGCAAGGAAAATTTTCCGCAACAAAAGGGCAAATGAAGCTTGACAATGGGTATGTGGTGCCGTATAACAGCGATCTATGCTTGGCATTTGAAGCTCATATTAATGTGGAATAATGTGGATGGAGCATGCTAATAAAATATCTGTTTAAAGATATATCAAAAGGAACCGATCGAATCTTTGCCAAAGTAACAAGGTCTGTTGGTGAAGCTTCTACTTCGTCAGCGCAAACAGAGCTATGCATTGATGAAATCCAAAATTATATTGATGGCCGATTTATATTTCCTCATGAAGCGTGTTGGAGAATCCTCAAATTTGAAATACACAGCAGAGAACCAGCAGTGCAGATCCTTTCGGTCCATCTAGAAAACATGCAACATGTAACCTTTCGAGACGGTGACAATTTAGAGTCTGTGGGTAACCGTCATGATCGCAAGCTGACAACACTCACAGAATGGTTTACTTACAACATTCAAAATGAAGATGGAAGGCATTTGACATACTTACAATTTCCATCAGAGTTTGTATGGTATGCAGATCGAAAAAGTTTGCCGCGTAGGAAAACTAATATATCTTCTATTGGACGGCTTGCATACATACACCCAACTTCAAGGGAACTTTTCTACTTAAGGATGTTATTATGTCATCAAAAAGGGTGCAGAGGCTTTACAGAGCTCAAATCAGTCAACCAAGTTGTGTATCCCAGATATCGTGCTGCATGTGACGCACTCGGTTTACTTGGTGATGACAAAGAATGGGACACAACTCTTGAAGAAGCATGTGGCTCAGCTTCATCACCAGAACTCAGGTTCCTTTTCGCACAACTTCTTAGTCATTGTGAAGTTGCACAGCCTTTGCGTTATGGAATAAATATTGGCAAGAAATGGTCCATGATCAAACGTTGACCTCGGCGTTAATGGTCAAGGTACGAGTTTAGCCTATAAAAAACTTATTTTGGACTCCCGACGATGAAAAAGGCAAGTTTTGTCCTAGCGTGATGTTAAGGTACAATATTATGGACCAACAATGTATTTTACTCTATATAAAATTACACCTAGCCTCCTAACGGCTAGTTTAGATTTCAAATTCAAAAAAAATAATAATAATAAATAAATAAAATACACATTCAGCCCCAGGAACCAAACGGCTATATTTACAAAAATAAAAAATAAAATAAAAGAATTTCTAAACCTTTAATAAGTAATATAAATACCCACTTATACTGTAACATATTGGATTTCACATACACATCAAACCATTTAACACAAGTGGGCGTACAAGAGTGTTTTAGAGAGAGAAAGTTAGAGGATTAGGGAACTTAGTGAGAGAAAGTGAAAGATATTAATATGAGCTTCAACTCTCTACCTTGGGAGGTAGAGAGTATTTATAGTCTTACATAAAACGCCACGCAACGGGCTGTGGATCAGGCATACAACGTCCTCCACGGTGTTACAAAACTAAATACTACTTAACTTAAATGAACTACGTCTACGAGCTTTCTAACGATTACATATACTTGAGGTGACTGACTCTTTAATACCTAGAATTTCTAATTCCTAACAATCTCCCCCTAAGGGAGGTCACCTCAAACATATACTAAAATTACATTGAATACAAACAGATATTACATTAAAAATTGTTATTGCATTCTTGATGTAGTACTTTGCTCCGAAGCTCGTAGTCATTGATTCTTCTCATTGCATGTTTGGTTAATCCAAGTGGAGGTCTTTTACAGATCTACGTGATAATAATTTTGAGCCAGCTTTTGAGATCATCAGCTATCAAAACTCTCTGAGACATCCATTGTGGGTTGGAATATTGTGATGTTGTGACTTTCGGACCGACATGCTCACATTCTGGATCATGATATCTTCTCATCAGAGTAACGGAAGCTTTTGTTGATTCAAGATATTGGCAGCAGCGTAGCAGAAGCATGGAGTAAAAATATCAGAGTCATTGATGCACTTATCATGATTTCTTTTGAGATGAATGTGTAGTGTGAGCATGCGGCTATGGATTGACCGCTTCATTCTGATCAGCTGCAAACGTCGGGTGTACCTGCATAAAACAGTTAGCAATACTGCCTGTGATCAGGTATAATTCTGATCAGCTGCAAACGTCGGGTGTACCTGCATAAAACAGTTAGCAAAACAGTCTTTGATCACTTTCGTTGAATTGAGGTACACGGCCCACGGTTCCCCGTTGATCAGTACAAGTACTGCCTGTGATCAGGTATAATTCTGAAGAATTTCCTTGACAGGGTTTCGCAGCTGCTCTAGCTGTTCTCAAACCGGAACATCTCAAAGAAGACAACACAGAGTGAGTGAACCAGCGAATAGAAATTCACTGATTGATGAAAAGAGATTTGAAAGACAATCGTGTATTGCTCAATAGAAATTGTTTTTGCAATACAACGAAGGTTTTAATGAAAATCAATTATCAATCATAAAACACCTTTTGATTTGAAATATTCGAACACGGTCAATGTGCTAAAGAAAAGAGTTTTTAAGCACAATGACCGGTTTTTCAAAGGTATCCGTCAATCCATAACCTGAACCAGGATTGATTCAAAAGATTGAATCGCCCCATTATTTATGTTCAGTTGTCACATGGTTGATCTATTGAATAGATCTCACATGCCACCCACCAGGAGCTTGTTTGATGTTGGCTCCAGAGGGCTTTCCATCTTCATTGTGAATATGTTTGCATATCACTCAGATGTTCTGGCAATACCACAAGGATAATGCGTAGGACTTAAGATATAATCTCTCTTTCCATATTATGTGAAACAGAGAGTCTTCATTGAAAGTGTCCTAATGAGATTTATTGATGATCTCGTGGCTCTAGACTCAATTTGTGCATATTTGGATCCTGTATCGGAGACTAGGGAGAGGGTCTCCTTCTTCAATATCAACAATCTCTAAGAGAAAGTCGATAGATAATGTAGGTTCCCTGTGAGAATGAAACAAGCCCTTTTAAGAGGAACTTGAGTGGTTTGGGAAGATTGAAGTGTTAGGAATCAGAAATTCCATAAGTAAAAGAGTCGGTCTCCCCAATTATTATCTAGCCAAAGTTAGCTCGCAGACTTGTCACTATTTATGTTAGTTATTAGATAAGTAGTAGCGTAGAATAGTATTGTGTAACACCGTGGAGGAAGGACGGGTCTTTACCCATTGTATCCCTGATCCACAGGCCGTCAGGAGGTCATTTAGTTTGTAACCTATAAATACCCTCTACCTTGCAAGGTAGAGGGTTGGATGTTCTTTGGTAATCTAATATTTCACAAGTTTCTCTTACTAGAATATCCCACTTTCTCTCTCTCTAAAATCATCTATGTGCTTAGTGTGTTAACGTTATGTTATGTAAGTGAAATCCAATATCCTACAATTGGTATCAAGAGCCATGGTTAGATCATATCTTGCACATCTTTGGATTTCTAGTGGTTTTTAGGTGGTTTTTGAGTTTGAAAAAGTTTAGTGGTTTGTGCATCATTTGGTTGATTTCTTGTGTTAAAGCTTGGATTTTGTTAGTACTTTTTTGTTTAGAATCATCACAAGTGTTTAGGTTTTCATTTGGTAAGCTTGAATCATCTTGGTTGGGTTGTTTTTGGATTGAAAAGTGATGTTTGTGAAGTTTTCTTGCTAGCGACTTGACCTACGGATTTCTTTTCTTGCTAGCGACTTGCTTTACATTTTTGTAGCGAGTTGCAATTTGTGGAGTTAGCGATTTAGGCTTAGCGACTAACAGTACAAGTAGTGGATTCTCCACTACGGGTAGCGACTTGGTGTTAGCGACTTGGTAAGTAGCGAGTTGCTATTTAGCGACTTGATTCCTTAGCGACTTGAATCTTAGCGAATTGCTGCCAAAATTTTGCTAGCGACTAGAGGCTTAGCGAGTTACTATTTAGCGACTTGTCGTTTATTTAACGACTTGGGACTTTAGCGACTTGGTGGTATAGCGACTTAGTTGCTAGCGAGTTGGTTCAAATTCCCTAGCGACTTGGGGGGGGGGGGGGGGTAGCGACTTGTTACTAATATCTTAGATACTTGGTATTTAGCTACTTGGATTTTTAATACCTTGGTGAAGTAATTCAAGATAACACAATGTCATTCATCACTGATCCTCTAATCACCAAAGTACTTGCTCTCTATGACACCACACAGAATTGTGAAAGATGCTTCCCTGAATGTTCTACATTTAATGATTCAGCATCGCTTAATCAAAACAAATCAGATGAGTCACTCTTAATGTTTACAAACGATGCAAAGAAAATGGAATGCACCAGTGAGCCCTTTCAACATCTCAGCCAGCTTCTCAAACTACTGTTATCTACAACTATGGATCGAACAAGTTGTGCTATCCTTCGTCAGGATTTTCCCACTTTGACAAGAACTGTTTTACTTAACTTAGAACGACTGAGGATTCAAATTACCAAAGAAAAGTTCTCAACTGATGATTCTCATGCAGCTCTTCAAACTATCTTCAATCAATTTCAGCCACTTATCCGGGGGGAATATTCATCAGATTTTGATGATAACATGATTGGAATCTCATTCAAGAAACACACGGGGAATGGAAATTCATGAGTTCAGAAACTCATTCATTCAACTTATGAGTAATATGGAAATATACATCAAGGAAGCTGCAAAAGAGAATAATAAGCTGAATGAATTGAATGAGTGTCAAGAGACACTATGGAACGATTGTGACAAGTCATGCAATAGACCAGTTGAACCAGTGAATGATACCGATTGCAGAATTTCAGTCGCAATGAAAAGGGATGAAGACAACAGCACGGATCTCAAATACTCAGAGTCAGAAAAGGTCTCAAGCGATAAGGTACACTTAACTGATCACAGAAATTCTTATGTAAAAGTACCTGACTCTTACTCTGAACATAACATCATGAAATCGATCTTGGTTGAGCCTGAATCTAATGTTAATAACATGATTGAAAAAAAGGTATATGATGAGCTTTCAAACAAATTTTCAATTCTTGAAAAACATTGTATTTCATTGCAAATTGAAATACAACAAAAGGATGAAATCTTTTATGCAAAAATATGTTGTATTAATCAGGAATTTCCAGAATTTCGAGAATTTTTTGAAATTAATCAGTTAAAATCCCAGATTCAGGACAAAGATTCGACCATAGGCAATCTGAAAATAAATTTTCAGAAGTGCAGAAATATGACTGTCATGAGATGAGTGATACACTAGAATCTAGAAATGCTGAACTAGCTCTATGTGTGTCCAACCTATTCTTAGAAAATGAGTCTTTAAGAAAGAACTTTGAGGAAACGAATTCTAAGTTAGTCAATCAATCTAACCTCTTGCTTAAAGACATTGATTACCTCAAAGCACAAATTCAGGATAAGAGCTTCAATATTGTTGCCCTAAAAAATGAGCTTAGGAAATCTATTGGAAATAGGAAGAACACTAAGTTTGCAAAACCTTCAACTTTGGGAAAGTCAACTGTTCAGAACCACTCGAAACATACAGTTATTAAACAGCCTAATGCCTTTAGATCTGAAAGAGTTAAACCATCAAAACCTAGGCTTACCTCCCAAGTTGATAATATTTCTGCTTTGTCAAAACCAGTCACTTCATTGCCTAGTTCCGATATGATGAATCTCAAACCTCAGATTTATGTTCAATGCTCTAAGATCAGTAATACAAAAAGTACAACTAGCTCTCATGCAAAACATCATTTGACTGATCAATCCCCTAAGAAATACTCTAATCACAAAAGGACCAATAGTCAAAACAAGGCTGTGCACACATTCAATTCAACTAACAGCTGTTTCAAATGGATTCCCACTGGCAGATTTTTTAAGTTTACAGGACTCAAACGGACTTACATTCCTAGATCTTACCTCAAGTGGATTCCCACAGGAAAACTCTTCAAGAATATTGAACCTAATAGGATCCCCATTAATGATACGTCTATATTATACTGTGATGCATCCAACTGTGAGATTAAGCATGTCACTAACCCTTCTATGTGCAATCCTACATGTGCTTCCAGTACAATGTGCTCTCAGTCTTTTTCAGGTACAATGCTCAACTCAATCAGGAACCTCATGACTTGGTTTCCATCAGAAATGAACATGGCTTATTCAGGAGATATAGCATGCCAGAATTAATGTACCTATTACTTTGACTCCTATTCACCTTGAATCAGGACTCGCTCCGTTATATCTGAGTATAAATTAATTTCAAAAAAAAAAAAAAAAAAAAAAAAAAAAAAAAAAAAAAAAAAAACGGGTTGGTTAATGTCAATCAATGGTTTTTGTTGACATTGATTGAGGGGGAGATTTTTGTGTAAGTTTTTCTTGGTTACATCTGCTTCAGTGCTGGTTATGGTGTTTGCTCAGTTGTAGGTTGTGGTCGTGTCTTGCTTTTGTGATTATCTTTGTGTTCCCATGAATTGAGTGCTTTGCATTGAATGTTTATTTGATTCATGGTTATCATTGTGATTATTTATGCTATCTGAATTAATATGATATCTGATAATTCTGTTATGGCCATGGATTATTTATATCTACTATGCAGAATATGATCAAATTACACTTTTTAATGACCATGTTTGCAACTTACTGTGAAAAACACTAAAGACTTAGTTTAAAATCTTTGATAGCGAATTACCACACTAGCCTCTAAACCACAGGGACCGAATGTGTCAATTAGCCTTTCTTGAAAGTCTCCTCCTCTTACCCCTAGCGACTTAGTATTTTTTTTCTTTTTCTTCTCATAAGTCTTAAAACATTTTTTTTTCTCTTCTCTCTTCTTCTCTTCATAAGCATTCGACATAGCGATTTAGGAGTGGTATGAAGTTAATTTTTCACTATTTGTTATCCTATACATGTCTGTGTTGCTTTTCTAACACATCCTTTTAACCAGATCTCATCGTGCTTGGGATTCGTGACATTTGATTCCCGCATAGGTTCGAATTATTATGTAATCATGTTTTGTTGTAATGATGATTTTGCAAGTGTGTTAAATGTTTGGTATAACTGTTCTTGAGTGTTTGTTAATGTGTGTCCAAGTACTGGTGTTGTATAAATGGTGGTTTGGGTCGTTTATTTGTTGTGGTATCAATTGTTCTTATTAGCGACTTAAGTATTGTTCTTGATAGCGAGTTAGTTTATATGTTCATCATGGCGAGTTAGAGCTTTTAAGCCTGCTCAAGATAGCGACTAAGTTGTGTTGGTTTGGGTTGATTATCTGTTGCGAAAAATTGTTCTTGATGGCGACTTAATATTGTTCTTGGTAGCGAGTTAGTTTAAATGTTCATCGTAGCGAGTTATTGCTGTTAATTCTGCTCAACTTAGCGACTAAGCTGCTGTGGCGACTTAGGGAATTATTTACTAGCGACTTGGGTAGCGACTTAGTTGTATCATTATTATCAGCGACTTGTCTTTACAAGTTATCGAATTAATAACGGTAGCGACTTAGTAAACAGATATGTAGCGACTTGGCTATGTTACTGTTCATGGCGACTTGTCTTTACAAGTTAGCGAATTAGCAAATATAGCGACTTAGTGAACTAAACTGGTAGCGACTTGAATGTGGTACTGGTGAAGGCGACTTGTCCTTACAAGTTAGCGACATAGTTTATTTTCATGAAGCGAATTAGTCCTGCTTAGCTGCCTGTCCATTTATGACTAGAGACTTGCTTGGTGGGTTTTTTCTTTTTCTCAGTGTCTAGGGTTATTAAATTGTTTAAAGGTAATTTGCTAGGATGATCTCATTCTCATAATACTTGACTCAGGATCTCCTGAAGCAACTTGTAGGGTCATCTTATTCTATGTAACTTGCTATAACATTTCTGTTTGGGCAAGCGGTACTTGGTTTCTCTCGTGGCAACCAAATGTTACATCTTGTTTCATACATATTTGTTATATCACTTCTACATTTGTATCTTGACTCATGATATGATTCCTTTGCAATGCACGCTTTAACCTTTAATCCCTTAACAACTCGTCCTGTGAAAATCTATCAAAAGGAATCTGTTTCATTTAAATTGTCTCACTAATCATTTATTATCTAACTCGTTCCCAATCATTACTGTTGGTTGTATTTATACTCAGATCATCAATGGCAAGTTCAATCTCTGATAAGAACGTTACTTCTTCGGCATCACACAAAGTTCTTTCAGACGAAGAAATCCTTCCTAGGAGTCAATGGGCAGAAATAGGAAAAAGTAACTGTTATGTGGACCTACAAAAGCTGCAACAAAATCCTATACTCAAAGTGTCTATAGATATCCTCAAAAACACTAACTTCTTCGGTGCCATTACCAAGCAATGCTCAATTCCCACCATTTACATTCAACAATTCTGGAACACCATTCAATGGGACAAAATCACAGCTAAAAATACAGCTAAATACTCTTGCAAACTGGATGATAACGAATTTGTGATTGATTCAGACATTCTTAGCAAGGCCCTTGGAATCACCCTATGTGACCCCAACCTACGTTCTGAATCTCCACCTGGTGCTGACGATCTAATTGTTTTTCTAATTGGTTTGGGTTATCAGAACATCATTTTAAGGGCTTCCGACATCATCACTGGACACATGTATCAACCCTGGAGGGCTATTACAACTATTCTCAACTTGTGCTTATCTGGCAAAACATCAGGGTTCGATAAAGTGAGAATTCCCATCTTGCAAATCCTATGGGGTATTGTCAATAAGGTTGATGTGAATATCTCAGGTCATATTTGGGAAGAATTTTCTTTATCAATGAACACATTCATATCTAATAGAACAAATTTTCAGAACAAAGCTCAAGGCCGAAAGAAACTGAACAAGCTTGTGATTCCCAGCATCAGATTTTCAAAACTTGTTATCCAGTTCTTGCAACAAACTCACAACTTCAACCCTAGGATTGAATCAACTCTACATAAAGCAGAAGATGAATTTGTTTTAGGAAACCTTAAATATGTTCCTAGAGGTATGGATAAAGAAATCTTTGGATTGCCAATTCTTGATATTCTACTCACGGACGATATCAAGAAGAAGGACTACTTCAAACAGTTCATGAAAATTGCTGCCAGATCATCTGATAATGTCACACCCACTCCCTCACAACCCAATGCTCCCAAGTCCACCTCAGGATCACAAGCGTCTTATGCCTCTCTTCCTAAAAAGAGACGTGAAAGGTCACAACATTCAGACTCCACATCCAAGAAGCAGAAAGGAAAGAAGAAGAAAGTGGAAAAGGATAATGTTGAGGAAACTGAGGTTTCCAGGGGTAATATGAGGTTGACTGATGAAGGTGATGCTGCTCTGCAACTTGGGATCCAGCAAAGCCTAGAAAGTCATAATGTGAGAACGCCAGTTGGAGGAGTTGTGTTGAGAGAGCCTGATCAATTGCCTCGACAATCCACATCAAACACGAAAGACAAAGGAAAAGGAGTTGCTAGTGTTGAAACTGAACAAGCCGCTCACATGCTTCTAACAATCTCATCATCTCCATCTAGTACCACCAATCAATATGAACTGAAGAAAAGAACTGAATCATCTCCTACTAAAGAACAATTTGGGTTGGAAAAAGTGTCTGAAACGTTAAAAGAATCTCTTACACTTAGTAAGACCAAGTCTGTTCAGAATGTTGATACTTTGGTGCATAAAGACTCACAGGAGAATCTTGAGACAAGATCTGATGAGACCATGCACCTGGATGAACCAAATCTGTCTACCAACTCTCTATCTTCACTTAAGGATCTTGATACAGATTTCACTTTCGGAGATCAATACTTAAATGACAAACCCTTAGATACTGCACAATCCATGTTTACGGTCAACATTCAGCAAGATACATCAACCATTCCTCCGATGTCAGCATCTTCACTCACAACTGAACTTCCACCTCCCAAACCTGCTCAATCAACTGTACTAACACCACCTACATCTTCACTTTCCCCTGAACCGGTCATTACAGTTGCTGACATGGATGCTCCACCTGCGTCATCACCTCAAATCCTTACTTCAGATCAACTGCTTGACAGAGCAGTAAAAAGGATAGAAGCTCTTGAAAGGCAACTTCCGAAATCTGTTGATTCACTTGAGGATCGTGTCTATAGATTGGAGCACCTCAACTTCGATGAAGGGGTTGCAGCCGCCATTGAAGGGGAAGTTAAGGATGTTGTGGAATGGGCAATGGAAGCTCCACTTCTTAGACGGTTCAAGGACCTACCTATTGCCGATATGAGAGCTGCTCTTTTAGAAAAGATGTATGATGTTGAAGAGGACAAGCATGAGGTCCACAAAAAGCTATATGAGGCACTTGAAGAATCAATTAATTACGACAATCATGAACAGTACTTGATTGACATCAGGGAAAAGGAAGCTAAGAAGAAAAGGAGGGCCATTGTGTTGGAAACATTGTGGAAAGACCGTAAAGATTCTCCTCCACCTCCACCTCCAACGGGGGGTGCTGGAATTTCTGGAGCTGGTGAATCTTCTAAGACAACCAACACACCTCCACCACAACCACCATCATCACCGCCAAAACTTTCCAATCAATCAAGTCCTACAAAAGAACAGAGTACTCAGAAGAAATCTGCTGCCTGGACGACGGTTGATTCAAGGTTCACATCCACATCCACCTCTATTCCTGATGATCAAATGGTTCACGAAGAGTCGCATGTCATGGCAGATTCGGAATCTGATGAAGATGATGCATCAAAAAAGCATATTCCTAAGCCATCAGAAGATTGGTTTGATTCTTACATGGCTGGTAATCGCACTAGCACATCCAGAGTAGCACTCTCAAGGGACACAATTCAAAGTTGCATTGTTGAAGATAGACCTCCTACTCCAGAACCTTCATGGACCATCCCAGAGTCTGACTCGATTATTCCTGACAACGATTGGGCATCAATTATCACCAATAATTATGAAGTTCCAGCTGAAGACTCTCTTCTACACTACACTGGTGATATGGGAAGCTTTATTAGATGGTTTTGTGAACGGAAGAGTATCTCATCCATAACTCCAAGAGATCTTGAAGGACAAGCTTATGAAATTGTCAAAGTCTTCCACTCAGATGCCAATCATATTCAATATCAGATGGAAGAATGCCATAAGATGCTGAATGACCAAGTCAGTGAGCAAATTAGTCGCTTCAATGTCAACAAATCTCTTCCTCTTGGTGGTGAACCTGGTCAGATAACCATTCAGGCTGAATTCTTCTTCAATCATGACTTGGACTATCTGTGTGCTCGCTCTGCTGAAAGAAGACCAGCTCTATCAATTTCAAAGATGAAAGCTGCAACCTACTCTGATCAAGGGCTTGAACAAATGGTTCCTGATCAATTCTGGGCTGATGAAGAACGAAAGTATGAAATTGCCGCTTCATATGGTATTTCTCACTGGTGGTTCAAAAAGAAGAAGTTCTACATCGAAAGACATGGTGCTGATAAAAGACGCAATGATGTTCGATCAAAGCTGCAAATCTTAAGTGTTGTTTGTGTAGAGATCTTCCCTATCTATGGATATGAGTATCTGAAGAAGATAGTCCTTAAAAGAGCAGACTTCAAAGTGTATACTATTGAGGAAAACGACTTCAAACATCTTCTGCCAAATGATTTCGAAGATCTCTATCTCTTGAATCTCCAAGGACACCTTGAGCATTTACCTGTCCGTGAGAAAAAGGCCCTCTCTGCAGCTGTCACTCTTTGGATCAGGGGCTTAGTCATTCGAAAACGAGTTAAGGACTTTCAGCTTGGCATGGAAAGCTACCAAACAAGGATCAACCTTACAAGTCCACAATGGAATGCAACAAGGCATGAATTTCATCGTGAATACAAAGTTCTTGACACCCCTAGAGTCGTCATCTTCACCGACAGATATGGGACTCGCATGCTTATGCGACTATGTGAGCTCTACAAGTTTAGTGACGGAACTCTCAAATTGGTTGAAGAAGAACTTGACTCTAGAGTGAAAGAAATCAAAATTGATATGAAATCATGGGTAAAGACTACTTTCTGGACTAATGATGACTTAAAGCGGTGTAAAGATTTCATTGCTGCAATCAGGCGAAGACTAAAGACTCGAAGGATCTTCCGCAGCCTTGAAAGCTTTGTTGGTGGTAGACTTCGTGATGGGCATTACAAACTACTTCAAAGAACTGAATGAAGACATCTTTGGGAAGTAGTCTCTGTTATGTATTAAATTTATGTATAATGTGGTGTACAAACTATGAACAACTGTAATGCATGTAATAGTGCTAGGTTATGTACTGTGGTTTCCCCTTGTATCAAAAAAGGGGAACATCAGTGTTGTCCACTTCTGATCATATAAAACCAGACACAATTTTCTCCAACAAATATTTTGTCTCATACATATTTAAATCACTTGAGATCCAAAATCTCAAAGGATTTGAAATTTTTGATCGGGGGAGAAAATGTGATATAAATATGAAAGATGTTAAAAGATGACCAACTTTTTGTGCATACTACTCTCTAATATGTGCTAAACAATTTTCGAATCTCGAAGCATATATTAAGGGGGAGCATTTTTTTGAGCAAATTCAAGACATCAGGGTACACAATTTTCCATTTTTCTAAGGTACCTTGATTGTAAGTTAAATGACTTCTAATCGTTTGGTGATCATGTCTGCACTTCAAAAAGGGTTCCCTCTAGTATGTGCAAAAATCTTTTCAAATCTCGAGGCACATATTGAGGGGGAGCAAACTTATGAAAACCTCATCCTTCCCGGAAATGCTTTATCTACTTGATTTGATCAGGGAAGTGATGTTGATATCTTTTAGAAAATGGTAATCAAAGAAGTAAATTCTTCCTCTTGCCTCCGTGTGCAAAACGATTTCAAACAATTGATGCACATGTTGAGGGGGAGCACTTGTTCTAAAAATATCAAAAACAATTCAGGTACAAAATGTTTTGATAATATATCACAAGTATCTGGATTGATTTTCAAATGGTTTTCAATTGGTTCCAATGGCAGATGAACAATACCTAATTGACCGACCAACTTTACTTTATGTACGGTGATATAAGGATGATAAGGTTAGGTATGTGTTCCCATGATCCGCCAGAACCGGAGGGATCTACCCAGGAACCATCCACTAGTTAGTGTAGAGTTCTTAGGTATGATGATAAAAGGAGAAAAATGAGATTTGGGAAGAGTGCGGACTGAGACTGAGCTAGTACTGGAATAAACCCAACAAGGTTCTAGCTATGAAGTCTCGGTAAGCACTGAAGGGGTTGAAGAATTAAAAAGAATTGAATGAGAAAAGGGTGAAAACCAATAGCCCTCCATATATTCAACCTTAGGGCAGAAACCGGGTTCAATTCATATGCTACTGATGGTAACATCTGTATTGAAGACAAGACGTCATGGACCCAGTGACGCACTGCACTTCAACTTTCCAAACCACTCAAGTTCCTCTTAAAAGGACTTGTTTCATTCTCACGGGGAACCGACATTATCTATCGACTTTCTCTTAGAGATTGTTGATATTGAAAAAGGAGACCCTATCCCTAGTCTCCGGCACAGGATCCAAATATGCACAAATTGAGTCTAGAGCCACGAGATCATCTATAAATCTCATTAGGACACTTTCAATGAAGACTCTCTGTTTCACACAATGTGGAAAGAGAGATTATATCTTGAGTCCTACGCATTATCCTTGTGGTATTGCCAGAACATCTGAGTGATATGCTAACATACTCACAATGAAGATGGAAAGCCTTCTGGAGCCAACATCAAACAAGCTCCTGGTGGGTGGCATGTAAGATCTAATCAATAGATCAACCATGTGACAACTGAACAGAAACAATGGGGAGATTCAATCTTTTGAATCAATCCTGGTTCAGGTTATGGATTGACGGATACCTTTGAAAAACCGGTCGTTGTGCTTAAAAACTCTTTTATTTAGCAAATCGACCGTGTACGGATATCTCAAATCAAAAGGTGTTTTATGATTGATAATTGATTTTCATTAAAACCTTCGTTGTATTGCAAAAACAATTTCTATTGAGCAATACACGATTGTTTTTCAAATATCTCTTCATCAATCAGTGAATTTCTATTCGCTGGTTCACTCACTCCGTGTTGTCTTCTTTGAGAACGTTCCGGTTTGAGAACAGCTAGAGCAGCTGCGAAACCCTGTCAAGGAAATTCTTCGGAATCTTACCTGATCACAGGCAGTACTTGTACTGATCAACGGGGAACCGTGGGTCGTGTACCTCAATTCAACGAAAGTGATCAAAGACACTTTTCGTGCGCTTTATTGCTAACTATTTTATGCAGGTACACCCGACGTTTGCAGCTGATCAGAATGAAGCGGTCAATCCATAGTCGCATGCTCACTTAACACATTCATCTCAAAAGAAATCATGATTAGTGCATCAATGACTCTGATATTTTCACTCCATGCTTCTGCTACGCTGCTGCCAATATCATGAATCAACGAAAGCTTCCGTTACTCTGATGAGAAGATATCATGATCCAGAATGTGAGCATGTCGGTCTGAAAGTCACAACATCACATAATACCAACACCACAATGGATATCTCAGAGATTTGCGTTAGCTGATGATCTCAAAAGCTGGCTCAAAATTATTGCTATCATAGTGGATCAGACACTCAACCTCCACGAATTATTCATTTCTGTTGTTCAATATTGCACTCTCCACAGATACACTTAGTTTGATTACTTTGTTGATGAAAAGTCTACGAGCTCAAGAATGAAGACTTACTTGAAAGCTAGGATACACAATGTAATTTATGGGGTGACCTCCCTTAGGGGGAGATTGTTAGGAATCAGAAATTCCATAAGTAAAAGAGTCGGTCACCCCAATTATTATCTAGCCAAAGTTAGCTCGCAGACTTGTCACTATTTATGTTAGTTATTAGATAAGTAGTAGCGTAGAATAGTATTGTGTAACACCGTGGAGGAAGGACGGGTCTTTACCCATTGTATCCCTGATCCACAGGCCGTCAGGAGGTCGTTTAGTTTGTAACCTATAAATACCCTCTACCTTGCAAGGTAGAGGGTTGGATGTTCTTTGGTAATCTAATATTTCACAAGTTTCTCTTACTAGAATATCCCATTTTCTCTCTCTCTAAAATCATCTATGTGCTTAGTGTGTTAACGTTATGTTATGTAAGTGAAATCCAATATCCTACATGAAGTGCAGTGCGTCACTGGGTCCATGACGTCTTGTCTTCAATACCGGTGTTACCTTGGTAACCGCCAGTAGCAAATGAATTGAACCCGGTTTCTGCCCTAAGGTTGAATCAATGGAGGGCTATTTGTTTTCACCCTTTTCTCATTCAATTCTCTTTAATTCTTCAACCCCTTCAGTGCTTACCAAGACTTCATAGCTATAACCTTGTTGGGTTTATTCCAGTACTAGCTCAGTCTCAGTCCGCACACTTCCCATATCTCATTTTTCTCCTTTTATCATCATACCTAAGAACTCTACACTAACAAGTGGATAGTCCCTGGGTAGATCCCTTCGGTTCTGGCGGATCATGGGAACAAATACCTAACCTTATCATCCTTATATCACCGTACATAAAGTAAAGTTGGTCGGTCTATTTGGTATTGTTCATCTGCCATTTGGAACCAATTGAAAACCATTTGAAAATCAATCCAGATACTTATGATATATTATCAAAGCATTTTGTACCTGAATTGTTTTTGATATTTTTAGAACGAGAACTCCCCCTCAACATGTGCATCAAATATTTGAAATCGTTTTGCACATGGAGGAAAGAGAAAGAATTAACTTCTTTAATAACCATTTTCTAAAAGATATCAACATCACTTCCCTAATCGAATCAAGTAGATAAAGCATTTTGGGGAAGGATGAGGTTTTCATGATTTTGCTGCCCCTCAATATGTGCATTAAGTTTTGAAAAGATTTTTGCACATACTAGAGGGAACATGCACATTGATATGAATTGATCACGTTTCGGATCTTTGTGGTTTAAGATAGATGCTCCCCCTCAACATGTGCATGGAATATTTGAAATCGTTTGTCACATGTGGGAAGGAGAGCTTGTACATTCTTATAAAACCATTTACCGAATTGTCAGTTTAAATTCAATTTCAATCACAAATTCTCCCCCGATCACAAATATCAAATCATTTGAGATTTGTGATCTCTGTAGATTTAAATTGATTTTGAAAGCTTTTTAAGGAGAATTGTGACTTGATTATGAAAAACGTTTTAGCTGACAAGAATCAGATATTAAGACTTTAAACTCCATTGATTAAACATGCATGGATATCTTTTGAAAACAATTGAATGACAAATAACTTTTTGATTTAATTGAAATCATTCTCCCCCTCAATCAATGACATAGGTTGTTGATTGAGAGATAGATATTTTGACAAATAAGTCCAGATGATTATCAAAAATAGAGTCCGAGTTATTTTTCAAAGCAGTTAGTTTTCAGCAGATGAATGTTAATAGAATCAGAGCATGGAATTTTGAAAACATGATAAAGTATGGCTCTGTTCTTTCTTTGAAAGGCGGGTTACTGCCTGAAATGACAATAAACCATTGTTTCTCTTTCTCTCAAAAATAATTTTTTGATTTTTTTTATATATATAAGAATTCGAACAACATCTAAAGTCCCGTGTCATTCTTTGAATGACAGCACAAAGACCGTAGATATTGTCGAACCAAGAAAAAAAAAACATAACAACTTGACAATATTTTTTTGAAGATTTTTCGAATTTTTCAGATTTTTATGGATTTTGAAGGTTTTATATTTTTCTATTTGATTTTTGAGGGTTTTATAATTTTGTATTTTGTTTTTCGAATAGATATATACAAGAGATAGATGAAGATAGACCTTTACTCTTCGTCTTCCTCCTGAAGACGTTTGAGTGTTTCTGGTTGAAGGCTTTTCAAGCCAAGACGTGGAAGAATAAACTCAAAACGTTCTCTTGGAAGAGCTTTGGTGAAGATGTCTGCTAACTGGTATTCAGACCTCACAAAATAGAGTTCCACCACATCTTTTTCCACTTGTTCCCTGATGAAATGGTGTCGAATGTCGATGTGCTTTGCTCTTGAGTGTTGTACGTTGTTTCATGAGAGAGCAATAGCACTTTTATTATCACAGTACAGAGGGATTTTGTTAAATTCAAAGCCATAGTCAGATAATTGGGATCTCATCCATAGGATTTGAGCACAGCATGATGACATGGCTATGTATTCAGCCTCTGTAGAGGAAATAGAAGTACTCATTTGCTTCTTTGAAGACCAGCTCACAAGTTTATCACCCAAAAACTGAGCACCTCCAGACGTACTTCGACGAGTATCTTGACATCCTGCATGATCAGCATCTGCATAGGCTGTTAGTGACATACCGGTGTCCTTCGGGTACCAAAGTCCCATATTTATGGTTCCTTGGAGATACCGAAAGACCCATTTAACCGCTTCAAGGTGCTTTTTAGTAGGCTTAGCCTGGTATCTAGCACACATGCAAACAGCGAACAAGATGTCTGGTCTACTAGCAGTGAGGTACATCAGGGATCCAATCATACTACGATATTTCGTTTGGTCAATCATGATCCCTGAGTGGTCCTCATCTAGTTTGGTTCGATCAATCATGGGAGTGTCAACAGGGTCACTTGAATCAAATCCAAATTTCTTTAAGATCTCAGTTGCATATTTAGATTGATTTATGAAAATGCCTCCGGGACTTTGTGAAATTTGTAATCCCAAGAAAAATGACATTTGTCCCATCATTGACATTTGAAATTTTGAACTCATTTCATTTGAAAAACGGTCACACTCATTGGGGGTCAGTCGAGGAAAATATGATATCATCGACATAAATTTGAACATGAATTAAATGTTTTCCTGACTTCCTGGTGAACAATGTTGGATCAACTGCTCCTTTGCTAAATCCGGTAGATAGAAGAAACTTTGATAGTGTATCATACCATGCCATTGGAGCTTGCTTTAAACCGTAAAGAGCCTTCTTCAAACGATAAACGTGAGTAGGATGCTCTTGATTCACAAATCCTTCAGGTTGGCTGACGTAGACGACTTCTTTAAGATCTCCGTTCATAAATGCCGTCTTTACATCCATCTGATAGACTACCATGTTCTTACTAGCAACATTAGCCAAAAAGATTCTGATTGCCTCAATTCGAGCAACAGGAGCAAAAGATTCTTCAAAGTCAATACCCTCCTCTTGACGGTATCCTTTAGCAACTAATCGAGCCTTGTTCTTCAACACATCACCATGCTCATCAAGTTTCACTTTGAAGATCCATTTTAGAGCAATAATCATAGCACAATCTGGAGCAGGTACTAACTCCCATACATCAAGTCGATCAAACTCATGAATTTCTTCTTGCATGGCATTGAACCAGCTATCTTCATTCATGGCGGTTTTAACATCTTTTGGTTCGATCTTAGAGAGTACGGAGTTGAAGAAGCACCATAAGACATCGGTTGCAAGTTGTTTCCGTGTGGATACTGGACGAGAGGGATTTCCAATGATGTTGTCTAATGGATGATCGTGAGTCCATTTTCTGAAGTGTTCATGTGGTAGTTGTTGAGGGACTGAAGTAGCAGAGTCGATGTCTCCTGAAGAAGATGGTTCTGATGAAGATTCAGGAGCAAATATGTTTTCAAATGGAGCATCTTCAGGAGTAGCAAAGGGATTAACTTCATCATTGATGCCAGAAATAGTTTCATGATATACATTTGAAGAATGATGATTTGTTGATGAGACTGAATTATCAGCAGCAGGCGCTTCTTGACTTAATGACATTGAGACTGAAGGATTGACTTCATTCTCAGGAATATGAACAGCCTCTGTTGTGGGAATTTTCAGTTCAATAGCACTTGGCTCATAGAGTTCATCAAACATCGGATCAAACAATTTCTTCAAATCATCTTCAGTTGGAGGTACATATGGAATAGCTGGAGAGGAATATGGTACAAGGGATGAACCAATGGGACTGTTTTGAAGTGCGGGTCCTGAACTTGGTTGTCCAGGAGCCATTTGACCGGTCAGCTCATCAAACGTAACGTGAATTGTTTCCATGATATCTCGGGTTCTCTTATTGTAGATTCGGTAACCTTTTCTGTTTGGTGCATAGCCTACAAATACTCCAATGTCTGCTTTGGCTCTCAGTTTTCCTAAATCTTGACCATCATTTGTTGGATAACATAAAGCACCAAACACACGAAGGTATGATAGATCAGGTTTTCGATTCTGGACAAGTTCGTATGGAGTCTTTCCATGAGATGTGTGAATTAGAGATCTATTTTGAGTGTAACAGGCAGTGGCAATAGCTTCAGCCCATAGAAACATTGGAACCTTTGAGTAGATCAGCATTTTCCTTGCAGCTTCTACAAGAGTTCGGTTTCGTCTTTCAACTACACCGTTCTGTTGAGGAGTTCGAGGAACACTTCTTTGAGGACTGATTCCAATATTTTCATAAAATTCAATGAGTACTTTATTAACAAACTCAGTTCGATTGTCAGTTCGGACGATTCGAACTGTTTTGTTGAGTCTGATCTGAAGTTGTTTAATAAGTTTAATGATGACATCTGGAGTTTCGTCCTTTGTCCTCAAAAACTTAACCCAAGTGAATTGGGAGTAGTCATCAACCACTACTAACACATATCTCTTCCCATTAATAGTTTGCACTCTCATTGGATCGCATAGATCCATATGAAGGGTATGAAGAACTTCCATTACAGAGTTTGTGGGTTTTGGTTTGTGGGCATATTTCGTGCTTTTTCCCAATTGACAAGCTGAGCAAAGATGATCTTTTTCATATTTTAATCTAGGTAAGCCTCTGACTAGATCCTTTCTGGAAAGGTTGTTTATGGTACCAAAGTTCAAGTGATTGAGACGATGATGCCATAACCAAGACTTTGTTTTAGAAGCCTTTGACAGCAAGCAGATTGGAGAGGACTTCATCATGTCATCGATAGATATGATGTATAGGTTTGAACCTCGGGTACCTCTTAACAATTCTACACCATCAAGTTCTCTAACGAAACAAGTATGTTTTCTGAAAGCTACTTCTAGATCGGAATCACAGAATTGACCAACAGAGAACAAATTATGACCAAGTCCTTCTACATAATATACCTTGGAAATTACACTTTTTCCATCCACATAATCTCCATAACCCATAATAGCTCCGAAATGATCATTCCCGAATCTAACTGTCCCTATGAATTTGCTCACAAAGTTCATGAGCCGTGACCAGTCACCAATCATATGCTTGGAACAGCCTGAGTCTAGGTACCACAAAACGATTTGAACGATCTGCAGTTGAACACAGACAAGAATGGATAACTGGATAATTGGGATCCCCATGCAAGAATGGGTTCCATTTGGTTAGTAACAATGGTTGGAACACCCACATCAGAGATAGAAGCATTCATATCAGAAATTAAGGCAATGGAATCATTATGAATAGATGCAGTACTAGTGTCTGTATTAGCCCTATTAAAAGTGTGCTCACTTCTTAAGGGAATAGTTCTACCAGTAGGCATCCATTTTCTAGTGGGCATTGTCTGATTAGTCTTATGACCAACAGGTATCCAATGATAGCCTATCTTACTAAATGTTCTTCCTGTGGGTTTCTACTGTTTTCTAACTTTCTTTCGCCTTTGCCTTTTTGCCTTCATAGCATGATATTTTTCATTGACAAGATTCACTGGGGATTTGACAGTATTAGACAAAGTATTCATACCACATTCATGATTAGCAACATAATTCAAGCAGACATCATTACAAGGTTTGCAAAAAGTATCAGAATTTGAATTAATTACAGTACGCCTATGGCTAATACTAGAATCAACACGATTCGTTTTATTCGACTCAAGCTTAAAGTTCCTAGGTTGGTCTTCTACTCTCTTCCAATGCACATTCTTAGCTTGCGAGGTCCTATCATTTCTTGTATTGTCTTGAGACTTTGACCTGCTCGCTTTAATGTCACTGATTACTCCTGTAGAGGGAATGAGAACATTAGTTGGTTTTTCTACTCTTTGCATCTCCTGTTTAGATGTTCTGGGATCTGAATTACATGCATGCACACTAAGGTTCACATTCTTAACACTAGAAGTGCTGGGATTTGTACTCCTAGAAGGCACACTAGAGTTCGCTTTCTTAGTATTAACAGATCTGGAATCTGAACTGCTTAAAGGCACACTAAGGTTCACATTCAAAACATTGGGTATCGAATGAATATCATACTTGGCACTAGGCATCGAACATGGAATCAAAGGATTAACTCTCTCACCTAAGGACTTTGGGCATATTGTGATTAAGCATTCTAGAACTTCTTGAGATCGTTTGGCATATAAGCATGCATGCCCAATTGCATTGTCAAGTGGTTTCTCTAATTTATCCTCTTCAACAATCTCACGTAGACATTCTAGACAATCCTTAAGGGATAAGAAATATGTTTGAATAGCAAATTTGTTATTCCTGAGATGAGGGGGAACATATTTCACAGACAAAGCATATTTATTACAAGAGTGAACCTTTGATACACCATTCTCCCCATTGGTCATTGGCATTTTCCCTTTTACCTGACTCTTCAGATTCTCAATTTCCTTTTGCAATGAAGCAATTTGTTCGTTGTTTTTGTTACGAGTGACCTTTATTGATTCAAATAACTCATTGAAATGACGTTTAACCTTTTCATTTTCTTCTAGAAAACTTTCGTTTTCCTTTTGTAATGCATTTACCAAGTTTTGAAGATGAAACGTTTAAGAATTCTGAGAATCTAGAGGAGGAGGCATTTGGGAGCCTGTCATATTCTTCGTTTGACCCTTTAATTGAGAGATTTGGGCTTTCAACTTTCTGATCGTGTTGCAATGAGCTTGAATATGTTCATCACGTTTGTTAATTTGAAAAATTGCATCAAACTCTGGAGCATCTGAGGATGTCTTGATATTTGAAGTTTTGACATTTTCTTTAAGATGTTGATATTTTAGTTGTAAATTAAAATGCTCAACTTCTAGTTTAGAAAAATGTTTAACCAAATTCTCGTGATCATCCAGTTCAATTTTCTCATTTAGTTTAGAATTAGTTTTTTCAAGCTCAATGACACGATCATGGGAGACTTTCAGGGCAACAGATAATTCATGAAATTGAGAAGCATTAATAGAACAATTTGTAGCAGTGAAAAACACATCTTGAGCAACACTTTCAGTAATGAGAGTCTCATTTAATGTATGCAAGTTCTTCCTCTCAATCTCATTATATTTTAGTGCTCGCTCATAGTCACTAACCTCAACTATCATTGCATCAAACTCCTTTTCCATTTCTTTAATGTCTAAGTTCATTCCCTTTTTAAGACTTTCAAAATGATCTTTTAGCAGTTTAAAGAAAGGCATGACCTCAGTTAAATAACATTCTTTCGTTTGCTCAAAACCCCTTTCTCCTTCAGTTATACCAGTGGGTGTGATCCTTTTCTTGCAAGTTTTCTCAAAATCAACAAATAGTTGAAAGATAACATATTGACTAATTAAGGTCTTGCTTTTAGTGGCAATTGTTCTAGGAACAAGATGCATTGGTGTATTAGGAGGATACACAGTCGCTCTAGGCATTTTCCTAAGGGGAGGGTTCGTTACAACAAGATTCTATTCCTTTTGCTTATCTAATTCCTTTTTCCAGAACACTTGTTCGGGTGTTAACAACGTTTGAGGGTTAAACATGTTCAAGGAAATCCAATTCTCCTTCTTGTAATCATGGGGTGTGATCTTTATTTTCTTCTCTTTACATTTAGGATCATCTAATTTCTTGTTCATCTTTTCCCTAGTGACTTCATCTGATTTCTTATCTTCCTCAGTGCACTCAACGCAACTAGGTTTCTGTCTAGGTTTAAGGATTTCATTGCCATCATAAAGAACCTTATGAGCATTTCTAGCCTTTTTAATGACCTCTGGATTTGGTTCCTCAACAAGGGGAATTCTATGCTTATCGCTTAAGACTCTATGCTTAGTGATTAAGTGAGCAGTCTGAATGGTATTTCCTTGTACGTACAACTTATTTTCAAGCTTGTTTTTCAAGGTTTTTAGATTAGAAAAATCATTCAAAAGTTTTGATTCCTTAGCACTGAATTCTTGCTTAAGCATTTTAACATTTTCTTGAAGTTCTTGTTTTTGCTTAGCAGTTTTAGAAAGCTTTTCTTGTAAGGAGTTTAACTCTTGTTTTAATACTTCTTCTCTAAACCTACTTTTTCTAATAGTTGTACGCATTTGGTCATCCATTTCCTGCTCACGGGTGGTCAACTCAAATTTTGCACGTTGTTCATAAATAGCAACACGTTCTTTATAGGCATTTAGTTCAGAAATTACAGAATCATCAGGGGCGCATGCAGTGAATTCATCAAAAATATAATCATTATTGACAGCAGAAGATGCATCACTTGGTACAATCTCACTTTCACTTTGTATCACATATTGATCATATGGGACAACATTGATATTACCCATATTTTCAATATCTGAATCAATAAACACAGTTGATTGTACTTCGTTATGTATCTTTTGCTCATCAACTTCATCGTATAATTTTAATACCTCAGAGATGAGTTTGTCTTTGGATGGACGAGCTTGTGGTGATGAAGAGACTTTAGGAGAGACCATTGGAGAAATGCTAGCCATGAAGATGGTTTGTGTAGTGGGTTCTTCATCAACATCAGAGTCATATGCATCACAATCAGCTACTTGAAAGGCATTCGGATGATTATGGCCTATCTCCTGAATTGGTTGCTCATCCACATCTGCATCATATGTCTTAGCATTTCCCTCAGCCAAGAACAACAATTCCTCTTCATCCAAAGCTGCACCATTATCCTGAGCTTGCACAAGCAACATCTTATCCCTGAAGTACTCAACATTCTGAGGGCGTTTTGGTGATGTGCAGTTCCTTGCAATGTGTCCCTCACCTCCACAATTGTAACATTTGATTGGCTTTGCTTGACCCTGATTTCCATTCCTTCCTCTGTTCTGATTTGCAGCATAACCTCTACCAGCTCCACCTCTTGCTTGTTCGTACTGTCGTTCTTGAACTGGCTGCACCATAACCTTCCCATCTCTGACAGTGGCTTGATTATGTGGATTGGAAGTAGTTCTGAGATTGTTGTTGGTGTGTGGAAGAGAGTTCATGTTTTGACTAATCAGAAGAGCTAGTTGATTAATGAAGTTTCCCACGTGTGCATCAGCATCAGCTTGTTTGAACATAGGATCAGGAATGAGTTTGTGATTACCATTACCCATGGGTATGACTTGTGAGGCTTTGGTTGTGATTCCGATGTTTAAGTAGAAGGCAGTTGAGTCATTTGAAGAGCTTGTATCTCCCTGGTTGGTTTTGAACTGATTAAGAATCCTTTTTTCAAACATAGCATGTCTCTCATTCTGAAGGAGGAAGGCATAGAGTTGCTCATAGTTTGTATTCTTCAATCCTTTAGTGAGCTTCACAGAAGTGATAAACTTGTGCCATTCGGGATTCATGTTGTTCACAAATTTTGAGTTCAGCTGAATGTTAGGCATAGTCATTCTGATGTTCCTCATATCATTAACCAACTTGTGGAATCTCACATAGTAATCATAAACACTCTCATCTGGTTTCATCTTGAAGTGTTCAAATTCATCATAGTTGTGATTCTCTGTCTTCCATAGTTAATTCAGAACCTGAGAGAAGCATCTTGACATTATCCCATACTGCCTTTGCTTCGGTGTTGTGATTGATCAGCTTGTAGATATCTTTTGGAAGACCTTGAAGTACGATGTTAGAAGCCCTGATATCAGCATCGAATCTCTTTTTCTCCTTATCATCGAGCTCATCATATGTCTTTGGTCTGTCAATTCCATAGATCATTGTTCCATCTTCAGCTGTATCAATTAAGTCTCTAGTCGTCTCAACCTGATATGGTCCTTCATCAATGGATTTGAGAATGTTGACTCCATTTTCCTTTCCAAGACAGTACAATCTGATTCGTTGAGCCCAAGAGTCGTAGTCAGTTTTGTCAAGCATGGGTGGACGAGTATCTGAACCAGCTGCTTGAACATCCTCGGCAGCAGTGGAGATGATAGTAGGAACGTTTGTAGACATGTTTCAAGCTCTACTGGATTTTACTATTCTTTGATTAAACCGGGAAATTGATTCTTTCACGGGATTTTACTAAACCAAAAGAACAACCGTAAGAATGTATCACGAAGAAGTAACAAGCCTAAATGAATAAGTACCTAACCACGCAACTCGCTTAATTAACAACTCGTTTAATTAATCAACTCGCTTAATAGCCAAGTCGCATCAGCATCAACTCGCAACACAGTCAACTCGCTTAATGAATCAAGTCGCTAAATAGTCAACTCGCTTTAGTATCAACTCGCAACATAATCAACTCGCTTAAACACCAAGTCGCTTAAATTAACTCGCTAGCTTTACAACTCGCTCAATAGCTAAGTCGCTTTAGATCTCAAGTCGCTTAAAGAAACAACTCGCTTAGAACTCAAACCGCATAAAAATCAACTCGCTAAACAGCCAAGTCGCATGTACCAACTCACATCCAATAACAAAGCAACTCGCTTTGAAGAAATGTGAATTCGTGACTCAACTCGCTTTGTACAATCTTCAAATATAACCACTTTATCAATCAAAAACAACCTAACCACAATGATTTAAGCCTTCCAATTCAAAACCTAAACACATATGATGATCCTAAACACAAAAGTACAAGAAAAATTCAAACTTTAACACTAGAATTTGTCTAAATGAATCAAACTCTCCTAAACCCTTAATACCCCAAAAACCTTATGAAATCCACCAAAACAAAGAACATGAAAGATTAATGATCAAACCATGGCTCTTGATACCAATTGTAACATATTGGATTTCACATACACATCAAACCATTTAACACAAGTGGGCGTACAAGAGTGTTTTAGAGAGAGAAAGTTAGAGGATTAGGGAACTTAGTGAGAGAAAGTGAAAGATATTAATATGAGCTCCAACTCTCTACCTTGGGAGGTAGAGAGTATTTATAGTCTTACATAAAACGCCACACAACGGGCTGTGGATCAGGCATACAGTGGGTAAAGACCCGTCCGTCCTCCACGGTGTTACAAAACTAAATACTACTTAACTTAAATGAACTACGTCTACGAGCTTTCTAACGATTACATATACTTGAGGTGACCGACTCTTTAATACCTAGAATTTCTAATTCCTAACATATACACAACTTTTTTTCACACTTCCACAACTCAAACTCAAATTCATATACTTCCTCTTTAACCAAAAAAACTTGTTCTTTCACAATGGATCCGAATCAAAGTAACGAAGAAGGTAACACCTGGTCCGATGTAGATGACGAAACTGACGTATACTTTATGATGGTCGTGTATGAATATCACCAACAGTTAGAACAAGAAGTAGCTTGACCTCGCTTGACTCTTAACCCGATCTACCGTGAAGATGAGGTTGCTGAAGTACGTTTGATAAACGACTATTTCAATCAAGGTTGTAAGTATCTGTACGTGACTTTTCAAAGAAGATATCGTATGAGCCGGAAACTATTGAATAGTTAAAGGTATTGAATTTTATACTTCCGATCCTCTTCCAAGTCATTTTGAATTCTTTAGCCAAGCACCCGATTGTACGGGTCGAATGAGTATAAGTGTTATTATGAAGTGTACAGCCGCCATACGCCAATTGGCGTACGACACCTCACCCGATGCGTTTGATAAATATTTGGAAAATGGGTGAGCATACTTCACGTGATTCTCTTGATAATTTTAACAAGTACGTTATTGATTTGTTTGTGCCTCTGTATTTAATAAAACCAACCTATGACGACATTCAAAATCTTTATGAAAGACATGAGCGTTATCATGGTTTTTCGGGGAATGCTTGGTAGCATTGACTGCATGCATTGGGAATGAAAAAAATTACCCGGTGGGATGGCAAGGGAAAAATGATAGGGGTGATAAAAAAATACCCAACAATAATGCTTGAAGCTGTTGCTTCGAAATCTTTAAGGATTTGGCATGTATTTTTTGTTGTGGCGGGGGCGAATAACGATATTAATGTTTTAGATAATTCTCTGTTATTCGACGACATTCTTGATGACATCGTCCTTGTAGCTCCATATGTGGTAAATGGAACCATGTATGAAAAGCGATATTACTTAGCTGATGGATTTTACCCACAGTGGGAAACTTTCGTCAAATCATACATGGTAACATGGTTATTTTAAAAGGAAACAAGAAAGTGCACGAAAGGCTGTCGAACGTGCTTTTGGTGTGCTCCAAGGACGTTGGGGTATACTACAATAGCCGACACGTCAATGGGAAGTTATCACGATAAGTAGAATCATGTATTCTTACAGTATTTTGCATAACATGATTTAAAAGATCAAAAGTTTGCACTAAGTGAGTATAACGAAATGTGGGTGAATCCGGTACCACATATGAGGCAACAAATGTGGGTCGACAAATGTGATGTCCAGCGTCGAAAGGCAAAGATATACGTGACAGAGATACGCATACTAGTCTTCAACAAAACATTATGGAGCATCTTTGGGAAAAACATCTTCAACGACAACAAGAACTAGAACAAGAATAAAATGAATAAGTATTTGCAATTCGTGTGTTTTATAAATTTCCGTATGTTTTTAATTTCGTATGTTTTTTTTTGTTGAAAGCTAAATATACGCAACATAGTTTTTCAAAACAAACGATGTACGCAATGAACTTTGAAAATTACCATTGTACGCAAAATACTTTCAAATTTGGAACGATGTACGTAATTTGACCGGTAACTAGTAGGTTACCAAGTCACATAGTTTGAAAAATGACAGAAATGGTCCCTGTGGCTTGCGTTGACTTTCACCGGTCATCCCTTGACTTTATTTTCGATTAAAAAAGTTTCAGTAATTGTCCTTATGGTCATTGACTTTCAGATTTAGTCCGTTTTTGTCCGTTTTCATCCGTTTTTGGCCGTTTTTCTTACCTTTTGTCCGTTTTTCTTACGTTTTTATCGGTTTTCATCCGTTTTTTCCATTTTTCTTACATTTTTCTAAGATTTTTGTCCGTTTTTATCCGTTTTTCTTACGTTTTGTCTGTTTTCCTTCGTTTTTGCCCGATTTCAACCGTTTTTGTCCGTTGTTCTTACGTTTTGTCCGTTTTTCGTACGTTTTTATCGGTTTTTGACCGTTTTTCTTACATTTTGTCCATTTTTCTTACGTTTTTTTTTCGTTTTTATACTATTTCAACATATTTAAAAAAATTTCCAAAAAGAAAAAAAAATGGAAAAAAAATTCCAAAAAAAAATTGGAATCTTTTCGCAAATTTGAATAAAAAAATCCAAAAAAATTGGAAAAAATATATTTCCGAAAAAAAAAATTTAAAAAAAATAAAAAAATTCCAAAAAAAAAATTGCAAATAATTTTTTTCAAAATTTTTAAATTTGAATAAAAAATTAAAAAAAAAAATTTGAATAAAAAAAATGTTTTTTTGAACTTTTTTTACAAAATTTCAATATGTCGAAATACTTTTTTTGTATCAAAATTTTTTTTTTTCAATATTTATCGAAATTTGGACATATTGAAAAAAAAAATGGAAAAAAAAAATATTTCGACATATTGAAAAAATTTGGAAAACAAAATTTCAAATTTTCTTATAAGATCTTTTTTTTTAAATTTAAAAAAAATAATTTTTTTAATGAAATTTTTTTTTCAAATTTTTTTAATTTTAAAAAAATAAATATTCAAAGAATTTCGAAAAAAACAATTTGTAGAAAAATTTCCAATTTCTTTTTTTTTTTTTTGAAAAAAAATGTATTTGCGATTTTTTTTTTTTGAATTTTTTTTCAAATTATTTTTTCGGAAATTTTTTTTTCAAATTTTTTTTGGATTTTTTTTTTTCAAATTTGCGAAAGAAATCCATTTTTTTTTGAATTTTTTTTTCAAATTTTAAAATGTTGAAATAGTACAAAAACGTAAGAAAACAGACAAAAATGTAAAAAAAAATGGGCAAAAACGGATAAAAACGTAGGAAAATAGACAAAACGTAAGAAAAACGGATGATAACCGATAAAAATGTAAGAAAAACGGACAAAACGTAAGAACAACGGACAAAAACGGCTGAAAACGGGCAAAAACGAAAGAAAATAGACAAAACGTAAGAAAACGGACTAAAATCTATGAAAAGTGTAAGAAAAACGGATGAAAACCGATAAAAACGTAAGAAAAACGGACAAAATGTAAGAAAAACAGACAAAAACGGAAAAAAAAAAACGGACTAAATCTGAAAGTCAATGACCATAAGGACCATTACTGAAACTTTTTTAACCGAAAATAAAGTCAAGGGATGACCTGTGAAAGTCAACGCAAGCCACACGGATCATTTCTGTCATTTTTCAAACTATGTGACCTGGTAACCTACGAGTTACCGGTCATATTACGTAAATCGTTTCAAATTTGAAAATACAATGGTAATTTTCAAAGTTCATTGCGTACATCGTATGTTTTGAAAAATTATGTTGCGTATCTTTAGCTTTCACCATTTTTTTTTAATTGACTTTAATGAATGAAATATTATTTATGAGGTGATGTCATGAATGAAAAATTAGTTAAAGGGTTTAAATTATAATTTGTAAGTTTTAAAATAAAAGTGGGGACCAAAATATGGCGTTAAGGAGGTGTTATGATAAGGGGTGTTTTTTTTTTGTGTTAGAGCTCTCGGTACGATAACACCCACACCGGTGTTATGCTGATGTGGACCGGCGTTATCATACAGTGCAACCCGAAAACGCAATGTCGTTTCGTAAGTTGACACAACAACTTGGGTTAAAACGCGATTTTTTTTTTTTTTTTTTTTTTTTTTTTTTTTTTTTTTTTTTGAGTTTTAAATGGTTTTGTGGAGGTTTTAAATGGACTTTTTTTTTGTTTTGAGAGAGGAAGAAGAAAGTAGATGCGTGGTTTTGACTGCAAAAAGCAAAGTGAGGTGATGGTTATAAAATAGATAGTATAAAATTTGGCCTAGTGTTATAAAATAAATAGTATAAAATTTATCTTTTTATTTTTATTATTTGTATTTTAATTTAATTAATGAAATGCTAGTTTATTTAAATAAATGGAAAAGAAAAAATGTGAGTCCTAAAAGGTGGTTTTATTTGATGTTATGATAACGGGTGTTTCTTCGGTGTTAACTTGCAAATGTTAAAGTTGAGGTAGCGCTGAGGTGGCAACACTTTTTTAGTGTTATGGTGTTACCATACCTAGCTCTCTTAATATTGAAATGTTAAAGCTGATTTGGCGCTGACGTGCGGCACAATGTTATTCCATAACTTAAGTAGTACACCTATTGCTCTAAGTACTAAGGTACAGGTAAAGTGTTGTGGGTGCATGTACATGTTCTTGCTAACGTGCATACAACAATGTTATCATGTATTCTTCAGCTGATGAAACAGATTCAAGTGCACGGCCACTCGCTTCAGTGACAAAAGCAGGTTGTTTTGGTTGAGGCAATGCTCCCTCTCCAACCAACATCAAAACCACTGACAACATCGTGGGCCTATCTTCTGCATGATGTTGCACACAGAGTAACCCAACATGTATGGACCTCAGTACTTCAGAAACAACACACGAGTCACGTAAAGATGCACTCACGAGATTAATGGTTTTTCCTTCTTTGTAGAGCCTCCATGCCTGAATCAATCCCAGCTTCAAAATATTGAGTATGCTAAAAGTAAGTTACTTAAAGATATAATTAACACTCTAACTTACATGTCCAAGAAGGCTGTCCCTGTGATCTTCATGAGAAAATAGTCTGTTTTTCCGCCCGCTCACTATCTCCAACACTAGAACACCAAGGCTGAATACATCTGACTTTGTAGAGAATCGTCCATGTACTGCATACTCAGGAGAAATGTAACCACTGGAACAAAGACAAAGTTAATTAGGATCTGTTTTTTTTTCATCTTATTAAATTAAGTAATAGAATGCGAGTCTTACAGTGTTCCAACCACTTTCTTCGTCTTTCCAACGTTATCGAATCCCACAAACTTTCTTGCAAGGCCAAAGTCAGATATTTTTGGATTCATGTCAGCATCCAACAATATATTGCCAGCTTTCAGATCTCTATGAATGATTTGAAGGCGTGAATCTTGATGTAGATAAAGTATACCTCGAGCTATTCCATGAATAATGTGAAATCTCTGAGGCCAATCAAGCTGCATACCTTCAGTTTCATCTGTCAAAATATAACCAAGTAATTTATTCCGTCAATACTGATTCATCATTTGATTTGGCAAGTATTTGAACAAAATCATGGAAGTGCTGAGAGATAGGTTACCAAATATAAATGTGTCCAAGCTTTTGTTAGCCATGTATTCATAAATCAATATCATTTCATTTTCATGAGTGCAGTATCCAAGAAGCTTCACAAGATTCCTGTGCTGAAGTTTTGCAATACAAATGACTTCATTTTTGAATTCGTCAAGCCCTTGATGGGATGTTTTTGAGAGCCGCTTCACTGCTACTTCTTGACCGCCTTCCAACACACCCTAAATGAAAAAGGCTTAAAGGTTAATTATGTAGTTCTACTTACATGTATTTAGTGTTACATTTTTTTGCCTTAAGACTGATAATTATTCCGTTATATTCAGAGAAAGGACAACTACCTTGTAAACACTACCAAAGCCACCTTCTCCAATCTTATTATTCTCGCTGAAGTTATCTGTGGCCTTAGCTATTTCATACAAGCTAAAGAAAGGTAGCTCATCAAGGTTTTCCGTCAGAAAACTGCTATGATCATTGTCACTGTGTACCTGTTTTCCTACACAACAGTATGATCAATCTTTATTGATTTTACATGAAATTGACATTATTAGGAGCACTTAAATATATTTCAAGTTACAATGTTCTTGCATCAAGTTTTCCAAGCTAATTAAGAGGGGCATTGATATGACTTAAACTAATGGACCTCAAATGTATAATAAAACGGTCATTCAAACAGTTGAATGATTTGGTTACAATGTAATTCAATTGATCAAATTCACACAAGAACAGCTTGTGGAATTGCATCCAACTTATTAGCAACTCTCTAAAGCCGTAATATATATTTTCAAATGATACTACTAGCAGTGTGTTTCTCCCTATTAAATGGATTCTAACTAACTATATAAATATGAAATAAAAGGTCCCTGAAATGTCTAATAGAAGCTGTTGACTCGTTGTGTTAAAACCATCCTAACAGGCATATGTGATTGCTCCAGAATTATACTTATAAATAATGTTACCTCGTCCCTTCCGTTGAGGCCCTTTTTTTCTCTGTCTGCAGGCATATGCTACCACCATTATAAGGACTGCCGCTGATGAAACTGACAGGACTGCGGTGAGTACTTTTTTCTCCATGTTGAAGCTCGATTGGCCTTTTGTTAATGGATAAAATAATTAGGAAGGTTTTTCTATGTGTGAATAAGTATACAATTACTCATAAATAAAAGTAATAAATGAAAATGCATTCAAACCTGCAGAATATTAGAATAACTTATAGTCACATATAGGACTATGATTTTAGTAAATTATGATAAACTCAAATAAATCTTCATCCTATGTAGTCGAATTGATTCAAGAGTAACTTGACGTACCTTGTGACTCAGAGAAAGCCATTCTTATGTAAAGATGTTGCTTTTCATCGTTCTCTCTGATATCCATTAACCCACCAAACCACATCAAACATCCAGTTCCACCATTTCTGACATCCAAATTTGCATAAGCTGTACAATTGCAATTCCTTCTGCAGGCCATCTCACATTCTTCTAGAGTCATGCTCTTATTGTACCATGAACGTCGTGTGTCTGGAAATTTCAATCCTGCAACTTTCTTAAAGCCATCTCCATTCCCACAATCTATACGTTCTTTATGTTGGCACCCGCTGGACCAATCAGCTGCATTCCATTCTTCTTCGACTGTTGGTACAAAACCGTCTATACAACTACAAGGTGGATTTCTATATATGTCGCAACTTCCATAACTTCCACAAAATCCATAACTACTACACGCATCAGCTGCTGCATTCCCATATGTTATCCAGTCCTGGATCCGCTCGACCCATTGCAAATACATTGTGTTGCCATCAGACCTCAAAAAAGCTCTTATTACAGCTGAAGTTTTTAATTCATACTTGTGATATATTTCGTTCTGATTAATGATAAACTCAGATGAACAGAGTCCATTAGGTTCATCAGCGGGCAAACCCTCAAACCTAACACCATTCCATGGTCCAATCCTGACGCGTATCACGGAACCTTTCATCTGAAATATCTGTGGATATCCATTTGTGTCCATCGTGTACATGTATGGTCCTGGTGAAGGATCAATTTCACTTTTCCAAGATGTCAAATATGTGTCTATGCCTCTTACAAAATCCTTCCCGAATTTCATTCCTGGTATGAATGTGTTACCAGGATAATCAAAACTTTGCCAAATTGGATCTCGACCTTTGTTACCTTTATCCCAGACAACAAAATTTCCATTATCCAGAAGTTGTGCCATCGGGTTCAGAGTTTTGACAGATAACTTGGAATTGGATGACCATATCTCAGTATTGTTACCATCTAGAATCAGTAGTCTTCCGTTGCTGCTGACCTTGAGTATGCCTGATGTGTCAGTAATCGGTGTTTCCCTGTTAGCAACCCAGACAACAGTACCATTCGATACCTTCTTGTACCATATCCCCAAGTATCTGTTCTTTGTATTTCCTGGACTAAAAAATCCTAGTTCGAACATTTGACCGTCTGAAATGATCGTTTCACCATCTTTTATAGCTATATTTGCAGAGATGCTGTCTATTGCCGAAGATTCTGGCAGCAACAAGAATAAAACTAAGGAAAAGGAAACAAGTATGGAATGAAGTTCCATTGATGAGGTGTTTGTCTTGTTAAGACTTGAAGGTGGTATAAAATATGTGATCAAATACAAGTCAAGCCTTGGTTCACATGTTGGCAAAAGAAAGGCAAAGTCTAAAGTCTAAATCTGACCTGCATACTTTATATCTTGTACCATCATGCATAAGAGACGTTAAGGTTTGAAGATGTTACTAGATTAATCATTTAGGCCCGTTTGGTTGGGGTGTATGAAAATGGGATTATGATTTTGAAAGTCATTAAAGGTGTTTATTTTGTGGGCCTAAAAATAAAATAAGTATTATATCATAGTCATAGATTCATTACCTATCAATTTGATGTCTATGAAATCCATTATGTGGGTTACTACTTTCTTTTTCACTACAAAATTCAAATATCAATACACTTTTTCATAGAATATTTTGTCATCCAAACATAAACAATCGTAATAATACACTTTTTCATATCCATTTTCATTCTACCTCATACCAAATCCAATACCTGTGATTCCTAGCAACAAACCAAACGGCCCCGAGATGTGTTTTTGTGGACGTCTTTATTAAGATAAAACAAAGATTTGAGCTCACTCATTAAGTACAAAGAAACACCCTTTAATTAGACTACCCAGAATAACAACCCTCAGCAGCCCTCATCTTTTCTGACACATCAGTTTTCTCTTTCATGCGACCTACAGACGACATTTTAAGCACAGTAAAACGACCGACATTTTTTATTTTATTTTTTTTAAAACTTTTTTTAACAACAAAATTAAATTTAAGTAATAAAAAAACAATTTTACATAACAATTTTTTTTTTCTTTTTCTTAATTGACCAATGTTCCAAATTTTTGTTTGTTTGCGGATTTGTTATCGGTCGAGAGCCCAACCCCGTTCGTCCATTTCCCTTCCTCGACCGACATCTCATAACAAGGACGACCGATGCCAACCTTCACGACCCAGTCGGTCGAGCGCCTAACCATAGAAAAGATCCATTGTGTTCTTTGCAAGTGATTTGACAAAAATACCCTAGTGCTCTTCATCTTTATCTTCTACCTTTTCAAACCAAGATTCCGGCCACGATCTCCTCCCAGCAACCAGTTTATCCGTCCAATATCAAAACGAAAAAATATTTAATCCGTGTGATACCCACTTTATAAAAAATTAAAAGGGTCTCAGGATCATAATTCATCAATCAAAAGACAAAGATTCAAAATCCACCTTTCTTTGATTTACAAGAACGGTACTGCCAAAGTACAATTACAAGAAAATTTTAACACAATGGATGAAGCTACGCCAACTTTTATATCAATCGTCAGCTATTCACCAAAAAAAAAAGTTTATGATATTGTTTTTTCTGTAACAAGATATCAAACGATTGGAGGTTCGTGTTTGGGTTTCTGTGATATACTTGGTGGGTTTGGGTATAATTTTTTTGGTAGATTTGTGATTTTTGGATGTAAATGAACTTTAATACGTATAGAATTATATAATTATTAGTTTTGAAGAACGTGGGTTTTGAATTTAAGATATCAAATTGAATTAGGTATTGAACTCATTTTGAATTTGATAATTGACGGAAAACTTATAGAAGATAGGTGTTTGGTAGCCGTAGATAGTGGCGGTAGATGGTGGCGGGAATATGGGTTTATCGTCTTTGCGGGTAGCCAGGTCCGGTTTTTTTCTTCTGCCAAACATATACAAATAATGTCTAAAAACATTATTTCTATTTTTCGACGTTTTTACGTTTTGATGATAGCAAAATGTAAAAACATTTTACGTCAAAATTAACGTAAACAGGTTTTTAGTCGAAATAACCCGTTTCTACGCAAATCAATCTATGTAAGAACAAACAAATTTACAACTTGACAAGTGATTAAAGAATTGAATTTGTGTTTTAAACCTTACATTTTAAAAGTGACAAAATATTTTTTCCAAAATATACATGACAAGTTATTTTTGAAAAAAAAAAAAAATGTTTTAATTGGAAAAATACATTTGAATGATCCAACGGCTATTTTTCTCCCAAAAATAACTACAATCTTCCCCAAATAAACCTTCATCACTAAAAACAAAATATGGAGCGTTTTGGTCCCCATGATACAGTTAAATACCGACGGTACCTTGGTTTAAAAATATGCGCATCATTACATAAATTGATGTATTTGCATTGCATTTAGGATTTCACATCATGTTAACATCATTCACAAATTATTTGTGTTGACTAATGGGTAAAAATCAAACTATAAACACAACTTGACTACTGAATATGAATAATAACTTACTGGAACTTTGTGTTTTATAGAAGTCTTGTTTAATTAGTGACCAACTTGACTTTGAAAATGTGGTCGAGTAGCGGTTACCCCTGTTCTTCTTTAGCCATGATCTTTATAAAACTATTATCTTGTAATAAAGTCCAAGGAGGAGTTGAGAATTGTGTCAGATTTTGCTATTAGAAAGTTCGTACTATTATGAGATATTTTTGACTGTAAATGTATCTGATTTGCCTTTTTATCATTGTCGCGCGACCTATTAAATACATATATAATATTAATGGTGACCGGCACATCAAACATTAATACACAAAAAAGTATGATTATACGAGTTATATGTGTTTGATCAGAGAAAGAGATTGATGCACAAACGAAGAAAAATAGGGCAAGCGGATACATTTTCGATTAGTTAACCCTATAATTTATATATGCTTCCAAGATTGGGGAGATTTACTCGAATGCACTTGCAGTTGAAAGTAACAATCTTATTTGGGCCACGCAACAACTCTGAAATGGTCACACCCATCTTTCCCATAAGGAGGGCTTTACCCAGTTTGCGTTTATGAAGCGGTGCACTCAAACTATGTTTCTTGGTCGGCCAAATCGTTTGAAACCATGATTACCCAAAACAAATAATCCTTATTTGGTTTAATCGATGTGTAAAAAGTGAACATCGCAATTTTTATGTTGTAGTTACATGTATTTATCTGAATAGATGTTTGGTTTTATTATAGACGTTTAACATTTACTTGCTTCCGAGGATACAATTGTGTTATCATGTATTCATTAGCCGAGGAATTAGAGGTATGTAATTGCCTAATATCTCCGGTCCAGAAAGAACGTTGTTTAGGTGGAGGCAAAATGCTATCACTAACGAGCATTAGAAGCACCGATAACATAGTAGGCCTATCTTTTGCAAGATGTTGTAGGCATAATATCCCCATGTGACACATATAATTATGGAGAGAGATTCTCTCAAGTTGTATAACACAACTTGACTCAAGTTAGACAATTGTAAGCCATTGGATTTGATCCAATAGTTTAAATCAAAAAAAGTTCTTTTGATTTGAATCATTGGATCAAATCCAACAGCTCATAATTCTTAAACTTGAGTCAAGTTATTGAAAAGATTTTTTCTCTCTTTTTAGAAAAACAAAACATGTCATTTTCACCATAAAAAAAAAACTTCAATAACCAAATTTCTGCCTTATTTTCAATGATTTCTTTATAAATCTAAACCTTTTGTTTGATTTATAATTCGTTTTACACATTTTGGTATAAATCTTTAAATTTTAAACCACTTTTTTGAATGTTAATTCACTGAGTCATGTCTACAAAGCGGTCAAAACGCATAACTAAAACTCCTTCTCGATTTGAAGATTATGTGTGTGCGCTAAATGTTAAGCCGATTCACAGTACTAGAGTGGGTTGTAATGTGGAATTGGGAGAAAAGGAGGTAGTAGCAGGAAGTGATAAGAGTTGTACGGAAGGTGTTTGTGAAAATGCTCAACCATGTTTGGTAGATGTGAATGGTAATGTAGGAGAGTATAATGCAACAATGAAAAACATGGAGGGCATTATGACTCGAAAAGAAGATGGTATGGATTCTAATACTAACAATGCTGTTAGTGAAGGTGGTAACCTGTCGAGTGAGGAACCAAATACACTTAACGCTGAAGATACTACTGGAGTCGATGTTAGTAGGGAGGGTGAACCAAATAAAGCCATGGATGTTGAGAACATTAATGCAAAAAAAGAATGATGATTTACACATGGTTCATGAGTCCACTAGAACTGTTAACGTGGGTAGCCCCAGTTTTGCAAATATTGTAACTGCTGAAGCAACACAAAAGAAGGTAAACTTTAGAAAAGTGGATGTTATTGGTGCAACAGATGGTAAATTTGAAGCTTTGATTCCAGCATCATCAGTCATGGAGGTTAATGATAGGCTAAGCAACTCGATCTTTGGTTACTTTCTTGGTAAGCGCATTGCATTTCCAGTTGTGGAAAATTATGTGTTTAACGCGTAGGGTAAATTTGGGGTACAAAAAGTGATGATGGATGCTAAAGGCTTTTACTTTTTCAAATTTGCGACTAAGAAATGTGTTGAAGATGTTTTGGAGAACGGACCGTGGATGATCAAAACAGTGCCGATTATTTTGAACAAATGGTCTCCATCATCTAGTCTAACGAAAGCTAATCATACTCGTGTTCCGGTATGGGTAAAGATGCATGATGTGCCATTGGCAGCTTTCACATCTGATGGACTGAGTGTTATTGCCTCTAAGATAGGTAATCCTTTGATGCTTGATTCATATACATCTATGTTAGGTTCCCATTTATGTAACACAAGCATCAATATAAAGAAATGAGGTAGAGAAGGATCGGATGTACACACACACACTTATACGAATGACTATGTGAAATGATAAGCTTAGGATAAATGTGAAAGTGAACAACCAACCTTCTAAGGAAGGTTTACAAGGCTATTTATAGGAGAGGGAGCTAGGGCAACACTCCTAGTCCCTTCCTTTCCTTATTAGGCTTGGGCCAAGGCTTATGGGCCTTCTACATAAGCCTTAGCATAATAACAAACATAAAGGACTAATTAAGTTAACTATTACATATTAATTACTAACACTTGTAATCTAGTTTAGGAGTGATTCCAACAATCTCCCCCTAAGTGTTGGTGATTAATGATTTGAGTGATAACGTTGAAGGTGCTGACGTAATAGTAGCTTTGACGTCTTTTGACATTCTTCTTTCTTGTGAGAGGAAGTGTCTTGATTCCAACAATCTCTCCAGTGTAGGGATCTTGTTTACTTTGAAGTTTTTCAGCTTTGACGTCTTCATTATCTTTGTTCTTTGATCTTTATTCTTTGTGGTGGTAGTGATAGTATGTTGTGGTTATCTGCATCAGGTCCGCTTCGTTGCTCCAGTGTCTCCACGTCTTTCTCCAACATGCTCACACGCGTTTTAACTTTGAGTTTCAGTACTGATGTAGTTCTCTTAGTCTTTAAACTTTGTAGATTCTTTGACTTTGACGAAGAATCATTCTGACTTTGTGTTGCCTTTTGAGAGAACTTCAATTAGTGTTGTTGTTGGTATGAGCATGTGAAGAATCTGCACGATCTTTTCCACCCGTGGGCATCCATAAGAAGTAAACATAAAACATGGGTTAGAAATAATCCAGCGCTTACAAGTTTGAGCTTCGAGTGTGTTAACAGCATAGTGTGAAAACACGTCTCTAATTCTCACAAAGGCTGTTCCTGAATTGGATTCCCACAAGTGAGATAACGCGATGTACCGAAGTACACCTACAGTTCAGGTGAGTCGCTGAGGTACACCAAAGCATCACCCCACGACTGTAGACCGTTTGAGACACACTAAGCATAACCCACAAGGAGTTACCGAAGTGACCTGCTGTCAGGGCTGTTTGATGTTGACCCTGGCAGGAGTTTCCATTTAATCACTAAGGATCACAGTTGTGAACCCCTCATAAATGTTCTCGACAGATTGCTAAGATCTGTGAAGGACACAATAATGTATCACTTGTGTTCTTATTGTTGAATGACAAGCGATGAATTGTCAAGTGTACCTAAGAGATCTTTTGATGAATCTCGTGGCTCTAGACTCAATAGTGCGCTTTGGTTTTCCTGAGCGGAGACTAGGGAGAGGGTCTCCTTCTTCAATATCACCAATCTCTAAGAGAAAGCCGATAGTTTACGTAGGGTTCCATGTGAGAATAAAACAAGCTTCTGTTGAGAGAAACTTGAGTGGCTAAGAAGGTTTAGTGCATGCGTCACTGGGTCCATGATGACTTTGATCTTCAATACCAGTGTCATCAAGTGACAACCAGTAGCATATGAATTGAATCCGGTGTCTGCCCTAAGTTGAATAATTTAGAGGGCTATTTCTTTTCACCCTTTTCTTTACTTTTCCTTTTAATTCTTCAACTCCTTCTTTCTCCGATTCTCATTTTCTCCTTTTTATAATCATACCTAAGGACTTCTAAATTCTAGCTATTGGTGGTGTCCTTGGGTAGATCCCTCCGGCTCTGGCGGATCATAGGACGGTTATTCCTAACCTTAGACACCTTATAACTCCATGACTAACCTATGTTGCCATTAAAACCATTATTTTGAAAATCTCTCAAAGTGGTTATGAGTAAAAGCATTTTGTACCACTGTTTGAGAGTTTAGGATTTTGCAGAAATACTCCCCCTCCACACGTGCTTAAGTATTTTGACAGAAATCTGCACGATGAGAGAAGAGCGCGCACTTTTGAATTGATCAACTCTAAATAGACAATCCCCCGCGAGACACGGTTACGTTGCATAGTTAAAGAGTTACATTGTCGGCTTTTAGGTGACAACTAGCTCTAATAACTACCTTGAAGGTGTGGACAAACCTAGAAAGGTTGTCAAACCCGTCAAAGTTCATGTCTATCAAGAGTTTCTCGAATGGTACATTCTACTAAGACAAGTCCTTTGCGAGACACGTTTATATTACTAGCGAACTAGCTTGAAATTATTACCCATCCCGGACAAGTCTTTTCAAGTTACTAACATTTAAGATCTCGTCAATTCATTGGTTAAGTCTTTTTAGCACAACGATTCATTTGCAATTCACAACATATTTCTTATCACATAATTTTTCTCCCCCTCAAAAATGGCATATAAATGTTATTTTTGACGAAATTTGATATTGAATATGTCCATTTCGAGTTTTGCGAGAAGATTACCACGAAGAACAATTTTGTGAACAAAGTTTTTAAGCAAATACTCCCCCTCAACAAGTGATATAAACTTTTGAGGTTTTGAAAACTCCTAAGGGGAAGTACTTGTTCTTTTGAGCAAAACTTTGAAAAATGAAAGGTTTTGATTAGTTTTACTCAAAAGTAAGAAGCTTTCGCTCCTTTTATAAGGATTGTGGCACTGAAGCGTACCACATGTTCCTTTCATGACAAGTACGGGTTGTACACTGTTATTTGTGCACAAGCCATTGTCAATTTATCAAACAAACAAAATCACAGTCAAGAATGTTAAGAGAGTACCCAATGATTACACACGACCAGCTACTTACTGAGGACGTTGGTATGTCTGAATCGGAAAGCTTGGTCATCCTCCCACATACCTCTTCCAATCGTCGCATCTGATCCCGATGAATCAACCTTTCATCAATCCTAGTAATAAACCGCGAACATCCTTGCGATCCTTTGAATTCCATCTCTTCGTCTGAATTATACCCAACTCAATGTCCTTCAATCGATATTTCAATCTATCTCGAACCATCTTCAGGGTGGCGTCATAGAACTTTGTGAATTTCATCGAAAGCCGTGAAGCAAGTATGATGATTTTCACTTCGGTAGACAAACCCAAACATTGGTTTATGAACGATTTTGTACTGAGGTTCTTGATTGATTCCGTTGAAGTGTAGGAGTGGGGCGGTGAGATTGAGTTGTTTTTGGTAAGATTCGACCCCGAGGTAGAGATCTTCAACACGCTCTATGTTGATGTGTATGAAAACAAGGAGTGCAGTAATGTACTTGATCTAAATTTTGGTTGAGGTTCAGGTTGGGACTTAGGTATGTTGTGATCCTCACCACCAGTGTATGTAAAGTGATCAATGGTTTTCTCCATTGGTGGTGTGGTTTCTGAATCCCTTGGTTGATCAGATGGTTGTGACTGTGTAGCATGGTGTGTAGTGGTGATAACCTGCTTAACCATTTGTCGAATCATTGGATGGAGTTGCCTTCTTAACAGATTTTGTTGTTGACATAGATGTTTCTTTTATTGATGAAGGTGATGACTGAGATGATGATTTGGGTTTTGTGGAAGTGTCAAGAGGTGGTTCAGAAGACTGTTGAGGTTTTTGTGTTGGATTGTCAACAATGAAGTTGTATGTCTCCTTCTTTAACTTTTCCTCTTCAGCTCTAGCAGCTTCTTCAGCCTCTTTTCGCATCATTTCCTCTTCAGCCACCAAATTATCATCATCAGTGACTCTTTCATCCTTATCATGATCGTAATCTCCTTCGACATATATTTCCATATCTTCACCATGCTTTTCTTTTTGCGGTTGTTTAAGTTGTTGTTGTGGTTGCTTCATTTCAACAGTTGTAGTGACAGTGATACCCTGATCCTTACCGGGTTGATTAACCGGGTCAGATGGGGTTAGAGTTTTTTGCAATGGATCTTCCATAAGTAGAGGACTACTGCTTGACCCTCCTGCCCCACCGGGTTGATAAACCGGAAAGGTTGAAGCATGAAATTCCATCCTTTTCTGCTTTAATGTCTTACGAAATTTTCATTCTTCATCCATTAAATCATACTCATCATCAGAAAGAAGTTAGAGATTGAGGATGAATTTGTGAGCATGTATTTGAATGGATGTTGCAGAAGGATGACCATAGCAATTCTACAAGATGATTCAGAGCATATGAAGTTGTTGAAGACGACACGGAGATTGTTCTTGCCAATTGTTTTGTCGTATCCAGCTGGGAATGTGTTTGCCATCGAGAGCTCAGCTGGGGCATTGATGTTTGCTTGATTTGCAGCCATTTTGTGATCTGAAAGTCATTAGACAAAGAGACATACATATGGAAACACAATGTGTTTGTTTTAGTCTGCTTTATTATCTAATTACTTGTTTGATGGTAACATGAATATGTTAGTTACAAGTCCTAAGTCACATTTGTCCAATTGTTTGAAGTTGATGTGATAAGTTACGTGAACATGTTAATTTTGAAATTTCAAAGGCCAATTTTTCACTTAACACGCAACATATTAACATTTGTAAGCTTATATGAAACATCAGGTATTTGTGACTTATGCGTAACATTTAACAAGTAACATATGCGTAACGGGCCAAAATGTAGTGAACAGTGGGTGATGCGTAACAAGGATCCTTATGCGTAAGAAAGGAGCTTATGCGTAGGAGTAGGCTAAAGCGTAAGACCAAGCTTATGCGTAAGAGTTTCTTACGCGTAAGACAAGTTCAAAAGCTTTAGGCTTTTTCGTAGGAATAAGCTAGATGTTACGCGTAAAGTTTACTCATAAGAGTAAAGCTTATGCGTAGCAAGCCTTGTTTACGAATATCTTTCCAGGATACGCGTAATCCACTGTAGACCTCTTATGCGTAAGAGTTACGCGTAAGATTTCTTTTGGGCGTTACCTTTACGCATAAAAGTAATCCTTAAGCGTAACGGTTTGAGCACCTAAAGATTCTGACATTACGAATAGTTAACCAGTTAAATATAAACATGAAAACTTGATAACAGTTTGTTCCAGACATCTTTTAGATCACAAAACAAGCACAAGAATATATCAGATACACACAGAAAGACTTAGGCGTAAAATTTCTCAAACCCTAAACCCTTAATCTACGCGTAAGAGATATAGCCACACAAATCAAACAAGAATGTTTCTGGAGTGTCCTAGATGTCATATGGGTGCAATGGAGCAAGATATAACACATTTCCACCACAGAATCAGAAGATTCATGGGATATTAACCCTAAAAACCTAAAACTTAAATTCTTACAGTTTAGATGTTTCTGGGCTAATTTAAAGGTTCAAAACATGCATATATACTTATTCTAAAACTTTCTTGACCACCTAATAACATATCACATAATAGAAAAACTCTAAATGAGCGCAAGAACCCTAGAATTCAAATTAATGAAATTTAAGATTCAGGATGGTTATGGACGATTGAAACAAGTTTAATAGATACTAAGAAAGGTTTTAATACAACTCATTTCAATCCAAACACTTTTATGCATAAACACCCAGTTCGTTCGAGTGAACAACTTTCCAAAATCAGTTTAAAGAGTTTTAACCGTTGGATTTGAAAGATTTTTGAAATCCTTGTTTAGAATCTTGATCAAAACAATTTCGAACTTACAGATTGATGGATCTAGGACACTCTCCTTGTGTCAATGATATTTTGTATGATATTATCAAGCAAGCGGAATTTACTTAAGTAATACTTAGAAGACGAATTATATGATGTATGAGAGTAAACACAAGTTAACACAAAACTCAAGCTCCAATATTATTAATGAAATAATACGAGTGATCTTAACTTATCACTAGGGTTACACCTTGAAGCTTTCGTAGGTATAATGTAATGTAATACGTACATAAAACAATGACCTAGGATCTCCTTTTATACAACAAGGAGTCCTTTACAAGATAAGTATAAAGTTAACATAATAGAATATACACACAATCTATTCTATACTTATCAAGACGCGTTTAACCTTATCGTAAACTAATAGCAGTGGTAATAAAGAACTTGCAGTGGGAATACGTTTCCACTGCTAGTGTTAAACCAAACAGTGTAAACCACTACTATCCGTGGTAACGGATTATTCCCAACAATCCTCCCCTAAACTTATGATTTCTTTGCAAATCAATAATTCTTCAATATGCATTAACTTCAAGGATTTGGGGAATTCAATCAAACACTTCACTTCTTTTCTCTTAACTTTTGTATAGCTCTTGAACACTGATCTTGAAGCCTTTGTAATAATGCTCTGACCTTCTCATTGTCTTCATTGACTCTTATATGTAAGCTTAACATTACTGTAAGAGCTCCAGCTCTAAACGGATATTCTTTCTCAGCAAGCATGAAAAAGTCTTCTCCATTAGATGTAGAGACATGATGAACTTCACATGAATCATAATAAAACCATTTTGTACCAAGACATGTGAATAAGGTTTTCCAGTAGTCATCATCAGCATTTGGTTCAAAAAGCCTTCCCCATAACTGCATCTCCTTTGCATCTTTGAGATCTTGAGCATTAAACCTTTCTTGAACTAATTTCCATAGTGTATTAAGGTCATCTCTATCAAAAGCTTTAATAAGATCTTCAAATGTCATGAATGATGAAGTTTCACCTCCCAGCCTTGTAATCTTCCATGTTGGAGCAAAATTGCTAGCAGTGTAAACTTCCCAATCAATAATAGGATGTTGAATTTGCAGTGGTTCTGGATTAAAGTCTCTGTCTTCAATCACAATCATTCCAGTCATCTGTTCTTCAGTGAACTTCTCAGTAGAAATCTCCTTCTCAGTAGACTTTGTAGAATCTTCATCAACCTTAGTCTTCTTAATAGTTTGAGAATCACTGACTTTGGCCTTTCTCTTCAATCTAGGAAATATTCTTTCTTCTTCTTCAGAACCCATTGGAATAAAAGATTTATCTTGTTTCACAGTTCTGTAGTAAGCCCTTTCAACTTGATCATCAGACATTCCTTTAAATTGATGCCTTTTCCAGTTACCAACATGACAACAATAAGTCTTCATATATGCAAGTATTTGTGCCTTGGTTGGTTGTCTTTGTTTCTTCTGATTCTTCTTGACTGAACTGATTATATTATCAAGTTCTTGATTGTTCTTCATTATGATGAAATACTTCAACTGAGCTGTTCTTTGTTCCTCAGTTAAGGATGCATCAGCAACTAGGTCAATTTCCTTTTTCTTGATTTCTAGATTATTAGTTACCAGAAACTGAATATCTTCTTCAGTAGGAACATAGCTAAACTCTGGAGCTTTTTCTTTCATAATTGTAGGTTGAACAGTGGAAATTGAATCAGTATCTTCCATTCTGTCCAATCTTTTAGCTTCCAAAAAGCTTACAACTTCCATCTCCTGTAATCTTTTCTTTTCAGCAACTTTCTCAGTAATTTGATCTTCTGCTATCTTCTTAGCAATTTCTCTATCAAGATCAATCTGAACTTGTCTTTTCTTTGAAATCTTACTTTCAAGTTGCTGTACATCTTCCATAACTGTTTTACCCTTGTTTGTCTTCAATTTATCAAATTCTTCACTTGCAGTGGCAATATTTGGCTCTGCAGTGGAAATATCTTCAGTGGTAAAATCAGTTGCAGTTTGAAAAATGTCTTGATCTTCAAGTTGCTCTCCATGAGTTTCAGCATCCTTTGCTCCTTTACTTGTATCTCCTTCATCTTCAAAATCAATTTTCTTCCCCTCAGTGTCAGAACCTGTTTTCCTCCCCTGTTTGGAGGAATTTCCCAAATCTTGATCAGCTGAATCACCATTAGAAGGTGAGGATGAAGATGAAATCACCATCTTTGCAGTCTTCCTGTGCTTTTTCAACCTCTGCATCTCTTCCTTTAAGGTCTGAATCTCTGTCTTTAATAATTGAACATCCTTGGCATGGTTCTTCTTAACAGTAGCCAAGTCTTTTTGTAGAAACTCAACCAGCTTTGCTAATTTGGTACACAAAACCATCAATTCCATTTGGTTGCCACTGCCCTCAGCACTTCCAACTGTGTTACCTGTTGGGAGAGGTGAATCATGGGGCAAAGGTCCAGATTCCTCCATAGTAGGACTATGTGGAAGTCTAGAACCACCACTGCTTGTTCCTAGACCAAAAGGTTCAGAAACTTGCTATGTTGTCATGAGAGGAGTTGACTGTTTAGGCCTTCTCTCATAGGTTCTTGAAACTGGTGGGGTATAATCAATGTTAGGAACATTAATTATGGGTGTGTTTTGTTTAGTGGAAATTTTAGCAAGCATTTGGGGTAGGAGAGGTGTAAAAATCATATTGCCATCTTTATTCAAATTCTGAAAAACTTTAGGCTTTAGGAAACTAATTTGATAAACAGTAGTATGAGGTTGCAGTTGAAATTCATTAAGCACAGCTTGCACAAACCTTTGATACATTAAAATTTTGGTTTTACTTTGTACATTGCCTTTCATACTTGTAAAAATATAATGTGACCAGTTAAAAATCCTATCAGAAACTAGACAAACCAAAGGATAAGCCATGGTTGAACTAAATTGCTCATAAGATGTTTTCTTAGGACTAAGGCAATGTAACAAAGTATGAATCAAAAATCTCCAATGGATACAAAAACCACTCTTTTTGAAAGTAGCCTTTTTGTCAGTGGTATCATACCCCATGAATGATAAAGTGTCGTGAATTTTAGAAATAGGTAATGTGATGAGACCATTGAGATCATCCAAGTGAAGTATTCTCCTCAAGGATGCCTCAGTAACATCAATGGTTACCCCATCTACAGTGGCTCTGAGAGCATCCACTGTTTCATGTGCATCTCCAATTTCAAGTGTTATGGACTGAGCAGAAGTCCAAAACTGTTTGATTTGAGAGATATAGATTGTGGGTTTGAAAAGCAAAGCATACCTTATGTGAGTGGTATGAATAAAATCCACAATCTGATGAAAAACAGGGCCACTCTTCTCGTTAGACTTTTGTAGGTAGGCCACTAGGTTGTGCTCATCTGCAAAGTTCAAAGATGCCATAGAAACTTTTGATGAAAAAGATTATTATGTCAGTAAGAATTGAAAGAATGACTAGCCAATTGAAAAAGAAAGATATATAGGGTTAGGGTTTAGAATTGATGCGCAAGTAAAATTATCTTTAGAAAGTAGTTATAATATAGAAAGAAGATAATTTACTTAAAATATTAACCCTATATATATGACTATCAGTGGTTACTTTCAACGGCTAGTAAAAAATTAATTACTGACATAATCAGTTGTAACGGCTAGAACAACAGTGGTAAAATAACACTGTCAGTGGAAACTGTGAACTAGCAGTGGTAACGTTTTTCACAAAAATTTCAAAGAGCAGTGGAAGATAAGATCATTAGAAAACAATACTGCTCCCATTATAGTTTTGAGCAAACTATCAGCTATCAACGGATTTGATATGTCTTTACCATGAGCCGTTTGCTATGGACTAGCCAACTCTTAATCATAAAGAATATGGTGAGTTGATAACCATATATTTTTTGGTAAACTATCAACCATAAACGGATTTGTCAAGTCTTTACCAGTAGCCGTTTGCTCTAGACTAGTTGATTCTTATGTGTACTAGACATGGTGAATCAATAACCATTTATTGTGTATCTCAGATATACACCTTTTAACTCCAAAACTCCTCATCAAAACTTGATATACAAACTCATACAAGATGAGAATAACCAACTTGGTATTTACCAAAGTTACCTTTAACCAAACTATTTCCCAAGCAAAATATCTTCCAAAGTCAACTCAATAATATCTATATTTACTCCTTTACCTACCAAAATAAGAAAAAGGTAAATATCTTCATTAAATAACCATTCAACCGACTTTGTCTATATAAGGAGACTTGGCTTAAGGTAAACTTAATCAACTTTCATTCAAACACAATAACCCCAAAACCATAAGCATGAGCAATCCCTCCAACCAATCAACATCTCTTCTGACTCAGAAGAAGAGTATGTAATCGAATCAGAATCATCTTCAGAAATATCATGATGGTTTGGATACTTTCCACCAGGGGCTGGGTCTTCATCCAAAAGATATACCAAAGAAACTGCTAAGCGAAATCCTGCAGCTAAGCCTGCAAAATCACTTGAGTTCTACTCCGATGCATCAGATGATGATGATGCAAATGATGAAACCTATTCCATGGCTAAGGAGTTGCCAAAAGCTCTTTCAATAGCACTGGGAACAGCTATCTCCAATATGAAGCAGATATCCATTCCAACAAGACCTGCAATGCTACCAAAACCTCCTCCACAGATTCTTGGGCTTCCATGTCCAAAAATGCAATCCACCTTTGAGAACAAGAGAAAGAGAGCCCAGAAGAATAAACATGAGTATGTGGGCAAGGGCAAGAGACCAATGGAATAGCTGAAGTCAGATGAAGAATATGCTAGGTTTCAGTCTTTTGTGTTTAGTTTACTAGGAGTATTCTTGATTGTAATGGATTATTTGCTAGTAATGAAGTTCCTCTGTTTTTCCTTTTTCCACTGAAAGCATGTTACCACTGGTTGCAATAGAGTTCCCACTGTAACCAAATGTCAGCTGAATCATCAGTGGATAACTTAGATAGGGTCTAAATAACCTAGAGCAACGATTCATCAAAGAGTAACAATTTAATTGTAAACAAGGAATTCTTCAAACTGCAAATCACTAATCATAAATACTGGAATCACTATTGTGTTGGCAATGACTAATATATTGAAAGAATTAAGCATAGGAGTGGCTATACTCAATAAAGTCAACACACAAGCATTGATACACTTTCCAAGAGCACAGTACTCCAATTTACTCCTCAACTACTTGCACCTTCCCCTCATTAATTTCATAAATCCAACTTAACATTATATAAAACAGATCATTTAACACAAACAACTCAAATCGCATACTCCAAAACTTTTACCCTCATAAATCATAACTTCAGTAACACCATGAGTCAATCAAGTCCAATCAATCTTTCTTCAAGCAGTTCATCTGATAGTTCCTGGAATGATTTTGTTTTGAAAAACCCTGGGAGAGTTGAAAAAGAGGAGTATGAGAAGGTTGTATCCAAGAAGCGAAAGCAGTCACTTGCTCTTTCAAATCCTTTTTCTGCTGGACCTTCATCACTACAACCAAAGCCTCAGGATGCAATAGTCAAAGAAGATAGCTCAAAGATCAGCTCCTATGTGTCTCCATATGTCACAGATGATGAGACCTCTGGAAGAGACCTGAGTGTTCCTCCTCTTGCAGCAGTAGCTCCTTCTGAAGAGCTGCAATCATCACCTTCTCTACCATTACTACCAGCACCACCATCAGCAGTTCCTTCATCATCCTCACCACCTACTGGTATAGTGGTGATGGGTTTAGCAAGTCCTAGGGTGTATGACTGGATTAACATGCGTGGAACTCCTAAGGTGATGCCAAGCTGGGGCTTTCCCAAGTAGCCATAAAGGATTAATGATGGGTAGGAAGGGGATGGGTTGTTTGTGGTTGTTATTTCAGTTGATGTAGTAATGTTTGTACTCTGTACCTCATGGATGTAATTTTACTGCACTTTCAGTGCAGTTTTGTAATAAAAATAATAATCCATGTTTTCTTTTATCATTAGTGTTCCTGCATCACACATCTCAATCCACTAACTTCATTAACAAAAAATGACAGACAGTCTATTAGTATGCACAAAATCAAAAGAAAAGACTTGTTGCCAGTCATGTGCATTGAACACCCATAATATGTAAATACAAGATCAAATCATTTAGTCCTTGGATGTTCCTGCACATAAGAGTAAAGAGTTAGTTTCTTTTGGGGACCCAAGCCATGATTGACTTGGATCTGCCTCGTGTATCAATATAGTTAAATCTATCAAAGGTCATTGATACACCATTGTGATTGATTGTAGAGGTGTTTCCTTTAGGTTTCCATTCCCAACGTGCTGAGGCCTTCACAGCATTTCCCATGTCCCCCCTTTTCGTGTTCAAAACCCTTACAGTGGTAACTTTTGAATGAGCAGTGGAAACTGCTGGTTTCTTTTTAGGTACCCACTGTTGGTTATTGTTAACCTTTTTAGCTTGAAAGGTCCTGTTTCCTGTTTGTGCAGATTTTACAAAGCTTGTTTTGGCATTTGCACTTTTAACAGGTGATTTAGGGTGAGCAGAATTAATAGTTTTTGCAGTGGCAAATGTTTTGAGGCCACTTCTAAGTTGAACTGCTCTTGGGACCATTTTGCAATTAGAACTAGGGTGTACATTATGTTGATATCTATTAGACTCCACCATTTTATTCCTATAGACTACCCTTCTCCCAACATGATAGTCACAATAAGCATGTAAATGATCAAAACTACCACAGATATAGCATGCTTTATTGTTCATCACAAAATCACTACCTAGTTGTTGAGATTTAACACGATTTCAACTCCTCTGGTTACCCCTAGGAGTTGTAGGCTTGTTCCTATACATCTCAGCATACTTTACAGTTGGTCTAGGTTTATTAACTGGTTTCCTAGGTTCCTTTGTAACAATATTAACAACTTTTGGGATAGTAGTCTCTACATTCTTTTTAACACTCTCATCTACAACAGATGAGTCACTAGCACTCTCAAAAACATCATTATCAAGCTTACTCTCTTCCTTACTCTTCACAACTGTGTCTTTTAAAGGACCATATTCTTTTTCAAGATCCTTAAAATCCTCTATACCTGTATGAGCTAAATCTATACCTGGAGGTGAATGAACACCCCTTAGTGGCGGAGGCGCAGTATTATAACCCATACCAGACTTAGCTTTATTATATATTTGAGCATTCCAAATTTTATCAATTGACTCAGACTGATGATAACATGTGTCTATAGTTAAATTGACATTTTCAATTTTCTTTTGAAGTTTTTCAAGCTCCTTTTGGTATGCTTCATTCACAGCAGTTGTATGTTCTACCTCTCTCCTAAGAAGAATCATATCATCATTATAATTTGACTCATTAGTCTGATAGTGCTCTATTTGTTTTTCTAAAACTGCCATGGCTCTCCTAAGATTAGCCACAGTATAATTAGCAGTGTATAACTCTTGTCTTTCATTAGAATATAAATCATTAAGTCTTTCAACTTCTCTAGCAGCCCTACATGTTTTAGAGCAACATTCATAATTTTGTACCTCAGAGTCAGAGAAAGCCATAAGAGCAACTTCAGCAGAAACAAGAGCAGCATATGTGTGTTCTTCTTCAAGATCATCAGCCATGAAACTCCAATCATAGCTCACACCATCAATAGCCAACATTGCCTTTGGTTCTTCCACAGTTGGTCCCTTCTTTTGCTTGTACCATGTAGACCTGTTTTCTTTGGTCTTTGGTCTTCTACATTCTCTAGCAAAATGTCCAAACTTGTGGCAGTTAAAGCACTCCACTTTCTTCTTATCAAAGCCTGCAGTATCATCACCATTTATATGGATAGGCTTGCCAGTCTTCTTGTAGAATTTCTTAGCCCTCATGCTAAGAAGAGCTATCTGCCATTTTATATCCATCTCCTCCAAGTCATCTTCATCAATTTGCTCTATGTCTTCATGAGTTAAGAGAGAGCCATCAACTTGTGTGGAGATAAAAGCATAAAAGGTAGGATCTCCAATACTAGCAACCTTCTTCTTTGATCCTGTAGTGGCAATATTAACATTGCCAGTGGAAACTTTAGAACCTACAGTGGCAATATCATCATCACTTTCATCTTCAGAATCATCACTGTCAACAGAATTTGACAACAATGCCAAGCTACTAGAGCTTGTACCAAGTTTCCCTGCCTTCTTCAACCTTTGCTCAATAAGTTTGAAGTTGTTGTAAAGATCATTGAGCTTCATTGTTTCAATGTCTGACTTGTTTTCCCAGACAGTAACATTGGTTTGAAATTCTCAAGGCAAACTTCTTAGAAACTTCAAATTGAGGTCTTCCTTTTCTACCTCAATGCCAAACACAGTTAGCTGTGTAACAATCTTCTGAAGTTTGGTGAAAATGCTATCAAGTGAGTCATTGCTTGAAGCAAAGAAGTTTTCATAACTTTGCTTTAACAATGTCTTTTGAGTCTTCTTTGTAGCATCATTACCACTAAACACTGAGCAAATCTCTTCAAACAGTTCTTTAGCAGTCTTGAACTTGCTTAATGCAATAATCTGGTCTTTAGGAAGAGTCATCAGCAACAGACTTCTAGCTTTAAGATCATTCTTCTTTTGAGCTTTTTCAGCATTTGATTCAGGCACAGAAACTTTCACAACATCTGTGTCACCAACTTTTGAAGTAGTGGTCACAGATTTGAAGGAATCACCAAGTTGAATGATCTCCCATAGAGCATAGTCCTGTATGAGGAAGTATTGCTCAATCAGTATCCTCCACATCTGAAACTCATTAAGCTTAAGCTTAGGGAGTCTGGGTGTAGAAGAAGAGTTTGATTGATTGTTTTCCATCTCCATTGAATTGAGTGAGTGAGTCAAGCTAATTCCTTGGATCTTCTAAAACAAAATATCAGAACCTTCGCTCTGATACCACTTGATGGATCTAGGACACTCTCCTTGTGTCAATGATATTTTGTATGATATTATCAAGCAAGCGGAATTTACTTAAGTAATACTTAGAAGACGAATTATATGATGTATGAGAGTAAACACAAGTTAACACAAAACTCAAGCTCCAATATTATTAATGAAATAATACGAGTGATCTTAACTTATCACTAGGGTTACACCTTGAAGCTTTCGTAGGTATAATGTAATGTAATACGTACCTAAAACAATGACCTAGGATCTCCTTTTATACAACAAGGAGTCCTTTACAAGATAAGTATAAAGTTAACATAATAGAATATACACACAATCTATTCTATACTTATCAAGACGCGTTGAACCTTATCGTAAACTAATAGCAGTGGTAATAAAGAACTTGCAGTGGGAATATGTTTCCACTGCTAGTGTTAAACCAAACAGTGTAAACCACTACTATCCGTGGTAACGGATTATTCCCAACACAGATTATGAACAACTTGAACGGATTTTGAAGATTTGATTTGGGTCGTTTGATCTTGGTGGTTTAGGAGTAAATGCACATGAAGTGGTGTATTGAATGTGTTAGGTGAATGATTTTGTTAAAATTACTTTGCCAAGTTGACACATTCAGTCCTTCAACCTCAAAAAGGTTCCAACCAAGATCCTTTAACTTCCGTTTAGGTTAGACAAAACACTTGTAAGGCAAGAAACTTAATGATACTCCCCCTCGACTTTTGAAATAATGAATTTTGAAAACATTTTAGTCCGATGAGAGTATTTTACATGATAAAGAATCCACTACTTAATAAGAAACAACGTATTTTAGGTAACATGCAAGTACAAGGTTTTATGAAACAAAAAAATATTTACTTTCTCCCCCTCAACACTTGTTCGGGAAAAATGGATAAAGATACACAGTGTTGACTGAAGATTTGTACTTGCGATGTTTGTTTTTGATAGAAATTTAGATAGAAGAATATTTTTTGATTTTATCTGATTTTATATTTTTGTATTTTGTTTTTGAAAAATATTTACAAAAGAGGTTTTGGTGTTTGACTAGTTTTAAGAATGTTATATAAGTTCGTCCAGTTCCTCTAGAGTCAAACACCGCATACCAATCCGGTGGACCAACTCCGTAAACCTAACAGGAGTTAAGGCTTTGGTGAGAAGATCTGCCAGTTGATATTCAGTACCCACAAAATATAATTCAACGGTACCCTTTTCCACATGCTCCTTGATGAAATGATATCGAAGATCGATGTGCTTAGACTTTGAATGTTGAACAGAGTTGCACGAGATCGCAATAGCACTTCGATTGTCGCAGTACATCGGGATTCTGTCAAATACGTAACCATAATCTTTGAGTTGTGTTCTCATCCAAATGACTTGAGCACAACACGCCAACATGGCTACATATTCTGCTTCGGTTGAGGACAGCGATGTACAATCCTGCTTCTTCGATTGCCATGACATCAGTTTATCACCAAGAAATTGTAGAGCTCCTAAAGTACTTTTCCGTGAATCTAAGCAACCTGCGTGATCGGCGTCTGAAAAAGCTATTAGTTCAAAACCAGAATCCTTCGGATACCAGATTCCAAAGTTAATGGTTCCCTTGATGTATCGGAGGATTCGTTTGGCCTCAGAAAGGTGAGTTTCAGTTGGTCTTGACTGATAACGGGAGCAAAGATATACAGCAAATACAATGTCAGGCCTACTGGCTGTTAGATACATGAGAGACCCAATAATACTTCGGTATTTGGTAGGGTCAACCAATTTCCAATGCAAATCAGCATCCAGTTTCTTGGTATGTGCCATTGGTGTGGCATAGGTATCACAGGTTTGCATTCCATGTTTGTTTAAAATTTCAAGGGCATATTTGGACTGACTCAAGAAAATACCACGGGGTGATTGATAAACTTGCAATCCAAGAAAGAATGTAAGTTCACCCATCATGGACATTTCAAAATGTTTTTTCATAAGTTTTGAAAAAGCATTTGAGTATTTTAGATGTGTTGACCCAAAAATGATGTCATCCACATAAATTTGAACGATTAAAATGTGTTCCCCGTGATATTGTATGAAAAGTGTTGGGTCGACCGAGCCTTTAATGAAATTATTGGCAATGAGAAAGGATGATAACTTATCATACCACGCCCGAGGAGCTTGTTTGAGACCGTAGAGAGCCTTTTTCAGTTTGTAGACGTGATTAGGGAACTCTGGATCAACAAATCCTTCTGGCTGACTAACATAGACCGTTTCCTTCAGTTTACCATTCAGAAAAGCGGTTTTAACATCCATCTGAAAGACCGTGATGTTCATGTGAGCCGCAAATGCCAGAAAAATCCGTACAGCCTCAAGTCGAGCAACCGGAGCGAAGGATTCCTCGAAATCAATCCCCTCTTCTTGTCTATAACCCTTAGCCACCAGACGTGACTTATTTTTGATAACCGTACCGTCAGCATCTAATTTGTTTTTCCAAATCCATTTCAAACCAATAACATAGACCCCTATTGGTTTTTGAACCAATTCCCATACTTCAAGACGTTTAAACTGATTAAGTTCTTCTTGCATGGATTCAATCCAGTTGTCATAAGTCATTGCTTCTTTAATGTTTTTGGGTTCAGATTGGCAAACGGTAAGAGCATAAATGCAGTGTTCACCGTCAGTCTGAAGGCGTTGTCTAGTTACGACTGGTTGATTTGGGTTTCCAATGATATTCACAAGAGGATGGTCTTTAGTCCAACGATGTGTGGAGGGTTGATGTTGATATACATTCTGCAGATTTGGAGGATTCAAATGACTTGTAGAAGATTCCACAACATCAGAAGTAGCATAAGCATTTGCAAAAGGGTTGAAGAACGCATTTGGATCATAGTCTGCAGGTGGGGGTACTTCATTGTTCAAAAGATCATCAGATGGTTCATCTTCATTGGATGCGGTTTGTTCGACTGTTGTTGTAGAATCAATTGGTGGTGCTTCCTCAACAGTAGTTGTTGTAGCAAGTGTATCAGGTATTGGATTTTGATCAGGTTGAGCAGCGGAAACATTTGATACATCTAGAGCACGTTCATCAATATCATCACTAAACAGAGGAGAAAATAGTTGTTCCATTTGACGTTGAGTTAGTTGTAAACTAGGTTCAGCTGATGATGGGGTGATGTGTTACGCGTAGTGCAAGTTTTAAAAATTTATAAACACGATTTAACCGTCTAATCTATTAACACATACGAGCAAGTATACTCGTCCGTGATAGTAAAGTTTGGTAAGTCGAGATCGTCCCAAGGGATTTTGTGTTTGAAACAGTTTTGTATGAAAAGATTCCAACAAGAAAGCTTGTCAAGGCTTCCTCAAATAGTTATGTTATAGTGAAATTCAATAATAAGAAATATATATACTTGTGTGTAGTCTATAGTCAATCATAAATAGCATTCATGAAGGTTTGATGTATACTCTTGATGTGATGCACAAATCATAAGCAAATGATCCCCAACCATGGTATATGTTTGTAAAAATCATTCTAAGAACAAAAACATATAGGTAATCCTTTCGGTCCTTATCCTAATGATTATCCTTTAGAAATTCCATTTGTTTGCAACATGTTCTTATTAAATTTGTTCTTACGAATCTTTCGACCCTTTCGTGATGAAAATGTTCCTAGTCTTGTTTTAATAAGAAAACATGGTGGTTGTCAATCACCATATCCCCATACTAGTTTGTCACTCAACTTTTTGGAATAAAACACAAGAGAAATCCTTTCGGTCCTTTTTCTTTAAACATGTTTTATCAACAAATTAAACCAAGACTAGTATTTTTCCAACAAACTTATTTAAACAAGATCATATATACATGCATCACATTTTGAGAACACTAATATGATTAACTACATTCCAACACACAAGTATATCCCAAAACTACTCCATGATAATAATAATAACTAAACACAAATCATAACAAAGTAATTTCAATAATTCAAGAGAATAGAATTCCATAACAAAGTTCATAGAATACCTAAACTTTTGTGATTACAAGAACTAGAATTCGTGGATAGTAGCAACCACGCGCCTCCAATCACCTAGATTCACCGTATAACTCCAAATTACCGAAACTATGGATGAGAATTGTTCCCTCCTTGCTCCTGGACGTTTTTCAGTAAGAACCAAGCTTTTGGGCTGAATAATATGGTTGGTATTAGTTTAGATGTAAACTAATACAATTTTGGTTGTGTCACACCTAGTAAACTAGGACTAGGTTCCTTATATAGCCAAATATGCTTGCTCAACTGACCAAAAACGTTTTCAACAAGTTAATATCAAGAAATGATCGGCCTACAATGATTATGGGGAGTTAACGCAACAATAAATGCAACTTTGTGTAACTGCAGTGCATGCAACCGGATCGGTTACGATGGCAACCGGATCGGTTGCGTTTTGACCAAATGCCCAGCCGGATCCGGTTACGGGTCACGACCGAACGGCTGGGTGTTGATGATTTGACTTTTTGTTGACTTTCTGCTTATACGCTTCATTCTTTGCTTTCGCTGATGATTTCCAAGGCAAAACTTGATCTTTCCTTGCTGTAGATACTTAGAAATCATTGTGCTTCCCAATCATTGAATCCAAAAGCTTCCTAGCTCGACTTCCTTCCTCGAGAATCTTCCAAATGTGTATAAAAACTTCATTTCTTCATCATTCGTGATACCTGGCTACATATACATACACAATACGCATCTTTGCACTTTTGCAACATTTATGAGTAAATATAGCCGATTATCATGCACAAAACCAACAATAACACTACTAAAAACATGTTCATTTTAGGCGTTATCAAATTCCCCCACACTTAAGTTCTACTCGCCCTCGAGTAGGTCTAACATTTGCAAAGATTGATTTCAATGGCCTTGATACCATGGTTCCAAAAACGAAACAATCATCCCAAAGGAGATAATTATTGGTTTGCTTTTAATATGTGAAAACTTTTAAAAATGAACCAAACACTTAAGATAACATAACTAGAACACCTCACGAATGATTTTAAGAATTCACTCAACACTCATATATTGGTGGGTATATGTAAATCACTCAATGCCTAGTCATGATCAATGATTTTTACCATAAGCTTGTACAAGTATCAAAACAAAGAAAATAAATTCATCAAAGAGGGATTTTATTCGGGTTATAACGTTAAGGCTAAGGGTTCATAAAGGGTATGGATAAGGCATGGGATGGTTTATGAAATTGGTGTAAAAAGAAAATAAAGTCAAGTCTAAACCTCCATGTTGCTAGCCATCATACAAACCACAATCCCGTAAATGATTATTTCACCTCTTCAAATATCGATCTCCGCAAATATGTATAACTCAATTTAGCTCATTGGCTAATCAATATCCTTCATATAGCTCATTGGCTATAACCATTTTTTTTTCATAACAAAATTCCCCCACACTTAGCGTAAGCATACACCACAAAAAAAATCGAGAAAGACGTCTCTTTCATCTATGATGGAAAATGGTACATGTTAATACAAATAAACCGTAAAAACGTTTATTAATATTTTGCGATCTCTTTGTGTTTTGTTGATAACAAATATAATGTTGTCTTAAGTATAATTATAAGGATACATGTTATTTTTGTAAAGCATTTACATATAGCCATTTAAATACAAAAATGTAGTAATTAAGCATTTGTTGTAATAGTTTATTAGGATGGGTAAAAACCATAACCTATGGATCTTAACCCATACCCAAGAAGACTAGATACAATGTATACTTAGATACATTGAATCTAATGAAAACCCATGGACCAACCCATGACCCATAACCAAAATACCCATGGGCAAAGAGGAGCGTTCCACGGATCCCTAGCTTAACGCTAGACGGATCCCTTGTGGAAGGGATCCGTAGGATCCGGGGAAACAATAGGATTTTTCCTCTATAAATAGTGAGCCATTTCTTTATTCTAACTCACCCCTCTTCTTACTAAATCTCTCATACACTCTCATTCTCTTCTAACATATAGATCACTTGATCTAGAGAGTTGTTCTTCTTTCTTTCTATTTGTGATCCTCATATAGGTCCTTCTCTAAGGCGAGATCACGAGCATTCTACAAGTCATCCAAGCAAGGGGTCCTTGATTGATTTGTCACTCCCAAGATTTCTGTAGCGAAGATCTTGTATTTGATATTTCACATATTTGTTGTGTAATAGTTGTGTTGGTTTGGTCCACCGTGCTACGGACTCGGTATCTAGCTTTGTACCGGAAAAAGTGTAAGCAACGTTGTGAAGGCTTCTCCGCCAAGTGAAGGAGTTTGTTGACATAGTGCTTGAACTCTTGAGTAGGTGACTCGGGGAGTGGAGTAGGGCAAGGAAGGTGTCCTTGTAGCCGAACCACTATAAATCGGTTGTGTCTTTTCTATCCCTTAACTTTATTTATTTGCTTGCATTATCATTAGATCTATACGTTCTCAACATCCATACGATTTCACATAATATCGAATCTAAAGTTTTTGAAATCAACTTAAAATCAGCAAAACTATTCAACCCCCCCTTCTAGTTTTCCACAGTACACACTATAAACAAAGTGTAGCGTCTTCATAATCATCAAAAACAATCTAACATTCCAAACAACTAGCAACAAACCAATAGACATGACAAGGGTTGGCTAAAGTTTAAAGTGTAAAATCTTTTTGTATTTTTCTGGATTTAACAAATGAAAATATTGGCTCAAAGGGTGTAACTAAGGGTATCTAGTGCTAAAGATGAGCACTAACAAATGGGTCCATAAAAAGGTGGTTAACTAACCGATGTGGCTAGCTAATATATCATTAGATGTAAATGGAAGGCCATTTGGGTAAAATCCTACGATGCCTCTTATCACTTGAACATATTTATATCACTCGAAAGTGATTTTAACCGTAATGCATAACTAGTACAAGTTCTAGAATCGACATAATCACCGGCACACTCATAGCAAATATAAAACAAAAGATGTGTTTTATACAAAAAGAAACCTCACAATTGCGTGGAAAAAGGCTATTATGCATGCTAGAAAATGCTATCGAATCCAAAATGAATTACTTCCGTAATTTGGTTCAAATCCAAAAATTTTCAAAAACCTTATTTTACCATTGAAATTCTCAAGTTATTTTTTAATATTTATCAATAATGCGTGAAAACAACTAGACCATCAAGGGCGAATTCCTTCTAATCACTTGCATCCAAAAGTTATCTAAAAATTAAAAATGCGTATCATTTTTCCTATTTTCTTCCCTCCCCCATACTTAAGTTTTGCATTGTCCTCAATGTAATAAAAATGAACTTCAAAGTAAAGAAAATGGGAAAAAGAAATAGTTAAAAGATACCACAGGATATGGGAAAAAGAAATAGTTAAAAGATACCACAGGATAGAATATGCAACACGCATATTTGGTCATAAGAAAGCATGTGAGTTATCCAACTCCAAATATTTGACCATCAATAAGCTTCCGACACATCCATCCTGCAAACAAAAACTGCAACACACAATACACAAAATAAAACAAAACAATCCAAATGCAAATGCTACTAAAAACAATATAAAACCAAGCAAAATATGTTAACCATCCTAAAGAAATAGTTTAAAAAAAATAGAAGTAAAATTGTTTAACACATCATAACCATTGTCTTTGAAACCATAAATCACGAATGATCCACGATCACTCCTCGTCCTCGCTCATATCGTCCCCTTCTTCATCATCATACTCATCATCATCACTTTCGGTTACATAATTTTCGTCCACAATCTCTGAACGAACTCTCCTCTTCTTTTTCTTTCCTCCAACTCCTGATGACGATCCTCTAACATCATAGCTTGCTCCACCAATCTCAGGTAATCGACCATATGCGGGCATTGGATCAGGAAATGGTGCGTACCCAGGATATGGATACGGATAGGGTTCAGGATAAGAAGTGTAAAGGAAAGGATATGGTGGAACATTGGGTGGATTGTAGGGTGGCAACTCGTAATTGGCTTCACGAGCCATGTGTTGAAAGATTGGCATTGAATAATCATTGATGTAGTTGCTTCTCAACATCATCGAGTCTCTCCACACATCCCTACATTGAATCTCATCTAAATGTTGGTTCCACTCTCCCCAACCTGAATCAAAACTACTGGACGTACCCGTTTGCACGTTCTCCATTGGTATACTCTCCTGCTGTTGTGGTGGTTGTTGTTGTTGTTGTTGTTGAGGTTCAACCCATAACCCTAAGGTTTTCAATCTCCTATTCAAAGCGTTCCCAAAACCATTTGCTGTCCACATCTCACTATACTTTGGCTCTCCACACTTATCCAATTCCTCCTCAACATAATACCCAAGATTCTTCGCCAACCTTGTCACAAAATGTCCTCCACAAATGTGGCTATTGCTCTTGATTCCCGGGGCCCTCCTAGACAAATACTCGGCTATCTGCCAAACTGCATTACCGTCCTTAGTTTCCTCTAGTAACATCATAACCCATAAGTCCAGTTTCTGACATTTGTCCCTGCTTCCATACCTATTAAACGGCCCGGTCACTATCAATTTGTGAAGTATCCTCATTAATGGATTCCTGATGGTCGAGGCATTCCTCCTAGCGCAAGAAGGATCTTCCACTTGATTCCAATAGGTGGGAATACTAGGATAGTCTTTTTCAAACCTCTGAAGCCTCGAAAAGTGATCTTCAAATAACCGATGATTAACCTCATGTGGCTCATACAAACCAAGAGCCACGCCAAAAGCCGGCAAAGTGTAAGCATGATCCCTTCCACAAAGCCTAAACCAAACACAAACTTCTTCCATCAAGTTCCGAACATTCACCTTTCTTTCAAAATACATGGTTGAAAAGAACTCCATACACCATTCTCGATAGACCTCTTCATTGACGCTAAATGCTCTTTCCTATGACAAATCATTGAACGAATCCCCATCCGCTGGATACACATAAGATGTCCGCATCATTCTCCTCAACTCATCTTCACAATCACACTCCGCAAACAAATCCCAATCAATCACCCTCGGAACCAAACATGTCCTATTTTGCAATTTCGATAACCTTTCCCGAAAAGCATGTTTCTCCCCGTTGGTGAGATCTTTGAACTTTAAGTTGGCATTTGCTTCCGTCTTCAAGCTATACTTGACTTTCTTCTTCTCGTTCCTTTGACAAAACTTCGTAACAAGCGGGTTCGTTGGAACTGGCTCCGAGCTTGAGCTACCTACAACAATTCTCTGTAGAAATCATAAATATAAGATGATATAAGAGTGTTAGAACAAACAAGAAGGTTCATGGAACCCTCTAAGATCCATTTCAAAATTTCAAAAATTTTCAACATAGAAACTGTAACCGGATTCGGTTGCAGAGAAACCGAATCGGTTACTCCTTTGGCCAAATCGAACCGGTCGGTTGCGCTGCGCAACCAGATCGGTTATGCAATCTGCATAAGGCTTTTGCCTTTTAAACCCTCATTCACTCGAATTTTCTAAGTCCAATCCACTCCTAGATTGCATTCTAACATCCTCAATGATTTCCACATCCTTAAATTACTCTAAATTCGCTTTCCAAACCTCAAATCATCACACATTCATCATCTTAGAACTCAACTTGATAAAACCTATATTCTTCAATCATTAGTTCTAATCAATAATGTGGCATCTATTACTCATAAAAACACATCATCTACCATTAGGAATCACCAATTGCAACTTATCTTGATTCACTAGCACAACCTAATTAAATCCGAAAATTCAATCATCTAGTATTCATTCCATGGCGAATCAATCAATACAATTCTTTTTGCAATGCATTCCTATATCAATTACCCACTCAATCCAAAAATATTACAACTTAATTCGAATTATAACAAAAACCCCCAAATTGGTGCCCTAATATGCAATTCGAATTAAATGCTCTAATTAAACCTTAATTGAGTTAACTGAATGTAGATGCTTACTTGTTTGGGTGCCATGATGTTTTCCTACAACTTAAACAATCTTCAATTAGCTTCTCTTGGACGAATTTTGCAAAACCCAGATGGAGAATTAGTGTGTGTGTGTTTTTTCTGGAAAAGTGAATTTTTGGTGTATATACTTGTATGCAACCGGTTCAGTCATGCATACAACCGTTTCAGTATGCATTTTGCCAAATTTTGCATTTTTCATGTTACTTAGGCATTTACCTTCCAAGCAACAATTTTTTTACTCAAAAATCCTGTTAAAGATTCACACAACATTCATCCACCATTTGAAAATTTCAACAGTCATCCAATCTTAAAAACTCAAATCATCATGCTAAACCAAACTTCAACTAAAAACTCATAGTCATAATGCATTAACCAAATTACCTCAATCATGAAAATAAAAATGAAAAACTGAAATTAGAAACAAAAATCCTAAATGCATCAAATCAAAAAGAAATAGTTCATGAAATTCAAGCAAATAATTGCTTGTTTATTACGGTTCCTTGTCTTCTCCTTAGAATTCCTCGAAATACTCTTGTCTTAGGATGTCCTCACTTTGAAATTTTCTGGTCAACTCACGGAACGTTTCAAAAGTTTTGAACTTTCTCATGAATCTTCTTCCGTCCGGACATAGTATATCGAACTTAACATGCCATTCTCCATCTCCAGTTTGCCTCTTGTAAGTCCCCGACCCCTCGGGTCTCCACTCCAAATTCTTAAGTTGCACCGGTAAAGAACCTAAAAAGTCGGTCAACTTCTTGTAAACTAGTATGTTTTTGAATGGGTTATAGAAAGCTACCACCGCCAATGCATGTTCCATTTCTTCCTCTATATCAAAATAAGGCGGAGCTAACGGTCCATACATTGGGTTTCCTTGGGTATCACGTCCCACTTCAAAACAAGTTAAATCATCATTTGCTTCTATCCATTCTAACTCCTCCATAAATTCCAAAGTTGGTCCTCTTGGTTTCGGATAGTATGTTTGCCTTGAAATCCCATCATCAATAGTCATTGTGCCTCTTCCCATGTCTATAATTGCACCACAAGTTCGTAGGAATGGTCTCCCCAATAGTAGTGGTAAACTCTTGTCCAACGGAATATCTAGGACAAGAAAATCGACCAAATACGGTTGATAGCCAATTTGCACTCTCACATTCTTCACCTCTCCCATTGCCTTTGCTTGAGAATTATCCGCCATAGTAAGCTTCGAATGATTAGGTTGCGGATTACTTAGACCTAAAGTCATAAACAATGGATAGGGCATCACATTAACACTTGACCCCGTATCGGCTAAAGCATAAACTGGTGTAGTCCCATTCACTTTTATTGGCAACACAAAATTACCCGGATCCTTTTCCTTTCGTGGCATGCCTCTAAACAAAATTCTATCTCGCTCCTCCTCCGTGAGATTCTTATCTTCCAACCTAGCCCTCGCTAGCATCACCGCATCCAACTTCTTACGGTAAAGTACATAATCTTGGAGTACCTCTATCACCGGTTTCTTTTCATTAAGCTCAAGAAACTTTTGTTCTAGGTTTTCTAAAATAGCTTCTTTTTGTTTGTCGGTTAAGGGTTTGAAAGTGTTTGTAGTGGTAGGTGATGATGGTGTGTAATCATTTTTGGTGGTTGTGGTGGTTGGGGTTAGTTTGTTTGATGAAATTTTCTTCCGATTTGCCTTCCCTATTTTAACTACTTTCACCTCTTTCTCTTCCATGTTTGCACAAACTTCCACTAGCATCTCGGTTCCTTCTTCTAAATCAGTTATATTAATCCTCATTTCTCCCATTGCAAAATCAACTTGACACTTGGTCGTGACAAGAAAATCTCGACCAAAACATACATTAGGTTCATTCGTATTCCCTTCTTCTAACATAACAAAATCCGTTTCAAAAATGTGTCCATGAATATTGACCTTAAGATTTTTGACCATCCTTCTTCCATATGCTTCATAGTCCAAACGTACATGACCAATTTCGTCAAGAACCTTCTCCAAAATGTAGTTTTCTCCATAAGCCATATTATGTTGCGCGTCCCAAACACTTACTCCTTCCACACTACAAGGCGTTCCAAACCTCATTAGTGGCGAATCATACACCGTTAAAGGTGCTTGTGTGAACACTACGACTCTTCCCTTCTTGGGAAGTTGAACCTTGTTTTCACCCGTTTTTTCCATATTAACCGTATCAATCCCCAAATCTTTCTTACTCTCTTCCAAGATACCTCCAATATTTTCCAGTGAACTTCCGGTATCCTTGAACATTTCATCCAATGTACGAAGGTATTCCGAGATTCCGCTCAAACTATCCATACTAACTAGCTAAACTAGACAAAACCAAACAAAACAAAATCCGAATTATTAGCGTTAGAGTTAGTAAAAACAAGAACAAACTATAGAAACATATACTAAACAAGTTAAGATACTTAACAAAACTTAAAAACATAAGTTAAAACTCAAAATCTAAAAATGATAAAAAATTACCCAGAAACTCTAACCGGATCCGGTTGGCTCACCAACCGAATCGGTTGATTGAAATAACTAGACCAAGTAATCGAACCGGATCCGGTTTCGGGTTGCAACCGATCGGTTGGATCGACACAAAAATATATATATATATATATATATATATATATATATATATATATATATATATATATATATATATATATATATATATATATATATATATATATATATATTTTTTTTTATTTTTATATTAAAACAGAATTTTAAATGCAATTAATGAATCATTAAGATGTACTAAACTCTAATTAATAAAACTCTTCATAAACCAATAATTAATAACTTAATAATAAAACCATTAAACTAAAAACTAAATTAACTACCAATTAAAATCTACCATAAAAATAATTAAACATATAACTGAAAAATTACTATCTAATCATTAACATTAAAACTGAAATTAATCTAAAACTAATTAACTAATAAATAACAAATGTAAAGAAAATATAAATAAATCTAAGAAATCATTAAACTACAAGACATAAAATGTAAATAAAATCTAAAATGACAAGAATTACTCTAGGAACTAAAACACAAATAACTAAGTAAACTAGAACCATGAAATCGAAAATAAAAATTTTCTCATAAACTCTAACCGGATTCGGTTGCAGAACAACCGAATCGGTTAGCTTTTAACCAAAACTTTTTTTTTTTTTACTTTTCAACAAATTCAATTCCAATACTACCAATTTTACAGAGAATCAAAGAAAATCCCCGGCAACGACGCCAAAAACTTGATGGTGACGATGCAGGAATTATCATGCATGCAAACAAACAATCTATCAAACAAGAAAACAATCAAACGAACAAACAAGTGCAAAACAAGTCCCCGACAGCGGCGCCAAAAACTTGATGTGTTACGCGTAGTGCAAGTTTTAAAAATTTATAAACACGATTTAACCGTCTAATCTATTAACACATACGAGCAAGTATACTCGTCCGTGATAGCAAAGTTTGGTAAGTCGAGATCGTCCCAAGGGATTTTGTGTTTGAAACTGTTTTGTATGAAAAGATTCCAACAAGAAAGCTTGTCAAGGCTTCCTCAAATAGTTATGTTATAGTGAAATTCAATAATAAGAAATATATATACCTGTGTGTAGTCTATAGTCAATCATAAATAGCATTCATGAAGGTTTGGTGTATACTCTTGATGTGATGCACAAATCATAAGCAAATGATCCCCAACCATGGTATATGTTTGTAAAAATCATTCTAAGAACAAAAACATATAGGTAATCCTTTCGGTCCTTATCCTAATGATTATCCTTTAGAAATTCCATTTGTTTGCAACATGTTCTTATTAAATTTGTTCTTACGAATCTTTCGACCCTTTCGTGATGAAAATGTTCCTAGTCTTGTTTTAATAAGCAAACATGGTGGTTGTCAATCACCATATCCCTATACTAGTTTGTCACTCAACTTTTTGGAATAAAACACAAGAGAAATCCTTTCGGTCCTTTATCTTAAAACATGTTTTATCAACAAATCAAACCAAAAACTTATTTAAACAAGATCATATATACATGCATCACATTTTAAGAACACTAATATGATTAACTACATCCCAACACACAAGTATATCCCAGAACTACTCCATGATAATAATAATAACTAAACACAAATCATAACAAAGTAATTCCAATAATTCAAGAGAATAGAATTCCATAACAAAGTTCATAGAATACCTAAACTTTTGTGATTACAAGAACTAGAATTCGTGGATTGTAGCAACCACGCGCCTCCAATCACCTAGATTCACCATATAACTCCAAACTACCGAAACTATGGATGAGAATTGTTCCCTCCTTGCTCCTGGACGTTTTTCAGTAAGAACCAAGCTTTTGGGCTGAATAATATGGTTGGTATTAATTTAGATGTAAACTAATACAATTTTGGTTGTGTCACACCTAGTAAACTAGGACTAGGTTCCTTATATAGCCAAATATGCTTGCTCAACTGGCCAAAAACGTTTCCAACAAGTTAATATCAAGAAATGATCGGCCTCCAATGATTATGGGGAGTTAACGCAACAATAAATGCAACTTTGTGTAACTGCAGTGCATGCAACCGGATCGGTTACGATGGCAATCGGATCGGTTGCGTTTTAACCAAATGCCCAGCCGGATCCGGTTACGGGTCACGACCGAACGACTGGGTGTTGCTGATTTGACTTTTTGTTGACTTTCTGCTTATACGCTTCGTTCTTTGCTTTCGCTGATGATTTCCAAGGCAAAACTTGATCTTTCTGTTAATACAAATAAGCCGTAAAAACGTTTATTTATATTTTACGATCTTCTAATGTTTTATCGATAACAAACGTAAAATCATATTAACGAAACAAATAAAATACGTAAATGGTTTGAACTAATAGTTTCTAACATATTCACATTTTCACATAAAACACTAAAACAAGTATAAGTGATTTTATGATTTAAGTAATACATATGTACAACAACTAGTGTTTACATATTTGGATAAAATATACACATAACTAGTATGTAGTATATTGGTAAATGGGTAGAAACTTAAGTATCACAACCCATTGGGCAAATACATTGAATGTAGTTGGGTACAACCCAAAGCCCATAACCCATGGATCTTGACCCATAACCCATTGCATGACATAATGCTTATATCATACATGGATAATATCCATAACCCATGGATCAACCCATACCCAAGTGACTAAGTGCATTGCACTTAAAGATACATTGTATCTAGCCAAAGATCCATGGTTCAACCCATGACCCATAACCAAAATACCCATGGGCAAAGAGGAGCGTTCCACGGATCCCTGGCTTTGTGCTAGCCAGATCCCAAGTGGAAGGGATCCGTGGGATCCGGGGAAACAGTAGGATTTTTCCTCTATAAATAGTGAGCCATTTCTTCATTATTCCTTACCCCTTTCTAACACACTTTCTCCCCTGAGTTAAATCTCACTAACCTTAGATCCAAGAGATCTATGTTTGTAGTTTTGTTTTTGTGTGATCTTTTAGGTTCCTCTTAAAGGCAAGATCACCACCTTTGAAGTCGAGCAAGCTCAAGTCCATGAGTTGCCATGCTTCCTCATCATCAAGGCTATTGAAGTCCTCTTGTTGATGATCTCTTTCTTTCTTCAAAGAAGTGTAGTGTTGAAGACATTAGTGAAAGATGTCTCAAGTGTCAAGACGAAGATATTAGTGAAGGGTATCTATCGTCTATAGGATAAGCACTTGTGGTAGGTGCTTAGAAGTCAAGACAAGAAGCATTAGTGAAAGGTGCTTAGAAGTCAAGACTTGAAGCATTTGTGAAAGGTGCTTCGAAGTGAAGACACAAGACATTAGTGAAAGGTGTCTTGTAGATCTAGTCAAATTCATTAGTGAAAAGTGCCTTAGATGTACATTCGATATGGTGTGTTTCAATGTACTAGATAGACTAGCATTAGATCCAAGGATATTGATGTCCTTGATGATGTTGTAAAGGAGTAGATCTCCTTTGGGATTAGTCGTTGGTGCAGTGTGGTAGTAGTTCCTCCATTGCAATGGAACTAGGTGCTTAGCCTAGTACCTAATAAAGGGTAGGCGACGTTGTGAAGGTGTAGTTCACCTAAGGTGTGAAAGAACTCGGTGGTTAGCCTAGCACCGTATAAAGGGTAGGCGACGTTGTGTTAGGTGTGGTTCGCCTTGGTGTGAAAGAACTCGGTATTTAGCTTTGTACCGGAAAAAGGTTAAGTGACGTTGTGAAGGCTTCTCCGCCATAAGGAGATTGGTGTAGTGTTTACGAACTCTCGAGTAGGTGACTCGGGGAGTGGAGTAGGGCAAGGAAGGTGTCCTTGTAGCCGAACCACTATAAATACTCGCGTTGTGGTTTTGTGCTTCTTACTCTTATCTTTTCATTACATATCTTTATATGCTTGTTTATCAACATCCAACACACACAACCAAATAGATTGACATAAGTCGATCTAAATAGTTTAAAAGGAAGTTTTAATTGGTAAAACTATTCAACCCCCCCTTCTAGTTTTCCACACTTTCCTTGCTGTAGATACTTAGAAATCATTGTGCTTCCCAATCATTGAATCTAAAAGCTTCCTAGCTCGACTTCCTTCCTCGAGAATCTTCCAAATGTGCATAAAAACTTCATTTCTTCATCATTCATGATACCTGGCTACTTATACATACACAATACGCATCTTTGCACTTTTGCAACATTTATGAGTAATATAGCCGATTATCATGCATAAAACCAACAATAACGCTACTAAAAACATGTTCATTTTAGGCGTTATCATGGGGTTTGAGGGAAGTTTAAACGGTTATGATCGGGTTCCAAGCTGTTATGCTCAGAAGCCATTGTGAATATAAACAGAGAAATTATGTAATAAGTATGAAACTAATTAGCTTCCCCTGATAGACGAAGTTTCTGAATCAGCTTCCCCCCAAACTGACAACTGTCTTTAGCAGATTTGAAACTTTGATGAAGTTGACATTTCCTCTAACTTTTGAAGGTTTCAGTACGCACCGGAATTTGTAGATGAGCAGTGAACCACACAATGTAAATCTGACTTATTGCGGAAAATCCATTCGGGGGTAACATACAAGAAATCAACAAAAGCTTCTCACGAATGTAGATGCTTCACACCAAACAAACCATGAAAGACGAAATGAAACGACTTCCCCCTGAATGTTGCGGTCTATCGGAATAATATTTACCTGTGAGTATGCAATTTCTTGATAAAATGACTGTGTGTGAGGCATCATATCATCATATTTAGGTAACTTCACACACGATAACCCTGAGAAAGTGAGACGATAATACCAATGTGAGACGTTTGAACCACATATCGTCTCATTTCTTCCCCCTAATTGAAGAGATAGGGTTTTCGCAAACGAGATCAAGGAAACAATGAAAACCTACACTATCTTCCCCCTGATGTTTTCATTGAATCAGAATCATACACCACGTATGTTGATGATGAATTGGAGACAGTGAAACCATGTATAAGGAGACAGCGAAACCATGTATTTCCGATTAATCGAGCAAGTGTGAAGTACCATAAATATCACGAGAGAATCAACTGCTGATAATTTTCTCTGTTCATTATGTTGATCATCAGCTGTGTCATTGTTGTAGGAAGCATTTTGTTCTTCTGTTGTCAGAGATTCGATTGGAGGTGCAGCTACAACAACGGTTGTTGTTGTAGATTCAGGTGTATCAGAAATTAGAGTATTATCAGGTTGTGTAGCGGAAACATTCGATACATCTGAAGCACGACTTTAGAAAGACTCTTTAACCAGAGGATGAAACAATGTTTCCAATTCTTGACGATTAAGTACAATTTGTGATGCGGCTGATGGATCTTGATATTTTTTACGGTGAGAAATGGGTGCTACGCTGTTTTGGAGTAGGAGTCATAGATGTTGTACCTGTAAAGAAAATAGGAGGGGGAAAGATAGAAGAAACATGGATCCCTAAGTGTAACTGGGTTCCAGATGTTAAAAGCATAAAGATGTAGTGTCGATTATCTTCTTGACACCTGAACATGCTATTTTGATGATTTCCTTTCCTGCCTCAGGGATGGATGTTGTGGGTATCACAGTTGTTTTAGTGCAACTACTTAGTATCTTGCCTGTAGGAATCCGCCTAAGACCAACAGTTTTGAAAACTCTACCCGTTGGTGTCCATCTAAGGTTAGATCTAGGGGATGTTGAAACTTCTTTTGGGAAGAGTCTGCGTCCTATATTGATCCACCTATTGGGTTTCTGAAATTTTACTTTTAGTTCAACGGGTTTATTTCTAACTGTTTGTTGAGTAAACTTAGGTTTTGGTTTGCTACTACAAGCAGTGTTCAGTAATGCACTCGGAGGTGATACACCAGGTCGTGAACCTAAGATTCCATCCTTTTGGAGTAGTGCCCTTTTCCTAGCCTTTTCTAGATCATAGTTCTTGTGCAAGTCATTTTTATCATATGAATATTGAATTTTGATGCTCGGTTTAGACATTGTTTTCGAACTAATCCTAGACTGGCCAGGTGCAGCCACTTGATGAGGTTTGGCAGAAACAGGTATAACAGAAACAGAAGCATTATTATTAGGACAGGAATGTGGAGTGACTGGTTTTGACAATTGATTATTCTCAACAACTTGGGAGGCAAACCGTGGTTTTGAAGATTTTGAACGTTCAGATTTAAATGCAGTTGGTTGTCTAACTGCTGATTGGTTTCTGAAAGGTTGTAGAGACGATTTCCCAAGATTGTTGGTTTTGCAGAATTAGTATCCACACTCTTGTCAGTTAATCTTCTCAGTTTGTTTTGTAAAGCAACATGTGCCAGCCCATTTGCTTGAAGTTGAGCCTTTAAATGCTCATTATCTTTTACTAATATATCCACACGATTACTTTGTTCATTCAAAGATTTACTATTTGGCTCAGAGTTTAAAATTTTGTTTTGCATTTTAAGTTCAAGAGAGATGCAATGAGCCTCAAGTTTTGAAAAATCTTTTTGAAACTGAGCAATGGTCTTTTTGAGAAGAATGTTTTCAGATTCAAGAGTTTGATTTGACGTTTCAGTTGAATTGTTTCCAAGTATGGGCTCAGACATAAGATAGTTGTCTGGACATTGTGCAACATACTGGTCAACCTCTCCTTCATTACTGAATTCAGGTTGCTCAGTATGTTGTGTCGCATTTGCAGGCATAGTATGATCAACAGTAGATTTTACCTCAACCATCTGTTCTGTGTCTGTGTCATAGGTGGGTAAGATATCTTCCTCAACCATTTGTTCTTTGTCAAAGTTGGGCTCTGTGTCATAGATGGGTATGATATCTTCCCCTGATCTTCTGCTGTCATCCTGCTTTTCCAATGCTATAACCTCATTGTCCGCATTACCGACAGTTGAAGTAATCACAACATTCCCAAAAACCTTTTGAGCATTCCGCATTTCCAATGCTAACAACCCTTTTGAGCTTATCAACTTAGTCAGTGACATCCATGTTTTGTTCATTTCCACAAATCTGATGTTGGTAGGTGAGGAGATTTGTGACTTCTGTACACTCATTTGTGCCATTGATGAATACACTTTCTCTACCCTGCAGAAGAATTAAAGAGAAAAGGTGCGAAGTCGATATAGTACACAGAAGGTCGATATAGTGAATTTCAATTTCCTTCCAAAAATAATTATGAAAAATTTTGACTTCCAAAATTTGAAATTCACTATAAAATTCAATTCTAAGGTTGTAAGAAAAATTTGAGTTTTAACAATTTTTGACGCCAAATTTGACCGTAAAATTTTGAATTTTGGCCCAAAAATTTGAATTTTTGACCAAAATTTTCACATTTAAACCAAAATTTGAATCTCGCGTAAAAATTGAACGTCTAGTCTCCCATAGAAATTAAATTTTACTCAAATTTTCCCGCCAAAAAACTTTTTTTTTAATACTTGTGTTGTTGATGGATCTTTGTAGTCGAATGAAACTAGATGTTTGTTGATGAAGTACACTTAGGTGTAGAAACCAGCTTAGGCGTAGACAGATGCTTAGGCGTATACAAATACCATATGCGTAGAAAGAAGGTTACGCGTAGAAAGAAGCTTACGCGTAGAGAGAAGCTTACGCGTAGAAAGAAGCTTACGCGTAGGCTTGAGATAAAAGCTTAGCTTAGGCGTAAACCAAATGCTTAACAGTAAGAACCTTATGCGTAAGATTTCCTTAGGCGTAAGACAAGCTTATGCGTAGAAAATGCTTATGCGTAAGATGTTTACTCGTAAGCTTTTATGCTTATGCGTAAAACTAGGATTTTACCCAAAAATCCTTTACACTTATCCTAGTGTAAAAGATATCCAAAGTCGAAGTGTTTTCAGGCTTATCCAAGCAAGAAAACACTGAGTAAACCAATAGTACTGAAGATCAAACCTTGAGAAGCTTACGCGTAATTTTAGGGTTTTCTTACGAGTAGAAAAAACCAACTTTCACCAAAAACTGATTTTATGCCCAAAAGTGTTTTGAAACCAGATTTTTATGATGAAATACCTTCAAAATCACCAAAATAACAAGAAAGTTAAAAACTTGATGATCCAAAACTATTTGCACCCTTACGCGTAGAAAGTAGTACACGAATAAAACCAAGCTCAAAATCTAATCTACACACGTAAAGTTTGAAACTTTTTACCAAAAACTTAAACTTTATCACCAAATAACCTTGAAAGTACAAGAATCTTGAGTTTTAAAGTGTAAAAATTAAATATTTTAAGCGTATGAATATTTTAGAACGAGACTTACACGTATATACTAAAAACCTTCAAAACAAAACCGTGTCACCCAACTATTTGGCGAATGATACCACTGTTAGGTTCCCATTTATGTAACACAAGCATCAATATAATGAAATGAGGTAGAGAAGGATCGGATGAACACACACACACTTATACGAATGACTATGTGAAATGATAAGCTTAGGATAAATGTGAAAGTGAACAACCAACCTTCTAAGGAAGGTTTACAAGGCTATTTATAGGAGAGGGAGCTAGGGCAACACTCCTAGTCCCTTCCTTTCCTTATTAGGCTTGGGCTAAGGCTTATGGGCCTTCTACATAAGCCTTAGCATAATAACAAACATAAAGGCCTAATTAAGGTAACTATTACATATTAATTACTAACACTTGTAATCTAGTTTAGGATTGATTCCAACAATCTACCATATGTAATGAGTCTTGGGGAAGAAGCTCATATGCTCGTGCCATGATTGAAATTGATTCCGAAGTTGCTTTGAAAGAATCAATTATAATTGCGGTTCCTACTCTAGAAGGTGATGGGTATATGTGTGTTGGGATATATAAAGTCAAGGTGCTGAAGAGCTAAAGAATGAAATCAAAGTACTGCATGCTTAAAGGACTGATATGTAAAAGCGTTAAGGATTATATTGTAATTCTAGAATGTTCTTACATTAGTATGGTATTACTTGTCGTACAAGGTTACAAATTGTAAACCGACTAGGGTTATCCTTAAGCCTATAAAAGGACCCCTAGATTGGCATTATAGAATACGTGTTTTTAGAGAGTTTTAGAGAAGTACGATATTAGAGTTTTAGAGTTGTTAAAGAATCTGCATAACAAGCAGATTCAGAGTTATTAATAAAATCGTTGAGAGTTAAAGTTAATTCTTCTTAGCTTTGTTAAGTAAATTCCGCATACTTAATAGAGTTTGCTCAGTGTTTCATTGTTAATAACTTAGGATTTATCCGAGGTTATTAAACCCTTAACAAGCTATATAAGTTAGTTTGGTTAGAGTACATCGATCCAACAAGTGGTATCAGAGCTTGTGTGGAAACTCTGACTAAGAAGAAACCCTCAAAACATAGTTAATAACAAACCCTAAAGATGTCGACTGAAGCTGCACCACCACCATCAATCACCTCACTAAGAATACCAATTATCAAGAAGGGAGAATACGATCTATGGAGCATGAAGATGAGGCAGTACATTGCTATTACAGACCATGCACTGTGGAATGTGATTTTCAATGGTAATGAAGTTGTGGACGAACCTATAGACATTCCTGGACAACCTAAAGCACCTAAACCCATCTTGCCAGCTGCTACAATAAGGAATCAAGAGAAGGCTCTCAGCATACTCTTGTCCGCCATTCCTGATGGACACCTACTCAAGTTTCATGATGCTAAGGATGCAAAACAGTTATGGGCTGCTCTCAAGACAAGGTTTGGAGGTAATGATGCTTCCAAGAAGATGCATAGAAATCTACTGAAGCAACAGTTTGAAACTTTCACTGTTGGTGAAAGAGAAGGTCTTGATGCTTCCTATGATAGATTCCAAAATCTTCTCAGTATGCTAGAGTTATACAAGGCAGAGGTATCTGTTAAAGATGTCAATCTGAAGTTCTTAAGGAGTTTGCCATCTACATGGCATGTGATTGCTACTATGATCAGAGGACAACCTGGATTGAATGTTATGGACTTTGATGATCTCTACAACCATTTAAAAGTGTATGAGCATGAGATGAATGGTCAGCCAAGTTCAAAGTCTCACAGTATAGCCTTTGTGTCTTCTGAAAAGAGAGGCAGTGCTTCTAAAAGTATTGCTCACCCTACTCAAAGTACTGTTGCTCAAAGTACTGGCTATCCTGCTCATTCTATCGCAACTATGACCAACCCCACATCATCACCATCAAGCACCATCCATTCTGATGAAGTCGTATGCTCATTCTTTGCACAGCAAGCTACCTTACCTGTTACTTATGAAGAAGATTTGTCACAGATTGAAGAGGATGCTCTTGAAGAAATTGATATCAGGTGGCAAGTTGCTATGATCACTGCTCGGATCAAGAAGTTCATGAAGAAAACAGGAAGAGGCATAGACTTCAAACCCAAACAGGGTATCACTTTTGACAAGTCTAAGATTGAATGCTTTAACTGTCAGAAGACTGGACACTTTGCAAGGGAATGCAGGTTTGCTAAATATCAGGCAAACAGATGACTGAGAAACCAAAGCTTGAACTAAAGGAAATTCCTATTATTGAAACAAAAGCTTTGGTTGCTCAAGAGAATCTATCAGATGTTGACTGGAGTGCTGAGTTTGATGATGAACCAGTAACATACTGTATGTTGGCAATGGAAGAGTTTGATTGGAGCACAGCTTTTGATGAGGAACCTGGACATGCTGCTTTGGAATCCAGAGATGGTCTAGAAAGCTTTGATTGGAGCATGGAGAGTGAAGATGAACCTGTTCTACTTGCTATGGTAGCCACTTCACCAAGTTCACCCCATATCTCTGAGGTATGCTCTAAGTGTCATAATTTTTTTATCAAAAAGTGCTTAATGATTATGTGACTGAAAGAGATAAGTGTAGAACGGCTAGGTCTGAAGTAGCTGGTTACCAAATTACTTTAGAGTCAATGGAAGCCAAAATAATAACACATGAAAATAATGAAATGGCTTGGGCTGAAAAGTATGAACAACAGGATTATCAGTTAAAACTAAGTGAATGGAAGTTAGGATGCAAGGTCTCTGAACTAGAAAAGATGACTAAGGAAAGGGATGAATTGCTAGAAAAGTTTGCTGCTTGGGGACAATCTGGTCTTTCTCATGTTAGTTATGTTGAAAAACAGAGAAGAGCCTACATTAGAACTGGGCTAGGTTTTGGTATGGATTTCAGTAGCATAGAACAAAACTCAACTAGTAATCAGGATGACCTTGATTGTGAGGATGTAACAACTAGTGATGATGAACTTATTAATTATGTAGATAACACATCTAGTGATGAGGAATCAGTTAGTCAAACACCTCCAGAATTTAAGAAAGACAATGGTTATCATGCAGTCCCTCATCCCGCTGGTAGTTTTCAACTACTTAGGGCAGATGTTTCTCGTTTTGGAGTAGACAACCTAGAGTTTAGGAAAAAGCTTATTGGTGAATCTAGGTCTGAAACCCCAAAAGAAACTATTGAAAAACCTAAGGTAGATGAAGTTAAGAGTCAAGCAGTACCTTCAACTCAAAGTACTGTTGCACGATCAGCAGTACCTTTAAGAAAACCTTTTCAAAATACTGCTAAACCTTTTTGGGATAATTTTGGTCAAAACAGTTTTCATCATTCACCAAAAAGACAGGATACTTTTAATCATAGACCTAAAGGAAGAAATTTTGGGAGTATGGGTCAAAAATTGTGTTTTGTTTGTTATAGTTCTGATCATCTGATCTAGGACTGTGACTTTCACCCAGACTACTTAAGCAAATTCCCAAAGACCAGATCTGCAAACCAAAAACCTAGGGAGAATAAACCAGTCTGGAATCATTCACATAGGGTTAACCATAGCAACTTCTCACAAGACTATAGGTAACCTCACCAGAGAAGACCTTTTTCAAAACCACCAGTAACTTCAAACACTTTCCAAGGTACTATTAAGCCAAATACAGTACTTTCTCAAAGTACTGATCAGTTTTCACCAAACACCTTTTGGAATAGGAACCCTAGGAGATCTAATTACTATCAATCTAGAAGCGTTACAACTCAAAGAAAGTAGCTAGATCAAGGGACTCTACACCAGAAGTTAAAACCAAATAGGTTAAGAAGGAAAGTACTGATGGGGAACAAACAGTAATTTCAGCAAGTGTGACTGAATCAGAAAATTTTGTTGAAAATAAAAAGGAAAACTTGGATGAAAAAGAGATTTTTATTGAAAAACCAACACAAGTTTTTGAACAACCAAATACAATTGATCATGTGCTAAAAGACAGTGGGAATTACATACTTAAAGAATTTAAGTATGTAACTCCACAAGGGGAACGCAAGTCAGTAATGGCTTGGGTTCCTAAAATTAACTAACTCTTTTATCTTTGTGCAGGGCAACCCAGAAGAGGAGCTTAAAGATCATCTAATTGTGGATAGTGGTTGCTCTGGAAGTATGACAAGAGACAAAGATATTCTGTTAGATTTTAGATCTTATTGTGGTGGAAGAGTTGCATTTGGGAATGATGCTAGTAGAGGAAGAATTACAGGCAAAGGCACTATTAAGGCAGGGAGCATAGATTTTGAGAATGTTAGATATGTGAAGGAGCTCAAATTCAACCTTTTGTCAGTCTCTCAGATCTGTGATAAGAAACACCCTATGTTATTCACTGACACAGAATGTCTCATCCTTTCCCCCTAAATTCAAGCTTGTTGATGATAACTTGGTCATACTGAGAGTACCAAGAACAAATGATGTGTACAGTCTGGATATGAAGAGTCTTCACTCTTCTGGAAGAGCAACATGTTTAGTAGCAAAGGCAACACTTGAAGAAACACATCAGTGGCATAGAAGATTAGGCCATGTAAATTTCAAGAATATCAACAAATTGGTCAAAGGAAATTTATTTAGAGGTTTACCTTCCAAGACTTACAAGAATGATCACTCATGTTTGGCGTGCAAGAAGGGTAAACAACACAGATCTTCATGCAAGAAGCTTGAGGACAGAACTATTAGAGAACCTTTGGAGTTACTGCACATGGATTTGTTTGGACTTGTTTCTGTTGCTAGTCTAAACAAGAAGAAGTACTGTCTGGTTGTGACAGATGATTGCAGTAGATTCAGTTGGGTATTTTTCTTGGGATTTAAAGATGACACCTTTGATGCTATTCATGATCTAATAATAGCCCTTGAAAACCAATTGAGACTTAAAGTAAGAGGTATTAGATGTGATAATGGGACTGAATTCAAGAACAAGCTTATGGATGAATTTTGTGCTAAGAAAGGAATCAAGAGGGAGTTCAGTATTGCTAGAACTCCACAGTAGAATGGTGTTGCAGAAAGAAAGAACAGAACTTTGATTGAAGCAGCCATAACAATGCTTGCAGATTCATTACTACCTATTCAATTATGGGTTGAAGCTGTAAGTACTGCTTGCTATGTGCTTAATAGAGTTTCAGTCACCAAACCTCAGATGAAGACACCTTATGAGTTGTTGATGGGAATCAAACCCAACATTCGTTTTCTAAAACCTTTTGGATGCCCTCTGACTATTCTCAACACAATTGATAATTTGGGCAAATTTGATGGCAAGTCAGAAGAAGGATACTTATTGGGATATTGCACCAATAGCAAAGGATTCAGAGTGTATAACAGAATCACCAAGAAGGTTCAAGATTGTCTTCATGTTGAATTTTTAGAAGATCAAGAAAATCAGAAGGGTAAAGGTCATGATTGGATGTTTGATCTTGAAGTTTTGACTCCTTCTATGAACTATGTACCTGTTAGAGAAGAAAATTAAGTAGATCACAAGGAAGATGAATTACAGTACATTGTTCATGGAGTCAATATTATACCTGATGTTGTTCCTGATGAAGAACCTGTAACTATTGAGAAGGACAAAGGTACTGATGAGCCAAATCTACATTGTCTGCTGAAGATCAAGCTATTCAAGATGAGCTTAACAAGATGCTTTTTCAAGTCATAGTAGCACAATCTTATGATGATGATCAAAGAAGAGCTTATGAGGAAGAAAACAAAAAGAACAAGACTGTAGAACACTCTCACAGTACTTTAGATCAAAGTACTACTGCACCTGATGATAGCACTTTGGATGATTTGGATGATCCCTACCATGCCTGGATTTTTCAAAGGATTCACCACTGGAGGATGTCAATATCTTGGAAGAAGGTTAGTTTCATGGCAATGCAAGAAGCAAACTATTGCAGCAACATCCTCTACTGAAGCAGAATATGTGGCTGCTGCAAGCTGTTGTGGACAAGTGTTGTGGATGCAGAATCAACTCTTGGATTATGGGTTCAACTTCAAGAATACTCCTATCAACATTGATAATGAGAGTACAATCTGTATTGTGAAGAATCCAGTTTATCACTCCAAGACCAAGCACATTCAGATTAGGCATCACTTTATCAGAGATTGTTATGAGCATAGGCTCATTAATGTTGTCAAGGTTCACACGGATGATAATGTAGCTGATTTACTCACCAAAGGATTTGATGTTTCACGATTCAATCACTTGGTGGTGAGCATTGGAATGATTAATTATTGAGCTACATTTAAGGGGAGGACTGATTAGTTAATTAGCCAGTCCTATGTTTTGCTTAAGGGGAGGCAATATAATGCCTATTTGGAGTTTTTGCTATTGTAGAGCATAAAGATGGAAAAGTACTGCTATTTTGTTATATGAAAATATTGCACTGAAAGTACTACTCTGGAAAGTACTGCACACGTGGAAAGAACTGTTTGTCTTATCAACGTACTATTCCAACGATCAAAAAGAGGGGTGAATTCATATAAAACTGAAGCTAATATCAACGTACTTTGTTATTATGGGCTGTGATTTTTTAAATCCTACCTATAAATAACTACTTTCCGATTTTCCCTCTCATCTTTATTCATATCAATCTTTTCCATATTTCTCTCTCTATCACAATTACTTATTCATCGAATCTATCACTTTTACAATCATCAATGGCGAATCATAACACAGTTTTGAAACACAACATGGTGGCGAATTTATATAAAACTGAAGCTAATGGCATCTTCCATGACATCATTGATTTTCTGACTGGATCTCCAATTAGTTATGCACTTTTGGTTGAACCAGATATCATTGAGCCTTGGATTCAACAGTTTTGGGCGACTGCTAGGACTCATATGGAGAATGATGATACGTATATTCAAGCTAAAGTTGTTAGAAGGATAGTGAAGGTTTCTGAAGCTTCAATTCGTGAAGATTTATTGTTTAATGATGAAGAAGGAGTTGTTCGTTTTGATAAACAATTGATTTGGGATACATTCAGAGACATTAGGTATTAAGGGTCCTTAACTGAACAAACTTTCAAGAAACCCTTATTTAGTCCACACTGGAAGTACTTGGTTCATGTATTGCTTTATTGCATTAGTGCTAAGAGTACTTCATGGGAGCAATTTGGTTCGAATATAGCTTCTGCTTTAGTGGGATTGGCTACAAATCGCATTTTCAATTTTTCAAGGTTAATTTTGGATGGAATGCTATCTCACATCTCTCATGGATCTCGCTGGTTGATGTATCCAAGATTTATTCAAGTCTTCTTGAATAAACAACTTCAAGATGTACCAAAACCTTCAAGTTTATTACCTGTTGTGGTACAACCAGCCAAAATACTCACCTTCATGGCTAGGAAGAGTGATTTATTTACTAGTAGGAACACTCCATTCACTACATCAATGATGGAGATTGTTCAAGCTATTAGAGATGAGGCTGCAGCTAGTGATGAAAGAGAAGGTACTGCTTCAACTAAAGGTACTGCTTCTCAAGGTACTGCATCTCAAGGAACTGCTTCTCAAGGTACTGATGTCAATGAAGGTACTGCAGTTTCTCCTACCTCATCTCACCATGATACTCTACCTATTCAGTCAGAACAAGATATCCCTATTCCCTCATCATCCTCTGGAGGAGATGCAGCTACTATACCTCCTGAAGGATTAGTACTGAATAATTATATTCTGACAAGGGAGCTAGTCAGATTGAAGAAAACAACTGAGGCTCAAGCTGCACATATAGCACAGTTGAAGATCAAGTTTAGAAGACTTAAGAAGTCTGTCTGGCCTTTAGTTCAACATCACCGATTATGGGTCAAGGCTGAAAAGAAGAAAAGAAAGTCTTTTAAGAAGGCTTCTACAGGCAAAAGGGTTCCTCAGCAATCTTCTGTCCAATTGGGGAGGAATTTAGACAAAGAGAATTTGAAAGAAGATGTTGAATTTCATGAAGAAAAAGAAGATGAACCTCAAAGTACTGAAGTACAGGTTAATATTCTAAGTATTGAGTCTAAAAGAACTGAAGTTCAAAGAACTGGTGTTCAAAGTACTGATGATCAAGGTGCTGCTGATCAAAGTACTGGTATTCAAGGAACTTATAGGCAAGAGCTAATTACACCAAGGGTGTTAGATTTTGAAGAAGAGGCTGGTCCTTCGACTGTTATACATGAAGAAGAAGCTGGTCCTTCTACCATTATACAAGAAGAGGAAGCTGATACACCAAAAGTAGTGCACACTGCAAGTGATGATGAAACTATAGCTGATATATTGCACAACTTATCAAAACCAAGAGGTGTTAGCTTTCCAGGAGTTAATAAAGAACAACTACAAGTTTCTCAACCAGTTATAGATCCAAAAGATAAAGGCAAAGGTAAGCTAGTGGAAACAAGGAAGAAGAAAAAGCTGTCTTTGGCAGAAATTAGAGCACTTGAAGTGGCTAAGAATGAAAAAGCTGCTAAAAAGGTACAAGCTAAATTGGATGCTAAAGCTGCTATTGAAGAAGCTAAGAATAAAGAAGCAGCTAAGAAATTACAAGATGAATTGAATGATGAAGCTGCTATATCAGAAAAAACAGTTTTACCTAGAAGACCAATGAGTAAGGCTAAAGAAAGAAATGCTATGATGGCATATCTAAAGGGTCAAGGGTATACTGGATTACAGAAGCTGAATTACATTGAGATGAAAGACTTGTATGAAAATGTTAGACAAGCTTATCAGAAGCAAGTTGAAAGTATTGTTTCTTTCAAGGATGATAAGTACAAGGAGGATCTTAGTAAAAGAAGCTTAAAAAGAAAAAGGACAACTGAAGCTGAACTGAAATCAGAGAAGATTGAGCTGAGATCAGATACAGTTGATGAACTGAGGAATTACATAAGAGTTGTTGATTTTGAGATACCTAAAGCTAAAGATGTTGCAGAAAAGAAGTCAAAGATTGTTACATTTGAAGTTGTAAAAGCAGAAGATGGAGATTATCTTATGTTCCATAGAGAAGATGAAAGCTTTAGAGTGTTTAACTCATTGTGGGACATACTGCACTTGATAAATAGAGAAGACATGTTTCATCTGTATCAACTAGTACAAGAGTATTTTGAACATATTCCATCAGAAGGAATTGGTTTAGTATTACTTGAAGACCTCACAACTATCTTTGAAACTGAGGAGACAAGTACTGATGTTATATGGAATAATCAAGAAGTATGGGAAATTAATTGCTGGAGATATTTTGATGAATCTGGAGTACATGTTTTAGAGCTAGAAGATGGAACAATGATACATATGTTAGTAGAAAGAAGATATCCACTCATGTCAGATCTTATGAGAAGGATGCTGGATCATGGAATGGAAGTCGAGGAAGAGAATGACACAGCCTTAATGGTCATTGAATTGTATATCAAATGGACAGAGGCTGAGGATGAAGCATAAGTACTGTTATGATGTTTAATTGTATAAATTTTTGAAAAATAAGTACTTTATTCAAAGTACTGCTGGAACAAACAGTACGTTTACCAAAGTACTGCTTGCAGCATAAACCAGTAAATGTTTTTTAAAGAAAAACTTTTGTTAACTAACAAATATTTTGAAACAATGGTTTTTGAGATGGTTATAATAGTAGGTTATCAGTTCACCATGTTTACAAAAGAACTGGCTAATCCATGAGCAAACGGCTCTGGTAAAGATATCTCAAATCCGTTATATAGTTGACAACTTGCTAATAAGTTGTATGGTAATTAACTCACCATATCAGCAATGTAAAGAGTTGGATAGCCCACAAGAAAATGGCTTGTGGTAAAGGTTGTGGAAAAACCATTTATATGGTAATTAGTTCACCATGGTTGAAAGAACTAACTAGTCCAAAAGGGTACAACTTTTGGTAAAGACAAATCAAATCTGTTGATAGCTGATGATTTGCTAAAACCCATATGGTTATCAATGTACCATGGTCTTACACACCTAAACATTTGGCTACTCCAGAGTTAATGGCTTTGGTAAAGAGACATCAAAATCCATTAAATTTCAATGATTCACCTCTCACAGGAGTTTACACACCTGGAAGTGATGAGAATAGACTGAAACTTAAACTGAACTGATGTAAAAATTGTCATATGTTGCTGAGTTGATGAAAAGATGGAGCTTGCTAAATGTTGCTAAAAAGATTACTGATGAAAGATTACTTTGATGATGATCATGAAAGCACAGAAATTACAAAGACAAAATCTGAAGATAAAGATACAATCCTTGAAGACAAAGATGTTAAAGTCAAATATACAAAGGAACTTGAAATCAAGCAAGTAGAATTCAAGTTAGGGGAGGATTGTTGGGATATATAAAATCAAAGTGCTGAAGAGCTAAAGAATGAAATCAAAGTACTGCATGCTTAAAGGACTGATATGTAAAAGCGTTAAGGATTATATTGTAATTCTAGAATGTTCTTACATTAGTATGGTATTACTTGTCGTACAAGGTTACAAATTGTAAACCAACTAGGGTTATCCTTAAGCCTATAAAAGGACCCCTAGATTGGCATTAGAGAATACGTGTTTTTAGAGAGTTTTAGAGAAGTACGATATTAGAGTTTTAGAGTTGTTAAAGAATCTGCATAACAAGCAGATTCAGAGTTATTAATAAAATCGTTGAAAGTTAAAGTTAATTCTTCTTAGCTTTGTTAAGTAAATTCCGCATACTTAATAGAGTTTGCTCAGTGTTTCATTGTTATTAACTTAGGATTTATCCGAGGTTATTAAACCCTTAACAAGCTATATAAGTTAGTATGGTTAGAGTACATCGATCCAACAATGTGTGAGACAGTTAATGTGGAGTACGAGTGGAAGCCACCTCATTGTCTTACATGCAAGTTGTTTTGTCATGCTGCGGATGTGTGTCCACTAATTGTTAAGGAACAACCTAAGAAGGTTGTCGAGGTGCAAGAAGATGGTTTCTTAGTGGTGAAAGGTCGTAACAAGGGCAAAAGACAAAATGACAAAGGTTATGCAGTTAAGCAAAAGCCTAATATGGCTTTCAAGCAAGCTCCTAAATTGAATATACTAGGAACTTGGAAGCGTAAAAGTGATGATGCTAATACATCCAACCCTTTTTCTGTGTTGGCTAGTACTAGTGGTGCAAAATAGGAGGACAATCGAACCGATGGGATGGTACAACAACCTGATAAGGAAGTGAATGAAGAGTCGGATGATGAAGATGTAGAGAATATATTTGATGAGTCGGTCCAACATAAGGCAAGTGAAGGAGTAAATTCGAAAGTGGTGGGGGCAAGCACTCCCAATAACGATGTTCCCAATGTATAGCATCGCATCGTGGAACATAAGGGGGTTGAACCGCACCCCTAAACAAACGGAGGTTCGCCAAGTGATCGATGAGAACAATCTTAATGTATGTGCTATTCTTGAATCTCATGTTGACATTGGTAAGTTGGAAAGTGTGTGTAATAGTGTTTGTGCTAGATGGAAGTGGGCGTCTAATAGCAGGTTCTGCACAAAAGGATCTCGTATAATCTTAGGTTGGAATGATGATGTCGTGGACGTCTTGGTTTTAACATGTACGAGTCAAGCTATACATACCCAGGTTATCCTTAAAGCCGATAGTAAAGCTATGTTTTGTACCTTTGTTTATGCCTCTAATTCGTATGAAACGAGAAGGGAGTTATGGCAATGTCTTGAAGCTCACAAGCATTTCGTGAATTCGAGGCCATGGGTTCTCATGGGTGATTTTAACGCTGCTTTATTTATTGAAGATACTTTCCATGGGTCAAAAGGCATTAACATCTCTATGCGAGAATTCAATGATTGTGTTACTAATATTGAACTTGAGGATGTCAACTGCACATGTTTGCATTACACGTGGAACCAGAAACCAAGAGCTAATGATGGCATTTTGAAGAAAATTGATCGGGTCATGTGCAATACGGATTTTAATCATGAGTATCCTTGTTCATATGCAATATTTCAACCATATCGCATCTCAGATCACTCCCCTGCCGTGTTAAAGATTTATAAGAAGACTTAAGACAAACCTAAACCATTCAAGTTTTTTAATTTTCTCGTTTACAAAACAGAATTCATACAGGTGGTCGCGGATATGTGGAGAACGGATATTGAGGGTTTTTCTATGTTTCAAGTGGTAAAGAGGTTGCGTATGTTAAAGAAACCTCTTCGGAAACTGATTCATGCTCAGGGTAATCTTCATGACAGAGTGGTTAAGATTCGTCTCGAGTTAGATGAGGTTCAAAAGGCTCTAGATAGGGATCCGGCGTCCATTTTACTTCGTGAAGAAGAAGCAGCTTACCTAATGGTGTTTACTCAAGCTACACTAGATGAGGAGCGGTTTTTGAAACAAAAGGCAAAGATTGAATGACTTCGTGAGGGTGATTCTAATACGGCATACTTTCACCGATCGGTAAAAGCCAAGGTAAGTAGAAGACGTATTGACTGTGTTATGGGATATGATAATATTTTTTATGAAGGGAATTCAGTTCCAAATGTATTTGTGCAACATTATATGAATTTCATTGGTAAAGAAAGTGATACTTCCCCTCTTACGCAAGAGGGTCTGTTTGTGAAACGTCTTGGGCAAGAAAAAGCTGTGAACATGGTTCAAAGTGTTACTGATGATGAGGTTCGATGTGCTATGTTCGGTATTGCTAATGATAAGGCACCGGGTCCGGATGGGTATACATCGTTATTCTTCAAGAAAGCTTGGGATATTGTTGGTGGAGATGTGTGTAAAGCGGTGAAAGATTTCTTTTCTAATGGTAAACTCTTGCAAGAAATCAATCATACGATCATTGCATTACTTCCCAAGGTAACAACTCCTTCTCATGTTAATGATTACCGCCCGACTTCATGTTGTAATGTGATTTATAAATGCATAAGCAAGATCATTACTAACAGAATTAAGGATGGTTTAGATGACATCGTTAGCGATAATCAGTCTGATTTTGTGTCGGGGAGATCTATTTCGAATAATATTTTACTTGCTCAAGAGCTTATGCATAATTATCACTTGAATAGAGGCCCTCCTAGATGTGCCTTTAAGATTGATATTCAAAAGGCGTATGACACGGTAAATTGGAAGATATTTTATAGGCTTTTGGGTTTCACTCGAATATGGTTAAGTGGATAATGGCGTATGTTACTAGCACTTCATTTTCTATTAATATTAATGGTGATTTACATGGTTATTTTCGTGGTAAAAGGGGGCTTCGTCAAGGTGACCCTATGTCACCTTATCTATTTAGAGTTATAATGGAAGCTTTAGAGGAATTTAAAGAACTCTCGGGGTTAGTTCCTAGTATCCCTAAGAGTACTATCTTTATGTGTAAATTTCATGATCATGTTAAGTCCTCTATATTGCAACTTATGCCATTTGAACATGGATCTCTTCCTATAAAGTACTTGGGTGTTCCTCTTATTTCGTCAAGGCTTCTTTATAAGGATTGTAAAATCCTTATTGAGCGTGTTCGCAAAAGAATAAGTGATTGGAAGAACAAGTTGTTATCTTTTGCGGGAAGGCTGCAACTCGTGAAATCTGTTTTGTCTTCTATGCATTTGTATTGGGCATCGATGTTTATCCTTCCAACAGGTATTATTTATGATATTGAGCAGATCGTGAATGGATTTTTATGGTGCCAAGGAGATATGAAACGGGGGAAGGTTAAAGTCGCTTGGGATGATGTGTGTTTGCCAAAGTATGAAGGGGGTCTAGGGGTGCGAAAGCTTGAGTCTTTTAACATTGCTTTGATGTTGTTAGCCTTGATAATAATTAATAGAAGTGATGGTCATTCACGCTTAGGAACTTTGTAACGTGTGTTAGATATCGTAACAGAATAGTCAACGGGCTCGTGGATTGGGCTAAGCTAAATGGCTATTAGTTAAGTTAAGCTAGCCTTTTATCATTTGTAATCCAATCCAAGTCCAACCCATATCCACGAAGCCCATGGCCAAGCCCATTAGGGCGTTTTGTCTTGTAGTATAAATACCCCTCAAATGGTCATTTGAGGGGTGTGCTTGAGTGTGTTTGTTTGTGTTTTTCTTTGAAATAAACATCATCTTGTTTTCATCTTTCTTTCCTCCATACACGACACACACATATATATATATATATATATATATATATATATATATATATATATATATATATATATATATATATATATATATATCAAGTCACCATATTAATCTTTCTTCTTCTACTTTACGAATAGCATAAGTGTTTGGTTCTCGTGTTCTACTCGTTTGGTAAGCTTGGTAAAGTGATAAGGTTGAGAAAAACAAGGTCCTACAATTGGTATCAATCGCCTAACAATGGTTTAGGAGTCTTGTGTTACGTTTTTTGGTTAAAGCTTTTCAAAAAGTTGCATTTTTTACAAAGAACGTGACCTTTTTGTTATAAAGTTTTGAATTTTATGTGGTTTTAAGGTTAAAGTTGTAGTTTTTATTGCTCTTTAAGTGTTTTGGAAGAAGTTTGTGCAAAAGAAATCGTTTGGAATCGAGTTTTTTGGGTGAAAAATAGTGTTTTTGCAATATTCTGGGCATTCTACGCGTAAGAAAATCAAGTACAGAAAGTCAAAACCCTAGTTTTACGCATAAGGAAAAGTCAAAACCCTAGTTCTACGCGTAAGCAGTGAATTCTACGCGTAAGGTCTACGCATAAGAAGTGAAATCCTACGCTTAAGCATTTGGTGACGTTTCTTCGTGCAACAACGGTGACTCAGTACTTCCCTCACTTGTGGAATACTTCGACTTGTGGATATCTTTTACACTTGGACGAGTGTAAAGTATTTTGGTTTTAAACATAAACTTACGCATAAGCCTAAAAACTTACGAGTAAGCACTTCTACGCCTAAGTTAATTCTTACGCGTAAGGTACTCTACTTATAAGAGTTTAGTCTACGCATAAGCTTAAGTTTAACCTTAAAGTTTACGCGTAAGTTTGAGTTTACGCATAAGCTCTATCCTACGCCTAAGCTAATTTTACACATAAGGAATCCTACGCATAAGGAAGTCTACGCATAAGCACCAATTCCTACGCCTAAGAACAAGGTTTACGAGTAAGATTTTGAGCAAAACTTCAAACGGCTATAACTTTTGAACCGTAACTCCGTTTTCAACGTTCTACCCATCAAAACGACCATGAGAACGAGGAGAATAGCATGCCATATTAAAGTTCATTCAGGTCAACATTCAATTCCTAAAAACGCTCCGAACAGAATTTATTGAGGTTTTTAAGTTTGTAGACCCAATTTTCACTACAACAACCGAGCTTAATCTTCATCAAACACAACTCCTTTATCATTGAATCGATCCTACATCAACTTTATCATCAAATACCTTCATCAATGGCTACTAAACAAGACATTCATGCAGCCGGTGCCGAAAACCATCCTCCTATGCTGGAAAAAGGTGGATATCTTCAATGGACAAGTCGTATGCTCCACTACATCAAGACCAAACCTAATGGAAAACTCATGATTCAATCCATTATGAATGGACCCTTCAAGCCTCGACAAGTCCAAAACCCTGGAAATCCTGATGCAACACCTCCCGTCCCACCATCTTTTCATGTTCAAAATGAATCAGAATACGCGGATGAGAATAACAAACAGGTTGAAGCAGATGACATGGCAATACACATTGTCCAACTGGGTTTACCAAGAGACATCTTTGCTGCTGTAGACAGTTGTGAAACTGCTTATAATATGTGGGAACGTCTTAGACGGCTATGTTATGGAACAGAAATTGGTAAACAAGACATGGAGAACAAGCTGCTAACTGAATGGGAGAGGTTTATATCAACTCCAGGAGAATCCATTGAATCTTACTATGGAAGGTTTTGCACTGTGATGAATGAGCTTATCAGAAACAAGTTGGCACCCAGAACTATCGTGAGTAACATCAAATTTCTCAACAATCTTTCAGAAGAATGAGGACGATATGTCACTATTGTCAACCAAACAAAGGACTTACATCAGGTGAACTTTGATCAACTCAATGATATTCTGAAACAAAACCAAGCTAAAGTCAATGAAGTTAGGAAAGAAAGATTGACAAAGAATCATGATCCCTTGGCACTATCTGCAAAGACTCAAACTCCAGTGACTACACAACAACAAGCTTCATCATCTTCCACTAACAACAACTTGCAGCAATACATTCCACAACCACAAGTTGTTTTCCCTCAACAACAATTCTACTCACCAGAACAACAAGTCATTCAACAACAACAGTACCCACAATACCAGGAACAAGGAATACCTGATCTTGAAATTGAACAAGAAGAGGCCCTGTCAAATGCATTTGCTTATTTGACTAAAGCATTTAAAGGTCGCTATTCCACACCAACTAACAACAACCAAAGGATTTCATCAAACACTCGCAACAGGCAAATTGCACATCTGGGTTTGAATATGGGTCATCAAGGACAAATGGTTGGAGTTATTGGGAATCAGCAAGGATATGCTACTGGATTTCAAATGGGTAATCAGACGGTTCCGTATCAGGGTAATCAGTTGGGTCAGAATGTTGGAAATCAGATGGGGCAGAATGTTGGGAATAGAACAGTAGGTAATCTGAATGGGAATGTTGTAGCTCCAGTCGTTGGGAATTATGGGAATGTGAATCAGGGTAATCAGGTTAAGTGTTACAACTGTCAAGAAGTAGGTCACATTGCAAGGAATTGTCCCTCTAAGCCAAACAAGAAGAATTCTGCGTATCTTCAGAAAGCAATGATGTTGGCACAGAAGTCTGAAGCAGGGATGCAGTTGAGTGCTGAGAAACATGACTTTTTTGCTCTTATGGTTGAATTGGAAGACCTAGAGGAAATCAATTCGAACTGCATCTTCAAGGCAAATCTTCAGGAAGCTAAGTATGACACTGATTCTGACGCACCTCCTGTTTATGACGCCAATGCAGTATCTGAGGTACCAATCATTGATCCATGCTATAACAATGTCATATTTGATGTGTTTACTCATAACGAACAGCATTCTATGACGCCAGCACCCAATTATGATACATACCTGGACAATCCGAGTAGTAGCAATATTATCTCTGAAACTCCAGATGTGGATCCTAATGGAGGCTGTGTGGCACAAAATACTGAGACTGATGAGGAAACACGTGCCTTATTTGAATCATTGATAAATAACTGTCGCATTGAAATTGAGAAAGTTAAAAAGGTCAATCGCGATGTTAAGGCCGTGAATGATAAATTGACCACTGAGCTTGAGAGGTACAAGGAGAATACAAAAGCCTTTGAATTTCACAAAAACAAAGATTCAGAATTAGAAATTGGTTATCGAGATTCCGTTTTAAGAGAAACACAATTGCAAATCAAGTATAACACGCTTGATGTTAATTTGAACTTGAAAATAAAATCTTTAAACAAGGAAATTTCTTATCTTAAAAACCAACTTTATAAACAACAAGCAACTTATTCTGATCTTGAAACAGAGAAGAAACAGTTGATTGCTGATTTTTCAAAATGTGAAAACTCTCTTCTTGATGAAATTCTTGATAAAAATGAAAAAATCAAAAAATTGGAAAATTTGCTTGTTACAACGGGTCATTCAGCCAAATCAACAAATATGCTAATTAATCAAACAAATTCGTATTTTCATACAACACAAAAAATGGCACTTGGTAACACACCTCCTTGTTTCCTCAAGAAAGCTCAGAAAGAAAAGAATGTTTTGAACAATGGAAAAGCTTTGCATGAACCCATAATTGTTCATGATTCTCTTGAAACGTTAGAACTATCTGATCAGAGTAGATCAAAAATGCAACAAAAGAACCCAGATCTAAAACCAATTGATTATAACAAATGGAACAAAATTTCTGGAATTACTTTTGTTTCACAAAAAGAAAAGTCAAAGTTTTCCATCACACCCAGTGTTTCAAACAAAGAGCCAGCACCAATTTCAAAACCATTTTCGAAAATCGAACAAATGTCTTCAAACAATCCTTTTAACACAAGTGATGCAAGAAGCATTTTAGATGACGTTAAAACTAGAATTGGGGAACTTCAAGAGACTGTTAAATCTAAAACCAATATTACAACTAATATCTGGTTTTCTAGTTTTGATGATGAAATGAAATTTTTTTTTGAAACTCAAATTGCCCCTCCGCTGAATAACATCAGTGCACGGGTAATTCATTTTGAACAAGCCTTTTTGAAAGAAACAGTTGACTTTGTCAAGGACCATAAATCCCTGGTAAAGCAAGCTAATGAATGTTTTGAACACATCAAAGTTTTGGAAAATTTAAATGATTCTCTCTTCGTAGATGTTATAACTACTGATATTATGTCCATTGCTTTACAAACATATTCTGTTGAAGACCAGGAAAGACTCCAGTCTGAGACCTCCGCAATTGTTTCAAAATATGAAAAAGCTCTTGAAAAACTTGAAAAAGAAAATGTATCATATTTTAAACAACTTGATAGAAAAACTGAGGAATGCAAGTATGATAAACTGTCCTATGAGCGTGCCTACAAGGACATGAAAGAGCAAAATGATCTTTTGAGGGCTCAGCTGGAATGTCAAAAAGGAAAGGCTGTGGATACTAAGATTGCAAAACCATTGACTGAGGAGAAGGAAAATGTTCCCAAACAGGTTTTCAAACCAAAAATGTCTATTTCTATGCCTCCTCCAAAAGTCAATGAGCAAAATGATTTGTCAAAACCAGTCACTCTACCTGCCTTGCCTAAGCAAAAAGAAAAAATTGTTGAAAATGAAAAATCAGTTATCGATAAACCAAAAGTTTTAGCACATGGCCTTTTTAAGATGAGTACCACTAATGCGTCTGCCTCCACATCTAAACCATTTGGAACAAACGACATAAGTTTAAACAAGCACTCTAAAGAGACTAGGAAAGTTGAAACCACTTCTCTTGATAACAAAGTAAATCCTAATGCGTGTGCCTTACCTTCTATAGGACTAGAAAGCACATGTAGGAGCAGCAGACTAAAGCCTAATAGCAATACAAAGAACAATAGAGTCTCAACTGCCTCTAAGAGTAGTAGCTTGAATAAAGAGAAGAAAGTAGAAGAACACCCTAGGAATTTACCGTTTTTGAATAAGAAAGACATTTCATCTGAATGTAATGAACCTATGAAACTTGCTAAGTTTAATGAATGTGTTGATTCTGTTTGTTTAACTTGCAAGAAATCTTTAATTAATGTTCATGATAATTGTGTTTCTAAGAAAGTGACTATTAAGCCTGATCAGAAGAACGTTCCAAAAAGAACTTATGCTAAACCAATAAGAAGTCTAGTTGCAAGATTTAGGTCTTACACTACTGATAGGAAGCATAGTCTTTACTATAGGGATGATATTTGTAAACCAACGGGTAGAATTTTCACACTCCATAATGCTAGAATGAGTGATAAATCAGTATACCCTGTAGAAAACTTCTATGAGTGTGATCAAGATTTTACCTCTAACCCAAAGGAACCAAAATCAAAACGGTTTCCAAAAACATCTTCTTCTGTATTTGGCAGGTTATCGAAATATGTTTTTGGATCATCCACTCGGGTTGCTCCAAGCACATGATCGGGAATCTGAAGCTGCTGATCAATTTCATCTGGAAATTCATGGGAACCGTTCATTTTGGAAATGATCATGTAGCAGCTATCATGGGTTATGGAGATCTACCTTTTGGAAATTATTTAATCACTCGGGTTTACTATGTCGAAGGGTTGGGACACAATTTGTTTTCAGTCGGGCAGTTCTGTGATGCAGATTTAGAGGTTGCTTTTAGGAAAAATGCTTGCTTCGTTAGAAACTTGGTTGGCACTGATCTCTTAACTGGGAATCGTGATACAAACTTGTATGCTATCGACATTAACCAAATGGCCTCTTCATCACCAATATGTCTTATGACACGAACATCTAGAACAAAGTCCTGGTTGTGGCATAGAAGATTATCCCATCTCAATTTCGACACCATCAACAAACTGGCCAAAGACAACATCGTCAACGGACTTCCAAAGTTCAAATACACCAAGGATCACCTATGTCCATCATGCGAACAAGGAAAAAGCAAAAGAGCATCATATAAACCCAAACCCGTACCTAGTTCGGAAGCAAGGTTGCATATGTTGCACATGGACTTATGTGGCCCAATGAGAGTTGAAAGCATTAATGGGAAAAAGTATATTCTTGTTATCGTTGATGACTATTCAAGATATACATGGGTTAAGTTTTTGAGGTCAAAAGACGAAGCACCAGGCATAATCATCACCTTCCTGAAACGTATTCAAGTACTTCTTCAAGCTCCAGTAAGGGTAGTAAGAACAGACAACGGCACAAAATTTACTAATCAGGAGTTAAGAGCTTATTTTGAAGATGTTGGAATCACGCATTAGACATCAGTTGTTAGAACTCCACAGCAAAATGGGGTAGTTGAAAGAAGAAATCATACTCTTGTGGAAGCTGCTCGCACAATTCTAATTTATTCTAGTGCACCATTATTTCTATGGGCTGATGCTGTTGCCACTGCTTGTTTCACTCAGAACCGATCCCTAATCCATCTGAGATTCAATAAAACCCCATATGAGCTAGCGAACAACAGAAAACCTGATATCTCTTACCTTCACGTGTTTGGCGCTTTGTGCTATCCAACGAACGACAGAGAAGATCTAGGAAAACTAAAAGCTAAAGGTGATATGGGAATCTTCATTGGATACTCAGAAAACTCGAGGGCATTCAGGGTGTATAACAGAAGAACTAGGAAGATAATGAATGTGAATTTTGACGAACTTTCACAAATGGCTTCTGAGAGACTCGCTCTAGAACCCGCACTTAAACTGATGGCTTCTAATCAAAATAGGTTAGAACCCGTACCAAACCAGCAAACTTCTGGACACATCAGTTCAGGACTCATACAACAAAGAGCTCCATCAACTTTTGCTGCCACACCTCAAGAACAAGAATGGGAGAATTTCTTCGAGTTAATGTTCGATGAATACTATGGTGGAACTTCGAAAAATGCATCAAACCATCATTCCGCTGCACCCGCTCAAAATCATCCATCACCACCAACAGAAGATGCATCTACAACGGTCGAAACCAATGCACCAACTCCATCAACATCATCTACATCGACTTCTGCAAATCCTATTCGTGAAACAGTTTTACCAGCAGTTGATGAGCAAAACCAAAACATATCATTTCAAGAAGAACCTTCACAAAACCCGAACGATGCAACGTTAGATTTTTGCAACGGTTGATCCTACCTTGTTTACAAGAAAATACAACGATGACATTTTGATTATTCAGATTTATGTGGACGACATCATTTTTGGGTCCACTAATCCGAATCTTTCAAAACATTTTGAAAATCTCATGAAAAGCAAATTTGAAATGTCCATGATGGGGGAACTAAAATTTTTTCTTGGTTTACAAATACATCAGTCCCCACGTAGAATTTTTATCAATCAAGCTAAATATACAACTGAGATTTTGAAAAATCATGACATGGATAATTGTGATTCGGTCGGTACACCAATGGTAACTTCACCAAAAAGTGGAGCCGATTTATTTGGGAAACCCATTGATCCGAAGAAATATCAGAGCATGATTGGTTCTCTCATGTACCTCACTGCTAGTCGACCCGATATTCATTTTTCTGTTTGCTTATTAGCACGGTTTCAGGCAAAGCCTACCGAACTGCACCTCAAAGAGTTTAAAAGGATCTTTCGGTACCTGAAGACATCCATTCACATGGGACTTTGGTATCCGAAGGAATCCGGATTTGATCTAATCGCCTTTTCAGAAGCGGACCACGCAGGTGATCAAGTTACAACAAAAGTACATCAGGAGGAGCATAATTTTTGGGTGAAAAATTAGTCAGCTGGTCTTCAAAGAAACAAGATTGCACTGCACTTTCAACCGCTGAAGCCGAGTATGTGTCTCTATCTGCGTGTTGTGCTCAAGTTCTATGGATGAGAACACAACTCACAGATTATGGCTTTACTTTCGATAAAATACCTATGTATTGTGACTCGAAAAGTGCCATATCTATATCCTGCAATCCTGTTCATCACTCAAAGACTAAGCACATTCGTGTCCGCTATCACTTCATAAAAGAGCACGTGGAAGAAGGTACTGTTGAATTATTTTTCGTGAAGACAGATTACCAACTCGCCGATCTATTCACTAAAGCCATTCCAAAAGAATGGTTTAACGATTTAGTTCGACGAATTGGAATGCGAAGCCTAACCCCTGAGGAGTTAGAACGTCTTCTCGAACCTTCTTGAAAATGATTTTCCAAAAAGCTTCGCTGTAAATATTTTTGAAAAACAAAATACCAAATTTGAAAAACCAACAAAAACAAAATATAAAAATATAAAAAAAATTCAAAAATACAAAAACAATATAAAATCAAAAATCCAAAAATATTCTTCTACGACATGTCTCTCGTATAATCGATATTCTATATGTTTCTAGAAATGTCATTCAACAATGATACGGACATGTACAGATGCTTGAACGAGAGTTCTTTAAAATGTTTTCTAAAACATGTCGTTTCTCAAAAATTTCTTCAAAAAAATGGCTTTCGTATACTTCCGTACGAAACCCGAACTAAAATGATGACTTTTGATTATTTTCAAATCAAAACTCGTTTTTTTAAAGAAAAAATCTAGTGTACGCTTCAGTGCACTACATTTAAAACTGGTGAGAAATCATCATCATCTTGAGCACTTTTTTCAAGATTGTTCAAAAAGATTTTCAAAATATTTTTTGCTCAAGATAACTCCCTCTAAAACCCTTTATTGATATGCTTTATTAAAGGGGGAGTATAAAACCAAAATGTTCCAATTTCATGCTTAAATCAAATCCGTTTGTCTCCCCAAAAGATTCTATAATGTTTTAATCCGTTGATATCAAAAATATCACGAATATGCTATTTTTGAGGGGGAGAAGACGTGATTAAAATGTGATAAAAAAGTTTAATGATCGTTGTTTGAATCTCAAAAGAGCTCGACTCAGTTGAAACTGATAGGTCACTAGTTTTACAAACACAAGTAATATAGAAAGAGATAAAGGCGATTGAACAAGATCCAAACACACACACACGATAATATAAAGACGGTTATGCGTAGATGTGAGTGAAAGAGAATAACTTGAACAACCAACCTTCAAATGAAGGTTTACAAGAGTATTTATAGGAGGAAAGCTAGGGCAACACTCCTAGTTTCCATCATTTCCTTAATGGGCTTGGGCCTAAGCTCATGGGCCTTCTACACAAGCTTAAGGCTAATAACAAACATAAAGGCCATAATAAGCTACCTATTACATAAGAATAACTAACACTTGAATTATAGTCTAGGAGTGATTCCAAGAATCTCCCCCTCAAGTGTTGGTGATGAACGGTGAAGGAGTTGATGTAATAGTAGCTCTGACGTCTTCTGACATTCTTCTTTCTTGTGAGAAGAATTGCCTTGATTCGAACAATCTCCCCAGTGTAGATAAATTGTCTTTTTTGAACGGTTATGCTTTGACGTCATCTTTAACTTTGTTCTTTGATCATTGTTCTTTGTGATGAAAGTGATAGTATGTTGATGTCTGCATCAAGTCTGCCTCAGGTCTGCTTCGCCGCTACAGTGTCTCCACGTCATTCTTCAACATGCTCACACGCTCTTTGACGTTGGAATTCAGTACTGATGAAGTTCTTTAAGTCTTTTAACTTTTGTAGATTCTTTGATTTGACGAAGAATCATTCTAACTGTTGTGTTGCTTTTGGATAGAACTTCCATTAGTGATGATGTTGGCGTGAGCATGAGAAGAATCTGCATGATCATCCCGCTCCGGAGCTTTCATAAGAAGAAAACATTTCAAACGGTTAGTAATAAGCGGATTCCGGCACTTACAAGTTTGAACTTCGAGAGTGTTAACAGCATAGTGTGAATACACAACTCTAATTCTTACAAAGGCTGTTCCTGAACTGGAGTCCCACAAGTGAGATAACGCGATGTACCGAAGTACATCTACAGTTCAGATGAGTCGCTGAGGTACACCGAAGCATCACCTCACGACTGTAGACCGTTTGAGACATACTAAGCGTAATCCACGGGGAGTTACCGAAGTGACCTGCAGTCAGGGCTGTTTGATGTTGACCATGGCAGGAGTTTCCATTCAATCACTGAGGATCACATATGTGTACCTCTCATAAATGTTCTCGACAGATTGCTAAGATCTGTGAAGGACTCGATAATGTACCATTGAAATTCTTATTGTTGAACGTCAAGTGATAAAATGTCAAGTGTTCCTAAGAGATCTTTTGATGAATCTCGTGGCTCTAGACTCAATAGTGCGTTTTGGTTTTCTTGAGCGGAGACTAGGGAGAGGGTCTCCTTCTTCAATACCAGCGATCTCTAAGAGAAGGCCAATAGTTTATGTAGGGTTCCCTGTGAGAATGAAACAAGCTTCTGTTGAGAGAAACTTGAGTGGCTAAGAAGGTTTAGTGCATGCGTCACTGGGTCCATGACGACTTTTAATCTTCAATACCGGTGTCACTAAGTGACAACCAGTAGCATATGAATTGAACCCGGTGTCTGCCCTAAGTTGAATAATCTGGAGGGCTATTTCTTTTCACCCTTTTCTTTGCATTTTTTTTTATTCTTCAACTCCTTCTTTCTCCGATTCTCATTTTCTCCTTTTTATAATCATACCTAAGGACTTCTAAATACTAACTATTTGTGATGTCCTTGGGTAGATCCCTCCGGCTCTGGCGGATCATAGAACGGTTATTCCTAACCTTAGTCACCTTATAACTCCATGACTAACCTATGTTGCCATTAAAACCACTGTTGTGAAGAATCTCTCAAAGGGTTTGTAAATGAAAAACATGTTTGAACCACTGTGAGAGTTTTATCTTTTAGCAGAAATACTCTCCCTCCACATGTGCTTTAGAGTTTTGACGGAAATTTGCCCAGTGAGGAAAGAGCGCGCACTTTTTGAGTTGATCCACTCAAGATAGACAATCCCCCGCGAGACACGGTTACGTTGTATAGTTAAAGAGTTACATTGTCAGCTTTTAGGTGACAACTGGATCTAATAACTATCTTGAAGGTGTAGACAAACCTCGAAAGGTTGTCAAACCCGTCAGAGTTCATGTCTACCAAGAGTATCTCGAATGGTACTTTCTACTTGGACAAGTCCTTTGCGATACACGTTTACATTACTAGCGAGCTAGCTTGAAATTATTACCCGTCCACGACAAGTCTTTTCGAGTTACTAACAGTTTAGTATCGTCAATTCATTGGTTAAGTCTATTACACAAAGATTCATTTGCATTATGCACAACATATTTCTTATCACACAATTTTCTCCCCCTCAAAAATGGCATATAAAAATGTTATTTTTGAACGGTTGAGAATAAATATGACCATTTCGAGTGTTGCGGGAAGAGTGACCACTATGAACAATTTGTGAACAAAGTTTTAATTCAAATACTCCCCCTCAACAAGTGATATAAACGGTTGAGGTTTTGAAAATCATACGGGGAAGTACTTGTTCTTTTGAGCAAAACCTTGAAAAAGAAAGGTTTGATAGGTTTTACTCAAAAGTAAGAAGCTTTCGCTCCTTTTATAAGGATTGTGGCACTGACGCGTTCCACAGGGTCCTTTCTTGACAATTACGGGTTGTACACTGTTATGTGTGCACAAGCCATTAACATATTTAATCACACATCCAAATTTATAATGAAAGAAACAATTCAAGGGGTACCAGGAAGTCCAGAGATGTCGCCAGGAGTGTGAATCGGGCGTTGAAAGCCGGTGATGTTAATCCTGGGTCGACCACCAACATAGCTTTCCAATCTTCTGAACTGATCCCTTCTATACAACCTTTCATCAATCATTCTGATGATCCTCCTCACATCCCTGCGATCCTGAGAATTCCATCGCTTAGGAGACCCAATCTTTTGACGTATGTCCTTCAACCTATATGCCAGTCCGTCCCTAACCATCTTCAAAGTGTGATCCCCAAACTTGTGAAGTTCACTACACGCCATTAAGCAATTTCTTTGTAGTTCACTACGGTAAACGACGCCGAAAGGTTTGCTGATGAGTGTATATTGTGAGAGCTGGTTGATGTCGGGAAGATCTAGCTGAGGTGGTGTGAAGTTGACACGATTCTGATATGATTCAACTGCAAGTTGGAGATCTTCAACACGTTCTTTGATGACTATGCGTCTGATGAAGATGAGCAGTGACTTGATGAATTCACGTTGTACTTCGGTTGAAAATTGCCTCATGCGACCTTGTACTTTAGCAAGGTACATGTCTTCAATGTCGTTGATAGACAAATTCTCAAAGTCAGCTTCAGAGAAAGCATAGTCCCTTTCATCTTGTCGTTTGACCACGATATTCTTAAGGAAGGTGTAGTCCCACTTAGATAACAGAACAACATGTTTGATGGCAATGATATCCTTAGTACTGAACACTGCATGTTGAGACTTCTGAACCTGACAGCTTCTGTAGTAGATTCTTCGGCGTTCCGGCCAATGATGAATCCCGTACATTGCATCGCGGTCGTATGCTTCCACTTTGTCGGAACACAAGTGATTGGCATGTTCCTCGATGGCTATGCAGTTTGAGTATATGGCTGCAGGAAATGGAAGTGTCAAAGATGTAGCGTATTTCCTTGATCCATCGCCACCATGTAGAAGAAATTCCAGGTCTTTGTTGAAGAAATATCTGAATAGAATCCTAGGTTCATTTGGTTGGCCAATTGTTGGTAGAGGTTTTGACCAGTCGGTGTAATATGGAGGGTTTTCCCGTTTAGTGAAGTCGACGTTTGCTTCTGGGTTGAGCCAATCCATGTTGTTAGACATGGCTCGAGCAATGTTCTCAAGGTGATATTCGACCTCGATGGCACTTTCGGAGCTGTCTTTTAACAGTTGAAATGCTTCATTCTTGATTCGCCTCAACTCGGATTTCGTCATCTTCTTCACATGAAACTTTTCTTGCAAAAGTTTTGCATGCTCCAATGTATTACCGTCTACCAAATCCTGACCTTCTTCAGGGTAGGGAGTGTTGTTAACAAGAGTAGAGAACCATTCAAATTCTTCAGTTTTATCGTCATCTAGCCATGATACGACGTCAACCATGGGTGCCTTCTTCTTCTTCTTTTTTGAAGGCCTAGATGATGATTCTGGTTTCTGAACTTGTTTGGGAGAGGTGGGTTGTTGTAGGGGTCCAAGGACCTCTTCATCGTCACCACCCGTATACTCAAAGTGATCACCGGTTTTCTGAGTCAGGGGTGGTAACTCGGAATCGTCCTGAGGTTTATTTGTAGAAGAACGGGGAGGAGACCTTTGTTGAGTGGGAGTCCGTTGGAGAGGAGGTAACATAGAAGATGATTCACCAGACTTCTTCTGACGTTTAGCTTCATCATTCTTATCCTGATCCTTATCTTCATCGTCTCTAGGACGTTTAGGCCTTTCTGCTTCGAATCTACATGCTTCTTTGAGTTGGTAGTCCAGCAATGCTTGAAACAGCTTTCCTTCATCAGAAGTAAATGTCCCAGATCGTTTAGACATTTGTGTGACAAGCTTGGCCACCAATTCATTATCCGAGAAAACTACAGGATCAGATGGATTGATTGTGACGGTTAAAGGTGTTGATCTTATAGTTTGCTTGGCTATCTGCATAAGATTTGGATATAGTTGTCTGGTAAACATCTCCTTTGTAACTTTAGGAACGATATTCTGAAGGTACTTGTTAGTGTAACCTTTGATCATTTCGTTCAGTTCCTCTTGACGATGACTTCTCATGAATTCCTGGATAAACTTCCTTTCTTCTTGCATCTTGTCATTCTCGTCATGTAGATATTGTATTTGTTGATTGAGAAAGTTTAGCTTCCTGTATAGCATGTCTTTCTTTCTGACTTGTTTGACAGCTTTCACAATTCTTTCATGTGTATGAGAAATCCAAGATCGAGGTGGTTTCTTCACAGATTTGGATGTTGATTTGGTTGATTTCTTTGATGGTGGTGGTGAGGAGTGAGATGATGAATATGATGAGGAAGAGACATGAGGACACTCGGGGTCCTTGGGCGGTTCAGAAGTTTCCTTTTGTGAGCGTGTAGGACTTTCCAGAAGCAACTTGTCATAATCAGCATCTTTATCTTTCTCAGACTTCTCAGTTTCAGATTTCTCAAACTCATATTCGATAGTATCCTCCACAAGCTTTTGTTGTTGCACAAGAGTGGTGGCACCAGATCCCTTATCGGGTTGATTAACCGCATCAGGATCTGGTGAAGAGTGGGCAGCACCACTTGATCCTCCGGGTCCACCCATTTGGTCTTTTGCAAATTCTTCAGCCTTTTGAAGGTGTCTAACGAATTTAAACTTCTTCCTGTAGGATTGATCCAGTAGCTCTTCTTCTTCTTCAGAGCTCTCATCATAGGGCACAAGTGCAGGAGTCTTCCCTTTTCCTTTATCAGCTTGAGGACTTGGAGGTTTTGGTACTGAAGGATTGTCATCCTTTGCAGTTTCAGAGTATGTAATCTCTTCATCTGTGTCAGTACCTTCAGAGCTTTCATCCAAAAGCTTTCTTTGCTGTTCGGGCTTAGGGATTGGGATGGGAGTAGCTTCCTTAGAGGGAACAGTCCTTTTACGAGGAGGATTCCTTTTGGGAAACTTCCTTTGACTTTCAGAACTTACTGCACTTCCAGCACTTCCTCTTCTGGTTCTCCGAGTAGGAGTTCCTGAAGGTTTTTCATCAAGATGACCAACTTTGCCTTCTTTTACTGCTACTAGATACCTTTTGTACGTTTCAAGCTTCTTGAGTTCTTTAGATAGAAGGTGATCAGGCAGGAAGCACGGCACCCTGCTTCTTAGTTGTCGATTCCTTGATTCTGATAGAAAGGATAGGTTCGGACAACAAGTCGTGATTGTCGGGGTCATTGAGCCTTTTGGGGATATCAGGATTAAGCCCAAGTGCTCTCTGGATCAAAAGCTTTGTGTATCTGACATAGGGAATCTCTGAGCCAATCTTCTTGTGAAACAGCATCATGTATTCCCATATTAGTGCTTCGATTTCGATGTCCTTCTTATTGATCAGAGACCAGAAGATTTGCAGTTCCATGAGCTTAGGATGCTCATAACCACTGTCACGACCAGAAACAGACTTGGTAATGATGATATAGAGGGTTCTCCAAGGTTGAGGAATGTTCTTAAGCTCCACGTCAGAATGCTTAGTAATAATCCCTGAAGCTTCATCATAGCCAATGTCAAGAAGAAATTGCAGAACTGTCTCTTCAGTGGGTGTAGCAAAGAAGTCGGTTGGAGCGATGTCTGGAATGATGAGAACAGCCCGTAAGTCTGCAGGAGTGATGGTGACTTGTTTGTGATTAAGAGTCACTGTCACAGCACTTTGACCTGCGATCCTCTGCATTGAATTCCAGAATTGCTGAATGTAGATTTTCGGTACTGTAGCAGAGTGTGAGAGCACGTTCTGGTATGGATGATTCCTTAGAATATCCACAGCAATGAGACAAGAAGATTCTGAGCATGTGAGGGTTTCAAAGTCAACTCTAAGGTTATTCTTTCCAATCTTTCTCGGATAGCCATTTGGGAAGATGTCAGCAATAGTGAGAACCTCAGGTGCATCTACATTCATTTGAGCAGCCATGTCGTGATCTGAAATAACATTAGCCAAAAGAACCAACATATCGAGAGACATAATGTTAGTCAACAGAAGGTCTTATTGTCTAGTTATTGAATGTATAGTGACAATGATTGTTACGAGTCCTAAGTCACTTGTTTGTCCAATAGTCCAATGACGTCGTGAAATGTTTCGTGAGTTAGTTAACTTTAAGTTTTAAAGTTTATGTTATCACTTATTGTTCACAACATATCAAACGATTAAGTTTATTAGTGACATTATTGGATTCGTGACGTTATGATTAGTTTATTTACAAGTTTGTACACGTAACAATTCATAATGAAGGTCAATCAAGGCATAGGCGTAGATTAGGCAAAGTTACGCGTAAACAGAAGAAGTATATGCGTAGGCGTAGGCTTATGCGTAGGATCCTTACTTACGCGTAAGAAATGTTACGCATAGGAAAAGGGACCTTATGCGTAGGGCTTACGCGTAGGCGTATAAAGACCTTACGCGTAAGGCTTACTCGTAAGAGTAGACCTTATGCATAGAGTCACTGTTTACGCATATCCTTCACAGGATACGCGTAGTCCCATTGTAGAACCTTATGCGTAGTAGTTACACGTAGGATTTCTCTTACGCATAACTGCCTACGCGTAAGGTGATCCTTATGCGTAGAGATTCAATGACCTTGATTATGAGTTTTACGAGTAGCAAGCCTGAAATAAAACATCATAACATCAATCTTAACACATATATTCATTCTAACATCAAATCATGGCATGAAAGCTTGTTAAACATTTACGCGTAGAAAGTCATACGCGTAGGTCAAAACTTTAAGGGTTATGAATTACGCATAAGATTTCTAACCATGGAAATTGCACCAAACTTTTACTGGTAGTTCTAAGGTGTTGTGAGAGTCTATAAACCAAGTCTTAACATCCATTTCGTGATGAATCAAAAATACCCAAACTTTAGAACTTTAAACCCTAATTCCTAATTCTGAGTAAATCAGTGTTTCTGGGTAGTTATAGAACCTGGATATCATCAATTCAACATCATATAAACATAACACAACAATATTTTTGACCAAAACCCTTCACATTTGAAAACACCCAATTCGACTCAAGAACCCTAATTTTGAAAAACCATCAATTCGTGTTTCTGGGTGGATTTAGAGGATAAGAGTAGTATCATAGTTGTTAAAGACACATTTTGACACATTCTTTTCAACCACAAACACACACCAATGATTGTGTGTTCATACGCTTATGCGTAGAACACATAATCACGCATATCTAACGTTTTAGCCGTTGGATTTGCTTAAAATTCAAAACCTTTGCTTGTATTAACGTTAAGATTGTGAAAACACTTACACTTTGATGATCAAAAACACATATATCTTGAATGAATTTTGTGCGTAGGATGATATAGATGAGAGTAATAAATGTGAAGTGAAAAATTTAGGTGGAGGACTTTTATTAAAAATGACTTTCATCTTTTGACAGTTTTGGTCCCTCCACCTTTTCCATTTTCATACAAAGCCATTTAACTTCCACTTTGGTTACCAAACAAAAGATTTTAGGAAATAACTTTGACGACACTCCCCCTTGACTTAAGAAAATAATGAAAGGTTATAAGTTTTAGTCCGAGGAGTGTCATTTAGCCAGAAAAGTTTACCACCATTGATAAAAGAAAAAACCGGGATATGATAACATGCAAGTACACAGATGTTTTGAAACAGTTAAGTGATAATTTTCTCCCCCTCAACACTTGATCGGAAAAATACAGAATTTTGAAAGATTATAGTGTTGACGGAAGAAATGTACTTGTCATGTTGAAAGAAAAGTAGATTAGAAGAATATTTTTGTTGTTTTATAAGATTTTATATTTTTGTATTTTGTTTTTTGAAAAATATTTACAAAATATGTTTTGGTGTTTGACAGGTTTTTAAGACTGTTTTAGGAGGTCGTCCAATTCCTCTTGAGTCAAACACCTCATACCAATCCGGTGGACCAACTCATTAAACCTAGCGGGAGGCAAGGCTTTGGTGAGTAGATCTGCCAATTGGTATTCTGTACCCACAAAGTATAATTCAACGGTACCCTGTTCCACGTGGTCCTTGATGAAATGATAGTGTAGATCGATGTGCTTTGATTTCGAGTGTTGAACAGAGTTGCACGAGATCGCAATGGCACTCCGATTGTCGCAGTACATCGGGATTCTGTCAAATACGTAACCATAGTCTTTGAGTTGTGTTCTCATCCAGATGACTTGAGCACAACATGCGGACATGGCTACATATTCTGCTTCGGTTGATGACAGCGATGTACAGTCCTGCTTCTTTGATTGCCAAGACACCAGTTTATCACCAAGAAATTGTAGTGCTCCTGAAGTACTTTTCCTTGAGTCTAAGCATCCTGCGTGGTCAGCGTCTGAAAAGGAGATTAGTTCAAAACCAGAATCCTTCGGATACCATATCCCCAAGTTAATGGTTCCCTTGATGTATCGGAGGGTTCTTTTAGCCTCAGAGAGGTGGGTTTCAGTTGGTCGCGACTGATAACGGGAGCATAGATAAACGGCAAATACAATGTCAGGTCTGCTAGCTGTTAGATACATGAGAGACCCAATAATACTTCGGTATTTGGTAGGGTCAACTAATTTCCCATGTAAATCAGCATCTAGTTTCTTGGTATGAGTCATTGGTGTGGCATAAGTGTCACAGGTTTTCATTCCAAATTTGTTTAACAATTCAAGGGCATATTTGGACTGACTCAAGAAAATACCACGGGGTGATTGATAAACTTGTAATCCTAGAAATAATGTAAGTTCACCCATCATGGACATTTCAAAATTTTTCTTCATTAGTTTTGCAAAAGCGATTGAAAACTTTTTATGTGTAGACCCAAAAATGATGTCATCCACGTAAATTTGAACAATTAAGATATGTGCCCCGTGATATTGTATAAACAGAGTTGGGTCAACCGAACCTTTGGTGAAATTATTAGCAATGAGGAAAGATGATAGCTTATCGTACCATGCCCGAGGGGCTTGTTTGAGACCATAAAGAGCTTTGTTCAGTTTGTAGACATGGTTCGGGCACTCTGGATCGACGAATCCTTCGGGTTGACTGACATAAACCGTTTCTTTCAGTTGTCCGTTGAGAAACGCAGTTTTGACATCCATTTGAAAGACCGTCATATTCATATGAGCCGCGAACGCGAGAAATATCCGAACAGCCTCAAGACGAGCAACCGAAGCAAAAGATTCTTCAAAGTCTATACCCTCTTCCTGACGATAACCCTTAGCAACTAGACGTGACTTGTTTCGGATTACGTTCCCTTCAGCATCCAATTTGTTTTTCCAAATCCATTTTAGACCAATGACGTAGACCCCTGTTGGTCATTCAACCAGTTCCCATACTTCAAGACATTTGAATTGGTTGAGTTCTTCCTGCATGGATTCTATCCAGTTGTCTTTTGTCATTGCATCTTTAATGTTTTTAGGCTCAGATTGGCAGACAGTGAGTGCATAAATGCAATGTTCACCATCTGTGTGAAGACGTTGTCTCATAACGACTGGTTGATTCGTGTTGCCAATAATATTAGCCAGAGGATGGTCTTTTGTCCATCGATGTGTAGAGGGTTGATGTTGGTATACATTGTGCAGATTCTGAGGATTCAAATGGTTTGTTGATGATTCCGCAACATCAGGTGCAGCAGTGTCATTAGCAAACGGGTTAAAGAACGCATTTGGATCAAAATCTGCAGGTGGGGGTACTTCATTCAGAATATCATCAGCTGGATCATCATTGTTGGAAGCGGTGTGTTCAACTGTTGTGGTGGAGTCAACTGGTGTAGGTACATTTTCAACAGTAGTTGTTGTAGCAGGTGTATCAGGTATAAGAGTAGTATCAGGTTGAGCAGCGGAAACAGCGGATACACCTGGAGCACGTTCATCAATATCGTCACTGAACAGCGGAGCAAATAACCTTTCCATTTGTTGACGAGTGAGCTGGGGGCTTTGTTCAGCCGATGATGGGGGTTGAGGGAAGTTTAAACGGTGGTGACCGGGTTCTAAGTTGTTATACTCAGAAGCCATTTCCATAAGTTCATCAAAATGAGCATGAATCGTTTCCATCACCTGTTTTGTACGACGATTCCAGATCCGGTAACCTTTAGAATTCTCACAATATCCAATAAAGACTCCAATGTCATCTTTGGCTTTGGCTTTGAGCTTTCCAAAATCATCACGATCATTATTCGGATAGCAAAGGGATCCAAATACATGAAAGTGTTTGAGATTCGGTTTATGGTTGTGGACAAGCTCGAAAGGTGTTTTGTTGTGGCGTTTGTGATCATAGAACTGTTTTGAGTATAGCATGCAGTAGATACGGCTTCTGCCCACAAGTAATCTGGAAGTTTAGCATTGATTAACATTGTTCTTGCAGCTTCCACTAACGTTCGGTTTCGTCTTTCAACAACTCCGTTTTGTTCTGGTGTACGTGCAATAGATGTTTGATGATGAATTCCCACTTTCTCATAGAATTCACGAAGGGTTTGGTTAAAAAATTCAGTTCCTTTGTCTGTTCTGATTAGTCTGACGGTGTTGCGGAGCTGAACCTGTATTTTTGTGAGAAAGGTGATGATCATTTGTGGAGCTTGGTCTTTGCTTCGAAGAAAGTAGACCCAAGTCCATCGTGAGTAGTCATCAACAATTACTAAGATGTAGCGTTTTCCATTGATCGTTTGCACGCGCATCGGGCCACACAAATCCATGTGAAGAAGATGAAGCACATGCTGAGAGTTGTGTTCCACCTTTGAAGGAAAATGAGCACGAGTGCTTTTCCCTTGTTCACAGGCTGAGCAAAGGTGATCTTTTGAATACCAGAATCGTGGGAGACCTTCAACTAGTTTGTGTCGAGCAAGGTTGGTGATGGTTTGAAAATTTAGATGTGAGAGACGACGGTGCCATAGCCAGGATTTTGTTGATGTTGCCTTTGAAAGTAAGCAGATGGGAGATGAAGCAACCATGTCTTGCATAGAGATAGTGTAGAGACTAGAACTACGCGAGCCAGACATAAGGTCATTTCCTTGTAGATCACGAATGAAACAAGTTTTCTCCCTGAAAGCAACCTCCAAATCTCCATCACAAAACTGACCTACTGAAAACAGATTATGACCGAGGCCTTCCACATAGTAAACCCTGCTGATTTCGATGTTCCCATTGACATAATCTCAGTAGCCCATGATAGCTGTGAAGTGATCATTCCCGAACCTGACAGTGCCAATGAACTTTGCAATAAAGTTTGATAACAGTTTAAGGTTGCCTGTCATGTGTCGGGAACATCCGCTATCAACAATCCAGAGAATGATCTGTATCACCTGCATTACACACAGACGACATAGATGGAATAGAGGTAGATGTGGAACCCGAGATGTTAGAGGGTTCCGAAGCAGGTATATTAGATATACACACATTAATAATTTTAGGCATCCATTTAAATCCTAGTGTGTTATATATCCATTTCTGCCATCTATAACTACTCTTTGCTTTAGTCTTAGTGAATGCACTAGGTGGTACTACATTCTTAGGAGGTGAAACTGGAGCTACAGTGACAGCAATGCTTGCCTTAGAATCTAAAGAAGGCGATCTACCAAGCACAGACTTAGAATGATTAGTGGGCCTAGAGGTATTCCGATTCTTAGGATTCCGTAAACGAGAGATTATAGCTTTAGCAACACATTTGTCATGACAATCAGAATTCATACTTTTACGACAAATAACACAAGGTGCATCAGACTGAATATCAAAAGTGCTTAAAGGTTTAGCATTCGTTACATCACTATTTCTATTACATTTGCCAGACGCAATATCTATAGTGGAAGCAACGTGAGTCTTATTCATAGTCCTAGGGTGTTCTTCTACTTTAGCATTCCTTATTGATCTTTTCTTAGGTCGCAACTTCCTATTCTTCGATTGAGTGCTCCTAGGCTGTGAAGTGCGGACGTTTGGAAAAGACGCAGCTATTCCTGTTTCAGTAGAAGGAAGCACGTTAGCAACTTGTGATTTGGCAGTAGAGATTCTAGGTTCACGATTACTAAGTGTTACTGGTGCTAATCTCTTAATGATGGTTGGCGGAAGTTGTTCATACTTTCCTAACATTTCTCTTAACTTAGAGATAGTGTGAATCAAATCTTGATTTTCAGAACGAATATTACTAGCAAAATTCATGACTTCTCTAGTGTGAGCAAGATAGTGATCAAGTTCGTTTGATGCTTCATGATGAGTCTTATTGAGTAAATCAAATATGACACCATATTCCTGTTTGACTGTTACAAGTTCTTGTTCATATTTTGAGATTTGACTTTTCAAAGACACGTTTTGATCATCCAGTTGCTCAATTTTAGGATCAGAAGATTTTGCACTCAACTGAGCGATTTTCTTTTGAAAACTAAGTTGATGACTGTGAATATCTTTTTCACACCAATGAAGACGACGTTTTGCATTGTAAAGTTCGGTAAGTAATCGTTTATTTTCAGCTTTTAAAGACTCAATCTGAAGCATATTATCAATATTCTCAACAGTTACCACAGAGTCAACATTATCAGCAGAGATATAATCAGATGCATGTGGCAAAGAATAGAATAACACAACATTATGGATATCAGCACAGATAACATCTTCCAAGAGTCGATCAACATCTTTTCTCAACATTTTATTTTTACGTTTAGTATTAGAAATAGATGTTTCAGTTTTCTCGAAAACGACCTTCATGACTCCAAGTTCCTTATGAAAGTCCCGTTCCCAAGACAATGCACAATTTTTCAAATTTTTAACATTTGGTAAAAGATTTTTCTGAAAAATGTCTCTTTGTTCTCGCGCTAGAGGCGATTGAAAGTGTTGAACTTTGATTTCAGAATGATATTCTATCTCATGTTCTAAAGTTTTGAGGTCGGCCATGAAAATATCAAAATATCTAAGAATTTTGCGATTTTCAGGTTTTGAGTTTACTTCGCTGATGGAAGGTAAAGGACCATAATTTTGTGCATAATCTGGTTGGGGATTAACATTAGAAGACTCAGGTGTTTTGATGATAACCCTTGGTGTGTTAGAAGAATCCGTTGGTGTGACGAAAGTGACCAGTTTTGAATAATTAAAAGGTTTGTTGTAAACAACAGTTTTTAATTTTGATCGACTCTCGTCTTCTGCATCTAATTCCTCTTGACGATGATATTCAACAACACTCATAACAGTATCATTAATTATATATTCTGCACTGGAAACTTCAGGATTTGGTTTGAATGTTTTTAGTGAAAGCTTTGGTTCGTAATCAGCTAGGTTTGGTCCATATCCTTTTGGATTGGGTTTTAAAGTAAACTTTTCAATAGCTGTTACTGATTCACCATGTTTGTAAACAACAGTTTTAAACTCTTTAATTTTGTTTTGCAAGCCAATAATTTCTGCAAGAAGGTCATCTACCCGATTCGTTGAATGCTTTTTGTATGCGGAGAACTATTTTTGACAAGTTAACAACTCAGCCTTAGCTTTTTGATTTTCCAAGGTGAGAGCGTTAATTTGCTTTTTATGTTCATGTTTCAGTTGTTCTATTTCAGACAACAAAGCATTCTTCGAAGCGGCTAGATCACGCATCTGTCTCTCTAAATATTTTTTGTTTTGATGAGATTTAGCAAAAGCGGCTTCAAAACCTTTTTCACGGTTTTCTTGAGTTTTGAAAAACTTGAGTTGCATTTGTAAGCATTCAAAATCCTTGGTTAACAGTGCATTTTTGCTTTTTAATTCCTTATTTAATGCATAACATTCCTCCATTTTGATTTGATGGTCTTGAATTAAATGTGCAAAATCTGGATGAGGCAACAGTTCGGCTTGTTCAACGTAAGTCACAACATGATCATTATTTAGATCCTCAAGTACAACCACGGAGTCAATTTGATTATCAAAGGAAACCGTAAGGTCATCTTGATCGTCAAATGTAACTACAGGGTTTATTTGAAAATCGTCAGAATGAGATGTAGATGACTCATTTTGAACAGTCTGAGCCGTGCCGGATTCAGATATTGGCAGAGATATTAGTTCAGATATGATGATGGTTTGTTTGGGTACTTGAGACAAGCCATCAGTGTCATACACTGGGCCTGTTTCACTCATGTGTAACTCATGCATATTAGCCATCAACATAACAGCTGCATTGGCCTGCAAGTCCTCCATATCATCATCTGAGTCTGCATCTGCCATAAAGCTCTGTTCTTTGTTCGTGAGAGATCCACCAGCTTCATCCTTAAGAGCCAAAAGAAGAGCCTCTTTGAAATAAGCACTGCCCCTAGTCCTTGGCTTTGGGCATGCATTAGCCAGGTGTCCCTTCTCATTGCAGTTGTAGCATCGAAGACCATTCAAGCCATTATGAGCATTTCCCTGTTCCACCACTTGAGCTCTGTTGTTATTCCTACCCATAGCATTAAACCCTTGACCACCTCCCATTTGACGACCATAACCACGATTCTGAACTTCAACTCGTCCATTGTTCACAACAGCCTGATTTCGTGTATTGGATGAGGAACGAATACGATTGTTGGATTTGTTGGTATAACGGCTAAAAGCATTAGCAATCATAACAAATCCCTGTTGCAGTGCTTCGAACGGATCGGATTCCTCACTAGTTTGATTATGAAGTGCTTGATCATTGTTGTTGTTGTAAGGAACCAATTGATTTTGTTGAGGTTGTTGTGATTGATCGTTTAGTGTGACTGAGGCAGTTGGTTGAGTTGCTTGTTGAGGAGGATAACTTTGTTGAGCATATAAGGCAAGTTGTTGATTTTCCGGATGTGTAGGTGGAGCAATTTGAGCACGGAGAATCCTTTCCCGATCAACTTCCTTTTCATGAGGCTTCAAGTAATCGTACAACAATCCATATGTAGAATGATGCATATTCTTCGCTTGACGGAGAAAAATGACATACTTCTCCCATTCAGGACCAAGACTACTCAGGAACTTAGTATTCACTGCAATTCTTGGCATGATGATGTTGTGTTTATCCAAATCATTGATGATGTCTGAAAATCGATGATGATAAGACTCTAGTGTCTCTCCAGGTTCAATCATGAAGTGTTCATAAGCCAAGTAAATTTTGGATTCCAAATCCTCCTGATTGAGTACTGATCCTTCCATAAGAAGATGAATATGGTCCCACATTTCCTTTGCAGTCTTTTGAGCATCAACACTTCGAAGAATTGGGTTAGGTAATCCAAAAAGGATATATTGCATTGCAAGCTCATCAGCTTCATAGTGTAAAAGTTCAGTTGGATTTAGATCTGCAACAGTAGCAATGTTTGTTTGTTCATCTCTTGGTGGAATAGCAGTAGGATCTCCGGGTACAATAACAGTAGGCATCTCAAATGGACCTTCCAAGATAACCTTCTTTAAGAACTTTCCATGTGGCTTCTTCAGATCACAAAACCTAAAGAACCTTATCACCCATTGATCGTAGTTTCCTGGAGTGAGCATTGGAGGTCTATCAAGTGATCCAGCCTCATGAATTGATTGTTGGTTGCTTAAAGCTTCACACATCTTTGCAAACCAAGTGGGTTCCTTCATAGTGTTTCTTGATAGATGTTGATTGAAGTCATTTGTGTAGGGTTGAACTTGAAGACTTGGCGGTGTTTGAACCATTTGTGATGGAGGAATTGCTCCAAGTTGTGGAGTATGTTGTTGATTAAATTGTTGTTGATAAATTGCTTGTTGTTGATTCCATTGTTGATGTTGTGGACTTAGTTGTTGTTGTCGTTGAGGATAAGTGTAAGGGAAATAGTTAGAGTATGATGGTTGAGACATGTTGAAAACTTGTGTTGGTAAAAATGGATCTTTGTAGTCGAATGAACCTTTGATGAAGAAGTATCCTTAGGCGTAGAAATCACAATAGCCAAGTAGCACTTATGCGTAAAAACACCAAAGTTACGCGTAACAATAAGAAGTTACGCGTAGATTTAGCTTACGCGTAAGTATGGAAAAGACTCTAAAGTTATGCGTAGACAAAAGTTAGGCGTAGAAAGTTAGGCGTAGGATTATCTTATGCGTAAGACTGGGCTTAGGCGTAAGAAAAATCTTATGCGTAGGATTTCTACGCGTAAGCTTATGCTTATGCGTAATTTTAGGGTTTTATCCCAAGTGATCTTTTACACTGTCACAGTGCAAAAGATATCCAAAGTCGACGTATTTTCAGACTTATCCAAGTAAGAAAACACGGAGTAAACCACAAAAATGAAGATCAAACCAAGGAAAACCTTACGCGTAGTTTTAGGGTTTTGCTACGCGTAGGATTACTCGTAATTTTGATTTTGCCTAAAGATGTTTCTAAACCAGTTTTTGTGTGATGAAATAGCTTCAATAACACCAAAAGACACAAAAGTGTGAAACTTGATGATCCAAAGCTCTTAAAACAGTTATGCGTAGGACTTAACCCTCGTTCAAAAACTAGTAGAAAAACAATGATCCACACATAAAGTTCCAAACTTTTTGCCAAAAACAGTAAGTGTAACACCTTATAACGTTGAAAGGACAAGAATCTTGGATTAAAAAGTGTAAAAAATACGTTTTTGATCAAGCCAAAGTTATGGATACGCAAGTTAAGCGTGAGACCAAAACTCACTTCAAACAATACGTTCACTCAACTATTAGGCGATTGATACCACTGATAGGTCACTAGTTTTACAAACACAAGTAATATAGAAAGAGATAAAGGCGATTGAACAAGATCCAAACACACACACACGATAATATAAAGACGGTTATGCGTAGATGTGAGTGAAAGAGAATAACTTGAACAACCAACCTTCAAATGAAGGTTTACAAGAGTATTTATAGGAGGAAAGCTAGGGCAACACTCCTAGTTTCCATCCTTTCCTTAATGGGCTTGGGCCTAAGCTCATGGGCCTTCTACACAAGCTTAAGGCTAATAACAAACATAAAGGCCATAATAAGCTACCTATTACATAAGAATAACTAACACTTGAATTATAGTCTAGGAGTGATTCCAACAGAAACCATTGAATTGACGAGGAATCTAAGTCAGGAAATGTACCATCTCGAGAAACTTTCTATGGACTTGACCAGGACGGGTAATAATTTCAAGCTAGTTCTCTAGTGATGTAAACGTGTCTCGAATCGGTCTTGTTCATTTAAAGTTGATCAATTCAAAAAGTGTGAACTCTACCCTCAGTTAAATGAATATAAGCACATGTGAAGGGGGAGTGTTTTTGAAAATACAAAACTCTCAAGGTGTTAAAAAAACATGTTTTATATTTACAAACACTTTGAGATATTTTCAAGAAAAAAGGTTTTATGGCAACATAGGATAGTCATGGAGTTATAAGGTGACTAAGGATAGGAAAATCCGTCATATGATCCGCCAGAGGGATCTACCCAAGGACAATACCCATAGTTAGTATTAGAAGTCCTTAGGTATGATTGAAAAAAGGAGTAATGTGAGAAAATAGAAAGAAGGGGTTGAAGAATTAAAAGGAAATGCAAAAGAAAGGGTGAAAAGAAATAGCCCTCCATAATCAACCTTAGGGCAGAAACCGGGTTCAATTCATCTGCTACTGGTTGTCACTAAGATGACACTGGTATTGAATACAAAAGACGTCATGGACCCAGTGACGCACTGCACCTTACCTTCTTGCCACTCAATTCCTCTTAAAAGGATTTGTTTCATTCCCACTGGGAACCCTACATAATCTATCGACTTTCTCTTAGAGATCATTGGTATTGAAGAAGGAGACTCTCTCCCTAGTCTCCGTTTAGGATAACCAAAATGCACTAATCGAGTCTAGAGCCACGAGATTCATTAAAAGATCTCATAGGAACACTTGACATTTAATCGCTTGTTGTTCATTAATAAGGACACAAGTGATACATTCTAGAGTCCTACGAAGATCTTAGCAATCTGCCAGAACATTTATGAGAGGTTTCACAAATGTGATCCTTAGTGATTGAATGGAAATTCACCAGGGTCAACATCAAACAGCCCTGGCAGCAGGTCACTTCGGTAATTCTTTATGGGTGACGCTTAGTGTGTCTCAAATGGTCTACAGTCGTGAAGTGATGCTTCGGTGTACTTCAGCGACTCACCTGAACTGTAGGTGTACTTCGGTACATCGTGTTATCCTACTTGAGGGACTCCAGTTTCAGGAACAGCCTTTGTAAGAATTAGATATGTGCTTTCACAATATGCTGTTAACACCCTCGACGTTCGAACCTGTAAGTGCTGGAAATCCCGATAAGGAGATTCCTTTCACGAATCGAATCCTGAAGACGTGGGTCATTACTTGAACTTGTTCAACATAATGCCAACTGTCCCTTAAGGGATTCATACGGCTGATTCGCCCGACCAAGGTGAATGGAATTAAGACATTCATCAGTAGAACAATTGTAGTAATCAATTCTTTAAGAAAAGATTACAATGATCAATTGGTGATTCATGACTGTACCTGGGAAGCTGCTGCTGATGGATGCTCGCGGGAGGAAGAGATCGTGCAGATTCTCCACATGCTCATACCAACAACATCATTGGAATCTCAAATTTAAAAAGAAGTGTGAGCATGGTGGAGAAAGACGTGGAGACACCTAACCAAAGAAGTTGACAAACGGCAGACAACCACATTAAATGATCACAAAGCATGAAGGAACAAAAATAAATACTATTCTATATCTACACACAAAATTCAAGCTCAAGGAATGTAAAGACCTAATCAAGTGGAGCATCTTTTGAATGACCACCCCTTAGGGGGAGATTGTTAGCCTTGATAATAATTAATAGAAGTGATGATCATTCACGTTTAGGAACTTTGTAACGTGTGTTAGATATCATAATAGAATAGTCAACGGGCTCGTGGATTGAGCTAAGCTAAATGGCTATTAGTTAAGTTAAGCTAGCCTTTTATCATTTGTAATACAATCCAAGTCCAACCCATATCCACGAAGCCCATGGCCAAGCCCATTAGGGCATTTTGTCTTGTAGTATAAATACCCCTCAAATGGTCATTTGAGGGGTGTGCTTGAGTGTGTTTGTATGTGTTTTTCTTTGAAATAAACATCATCTTGTTTTCATCTTTCTCTCCTCCATACACGACACATATATATATCAAGTCACCATCTTAATCTTTCTTCTTCTACTTTATGAATAGCATAAGTGTTTGGTTCTCGTGTTCTACTCGTTTGGTAAGCTTGGTAAAGTGATAAGGTTGAGAAAAACAAGGTCCTACAGATGTCTACTCATATTTGTAAGATTATAACACACAAAGAATCCATGTGGGTTAAATGGATACATGCGTACAAATTGAAACATCGTAGTTTTTGGGATGTGCCGTTATTATCTAATGTAAGTTGGGGATGGCGCAAGCTTCTTCAAATCCGCAATAGTGTTCGACCTCATGTTTGGTATAAGCTAGGTAATGGAGGCAAAGCTTCAGTATGGTATGAGACATGGGATGAATTATGTCCTTTGATGAATCATGTGACGCATAGGGCGGTTAGTAATGCGGGGTATAATAAACGAGAAAAAGTGGTTGATGTCGTGAATGACGGTTCATGGAGCTGGCCTCAGACGTGGTATAATCATTTTTCTGCTTTGAGCCAAATTAACGTCCCCAATCTAATACCAGATCAACCTGATTCTCTCGTTTGGAAGTATAATGGAGGGTTCTATGAATTCTCTGTAAAGCATGCTTGGCATGCTTTGCGTGAGCGTGGTGTGGAAGTAGATTGGTCGTATCTTGTATGGTCGACGTACTCTATTCCAAGACACACGACTCATCTTTGGCTTGTGATGAGGAAAAGGCTGCTTACCCAAGATAGGATGAGGCAATGGCATGTTGGGAATGATACTGATTTAGCTTCACTTCGTTGTCCGCTATGTAAAACTCAACCGGATTCACATGAGCACCTCTTCTTTGAATGTCCATTTTCAATTAAAGTGTGGAAGTCCGTGGTGGAAGCGGCTGGTATGAGGGGTGTATCCTCGAAATGGAATGACATTGTCGCATGGTTACTGCCAATCTCCAAAGAAAATAAGGTAACTACAATTGTTGGTCGATTACTCGTGGATGCCTCTACTTATTTGGTGTGGCAGGAGCGCAACAACCGAATCAATGGGAAGGGTGGAAGACAACCTGATGGAGTTGCACAAGTAATTCTTGATATGGTTAGGTTAAAGCTGGCTTCTATTCGGTTCAAGAAGAGTATTCGAGTGGATCAAATGAAGAGAACGTGGAAGATTGCAAATGTTCAAGTCGACATTGGCTAGTCTTGGTTTGGTGTAGAGGTTGTGCGGTCACTGTTTATATTCTTTTATAGCCTCTATTTTGTTTCTTAGGCGTTGGTTGTTATGTTTTGAGTATGGCAAAACATATTGTTTTGAGTTTAGGGTGGCTCATTACCATATATTTTTTTGTACCGAACCTTTTTTATTTTTTAATATGTTCACCGGGTATAAACCCTTTACCCAAAAAAAAAACTTGAGTCAAGTTGTATTTACAACTTGAGAAAATCTCCCTCCATTAATTATTCACTCATTGGTTCAATTGATTTGTCTTCTCTATGGAGTCTCCTAGCCTACATAAAAGACATAAATGTACCTTTGTAGATTATTCCAAGAGAATGCTTTTCGAGTATCGTTAAGTTCAATGGCGGGCTTAAGGGGTTCACGGGAACCCTATTGATTTTTGCTCTGTAGTGTAGTTTTTTGTCAAAAGTATTGATTTTTTCTAAAATGAACTTTTTCTCCAAATTTGTATCATGTTTTGTATTTAGTTAGTTCATTGTATTATTGTAAAACAAAATTTGTAAGGGCCGCCCTGATTAAGTTAATTTACATGTCCAAAAAAGTTGTCGCTACGGTCTTTATAAAAGATTATTTGTTTTTCTTCCCACTATCTCCAACACCCTAAAATATTGTGCACAAATGATTTGTCACTAAGAGCACAAGGTATGGAAGATACGGATAACATGTTATTTGTATGCCGCATCAGCACCACCCTATCCTCTCCCAATAACACACCAATAACTAAAACACTCCTTCTTCATAACACACCAATAACATCACTTGTAGGTCCCACAAAATACCTCATCAAATATACGCACTCACTCATAATATAAATAAATAAATAAATAAAATAAATGGTGCATTTGGCGTGAGCCAGTGTTTGACTGACCAGTGGCGAGGATGATGGTATGGTATTGGCAGCGCCAAAAGAACAAATAGAACGAATGGCACGTTAAACATGCTCCATACCCTGTGCTCTAATAAGACAAAAGTATGATGACAAATATTTTAGAGTTTACTACATTTTTGTTCTTTATGGTTTGTCGGGTATTTCATTTTCCGAATAATACTTTGAAAAGTTTTGGTTTTTGTCTAAAATGAAATATCCGTTGCGGGTCCATTAACTTTTGCATTCAAATATTTGAAATGACAAAAATACCTTGACCTTTATTCCTTTAATTTATTATTATTATCACTACTCTCTCGTTCAAAAATAATTGTCATGTTTTGACTTTTTGAAGTCTTTTCTTTTGACTTTAACCTTAACTATCTTATTTTGTGTTATATAATCTTGATGCAAAATATATGTATGAATTAAGTTTTAAATGTATTTTCATTAGTATAATTTTAATCAAGTATTATATAACAGAAACAAAAATACTTAATATCAAAGTTGAAAAAGAAAGACTTAAAATGTCAAAACATGACAATTAGACCACTCGTACCAATGTCCAAATGATCAGTCGGTGCCTAATTTTGACCCCAACCCCCCACCACCACACAAATCGACCATACCAAACGCGTCCCCCATCAAAAATTTGAAAGGTTGAGTCCGCCAGGTGACCAAATGAATTGGAAGAATTTGTGTGTGTGAGTGTTGTTTTAATATATTTTTATGGGATATGTTTCTAGTTGTGACGGCAATCACCTTACTATGAGCATTTGGTCTAACTCGGTTAGCGCTAAGATGACGGGTCTTTTTTGGTCAAGTTTTTGGTCGCCATTACTAATATTCTTTTGGAAGTTAAGGTTGATGGCATGATGTCTTTGATTAGCACATGTAACGAGGTTATTCAACGTCTTCTCGATCGCTTGTCTAAATGGAAGATGAAAATGCTATCTATTGGAGGTAGGTTAACTCTTCTCAAGTATGTGTTAGGTTTCATGCCTATTTGTCATATGTCTTTATTTAAGACTCAAATGAAAGTGTTAAATACTATGGAATGGGGTAAGTTCTTTAATGGTATGGAGTCGAATGAAAAGAAACTGGTGTGGGTCAGTTGGAGTAACATTTTGGCTTCTAAACAAAAAGGTAGGTTAGGTGTTTCAAGTTTTAATGCGTTAAATAGAGCTCTTCTTTTCAAATGGGTGTGGCGTTTTTTATCTCAAAATTCTTCGTTGTGGGCTCGTTTCATTAAAGCAATTCATGGTGATGACGGACATCTTATCAGAATGCCAAAAGTATCTCGGTCTTCTATCTGGTTAGACATTGTTCGCGAGGTTTTTCACTTAAAGCACCAAGGTATTGATCTTCTTGGTTATTGTAAAAAAAAAAAAAAAAAAAAAAAAAAGTGAGAAATGGTGAAGACTGAAGAGTCATTTTTCTGGGATGATGTTTGGTTAGGTGATTGTCCTTTGAAAAAGATCAATATCCTCGGCTATATAACTTGGAAGCGAGTAAAAATGTTTTGGTTTCAAACAAGATTGGTTCTAATAACTTTTGTGATTCGTTCCGTCGATTGCCGAGGGGAGGTGGTGAATCTGAGCAGTTTGATGAGTTGTCGACAAAGTTATCGTTTGTTATCTTGCCTTAAACTCAAGATATGTGGGTTTGGTCTTTGGAGGGCATGGGTGAATTCTCAGTGGCATCTATTAGAAAGGTGTTAGATGACTTTAAATTGTCGGAGGTTTCGTCTCAAACTCGATGGATTTCATTGGTTCCAGGTAAAATAAATATTTTTGCTTGGAAGGTAAAGTTAGATAAATTACCAACAAGATTAAATCTTTCTCTTAGAGGTTTGGATATCGAGTCCATCTTTTTCCCCTTATGCGATTCGTATGTTGAATCTTCTAGCCATCTTCTTTTTGCTTGTTCTTTGGCTAAGAGTTTGACTCATAAGATTATGATATGGTGGGACATTAGCATGATGGACTTTGGGTCTTATGAGGAGTGGTTGACATGGTTTATGGGTCTCAAAATTCAGGGTAAGCATAAAGAAGTTTTGGAAGGTGTGTTCTACTTGTTATGGTGGTACATTTGGAGAGTTCGTAATGAGGTTATCTTCGGTAGAAAGTCTCCTACAAAGGCTGTTATGTTCGATGAGATTGTGTCTTTTTCATATACTTGGTGTAATGCTAGAAGTAATCTGAAATTTAGTTGGGTAGATTGGTTACGTTATCCTTTGCTTATCACGTTGTAATCGTGTTGTTCTAGCTTCTTGCTAGTGTTGTGGTAATAAAATTGCAGTTAAAAAAAAAATCTTTTGAGACGCAGGAAGTATTTCTTTTTTTTAACATTTCCCCATGAATAAGCAAATCCCAAACACACACCGCACCTCCCCGCTCCATATCATCTCCACTTCACAGATCTACACACCGAAGCACATAAACACCATCTATACCCATATACCCAAATATGAGGGGAAAATGGTATGCCCAAAGAGAAGTCGACGGCTGAGGTGAGATATGCTGGTGATGGTGAGGTGGTAGTCGGCGGTGGGTTGGCTGGAACTTTAAAGAGGGATAAAGAGGGTGAGTGTTTATTTGTGTTTTTACATGTGAAAAAGAAAATGAAATGTAATAAGGCATAGAAATACTCTTCTACTTAAGGGTCAAATTTAGTCAAGTTAACGTAGTTAGAAAAAATGGATCAAACCCGCAATGGATGTTTCATTTTTGACCAAACCTAAAACTTTTCAAAGTATCGGACTGAAAATGAAATACCGGCAAACCATAAGAAACAAAAAAAAATGCAGTTAATTTAACTCAATACTCCGTATTTTATAAAGATTAGATAAGTGGCTGCTCTATCAATGTGAAAAGTACCTTTTCTTTCAAAGTTAAGACACGTTTATGTTTGTGTCATTGCACCAACGACTCCAACGAATCAGTTAACAATATAACGAGTGCCAATAATATCAACCAGTATTTAGGGCCTGTTTGGTACGCAGTTTTTTTGGAGGTGTAAGTTTTTTGTTACAAAAATAATCTCCTCCAAAATAAATAGCTCCGTTTGGATACATCAACTTCAGGCTTTTATTTTAAACAAGTAGCTCCAAAATGAAAAGCTGATTCATGAAGCTTTTTAAATATTTCGGAGCTGTTAATACAAAAAATAATTGTTAACAGCTTATAATTACATTTAACAGCTAATTTACCAAACACTTTTATTGAAAAAAAAATGTACAGCCTGTAACTCATGTTAACAGCTTTGCAGCTTACAGCTTACAGCTTAAAGCATACAGCTTACAGCTAATTTTGCCAAACATACCCTTAAACTTGTAAACTAGAAAATACTGGCTAGATGCTACTAATGAGTAATGATCAAACACCTACTAAACCTTCAATTAGATTTTATTTTTATTTTTTGTTATGTTAAATGTATTTTGAGTCGGACATATTTACATTTTTTTTTAGAATACTGGATAGAATTGTGTATTTGAAAAAATAAGCTTCTATTGAAAAACGGCTTTGTTGGAATTAATATTTTAAAAACCGGTTTTTTAATCGACCCGGTCGAGTCATCGGGCACCGGTTCGACCGGTTCGACCGCCGGGTCAATCCGGTTTTTCATTTTTTATTATTTTATTTTTTTCGACCGAGTCAACCGGTTTGATCACCGGGTCAACCGGTTCGACCGCCGGGTCTAACTGGGTCAACCCGGCTTTCATAAAAAAAATTTTGAAAAAAACCAAACCCGGCCGGGTTTCATGACCCGGGTTGACCCGAGTCACTCAAAACCCGGCGGGTCTAACCGGTTGACCCGGTTTTAGAAACCCGGGTTTGAAAACATTGGTTGGAATGACAGATTTAGAGTTAACTACTCTCGCTAAGGTTAAAATTAAGCTTGAAGTCATACATACCTATTTCATTGAGACCTCACTCCAAGGTAACCCTAAATCATCCAATAAAATGTCACACGTCACCATATCGTTCTTGCTTAATGAGTTTGGTACAAGTTTCCACAAGAATAACTGAGGTTCGAAATTTTATTTTATCAACCTAAAACATATGTCTATATTTGTGAAACTAGACGAGTACTCGCGCCTAGTGACAGCAGTGTCTAATTTCGACAAAATTTTAGCGACGAATAAGTTTGTTTCATGAATCAGTATTTTAAGTGTTAATGAACTGTTTTTCCGATAACGTTGTTTTGTGTTTGATATTGTCTTTCTGATATCATTTTTGTAAGTTGCATTAAATAATTAATATTAAAATAATAATAACGCCATTTTTGTTAGAAAGAGTAATTAACACCATTTTTTGTGTCTCTAAAAAGCTATAGTACATAAATAGTTAGTACACATAGACAAAAAAATGCGAATACAAACATTTATCTTTCGTATTTATGTCTTAACCTTTCACTTTTATATCGTATAATTTCAGATATTAGCATTCATATGAATATGGTATGTTGGAGTCAATTTTGCATTTTAGTAAGAGAATGCATTAATCTCTCATAAATTAGCAATAGTTTCCTTTAAACGCCATAGTTAAATACAACTTTTAAAGTTTCCATTTAAACGCCTAGGCATGGTTGAATACAGGTTTTAAAGTTTCCATTTAAACGCATAGTCATTTAAACGTCATAGTTTCCTTTCTCACCACAATAGTTGACCGAATTCAGTTTTAAAATGTTAACCGAAATTCAGTTTTTCACTTTCAAAGAAGAGAATTTTTTATTTATAGTTAGTAGAGAAAAGATATAATAGAGCCTAAATGGTGTACTGCAAAGTTGACTAAAATTCAAATTTTGAATTCTTATTCTAGCATGATAGTTTTGGGTTCTTACATTTTTCAATGTATGGTGTTTTTCATATCATCACAACCAAGAAAACCACTTTGAAACATCAACAAAAAATCAATAAACAAAACAACCTAAAACAAAACCATGAACCCAACTGATTCTACAGTATATCCTGTTAAAATTTCGGCATATCTACCGCAACGAAACCACTAAAGACTTACAATACAACAATATAACAAACTCAAAATGACTAAGTTTACACACATTTACAAACTACCAACAAACATACAAATTACTAAAAAAACTTACAACTACACATAAGAATTTACTAACTACTTTAAAAAGAAACTACACATTTACTGGCAACAAAATCAAGTTCGATTGCAGCGGCGACACACATTCAGGCAGTAGCGACGAGAACGGTGGACTCCGGCGGCAATAACAAATCTATAAAAAAAATTGTCAAAAAAGTTATATAAAGTCAAAGCTGAAAAATAATACATATATAGATAGATCTAAAAGTAACCACAAAACTTGATTTAAATCTATCAAATACTAAAAACAATTGAATAACACTATTGATATAATCAATTGTATACAAATATTAACAGCAATTAAAATAAGGCATACTATAAAGTGCGACAATAGTTTTTTCCGGCAACACAAGCCATGCAGCCGCGACAGTAGATTTTTCTAGTGAGACAGCGGTGAGTGCCCATTCTATTTCCGGCAAAGCAGTGGTGGCGGAACCAAATTTCCGGCGAGTCCGCGATGGCGGCTGTAAAAAAATTATAAAAAACTTAGATCTATAAATAAAATCTATAGATTTGTAAAAAAAAATTATAAAAAACTTGATCTATTAATAAAACTCAGAAAAATTACCTCAAAACATGATGGTCGTGAGTCATGGTGGTTATGGGTTTCGGTGGTGGTTTGGTTTAGTTGGTGGAGTCGTCAAGTGGCGGTGACGACTGGTGGAGGTGACGTCCGGTGTTAGGGGTTCGGTGGTGCGAGTTGTGGTGGTGGGTATGGTGGTATTATTTTTTGTATGTATTTTTAGTGTAAGATGAAATCGTGTGTGTGTGAGAGAGATATAAGTTTTCCAAAGTTACTAAAGATAATTTAACCTTGACTTTCAACTTTCAATTTCCGCTTTTACCTTTGACCATTTTTCTATTTTATATAGTTAAGATTTACTAAGGGTCCGTTTGGTTTATTAGTGCGTTTGGATTAAGATTTAGATTTGGTGTCGGTGTAGGAGAGAGAAATAATATTTAATTAAATATATTTTATAATAAATTTTAAATAAAATAATATTATTTGATAGTAAAAAAATAAAAAAATAATAGTATTATAATATGAAGGTTCCATATTGCCCCACATTGCCCCAAATATATAGAGAAAAGAAAAAAGCATGGCCCTACAAGAATTAAAAATCAGCCGAAACGAGTGAAAATAGCCAAGATTCAATTTTGATTCTAAGAATCATTTCTTGAATCAAAAGAGGGAACCAAACTATATATTTTAAATATCTATCAATTCATACCCTTTAAAATCCACCAACCAAAATAGCCATAAGTACTAACAAAGGTACAGGTAAAGTGTTGTGGGTGCATGTACATGTTCTTACTAACGTGCATACAACAATGTTATTATGTATTCTTCAACTGATGAAACAGATTCAAGTGCATGACCACTCGCTTCAGTGACAAAAGCAGGTTGTTTTGGTTGAAGCAATGCTCCCTTTCCAACCAACATCAAACCACTGACAACATCGTGGGCCTATCTTCTGCATGATGTTGCACACAAAGTAACCCAGCATGTATCGCGTTCAAAATGCGCTCGCATTTGCAACACGCATCACGCATTGGCCTCTGGGACCTTTAGCGCATTGGATCACAAAACGCAATTTTAAACCAAGGAGGGTACCACTAAATTTAGTGGTACCGTCCCATGTTTAATGCTATTGTCCGTATTATAACGGATATTTTTCTTTTTCCTATGAATGCCTGATCATGTCACAGATTTTACCCATCCATTTTCACACATAACTTTCTGAGTTCAAACGCTCAAACACATTTTCAATTCCCTGATCATTTAGATAGTTTTGTTTTGTTTAAGAGTGATCCTCTCATCCAACCAAGTGATCACCTTCAATCCTCTACTTGTGCAAGAGAAGAACACAAAGTATCAAGAAGATACAAGGTGTTATAGTTTAGTGTATTGCACTCGTAATGCTTGTTACGCACTTGTTGTATCTAGGCGTACATCAAGTCTCCCATCTTTGTTTAGCTTGTTTGTGTGTGTGGATCATTGTGATCTTGTGGAGATCTTGGAGATCTCGTGTAGCTTGTGTTAATAGTGTGTAGATCAAGTGGATCGAGGGTAGATCGTGTGGATCGTGTAGTGTGTGTGATTAGTGAGGATCAAGTGGATCATGTGAGATTGGTACTAGCTATATTAGTACTCGACATTTAGCTTAGTGTCAGAAATTGTGATAAGCGACGTTGTGTGGTTTTCTCCGCCTGAAGGGAGGTTGTTGACATAGTGCTTGAAACTCTCGAGTTGGATACTCGAGGAGTGGAGTAGGGCAAAGAAGAGCTTCGTTACCCAACCACTATAAATCATCGTGTATTGGGTTTGATCTTTCCAATTCTTAACTCTTACTTTTGGTTTACATTTAGAATTCTTAGTTCTCTCATTTTTGCATACACATCAAGTTGCACTTGCGTGATTTCTTAACGAATCGAATCAAAGTTTTTTACAAAGTAAATTTTATAACAAAGTTAAAATCGGTAAAACTATTCAGCCCCTCCCCCTTCTAGTTTTCCACAATTGGTACAGAGCCAGGTTAATCAAGATTTTTAAAGTAAACTGTATTTTAAAGCTTGAATCGATCATTGGATTTCGACAAATATCAAGAAGGGCAATCTATGCAAAGACCACCACTTTTTGAAGCCGATTGTTTTATCTATTGGAAAACAAGATTCGAAATGTATGTGAAACCAAAAGATCTTGATCTTTGGCATGTTATTACCGAAGGTGACTTTGAACCTATTGAAAAGAATCTACAAACTAATAAGGATGAAAGAGTTCCTTATAGTAAATAAAGTGATAACCTTAAAAAGAAACTAGCTAAAAATGATGAAGCTAAAATGGTAATTTACAATGCTTTTCCTAAAAAGGGCGTTGAAAGAATTTTTATGTGTAGTACGGCAAAAGAAATTTGAAAAACTTTGTTAATCACTCATCAAGGTAATAGTCAAGTCAAAGAAAACAAGATCAATTCGCTAGTGTAACAATATGAACATTTTTCCATTCCTGAAGATGAGTCAATAGATAATGAATTTGCTAGATTTAATACTATTATCACTAGTCTTAAAGCTCTTGATGAAGGTTACTCTAGCAAGAACTATGTTAGGAAGTTTTTTAGGGCACCACATCCAAAGTGGAGAGCAAAGGTCACCACTAGGGGTGAAAACGAGCCGAGCCGAGCTCGAGCTCGTTTAGGCTCGAGCTCGGCTCGTTTATATATATAAAGCTCGAGCTCGAGCTCGTTTCGAGCCTCACACTTTGAGCTTGAGCTCGGCTCGTGAAATTTTTAACAAGCTCGAGCTCGGCTCGAGCTCGGCTCGTTAACACAAAGCTCGACTCGTTAACACAAGGCTCGAGCTCGTTAACACGGTTATACGTATAGAAAATATATATACGTATATATTTCTAAGGCTCGTTTAGGCTCGCGAGCCTAAACGAGCCTTTTGTATAAAGCTCGGGCTCGAGCTCGATTATTAAATGAGCCCAAACTTAGGCTCGAGCTCGGGCTCGAGCTCGTTTAGGCTCGGCTCGTTCGAGCTTTTTACCGATCCGATTCCGAGCTTTTCACGAGCGGCTCGGCTCGTTTCCACCCCAAGTCACCACCATTGAAGAGTCAAAGAACTTGGCGACGTTATCACTTGATGAATTAATAGGAAACTTGAAAGTTCATGAAATGATAATCAAGAATGACTCCGATATTGTCAAAGGAAAGGTGAGAAGTCAAGATCTCTTGCCTTGGAAGCCAAGAAGGTGTCAAGTGACGAGGAGAGTTCCACTTCCTATAGTGAAGACGAAGAATATGCTATAAGCTCCCGGAAAATTTCACATGTCATTAACTATTTAATCATGAATAATGCACAGATCTTAGAACCATGAATTTTTTTTGACATCGTTTTTTTGCATATCATCTTGCAAGTGCAGCGTAAAACGCGAATTAAAAGCTCAAATTACACCGTTGTGACCCGATCAAAATTTCCTCGATCCCGATAATATTAATTCTTTAATTTATATAAATAAATTATATAAAATAAATATATAATAAATATTTTATTTATTTTTATTTATAATCGGGCCCAAGCCCAACCTCTTCACCGATTTCTCCATTGGGCCTCGTCTACTCACCATCCCAACCCATCTTAATTCTTCGCTTTGGGCCTAGCCCGTCCCCAACTTAGCCCAAGCGCACCCCTAATTTTGTTATACACAAAGAATTTGCTCAAGTAAAATTCATACTATGTCCTATGTTTCTGTGGCAAAGTCGAGCACAATTCAAAACAAACAATGACACAAACTCAAATATTACACCTCTTGGTCTCATATGATGTTGCGTGTGTGTGTGTAGAAAGGAGACAAAACACCCAACTTAGCCACCCTAAACTAATTTAAATAATACCCTAACCACATTTGACCACATTTGACCTTAATAACCACTAGGTCTTGTATTCATGTTGAAGTGACCTAACCAAAAACGTGCCCCAAAGTCTTGCTGCAACTCGTGCATGCTCCAAGACCAAGTCATACTTCCTCTTCTTTCTTGGGAACATGCTTGGTTCTCCTTCATATAACCCACCCTCAAACACTTAGTAAACTCACAACAAAACTCTTACACTTTAGTTCACTTAAACTAAGTTCTCATCTCACTGTCACAACATATATTGTCCACTGTGGTACATCGGGTCAAGGAGGCAAAGGGAAACACGAAGGTTTTTGATCGTTTTCTTGGGAACGAGGGGGTAATATTGGAGGTCTTGGGCTCAAGTCGTCTTGATCACTTTCACCTTTCTTTCGAGTTCATCACCACTCATTTGAGTGTTGTAAGTCTTTCCATTTCTTCTTCGAAGCTCACTTATTTCATTATAATACGTATCACACGTCCACATGTTTTATGCACCTAAAGAAATCGACTATATGAAATGTTTTATAAGTTATCAAAACACTAAAACGATGAGAAAGCAACTAGAGACGTTTTTCATAACTCATAACATGCGACTTAAACATCATTACACATTCTTATTTGAATCCAAACTCTCGTTACCTTTTCCTTAAAACATGTCGCGCCTAAATTTTAAAAAAATGCCACACCACCTTTGTTTTCGCAAATGAAACTATAACGACAATTTATACTAAGTTGTAACACCATTATCGACTCAAAGAAACCTTTAAACCCTTACTAAACCCTCCCCCCATGTCTCGTTAAACTCTAAACCAAACGAATCCTACTTTGGGCCTTAAGGCCCAAACGACGCGAAACCCACGGCCCAAGACAGTTAACCGGCCCAATGTTAATAAAAATAAGTTATAAGCTAAAAATAAGCTAGTAATAAGCTCTTGAAAAAGTTTTATAAGCTAAGTAGGTCGAAATGTGTATTTTGGACTAAATTTGCAAAATGTAAAGTTTTCGAGTAAGAAATGAATATTATGGAAAGTTAAAGGGTGTTCTGTACGTATGTCGCATGCATGGTAAAAGTCCGGGGTATAAACTGTAAATAAGGAAAACTAGTTTAAAAGAGTAAATAAAAGTTTTGGGTGAAAATGTAAACTTTAAAACCTTGGGGACCAAAAGTGTACATTTGACTTTTTGAAAGGATTTTGTAAAAACAGTTTGTAGAGGGACTAAAACTGTCAATTCTGAAAATTTTGAGTACAAAATACTTTTGGGTACAAAGTGTCATTTTTTCAAAGTTTAGGAGCTAAACTTGTACATTTTGTAACTTGAGGATAAAAAGTGTAAATTTAAGAAAATGTTTAGAAAACTTGTAAACTTATAACGAACTTATAAAAATGAGTATTTTGATGACCTAAAGTTTATAACAAGAATTATTAGACACTAGATATGGTAAATACCAATAACACGTTATCGGTATGCCACTTCAGCGCCACATCATACCCCTTTTAATAACACACCAATCACTCAAACACCACTCCCTCATAACACACCACTAACATGTTATTGGGTCCCAAAAATACCCCGCTAAAAATACAAAACATCACAAAATACCCCACACAAATATCTGATTTTAAAGTATACCTTATCTTCATCCATAGGGAAGAAATATGCCTTATCTTCATCCAATATCACTTCCTGCTCAACAAGATCGCTGACCATCTACAAGAAGTTTGACTTAGATCGGAGAAAAAGATTTTACTTCCAAATCATCCATTACCAAAAAAGTAGCAGGTCCTCTAATAAAATTCTTCAAAAACCTTGGCTGGCCGATTCCTTGCTCCTTTATCAGGTAAACAAATTGATCTCGGATACTGTTATTTAAGTTTCCTAGACAACCATTGAATGAATTACAAAGTCATAGGCACTCACTCACAATACAAAACAAAAAAAAAAGAAAAAAGAAAATAAAAAACACAAACATCACAAATGGCGTGAGCCATTCTACTGGCTATTTCTCTTTTGGCTAGCGAATGGCGTTTTTGATGGTAAGGTTTTGGCGGCGTTAATGGTATCCAAAGGGATGAATGGCGTGTCTTTATTGTCCCATACCCGGTGCTCTTACGTCGATATTTAACTAAACTTATATATATATAATGGATTTTTCTAACTTGTGCCCTAAGGGCACAAGTTAAGCACATTAAGAAAACGCCGGGACTCACAGAAAAAGACACATGGATCTACAAAAAAGTATAATTTTTATGGATCCCTATATCATTTTCTGTGAGTCCCGGTTAGTATGCTTAATTTGTGTCCCGATGTTAGACAAACCCTAACCAAAGACCACTAGAAACATCCAAAAAAGAAAAACACCGTATATAAACCCATGTAAGGCCGTTCACACGTGCACAAAATAGCGAGTCAAGAAAACAAGAAATAGTGGTAAAAAAGAAAAAGAAAAGAAAAAAAAAACCCCCCAAATTCATCTGATCTAATCTTTGCCGATTTTCCCATCCCTGTAAGTTTTGCTTATCTTTGTTTGTTTAGTTGACACCCACAAGATTGTTTTTTATAAATCTTTTATATGGTGTTTGAGTTTGGTTTTTAAGCAATAGATATGATTGTATCTGCTTATTTATGTCTATGAATGAATTTTTGACTAGTATGTGTTATTTGTTGGGTTGTTATGGTATTAATGGATTAAATTAGTCTTTTAGGTTATAAGGGTATTGATTATTAGGGTTTAGTGAATTAGTTTAGGGTGGTTGTTAATGTGATTTGAGTTGTTTTTAGCGAAAAGGTATGATTTTTTGACGGTTTGTCGGGTTGATCCGTTTAACCCCAACCATCTTGAAAATGACCCGTTTAACATTTAACGGGTAAGTGGGTTCAGCTTGCTTATTTCTGTGTCGGTTTTGGGTTATGTATCGTTCAGTGTTAGGAATTGCCACCCATACTAATTGATGGTAGTTTTGCTTTTGAAAGCTTATGAATTTGGGGTAGAAATATTAGGTTTCAACTAGAATTGTACGAGAGTTTAAACGAAATCACAAGGTGTTATATTGGACCACCAAGTAGAACTGTACTGGCTTTGTTAAATGCTTTTTGATCGTGCCCAAGTACATATGTGTGCTTGCATCTGATAGACATGAAAGATTGGGGTCTGACTTAAGGCTCTGTATTGAACCATCAAAAGTTTTCTATTTGGATTTGTTATATGTTTTTTGTTATCGTCTGTTGTAAAATGATTTATTGATCTTGGAACATCATATGTGCATCGTATATGCTTCTACAAATGGGATGATGGAATTGGTTTGTTTGTATAATACTGAAGTTGTGTGCAGTAAATTTTCTAGCTTTATGTTTTATCTGAATCTTCTATCTTATACTAATTTATTCTGTAATTTACTCAATTTGGTCTATATTATAAGATGGTAGTTTAATATTCATAGGGAAAAAAATGGACAGATACATATTTCAACCCGTTATATTAGCTCTTTTTAGACGGTCTAAATGGTTATGCGTTCAAATATCAGTAACATATGGGCCTGTTTTCATATTTCAGACAAATACATATATTTTAACGCAAAACAGGTGAATAGTGATTTTGAATTTTTTGCTCTATTAAATGTGTTTTTGCTACATTACAACACAATTTGTTGCTATGTTACTTTTATAAGGAAGTTTGCTATGAGCACTAGTTTGGGTGTGATAATGCTTGGACATTAGGCTGGGAAGTGATTCATTTGCTGTTTTTCGTGTATCTGATAATGCCTTGCCATGTTACAGTAAGTCCGGACAGTTTCATGATGCGTTGCCATGTTTTAATGTGTACCTTAACTGCCTAAGCTAGGCTACTTTTTGATTGTGGTTAATCGCCAAGTTAATCAGATTATAGGTTATATAGTTGTCAAGGGTCTTTTCTCGTTTCAGTAATAAATTGCATTAATATCATGTTTTTTCTGTTTCAGAATCCTCAGTCGACGGTTGGCTAAAATTTGGGAATCAAATACTATATCCATAGCATAATGGATCCTACATACACGGGAGAGATGTTAAGGTAATCGTTAGCGACATGTATTTATGTTTATATTACGTTTGGAAGTACTAGCATCGATAATAATATTTTTCTATGTGCAGACACTTGGAGAAGCAGGACGAACTCCTCATGGATTCTTATAGATCAATGTCTCATGAATTGCATAAACTTCAGGTGATTCATTTGCCATATTTAATTGATATTTCTTACTTACTAGTTTTTATAGGAGTTTATACAAGTAATTTACGTTGGAGATTATTAGAGAAATAAAAATACACTGTTAATTACAGTCTGAAAGAACTTTTATAATAGTTTATTATATTGAACACTTCCATCCCAATTCCCAAGTATTAATTATCTTTTAACTTTTCTGTAGGTCGAGGAAGAAATGTTAATGCGCAAGTTTTACGACCTCATGGCGGCTCAAGGACTAACCAAGAAGGTAATTTGTAATTGATGTACCTGGTCATACCGTGTTTTCTTTCATGTCACTACAGGACTTTCCATGTCAGGACTCAGGATATCGAATGAAAATGAAGTACTTCTTTTCATGACATATTTAAGAATTGGAATTACTTATATAGTCATTATCATTGTTGAAAAGAAAAACATAATTAAATTGATTTGAAACCAGTGAAATTAAATTGATTTGAAACCAGTGTATTTTTATAACCACGAAGGGTTAGTGTAGATCTATTCTATTTGGTATGTATTGTGTGCTTCATCATCTTAAGCTCATCTGCTGTTGTCTTCTTGCAGAAACAAGATGAAATCAAAGTTCCAGATGAAAGCGAGCCGCCACAAACTAAAGCATTGATTACTTCAGATAGCGACCCGGATAGTGGCGAGAAACAGTAATGATGCCAAATAGGGATATACACTTGTCATTTTCTGAGGTCTAATGCGCCTTGAGTTTTGGTTTTGGGTTAATGCTGTAAGTGGCACGTGTGGCACTTTTGTTTTACAATTGAGTTTCAGCTGTTTACTACAGATATGAGCCTTTTTTAATAGCCAAAATGAATCTAGAGTTATAATTTTCTCAAGCTGTTTACTGCAGATTTCTATCTTTTGGTTATTATAAAAGGTGACACATTGCTTAGACACCAAAACACCATACTAAATACATCTTACTGTATGCAGAGGCCTGCACATTGTACATTGTGTATAGAAGAAATGTAAACTATGTGATGTTGAAGGGTATCAGATCTAATAGGCCATGTTACACGGAGTCTTAATTACATACTATGTTCACATCAGCTTTTTTTCATCTTAGCACTTGTATAGTATCTAGAGACTTTCTAGCCAGGCCAAAGTCGGAAATTGTGGATTCATGCCTTGGATCCACAATTTTCATATGGATGCCTTGGATCCATATGGAAATTGTGGATAAATGCATGGACACTGTTTCTGTGTCAAGCATGCCCACTTTCTGAGTCCCTGAAACCATTCTTATTGGATGCATTCAGTGAGTGTAATGTATAAAGTCATTAGCCACTTCTCGATCGATAGTATCTTTATCACTCACTTTCTATTATAGTTTATAATATCTTAGTTATTCACCAAAAAAAATTGGCAAGTGTTTGGTGTATAGATCTGCCACAACCCGAAGCTACCTGTGATTACACACACACTAACTCCTGTCAAAAAGTTATCAAAGTTGATTAAAGAAGCATTCTAGAAAACTTGAATTTGTAAAATACATTCTTGTTCACTACTATTCCATTACCAAAATTTAATGCCATGTGGAGTAAATGTAAGCATTGAGATTGAGATAGCCAACTGCATAAAAAGACCAAGTGACACTCTTTGGATAATGTAATTGCTCTTTCATTTTTGTGGTTATTCACTTAGGTAAAGTCCTAAATCCAAAATAGATTGGTTCTGTTGGGCGACCGACCCTTACCTGAATTGTAAAACGTTGATGTAATTGTTGTAAGCTTCTTGCCTACTTAAACTAAATGCTGTTAAAAATACAGTTATTGCCCCTGTTATTTTTTATAAGATGAAACATAACATGTTACCCTATTTGTTTCATGTTTATGTCTGAGTTTATATCATGCGACTAACGATGCTTTAGTCTGAACATAATTTCGAACCAAGTCATCTATATTTTGGCCACAATAGCTTGAAATTTAAAAGTTTTATGTTCCATGAACTAGCCAGGAGATTTGACCAGTTAATACACATTTGAATGAATCATTGAAACTACTTGTGGTTTAATATGTATGTGTAATAATGTTTGTAGTCCAAAACCCAAAACAAACAGGAGAAAAGTCTTCCCAAACAAAATATGTCACAAACTCACAATCCTACATCTTTATCGGTTCAAACCAATGACTTTGAATATTATCCCTGATGTGGAAAATTTTGTTCATTGTGGGACAATAGTTTGTTCTATTATCATTATTATAATTATATCAAGTCTGTGTTTACGTTAGTACATCTGTCAAAAAATCCATATTCTCATATTTACTGGGAGAACACCTTGTGCATTTTTCTGTTGGTTTTCTCGTCTATTGACATGAATCTTATAAAGCATGTAAACAACAATTCTGTTTAGTTATGCATATAGAAAAAAGCGCATGTACCATAGGACTAGGAGTAGGACAATGACCAAAAGTAATTAGTAAAGGCATTAAAAAAAAAGTAGTCAGCTGCGGGCCAAAGTATTGTAATATTCATAGTTGACTGACTAAAAATCTCTGACTGATTCAAGTTTCCAACATATGAATGATTAATGAGCTCATGAGAAGGGTAAAGGCACAATAATGGCGAAAAATGACGAAGTTTTGCTAGGTGCATATATTCTAGTCTCATTCCTGACACTTTCTACTGCAATAGACACCATAGTAGCAAACCAGGCCATCAAAGATGGTGATACCATAGTATCAGCTGGTGATAATTTTCAACTTGGTTTTTTTAGCCCAAATAAATCACATAACCGGTACTTAGGGATATGGTACAAGAGGATCTCAACTGGCACTGTTGTGTGGGTTTCCAACAAGGAAATTCCACTTAACGATTCTTCTGGCGTGTTCAAACTCAGTAGAGATGGAAGTTTACTAGTTCTTGGTGGTGATGATACTGTGATCTGGTCATTTAATTCGACGGTATCTGTCTTGATTAGTCCGGTGGCACAACTTTTGGATACTGGAAATCTAGTTGTGAGGGATGCAAGAAGTGTTGACCAGGAAGATATAATCTGGCAAAGTAACCCATCTTATGATGCCTGTATTCGTAATGGAATTTGTGGACCTTATGCAACCTGTAACAGTAACGAATCTCCTGTGTGTAGTTGTCTAGATGGTTATAAACCAAGAAAGTCAACCAAGAAAGGCAAGACAATGGGAGATAGCAGATTGGTCAGGCGGGTGTATACGGAAAAATCCCTTAAGTTGCGTCATGTCGGATGGCTTTCTGAAAATGTCAAATGTGAAATTTCCAGAAACACGGTTTTCATGGTACAATATGAGCATGACACTTGAAGAATGTGGAACGGTCTGCGATAGGAATTGCTCTTGTATGGCATATGGAAATTCAGATATTGCGACCGGATGCTTGCTATGGTTTGGTGATCTTCAAGACATGAGAGTAACTAGTGGAGAACGAGACCTATACGTAAGAATGACAGCCTCTGAATTAACAGGTAAGGAAAGACCTTAAATAATAGTTAATGATGATTACAAACCCTATATAGTGTGCTTAATCTTTAGATTATTAAACTTTTGAAGTATGGGGATGAAGATATTTTGGTAGTAATCTCATTTGGTTATTCATACTATGAAACTATCTTTCCCTCTAATTTATGTATTATAAAAATTTTGTTTGCTGTAAATTTATAACTTTAGAGTACGTGCTTTATATGTCCTCCAAAAGTAGAAGCTTTATTTAATTTCTGGAGTATGTAATCATGGTATTGTATCTTGAGTCTTGACTTGATGGGTGTACCTATTGGTTATTAGTTAAAATAACTTCAATTTAATGTGTGTATGCGTCATTTTATTGATATAATCATCGCAGCTTCCTATTCTGGGTCCAACAACAACAAAGTAATCAAAGTGGCCGTGCCAACTGTGGTAAGTTTTCTTGTTATAGGCGTAATTCTAGCTTTGTCCATTTGGAGAAAAAAGAAAAGATCATGGATGCACAGAAAAGGTTAGGAAACAATTCAGTTTGTAGTTCAAATCTTCAATATATAGCAAACAGCGAGTATACTTACATAATTTGAGGGTGTTCACCTATAGTCCTATATACAGATATTTGGTCAAATCTGAAGCACATTAATATTTGGTATTGTAGGTAATGCGTTGCAAACCCTTGATCAAGATTATACCAATGAGAGTCAGAAGGAGCCTGCAGAGTTACCGTCTTTCAGCCTGTCTAAAATTGCCAATTCTACGAATAATTTCTCGATCAACAATAAGCTCGGACAAGGTGGATTTGGTCCGGTTTTCAAGGTAATTAACTTATCTTTTAGGTGTCGATCTTGTTTAAATCAATTGTAGATAAGAACAAATCAGAATTACTATCCACTACAATTTTCTATGGATGGTCTTTAATACAAATTCGAAGTTAAGTTTTAATCCAAATAAATCAATAAAAGATATCATAGTCATTTCTCTGTTTGTTATGTGAGGGGTATCTTATGTATGTTTGTTACTATTTAATATTACTTTCACACTATCTATAATCTTTAGGGTGTGCTGGAAGGACGAGAAATAGCTGTGAAGCGACTGTCAAAAACTTCCAGCCAAGGGTTTGACGAGTTCAAAAATGAAGTAAGATGTATCGCCAAACTTCAGCATAGGAACCTTGTGAAGCTTTTGGGGTACTGTATACAAGGAGATGAATTCATGTTAATTTACGAGTACATGCCAAACAAAAGCCTTGACTCATTTATATTTGGTCTGATTCTCTTTAGATAATATTAATCAAAGATTTCTAATTCAATATATAATTACAGTGAGCATATTTCACATTTTAGATAATCTTAATGCAGATGAAGTGAAAAGTATGATGCTTGATTGGCCTCGTCGCTTCCACATTATCCATGGAATTGCTCGAGGGCTTCTTTATCTGCATCAAGATTCCCGCCTTCGTATTATTCATAGAGATCTAAAAGCTGGAAACATTTTACTTGATCTAGACATGAATCCCAAAATATCCGACTTTGGTTTGGCTAGAAGGTTTCGAGGACATGAGAGTGAAGCAAATACAAACAAGGTCGTTGGAACTTTGTAAGCATCTATAAGACTATAAACTTTATATCTAGTCTGTTGATTCGTGTTACATTTCTTTTAAATCAACTTATATGGGCAATAATATCAATTCAGGGGCTACATATCTCCAGAGTATGCATCGAATGGGCTCTTCTCAGTTAAATCGGATGTATTCAGCTTTGGAGTTTTGTTGCTAGAGATAGTGAGTGGGCAGAAAAACCGTGGATTTTCTCATGTGGAGCATAATGATAACCTTCTTGGACATGTAAGTTCGAGCAATACAATTTTCCTTTTTACTAACAGTACGATATTGTGATGCTTATGGGTATGTTTGAAAAAAATCGTCGCAACTATTATGGTTTGCTGTGAGTTGAAGCTATGAGGTGTGAGTTGTAGCTGTAGTAGCTGTTTTAATTAACATGTTTGGGAGAAGTAGTTTATAGTTTTAGATAGTAGATGATGTAAAAGGACACACATAATTAAAGCTCCAATACATAAAACACAGTTATTGAAGGGTAAAAGGGTAATTTAGCTTCGTTAGAAGCGCCGGCTTATATTGAAGTAAGTAGCTTATTTCCAAAACCAAAACTAAATACTTTCATCCACACAAGGAGCTTTGTCTTTGATGAGAGGTTATCTTACAAACATAAGTCAACCAGCCACTCAAAATGCCGTAAAGCTGTGTGTGCCAAGCATACCCTATGTATATGAGATATCTCAATATTTTTCCTTGTTGATAATATGACTCAGGCATGGAGACTCTATAGAGCAGGAAAGTCTCTTGAGCTCATTAGTGCACCTTTACGAGACTCATGTGTCGACTTCGAAGTAATTCGAGCCATACATATTGGTTTGTTATGTGTGCAAGATCTTGCAGAAGATAGACCAACTATGTCGTTAGTGGTATCAATGTTGGATAATGATGGTGTATTACCACCTCCAAAACAACCTGCTTTCTTCTCAGAGAAAAGCCCAGCTGAACTGAGCTCAATTCCTTCAATGGTATCATCTGTTTCTGTCAATAATGTCACCATAACAGTCTTAGATGCTCGTTAGAGAAAAATAAAGCAGAACCCATTCTTTTTGTTGATACGCATATAGTATTTTCCTTTTTGAATCCCATGCAGCTCATTTTTGTTGCGATGATAAATAATCGTATTATTCGTATATATGTTTAGCAACAAGCCTATAGTTTGTATGTTGCAAATTACACTTTATCAGATGTGTAATGTCACTGTTGTTGGAAAGTTATGCAGTTAAACTACATACTATTTTTTTTTATTTATTAGTTTCTTTTATTTAAGTGGACACCTTTTTAGGTCACTACTATGAATTGAAACATCAAACTTAGACTTTGTTACCAACAGCGCGCATATGAATCATGTTTTTAGTTTATTGATTGTTGCAAGTTCCTTTTAAGCACTTGGAATTATTGACAACTGAATCTAATACCTCTCATCAAACTCAAGTTACCGCAGCTAGTTTGCTACAGATTGCATATCTATTGTAAAAATGTTAAGCTTCATACTAATACCTCTCATCAAACTCAAGTTACCGCAACTAGTTTGCTACAGATTGCATATCTATTGTAAAAATGTTAAGCTTCGTTCTCAGATGATAATTAGTTATGCTCTTGAAGTATATGAATTCTTTTTGCTCTTTAAATGGAAGTCAGTATGCAATGCTATATCTTTTAGGTTGAGGTACTAATTACATTGGCACTAGCCAGAAGCCAAGTAGTTAAGATGAAAGGTTGATTGTAGAGCAGAGAACATGTGCATTGGACAAAAACGAAGCATTATATTCTCTGTTTGCACAAGAATAACAAACTGCTTTAGAAATAAACTAGCGGCCAATGCAAGAGTAATCAGCGCTAAGTTTACCGTCTGTTTTCTATAGATGGCAAGATGGTCGGTTGGGCTGGGTGGGTAACAAGTCAAAATGGGTTAGTTTTGAAAGATGCCAGCAGTTTTAGTACATGGCCAAACGGTTCCGGGTGAGTTAGTTGACACAAATGCTTTTTGTCCATTTTTTTTTATTAATATATAGAGTTATGATCAAATAAGAACAAAAATTAAAATGAGAATGATAAGAAGAAACCACAACCACACATTTTAGATGCACCTACAAACATGAATGCATCTCCCCTAGACCAGGAAAGTTGGTGCCCCACTAGGCCAAGAGAGTTGACGGAGCTATTAGTTGTGGGGTGGACAATGGCCGGTGCCAAAAGGCACCTGGGGTCAGGGTGTTCCCGCCAATCTACACCTTTTGTGGAATGAATGCATCTCCTCTTAAATTTCCCCCTTTATTTCAAATGTGTGGCTAAAAATCCTTCTTATTCTTCTTATTTTACTTTTTCTTCTTACTGGATTCCTTCCCTATATATATAATGTATCCAAAACTAGTTATAATGCCCGTGCACGCACGAGGTTTTTTCTGTGATTTTTAATAATGTACTTTTATTTATTAAAAAACAAATAGTTTATTTTTTGTTTTCTGTTTTTACTATGGGTTTTAATTTTGGTTTATAATTATGCTTGACGTACGTGGTAAGGGTTCATATATAATTTTTACATAATTAAATAATATGATTAGACGACATATTAATATGCTCGGTAAGGCATGAGTTCGAATATCATAAGTGTTTCTTCATAGAAACGCTTACGAATTTGATCAGTTACTCTTAATGCTTTGTGTACTTTGAATTAAATTATTGTTAACTAATGTGTTTCGTTAGTTTTTTTTAATATATACTTTGTATAAATTTCGATTTACCTAGTTTTTATTGTTTTAATTCCTTAAGTCTATATTTGACAATATCGTGTGGCTTTATTAAACAATTTTAGACTTTCGTGCGTGCAAGGCTTTGCATAAGGTGCACTAATAGAGTTTTGACATAAGTTGCACTAACCTGGTTTTCTTAAGGATCATTTAATAAATATTTGTGTAGTTTTATAAAAACAATTATAAATAAAACATGTAAAACCAACATAACATAATATATATAGGTCAACAGTGACGGAACCAGGGGGTCCAGGGACACCCGTGGATTTTTGTAGCGTAGTGTTAATTTTGTTAAAAAAACCTTGATTTTTCTTAAATGCACCCAGTCCCTAAAAATTGTGTTTGTAGTATTATTTAGTTTATTCTAAGTGCACTCGGTCATTTTGTGTCCTGGTTCCGTCCCTGTAGGTCAACAAACCATTTAATGATAGCAAGGCCAACACTGGCAGTTTGGCACCATGGTCTTGCTTGGCTTTATGTCTCATGGTACCGAATAGGCCTCCAATGACTTCATATCATACTGAACATGATATGACCACCTTTGTTCTCAATGATGAAGGCTTTGAGCTTCGGCTTGGTTGTTTTAAGTGCAATGTCATGCTCCTTTGGTGTCAAATGGATACATATTTGTCATTTTCTCTTAGATAGCCAAAATCATCAAGAATTAGCTAGAATCTTTCGTATGTTGCGGTTGTGGTCTTGTGGATTAATCTAGCATGGAAGTATCGATGGAGAAATAATGGGTAATTTATGTCTTTTCGTTTTCAACTCAAAGTGAGCGTTTATACCATGTCGTCTACTTCGGATCGCATTTAACTATTTTGTATCGGGTTTTACTACATTTGATTTAGAGAAATAACATTTCTTCCTACTAAACAGTATTACTTATCCTTTAAAGGATTGTGAAAAAACTGATGCTTTAGATGAAAGAAGATAATGAGTGAAATACATATGTTATATTTTTATTTGGGTATAAGGATAAGTAAAAACAAAATGTAAGAGGATACAATAATACTCTTTAACTAAATGTAATTAGTAGTATTGTAGACTGTAGTAAAATTACCTTTAGTAATTTTTAGCATTCAAATTTGTCTCAATAAACAACTACTCCTCTGCACACACCCTCTTTTCCGGCCCATAACTTATTTACCATGTATCCCCTATCGAATTACCAAACCACCATTTTCCTTATCATTCCAGCGAAAAACCAATGGTATATTAAATGGTTACAACGGTACATTTGTAAAACACATTAGATAAGCTAGTAAATGAGAAAATATTCTTCTATTTGGTTAGAAAATTTACATTGATTCGAAAGAATTTGGAATTACTAATGAACACCCACGTAGGTAAATCTACAATTTTCTTTTCATCTGTACGACTATTTTGTACAAAGAAGAAGAAAACTAATGATGTATACATAGTTGAATACTTAACCTACAAAGAATGCCTAACACTAAAATCAAAAGAACCATTAAGTTTTAATCAAATAGTTTTCTATCTAAAATAGATTGAGTGATTGTTGTTGAAAATATTTGCAACCAAGGCTCACCGATCCAATAAACGGACTTGACTGTGCTTTATAAATTAGAACGAACTGACATGCCAAATATGAATTACAGAAATTAGGAATAAAATAAAATTTGCATTAACTTGAGCATCTTCATGTAAAACACAAATAACCATGGTTTTTGACATGTCCAAAAACCAACTTATTCCAAGTATTCGAAACAAAAAGCAGCAAAACCAAAATGTTATGGTATAAAAAGCAATTTAAAATAAGAATTATGTTTAGCTCACTCCTCAGTCTTAACTTCGACCATCGGCTTCTTCATTTTGTTGCAAGAAGCACCACCTTTGTCGTAGTTTTCCAAAACAGTAATAGAATGTTTTCCAGAACTTCCTTCACCACCGCTTCCACCGGTACCAGACACTTCATTCTCTTTCAAAGGGGTTTGAACATCATTAACAAACTAATTATCATGACCTTCTGATCTTATCTTTTTAGGGGAAATTGAATCGTACACAATGTGAGGCTCTGACCATGGTTTGTGCTCAGGTATGTATATTTTGACACACTTCGGTAAGATATGGGGGTAAAGGAGTCGGATGGTGAAGAAGTGATGGTAAAAAGTGGGTGCTAATACGCCTGCAAGCCATTACTTTGTTCCAGCCCCTATATGATACACTATATTTAAGACTCGCAAAATATATGCCAAATGTTAATAATATTGAGCCGTTAAAACATGATCACGTCAAAAGTATTAGTTTTGAAATGATGTGTTCTATATGTGATGGTCTAGAAGTCGTCAATCCACGGACATTACAACAAAATTAAACCTTACCTTGGATATGCGAACAGCCTGCTTTATTAAATTGCTCAATTGTGTGGGGCAAGACTTGAAATTCAGGTGTTGGTATATGAACTAAAGCAAAATGTTACCAACACATACATTTGTATCCCCTGCTTTAATACCATCCTCAGCCTCTTAAGTCTAATAGTCTAACATGAAAGTTAATAACACTCAGTTCTCATAACAACTATAATTAGAATCAACCAGTGGCATGTTGTAGATCTAAAGTACAGGTGACCCATCTCATTATATTGTATAACATGATTACGATAGCATTCATCGAAACATAATTTATGGATAGCTAGTAGCTTACTACTGACAAAAAGCATCTATTCATTGTGCAACTGCTCATCTTTCCAGGATGTCTGTCACATGAGCTCCATACATATATACCTACACGAATATAAAGCTTAATGACACTAAGCATGCAAAATCTTCGGGTTTAATGGAAACTAAACTACATTACCAGAAGGCTAATATCAACCCACCTAATTTACATATGAACCATGCTTGCATAATTAGATACAAAACATATTTACATAGAACTATAATAAGATCATTTATGTGTAGCTCATAGTTACCAACACAAAGTCACAACACATCCATTGCTAATACAAAATAAATAAGGATCAAGACCACAGTGCCAATAACCTCATATATATGCACCGAACTACTATTAGGTTGCCTGATGTACTTGTCTATAGAGCATATAACACTCTCTGTTAGTATGTAAGAGATATGACCTATAAGTGTTTATGCTTTCATAAATTTATATCATATTATAGTGATCCAAACACCCCTTAATGCATCCTACTTACTATTTGTACGCTTTTTTGCTTATCCAAACACCCCCGAGTTCGCTAATAAAAGCAATATGATGTCGCAGTTTTAATGAGCAAAAATATATAATGAAGAAGATTGAATGCTCCTACCAAGAACAAAATTATTCTCACGGATAAAGTTGGTTACCTGCTTATAATAGAGTAAACAAACGGTTAAAAATAAGTAATCTATTTGTATTAATTAAGCAAATAAGCAAACAAATCAATCAATCCCAAACACATCCTCATTTACCTTTAGAAATATGCATATAAGCAGGTGCGTTCACTGAGGGTGAAAAGCAAGTTAGGCTGAAAAGCAAGTACGGTAGGTAACGTGTCAAACCCGGTAGTTTCATCCGCTAAAGAAATTAACATCTGCAGAAGAAAAAAAAAGCGCTCAGTTACATATAATTCAACATTGAGATACTAAAAATCGATAACATATATTTCGTATGCTAATTCCAAATTACAAAAATTAATGATTAGTCAAATTCTTTTTTTTTTTTTTTTTTTTTTTTTTTTTACTATTTATGGCCAGCCATCATTAAGATCTTTTCAAGGAGTTAGGAGCACGACTAAAGGTGTGAGAGGAGCACTAGCAATGTACTCCCCCAACACCCTCGGTTTGACTAAAGGTGTGAGAGGAGCACTAGCAATGTACTCCCCCAACACCCTCGGGCATTTACCAGCAAGAAAAAGGTTCACCACTTGGGTGATAGAAGCGACCAACTTGTCAGAAATAGCCACAGCTGCACCATTTAAACAATCCAAAAGGTGTTGGGCACGCAACCCATCCCGTCCACATGAAGTACCACGAGGGAAACTCTTGATCATGTCAAACCATTATTATTGTTATTATCATTATTTTCATTATCATTATCATTATTATTTTCACTATCATTGTCACTATCATTATTATTATCATCATTATTATTATTATTATTATTATTATTATTATTATTATTATTATTATTATTATTATTATTATTATTATTTGTCAAAAAACAAAGAGTAAATTACATGGATGGTCCCTAAGGTTTGTCCAAAATTTCACTCACAGTCCCTGAAAGTTTAAAGTTGCATGGATAGTCCTTATCTCTGAAAAGAATAACACTTATGGTCCTTTATTTAACTGGCGTTAAGTGAGTTCCGTTATAATTTACACTTTTAGCCCTTTTGGTTAAAGATCGTTGCATCGTCAATCCTTTATCATAACGAACATTTATAATTTAAAGATTTTCGACTTTAGGTACGTTTTTATACGTTTTCATCCGTTTTCGTCCGTTTTTATACATTTTCTTTCGTATTTAGAGGTTTTTATACGTTTTCGTCCGTTTTTCTTGTGTTTCTATACGGTTTCATCCGTTTTTATACGTTTTCGCCCGTTTGCTTACATTTTTTTACACTTTGGTCCGTTTTTATACGTTTTCGTCTGATTTTATACGTTTTTATCTGTTTTCGTCTGTTTTTATACGTTTTCATCCGTTTTAATACGTTTTTGTCCGTTTTTATTCGTTTTTGTCCGTATGTATACATTTTTATCCATTTTTATTCGCTTTCGTTTGTTTTTATTCATTTTCGTCAGTTTTTATTCGTTTTCATCCGTTTTTATCCGTTTTCATTCGTTGTCATCTGTTTTTATACATTCTCAATTTATTTATACGTTTTTATCCGTTATAATACGTTATCATCCGTTTTTATAAGTTTTCATCCGTTTTCTTCCATTTTTATGCGTTTTTATGTGTTTTCATATGATTTTATCCGTTTTCATATGTTTTCACCCGTTTTATAGGTTTTTATCCGTTTTCGTCCATTTCCATATGTTTTTGTTCGTTTTTATACATTTTCGTCTGTTTTTTTACGTATAAAAACGGATAAAAATGTATGAAACGTATAAAGCGTAAGAAATTGTATAAAGACGGATTAAAAGTGCGAAAAACGTATAAAAACAGATGAAAACATAAGAAAACGGATACAAACGGATGCGAACATAAGAAAAACGTATAGAAACGGACGAAAACATATGAAAATGGAGAAAAACATATAAAACGGATGAAAACGGATAAAAACGTATGAAAATGTATAAAAACGGATAAAAACGGAAGAAAAACGGATGAAAACGTATAAAAACGGACGAAAACGTATTAAAGCAGATAAAAACGTATGGAAACGTAAGAAAACTTATAAAAAGAAATGAAAATGTATACAAACAGACAAAAACGAATAAAATAGACGAAAACGGATAAAAATGTATAAATACGGATGAAAACGTATAAAAACGGACAAAACCGAATAAAAACGGACGAAAACGTATAAAAACAGACGAAAACATATGAAAACCGATGAAATCTATAAAAACGGTTAAAACGAATAAAAATGTGAGAAAAACGTATAAAATCAAACGAAAATGTATAAAAAGGACCAAAATGTAAAAAAAATGTAAGCAAATGAGCGAAAACGTATTAAAACGGATGAAAACGTAAGAAAAACAGATGAAAATGTATAAAAACGGAGGAAAACGTATAAAAACGGACGAAAACGGATAAAAACCTATAAATACGAACGAAAACGTATAAAAACGGACGAAAACGGATGAAAACGTAAGAAAACGTATAAAAACGTACCTAAAGTCGAAAATCTTTAAATTATAAACGTTCGTTATGATAAAGGACAGACGACGCAACGATCTTTAACCAAAAGGACTAAAAGTGTAAATTATAACGGAACTCACTTAACGCCAGTTAAATAAAGGACCATAAGTGTTATTCTTTTCAGAGATAAGGACTATCCATGCAACTTTAAACTTTCAGGGACTATGAGTGAAATTTTGGACAAACCTTAAGGACCATCCGTGTAATTTACTTAAAAACAAAGGTTAAAGTATTGAGATTTTATTAGCTATTTACAAAAGCAAACGATTACCTGCTAACCCGAATAGAAGCTGGATTTAGTTTTGGTTTTCCCTATTTCCAATTTAATTAGCATACCGGCAGCTAACTATTTTTTTTGTTGCGTTTAGTTTTCCAAGCATTAGCTATTTACTTGTTGCTTTTTGTTAACAGCATTTTTATAAAATATTACTCCAAAGATTTAAAACATGAATATGATATGAAATTGAGAGTAATAAAAGTCGAACTAAAAACAAAACGCGTCTCCAAAGATTTAAAACATTAATATAATGAAATTACTTTGTTATAGCAACTTTCTCAAAATAATCTCTTTTAGCATGTCAAGTTCTTCGTGTTTAAAGCAAGGTTGTCAAGATCGGGATCCTACCCAGGATCGTTTTCATCTTTGCAAGATCGTGATCGTAAGATCGGATCGGGATCTTAAGATCCTACTCTAATGTTATTTCTTAATAGTTTATGTAATTTTATACAAATCTACAAATTCTAATACATTATAACCACAAAATACTCTGAATGTTTCATATAAATGTTGTCCTAAATTATGATTATAAAATGTTTAAAAAGATTAACATGTTGTTTTTTGAATTCTACAAACAAACAACCCATAAATTTGTAGTTTTTTAGTTTGTAATCCGAGAAAAGTAAGATTGGATCGGATTAGATCGTAAGATCGTATGGTCAAAATCGGGATCCTATAAAATCTTAAGCTTGCAAAGATCCTATGTAGAATTCGGATCGTTTTTGCTTTGCAGTATCGTAAAATCGTAAGATCCTAAGATCAGGATCGGGATCCTGACAACTATGCTTTAAAGAGCTAAATATAAAATATGTAATTGATGCACAAATCTCTAAAATCCATAAGACGGTCCTACTACTGTCAAAGAGGGTGGAAATCTAATTATTGGGCTAGTGGTGTTCGATTTTCTTTCAAATGGGCTGAAATAATGTTGACACTTGACACCATTAAATAAGTGTAAACCGACCAAGCATATGGTGTCTTGTAATTAAAAAGGGTTACTTGCATTATTATTATACATAGATTGTTTTTAAGAACCAAATTTATTTCTTAAGTTACATAGAAAATCTTTATTTTTCACAAAGTAATTTATTTATTTTTATTTTTTAAGGTACTAGTTTAAAACCCCATGTATAAAAACAACGTGGCTCAACCTTAACCCAACCCAAAACTTTTAAACCCCTATCTAAGATAGCGTGTTTTGACTCTGTGTAGAATGGTAATGATAATGATTAATTTGATTGATTCATTCCATGATAATATGATACAATATATATGATTACAAAGATCATTTTAGAAACGGCCATGAGCCCACGGGCTAACACTCTCCTGCAGTCTAAGCGGCAAAATCGCGAAAGTTCGGACTAGAGTAGTAAACTAGAAAAGAAAAGAAAAACAAAAAATTAACATAATAATGTGTGGATTTGTGACCTTAGCACAAATCACCAACACAACAAAAAGAGGAGAAAACAAAAGTTGGTTCTAAAACTTCAACCCCCAAAGAACCTTCCGAACAAACAGAGCGTGTTTTTCCTTAGAAAAACATAAAGATCCATATTTTTTTTGTCAAACAACTGCAGCCACCATTTTTTCTTCTTCGTGTGTCAAATGAATAAAAGGGATACTCATTTTATTAATTTGCGGTGAAAAGGTGTCTTTCTTGCTTCTTGCCGCAACTGTTGACCCAAGATTTATAAACCCTTTATGGAGATGGAGTGTATGATAGAAATAACAACTGTTGACCAAAGATTTGTAAACCCTTTATGGAGATGGAGTGTATGATAGAAATAAGGATATAAGTCCTTCGGACCGCCGGCCGAAGCCGACGGCCGGAAAAATTAAAGTGGTGGCTGAAAAGTTTAGGTTTAGTGTTAGAGATGAAGGGAAAAAAAAACTAATGCTATGATACCATGTAGAATGGTAATGATAATGATTGATTTGATTGATTCGTTTCATGATAATATGAGATAATATATATATATGATTACAAAGATCATTCTAGAAACGGGCTTGAGCCCACGGGCTAACATATTAGTGGATAATTAAGCCCAAGCCCGGTTTGTGGGTTTTGAGAATTAAGGTTTTACCATTATAAATACTGGTTATCAATAAAATTATACATACGAGGTTTTACTGTTCTAACATGGTATCAGAGCGGGTCTGATTCTCAGACCTAGGTGACTATGTTGAGCGCCTCCTTAGGCCGCCCCGTCAAACCCTAGTAAAAAAATAAAAATAAAAAATAAAATAAAAAATTCTTTATTATTGGAAGACGAGAGAATACATAGATATCACTATTTGTTCTAGGCGAGCGTGCGGAAGGAATAAAGGATTTAAATCCCTTGGCTCTTGATCTAATACAACGGTCACATTCTTTAGTTCGAAGACTACAATTTCCTTGTTCAGTTTATATATTATTGAGGTTCTTGGCGAGCGTGCATAATTAATAAACAAAGGAAGGTTAGGCTGCCCCCAGTAGGGGGATTCAATCCCCCTCATTTTCTCTGCCACGTCAGCTTTCTCTCTCCAGCGACTTTCAGGCGATTAGGTGCCCCAGTAAGGGCGACGAAGTTCATTTTTGTAGCTCGTTTTTTTGGTTTGACCGGTGACGTCTCTTCTCGACATTCTTCTTCTTCTACGTCATCAAGGTTAACCGAATCGTGATACGATCCATGAGCCGAACCGGTACCCGAACCGTGATACTCTTGAGCCGGATAACCCGATCCGGTTCCAGCATAAAAATTAGGATTGTTGTATAATTGGTCATCGAAATCAAAACCCTCAAGATTGATACGGTTAACCGGAGAATATTCTTGATAATTTGAATATGAAGACGTTGATAAATCCATTGTTGGACGGTACACAGATTCGGGTGACCCATACATAGATTGGTTGCTTCGACGGGAGTAGCTTTGTTGTTGGTGGTGGTGGTGGATGTTTTGATGCGGTAGAACAAATGGACGATTTATACAAAATAGATTGTTAGGTTGTTGTTGTGGAGCTTGTTGGGATTGATATTCGAAAGCAGGGGGTTGGAAATTGATTCTTGGTGAGACACCGGTTAACCGGAAATTCGGATCCGGTGTTAAAATATGCGGGGCGTTTTGTGCCAAACGGGATTTTCGGCCTTTGGTTGGTGGTGTTTTCTTAGACATTTTTTATAGAGAGGATTGTGAGATTTTTGATAGAGAGGATTGTGAGATTTGTGCGTTTAGTGTGTAAATAAGTTGTGTATTTATAGGATAGTTTTAGTAGTATTTTTTTTAGACCAAACGGTCGAAATCTTTAATTTTAAACGGTTACATTTTTTTTTGGACTTCAACGGCTAGCAACAAGAGAGTATATTTTTGCTTTGTTCTTATCGATCGTCCACACGAACGAATCATGTTTTTTTCCTGGCGATCGATTGCCTCCACAGCAAGGGGATCGACATGAAATCGATCGCCCTATGCCTCGATCGATTGGCGATTAGGTGCTACTGCATTCAGCCTTAAGAGTTGTTTTGTTCCTCTTTTGACGTCTAGACCACAACATAAAATAAAAAAAAAATAAAAAAAAAAGTTATGAACCTGTTTCTTGTTTGCTTTATATGTTAAAGTTATTTAATTGTTTGCTTTTGTTTTAGGTCGAATCCACGATTTTTGTTGGTGTCGAATCTAGGGTTTTTATTTCCGAGACGACTGTTTGAGATACTTTATTTTATTCTTCGGATACTTTAGTTATCCGTAAACAAAAATAAAATAAAAATAGAATAGGGGATACTTTGGGTTATCCCGTTTTATTTTGGTTATTGTTTTATTTTGCTTTCTTAGTTTACTACTCCAGTTCAAGTTTTCGCGATTTCGCCGCTCGAACTGCGAGGGAGTATTAGTGGATAATTAGGCCAAGCCCGGTTTGTGGGTTTTAGGAATTAGGGTTTTATCATTATAAATAATGGTTATCAATAAAGTTATACCTATGAGGTTTTAATGTTCTAACACTCTGTGCCTAGCCCGACCCGTATTTATAGCTCAAGGATAACTTCGTCAAGATGATAAAGTGTAAACTTTTATTTTTTTTTGTAGATTCAACTCAAAATCATAAACTATTTGCAATAAGTTTCAAATGAACAAGTTTTAGATGAGCATAACTACTCCAATACCCCTTAATTGATTGTGTTTCAATTCATGTTTAAATCCTTATTGATTCCTTTTGTAATAAAAAAACTATATATTATTACACAATCCTTATTTTTTTAAATAAAGACCATCGATGCAACTAGTTTGAAAATTAGGTATCATTGGTGTAATAAAATCGAACAGGGACAACAAGTGTAAGTTTAGATAAACCACAAGGACGAAACATGTAAAATTTTCTTTCTTATATGTCATTTTTCACTTGCATTTTATACATGAACTATTTTTCCAAATATATTTTATAAACAAATGCGGTAGCTTAGAGTTATATATATTATAAGTTCAACATTTCAGCTTGCAATTTTGAATAAAAGTTCCGGCTCCAACTAATTATGTTTCTTACTATTATACTCACAAAGTTTAAAACTTAGATTGTGTTTGTTTTCCTAGGTGTTTTATATGGTCTGCAAAACAATGTCTTTAATAGAAGAGATGGATCTCGAGTCTTTAAGATACAAGAAGTGATAATCAGACAAAAAAAATCTACAAATTTAAAGAGAAAAAAGTGTTATTTTTACCTCTTATGTCTAAGAATAAACAAACACACTTCTTTTACTTCATCTTCCCACTTGTAGAAATAAGAGGAAAAAATAAACGCATATATTTTATTTTCTTTTTCTGTCTGCAGACATAACAGGAAAAACAAACGCCCTTCTTTCATTTTTCCTTCTTGCTTGAAGACAAAAGCGAAGAAAATTTGATTTTTAAGAAGAACAAAGAATGTCGTCTCGCACTTAAAGTTGGAATTATTAATCAAATTCTTAATAGCTTTTTCCCAAATAAAGATACTATGTTCATTCATCCAACTTATAAATAATTTCAAGAGTAAGGATCAGATGAGAAATAAAATTAAAATGAGAAGAGTGAGAAGAAACCACAACCGCACATTTCAGATGCGCCTAAAAATATAGATGCATCTCCCCTTATATTTCTGTTTCTCATTTGAAATGTGTGGCTACTATTTTTTCTCATTTATCTCATTTCAATTTTTCTGATTAGTAGATTCATACCCATAATTTCAAATGCATCAAGTACTTGACTAACTAAAGAAAATCTCCCAATCATAAACATGCACGATGAATGATTTTCATGACTATTTTTTGACTAATAGTGTTGATGGGGACTTGGACCAAACCACAGAAAGTGATTAAAAATGTTAGGTTGTTGATGTGCCACTTATGTCAAAAGATCAAATATATCTGGTATGTTAGAGCATTTACAACAATAACGCCGGAACCGGCGTTAAGGTCGCGTTAACCGGCGTTATTCGATGTTATTGATGGAGGGTCGGTGTTAAACCGGCGTTATTGGGGCGACGTTAACCTCATAACTTGCGTTATTTTCCTTTTTTTTTCTTTTTTTTTTTCATTTATGCCCCTAAATGAGAGGTTGTTTTTGTAAATTGTTGGAGTGTTAAAGTTTAACTTGGGAATCTTATTGTTGTGGGTGTTTTTTGGGGATGTTAAGGTGAAATGTTAAAGCTGATGTGGCGCTGACGTGGTACGGTGTTATTTCATAACTTGGGTTACCATTGTACATTCTTAATAATGAGATTTTACCCATTTTGACTAAAAAGCTTTTCTACTCAGGTAAGCCGACGCTTCAGTTTTAGGAAGATTCAAAGTTCAGTTGTTCGTCTAACAACAATCAATACTCGCGAAACTGATTTTGCAGTAGACTTCACCTACTTACGTTATAGACCAAGACTAGTTTTTTTTTCAACGAAGATTTACGCTTTTTATACCAAAAACCAAGCCACTGCAATGATATATAAGAATTCTAGTGCAATGCTACTATATTATATTACCTTTTTCTTTCTAAGTATAGGAAATTCTAGCGCAGTAGACACCATCGCCATGTATCAAAACATCAAGGATGGCGAGACCATTGTGTCAGGGAACGACATATTTCAACTAGGTTTCTTTAGCCCAGGAAATTTAAAAAATGGATACTTGGGGATATGGTTTAAGAACACCTCACCAAATACAGTTGTAAGGGTTGCAAACCGCGAAACTCCACTTACAAATAGCATGGGCATCGTCAAGTTGGACCGCCAAGGGATTCTGTCTATAATTAATGGTGGTGGGACAGTCATTTGGTCATCCAACTCCTCACGATCTGGCACACATGTCAATTCCAAAGCACAACTTTTGGGTAATGGCAATCTAGTAATTATGAAAGAAAACAATGTCGTTTGGCAAAGTTTTGATTACCCTGGAGATACATTCATATCCGGAATGAAATTGGGGAAGGACCTCATAACGGGAAGAGAGATGTACCTGACATCTTGGAGGAGTGCGGATGATCCTTCCGTAGGTGAGTATTCAATTAGGTTCCAAATGGTCAAGGGTAAATATATACAAGTATATATTAGGAAAAATTCTGTTATTCAAACAAGGATCGAGCCGTATGATGGTATAGAGTTTGCTGGCTTACCAAACTATAGACGTAAATTGTACATAGTTGATTTGGTTATCAATCAGAAGGAGATGTATTACGCCTATACTTCAAATAGCATAACATTCTCTTTAAGGTCGTTAGTAACTCCTAGTGGGAAGCTTGAGATCTGACAACTAAATAAGCACAACCAAGAATGGATGCAGGATCTCGCCTTACCCGTGGATTATTGTGACAACTACGGACTATGTGGACCATATGGAAGCTGTAGTACTGCCAGTTTTCTTAATTGCGCATGCCTGAAAGGGTTTGAACCAATAAATTCACAGGATCTGAATCCAGACAATTGGACTGCCGGATGTAGACGGAGTAGAGCTTTGGATTGTGGGCCTGGTGAGGGATTCCTCAAGTTAGTAAGCATGAAATTGCCAGACACACAGAATGCTTTGTTTGATGACAACATGAGCCTCCAGGAATGTGAGGTAGCTTGCAAAGATAATTGTTCTTGCACTGCCTATGCAAATCCAAACATGACTGCAGGTGGAGTTGGATGCTTGCGATGGTTTGGTGATTTAATTGACACCCGAGTTTACTCACTAAACAGACAAGATCTTTATCTTAGACTGGCGGCCTCTGAATTCTTAGGTAAGCTAATATATGTACCTAACAAATCAATTTATATTGATGAAGCTACAATATGATATATACTGTGAGGTCCTCTTTTAATCCATTAATCGGTTATAGTAATGTTAGCTTGAAATTGACAATTTTGTTTATTTCTATATGATTTTTTATGTGATGAAATTTTGAGACCATACATATAGGAAGACTGCATATTAAGCTTTCAGGAATTTAAGTATATAGCAAATGTACTAAATATGTTGAGTTGCTTGATAATCTAACTTATTTTTTGAGTTGTTTCAAGCTTAGCACACCCCTTGCAAAAATATACCGCTTATCGTTACTCATCAACTGAGGTCATTACAGTTTCACAGTCTAGATATAAAAAAGGAAAAAAAAGTACTGATCGTGGTTATATCAACTTCATCAGCTATAGTGCTTCTGATTGCACTGGTTTACGTGTGTAGAATTGTAAGATATAGGATTTCACAAACACATCCAACCATGATCACATGAGGCGTTAACAAGTTTTAGAGAGAGAAAGTTCTAGTGAGAGAAATGAAAGAGAGTTGGGAACTATGTGAAACAAAGAAAAATGGTATTGAAGCTCCAACCCTCTACCTTGGGAGGTAGAGGGTATTTATAGTGTCTTACAATAAACGCCACCTACGGGCTGTGGATCAGGCATACAGTGGGTAAAGACCCGTCCGTCCTCCACGGTTTTACTTAACTAACAACTTACTAACATTAAATAACTACGACTACGAGCTTTCTAATGATTACACATACTTGAGGTGACCGACACTTTAATGACTGAATTTTCTAATTCCTAACAATCTCCCCCTAAGGGAGGTCACCTCAATTTACACAGAATACAAACAAATATTACATTAAGATTGTTCTAGAATTCTTTTTTAAGTTCTTTGCTCAGTAGCTCGTAGTCTTTGATTCTTTATGTTATCCATGTTTGAATAATTCAAGTGGAGGTCTTTAACTGATCCACGTGATGATGAGTTTTGAGCCAACTTTGAGATCATCAGCATACATAAATCTCTGACTCTTCCATTGTGGTGTTGACATTATGTGACGTTGTGACAGTAGACCGACATGCTCACATTCTGGATCATGATTTCTTCTTATCAGAGTAGCGGAAGCTTTAGATAATTCATGATATTTGCAGCAGCGTAGCAGAAGCATGGAGTGAGAATATCATAGTCATTGATGCACTAATCATTATTTCTTTTGTAATGAATGTGTTGTGTGAGCATGCGGCTATGGATTGACCTCTCCATTCTGATCAGCTTCAAACGTTGGGTGTACCTGCCTACAACAGTTAGCAATAAAGCGCACGAAAGTGTCTTTGATCACTTTCGTTGAATTGAGGTACACGGCCCACGGTTCCCCGTTGATCAGTACAAGTACTTCATGTGATCAGGTATAATTTCGAAGAACCTCCTTGACAGGGTTTCGCAGCTGCTCTAGCTGTTCTCAAACCGAAACATCTCAAAGAAGACAACACGGAGTGAGTGAACCAACGAATTTGAGATTCACTGATTGATGAAAAGAGATTTGAAAAACAATCGTGTACTGCTCAAAATAAAGTGTTTTTGTAATACAACGAATGTTTTAACGTAAATCAATTGTCAATCATAAACACCTTTTCTTTTTGAGATATTAATACACAGTTGATGTACTAGAGAAAAGATTTTTAAGCACAACGACCGGTTTTTCAAAGATATCCTCAATCCATAACCTGAACCAGGATTGATTCAAGAATTTGAATCGCCCCATTGTTTCTGTTCAGTTGTCACATGGTTGATCTATTGGATAGATCTCACATGCCACCTACCAAGAGCTTGTTTGATGTTGGCTCTAGAAGGCTTTCCATCTTCATTGTGAATATGTTAGTATATCACTCAGATGTTCTGGCAATACGACAAGGATAATGCGTAGGACTCTAAAAGTATATTCTCTCTTTCCACATTGTGTGAAACAGAGAGTCTTCATTGATTGTGTCCTTTGTTGGAATCACTCCTAAACAGTATTTCAAGTATTTATATTTCATATGTAATAGGTAGCTTTATTATGGCCTTTATGTTTGTTTAAGGTCCAGCTTATGTAGAAGGCCCATAAGCTGAGGCCCAAGCCCAATAAGGAATAGGGAAGGAGAGGGAGTGTTGCCCTAGCTCCTTGCCTATATAAACTATTGTAAACCCTCATTTGAGGGTTGGTTGTTCAATTTACTCTTTCACTCATACATTACGCCTAACCATTTCATACTATTGTGTGTGTGTGTGCTTGTTTACTTGTTCAATCGCCTTATCTCTTCTCTTATAAGCTTGTGTTGTAAAACTAGTGACCTAACAGTGGTATCAATCGCCAAATAGTTGGGTGTACTCGTTTGTTTTTGAAGTTTTGGTTTGGGTCTTACGCGTAAAGATAACACAATCTTTGGTTCGCTTAAAAACTGATTTTTTACACTTTTGAATCCAAGATTCTTGTACTTTCAACGTTATTAGGTGTTAAACTATTGGTTTTTGGCAAAAAGTTTGGAACTTTACGTGTTTTTCCTTGTTTTTAAGCTTGTTTTTGTACGCAAGTGTTATCCTACGCGTAACTGTTTTAAGTGCTTTGGATCATCAAGTTTCACACTTTTGTGTTATTTTGGTGTTATTGAAGCTATTTCAACACACAAAAACTGGTTTAGAAACACATTTGGATAGAATCACAGTTACGAGTAATCTTACGCGTAACAAAACCCTAAAATTACGCGTAAGACTTTCCTTGGTTTGATCTTCAATTTTCTGGTTTATTCCGTGTTTTCTTACTTGGATAAGTTTGAAAATACGTCGACTTTGGATTTCTTTTGCACTGTGAAGTGTAAAAGATCACTTGGGATAAAACCCTAATCTTACGCTTAAGCATAAGCTTACGCGTAGAAAATATTACGCTTAAGATTCATCTTACGCGTAGACTTAGTCCTACGCATAAGGTAATCCTACGCCTAACTTTCTACGCCTAACTTACTGTTTACGCATAACATTAGTCTTTTTTCCTGCTTACGCGTAAGCTAAATCCTACGCATAACTATTCTTGTTACGCGTAACTTTTGGTGTTTTTACGCATAAGTGCTACTTGGTTCTTGTCATTTCTACGCCTAAGGATACTTCATCAACAAAGGTTCATTCGACTACAAAGATCCATTATTACTACACAAGTTTATCATCATGTCTCAACCACCATACTCTAACTACTTCCCTCACACTTATAATCATCAACAACAACAACAATTAACTCCACAACATCAACAATGGAATCAACAACAAGCCATTTATCAACAACAATTTAATCAGCAACATACTCCACAACTTGGTGCAATTCCACAACCACAAATGGTTCAACCACCACCAAGTCTTCAAACTCTACCCTACACAAACGATTTCAATCAACATCCATCACGAAGCACTATGAAGGAACCCACTTGGTTTGCAAAGATGTGTGAAGCTTTAAGCAGCCAACAATCAATTCATGAAGCTGGATCACTTGATAGACCTCCAATGCTCACTCCAGGAAACTACGATCAATGGGTGATAAGGTTCTTTAGGTTCTGTGATCTGAAGAAACCACATGGAAAGTTCTTAAAGAAGGTTATCTTGGAAGGTCCATTTGAGATGCCTACTGTCATTGTACCCGGAGATCCAAACGCAGTTCCACCAAGAGATGAACAAACCAACATTGCTACTGTTGCAGATTTAAATCCTACAGAACTTCTACACTATGAAGCTGATGAACTTGCAATGGAATACATCCTTTTAGGATTACCAAACCCAATTCTTCGTAGTGTTGATGCTCAAAAGACTGCACAAAAAATGTGGGATCATATTCGTCTTCTTATGGAAGGATCTGTACTCAATCAGGAGGATTTGGAATCCAAAATTTACTTGGCTTATGAACACTTCATGATTGAACCTGGAGAGACACTTGAGTCATATCATCACCGATTTTCAGACATCATCAATGATTTGGATAAACACAACATCATCATGCCAAGAATTGCAGTGAATACTAAGTTCCTGAGTAGTCTTGGTCCAGAATGGGAGAAGTATGTCATTTTTCTCCGTCAAGCGAAGAATATGCATCATTCTACTTATGGATTATTGTACGATTACTTGAAGCCTCATGAAAAGGAAGTTGATCGGGAAAGGATTCTCCGTGCTCAAATTACTAAACAGTCACAACCGGACAATCAACAACTTGCCTTGTATGCTCAACAGAATTATCCCTCTCAACCAGCAACTCAACCAACTGCTTCCAACACACCTTCACAGCAACAACCTCAACCTCAACAAAATCAATTGGTCCCATACAACAACAATGCTCAAGCATATGTCAGTGAAACTACTGAGGAAATCGATCCATTCGAAGCATTGCAACAAGGATTTGTGATGATTGCTAATGCTTTTGGCCGTTACACCAACAAATCCAACAATCGTATTCGTTCCTCATCTAACACACGGACTCAAGCTGTTGTGAACAATGGTCGTGTTGAAGTTCAAAATCGTGATTATGGTCGTCAGATGGGCGGTGGTCAAGGGTTTAATGCTGTGGGTAGGAATAACAACAGAGCTCAAGTGGTGGAACAGGGAAATGCTCAGAATCGGTTAAATGGTCTTAGATGCTACAACTGCAATGAGAAGGGACACCTGGCTAATGCATGCCCAAAGCCAAGGACTCGGGGCAGTGCTTATATCAAAGAGGCATTACTTTTGGCTCTTAAGGATGAAGCCGGTGGATCTCTCACAAACAAAGAACAGAGCTTTATGGCAGATGCAGACTCAGATGATGATATGGAGGACTTGCAGGCTAATGCAGCTGTTATGTTGATGGCTAATATGCATGAGCTGCACATGAGTGATACAGGCCCAGTGTATGACACTGATGGCTTGTCTCAGGTACCCGAACAAACCATCATCATATCTGAACTAATATCTCCGCCAATATCTGAATCCGGCACGGATCAAACTGTTCAAAATGAGTCTTCTACATCCTCGTCTGATGATTTTCAAATTAACCCTGTAGTTACATTTGACGATCAAGATGACCTTATGGTCCCCTTTGATAATCAAATTGACTCCGTGGTCGTACTTGAGGATCTAAAAAATGATCATGTTGAGACTCAAGTTGAACAAGATGATCTGTTGCCTCATCCGGATTTTGCTCGGTTAATTCAAGACCATAAAATCAAAATGGAGGAATGTTATGCATTAAATCAATCCTTAAAAAGTAAAAATGCACTGTTAACCAAGGATTTTGAATGTTTACAAATGCAACTCAACTTTTTCAAAACTCAAGAAAACCGTGAAAAAGGTTTTGAAGCCGCTTTTGCAAAATCTCATCAAAACGAAAAATATTTAGAGAGACAGATGCGTGATCTAGCCGCCTCGAAGAATGCTTTGTTGTCTGAATTAGAACAACTGAAACATGAACATAAAAAGCAAATTAACGCTCTCACCTTGGAAAATCAAAATGCTAAGGCTGAGTTGTTAAATTGTCAAAAACAGTTCTCCGCATACAAAAAGCATTCAACGAATCGGGTAGATGACCTTCTTGCAGAAATTCTCGGTTTGCAAAACAAAATTCAAGAGTTTAAAACGGTTGTTTACAAACATGGTGAATCAGTAACAGCTATTGAAAAGTTTACCTTAAAACCCAATCCAAATGGATATGGAAAAAATCTAGCTGATTACAAACCTAAGCTTTCACTAAAAACATTCAAACCAACTCCTGAAGTTTCCAGTGCACAATACAAAATTGATAATACTGTCATGAGTGTTGTTGAATACCATCGTCAAGAGGAATTAGATGCAGAAGACGAGAGTCGATCTAAATTAAAAAATGTTGTTTACAACAAACCTTTTAATTATAAAAACTCGGTCACTTTCGTCACACCAACGGATTCTCCTAACACACCAAGAGTTATCATCAAAACACCTGAGTCTTCTATTGTTAATCCCAAAACAGTCTTTGCACAAACTTACGGTCCTTTACCTTCCATTAGCGAAGTAAACTCACAACCTGAAAATCGAAAAATTCTTCGATATTTTGACATTTTCATGGCTGACCTCAAAATTTTACAACATGAGATAGAATATCGATCTGAAATCAAAGTTGAACATTTTCAATCGCCTCTGGCGCGAGAACAAAGAGACATTTTTCAGAAAAATCTTTTACCTAATGTTAAAAACTTGAAAAGTTGTGCAATTGCCTGGGAAAAGGATTTTCATAAGGAACTTGGGGTAATGAAAAACGTTTTCGAGAAAACAGAAACATCTATTACTAACACAAAACGGAAAAAGAAACTGTTGAGAAAAGATGTTGATCGACTCTTGGAAGATGTTATCTGTGCTGATATCCATAATGTTGTGCTATTCTATTCGTTGCCATATGCATCTGATCATATCTCTGCTGATATTGTTGAAACTGTTGCAACTGTTGAGAACACCGATAATGTGCTTCAGATCGAGTCTTTAAAAGCTGAAAATAAACGATTACACACGGAAATTTACAATGCAAAACGACGTCTACATTGGTGTGAAAAAGATATTCACAACCATCAACTTAGTTTTCAAAAGAAAATCGCTCAATTGAGTGCAAAATCTTCTGATACTAAAATTGAGCATCTGGATGATCAAAACGTGTCTTTGAAAAGTCAAATCTCAAAATATGAACAAGAACTTTTAAAAGTTAAACAGGAATATGGTGTCATATTTGATTTACTCAAAAAGACTCGAGATGAAGCATCAAACGAACTTGATCACTGTCTTGCTCACACTAGAGAAGTCATGAATTTTGCTGGTAATCTTCGTTCTGAAAATCAAGATCTGATTCACACCATCTCTAAGTTACGGGAAATGTTAGGAAAGTATGAACTACTCCCGCCTACTGTGATTAAGAGATTAGCACCAGTCACACTTAGTAATCGTGAACCTAGAATTCCCACTGCCAAATCACAAGTTGCTAATGTGTTTCCCTCTACTGAAACAGGAATAGTTGCATCTTTTCCAAACGTCCGCACTTCACAGCCTAGGAGCACTCAATCGAAGAATAGGAAGTTGCGACCTAAGAAAAGATCAATAAGGAATGCTAAAGTAGAAGAACACCCTAGGCATCTGAATAAAACTCAAGTTACTTCCACTATAGATGTTGCGTCTGGCAAATGTAATAGAAATAGTGATGTAACGAATGCTAAACCGTTAAGTACCTTTGATATTCAGTCTGATGCACCTTGTGATATTTGTCAAAAGAGTATGAATTCTGATTGTCATGACAAATGTGTTGCTAAAGCTATAATCTCTAGATTACGGAATCTTAAGAATCGGAATACCTCTAAGCCCACTAATCATTCTAAGTCTGTGCTTGGTAAACCACCTTCTTTAGATTCTAAGGCAACCATTGCTATCACAGTAGCTCCCACTACACCTCCTAAGAATGTAGTATCATCTAGTGCTTTCACTAAGACTAAAGCAAAGAGTAGTTATAGATGGCAGAAATGGATATATAACACACTAGGATTTAAATGGATGCCTAAAATTACAAATGTGTGTATGTCTAACATATCTGCTTCGGAACCCTCTCACATTTCGGGTTCCACATCTACTTCTATTCCATCTGTGTCGTCTGTGTGTAATGCAGGTGATACAGATCATTCTCTGGATTGTTGATAGCGGATGTTCCCGACACATGACAGGCAATCTTAAACTGTTATCAAACTTTATTTCAAAGTTCATTGGCACTGTCAGATTCGGGAACGATCACTTCGCAGCCATCATGGGCTACGGAGATTATGTTAATGGGAACATCGAAATCAGCAGGGTTTACTATGTGGAAGGCCTCGGTCACAATCTGTTTTCAGTAGGTCAATTTTGTGATGGAGATTTGGAGGTTGCTTTTAGGGAGAAAACTTGTTTCATTCGTGATCTACAAGGAAACGACCTTATGTCTGGCTCGCGTAATTCTAGTCTCTACACTATCTCTATGAAAGACATGGTTGCTTCATCTCCCATCTGCTTACTTTCCAAGGCAACATCAACAAAATCTTGGCTATGGCACCGTCGTCTCTCACATCTAAACTTTCAAACCATCACCAACCTTGCTCGACACAAACTAGTTGAAGGACTCCCACGATTCCGGTATTCAAAAGATCACCTTTGCTCAGCATGTGAACAAGGGAAAAACACTCGTGCTCATTTTCCTTCAAAGGTGGAACACAGCTCTCAGCATGTGCTTCATCTTCTTCACATGGATTTGTGTGGCCCGATGCGTGTACAAACGATCAACGGCAAACGCTACATCTTAGTAATTGTTGATGACTACTCACGATGGACTTGGGTCTATTTTCTTCGTAGCAAAGACCAAGCTCCACAAATAATCATCACCTTTCTCACAAAAATACAGGTTCAGCTCCGCAACACCGTCAGAATTATTCGGACAGACAAAGGAACTGAATTTGTTAACAAAACCCTTCGTGAATTTTATGAGAAAGTGGGAATTCAGCATCAAACATCTATTGCACGGACACCTGAACAAAACGGAGTTGTTGAAAGACGAAACCGAACGTTAGTGGAAGCTGCAAGAACAATGTTAATCAATGCTAAACTTCCAGATTACTTATGGGCAGAAGCTGTATCTACTGCATGCTATACTCAAAACCGTTCTATGATCACAAAACGCCACAACAAAACACCTTTTGAGCTTGTCCACAACTACAAACCGAACCTCAAACACTTTCATGTATTTGGATCCCTTTGCTATCCGAATAATGATCGTGATGATTTTGGAAAGCTCAAAGCAAAAGCTGATATTGGAGTCTTTATTGGATACTGTGACAATTCTAAAGGTTTCCGAATCTGGAATCGTCGAACTAAGGAGGTAATGGAAACGATTCATGCTCATTTCGATGAACTCACGGAAATGGCTTCTGAGTATAACAGCTTAGAACCCGGTCACAACCGTTTAAACTTCCCTCAACCCCCATCATCAGCTGAAGAAAGCCCTCAGCTAACTCGTCAACAAATGGAACGGTTATTTGCTCCTCTGTTCTGTGACGACATTGATGAATGTACTCCTGGTGTATCCGCTGTTTCCGCTGCACAACCTGATAATATTCCTATACCTGATACACCTGCTACTACAACTACTGTTGAAGATGCACCTACACCAATTGACTCCAACACAACAGTTGAACACACCGCTTCCAACAATGATGATCCAGCTGATGATATTCTGAATGAAGTACCCCCACCTGCAGATTTTGATCCAAATGCGTTCTTCAACCCGTTTGCAAATGAGACTGCTGCACCAGATGTTGCAGAATCTTCAACAAACCATTTGAATCCTCAGAATCTGCACAATGTATACCAACATCAACCTTCTACACATAGATGGACAAAAGACCATCCTCTGGCTAACATTATTGGCAACCCGAATCAACCAGTCGTTACGAGACAACGTCTTCACTCAGATGGTGAACACTGCATTTATGCACTCACTGTCTGCCAATCTGAACCTAAAAACATTAAGGATGCAATGACAAAAGACAACTGGATTGAATCCATGCAGGAAGAACTCAACCAATTCAAACGTCTTGAAGTATGGGAACTGGTTGAAAGACCAACAGGGGTCTACGTCATTGGTCTAAAATGGATTTGGAAAAACAAATTGGATGCTGAAGGGAATGTCATCCGAAACAAGTCACGGCTAGTTGCTAAGGGTTATCGTCAGGAAGAAGGGATAGACTTTGAAGAATCTTTTGCTCCGGTTGCTCGTCTTGAGGCTGTTCGGATATTTCTCGCGTTCGCGGCTCATATGAACATGACGGTCTATCAGATGGATGTCAAAACGGCGTTTCTCAATGGGCAACTTAAAGAAACGGTCTATGTCAGCCAACCAGATGGATTCGTTGATCCTGAGTTCCCGAACCATGTCTACAAACTGAACAAAGCTCTTTATGGTCTCAAACAAGCCCCTCGGGCATGGTACGATAAGCTATCATCTTTCCTCATTGCCAATAATTTCACCAAAGGCTCGGTTGACCCAACTCTTTTTATACAATATCACGGGGCACACATCTTAATTGTTCAAATTTACGTGGATGACATCATTTTTGGGTCAACACATAAAAAGTTTTCAATCGCTTTTGCAAAACTCATGAAGAAAAATTTCGAAATGTCCATGATGGGTGAACTTACGTTCTTTCTAGGACTGCAAGTTCATCAATCACCCCGTGGTATTTTCTTAAGTCAGTCCAAATATGCCCTTGAATTGTTAAACAAATTTGGAATGAATACCTGTGATACTTATGCCACACCAATGGCTCATACCAAGAAATTAGATGCTGATTTACATGGGAAATTGGTTGACCCTACCAAATACAGAAGTATTATTGGGTCTCTCATGTATCTAACAGCTAGCAGACCTGACATTGTCTTTGCCGTTTATCTATGCTCCCGTTATCAGTCGCGACCAACTGAAACCCACCTCTCTGAGGCTAAAAGAATCCTCCGATACATCAAGGGAACCATTAATTTGGGGATCTGGTATCCGAAGGATTCTGGTTTTGAACTAATAGCTTTTTCAGACGCTGATCACGCAGGATGCTTAGACTCAAGGAAAAGTACTTCAGGAGCTCTACAATTTCTCGGTGATAAACTGGTGTCTTGGCAATCAAAGAAGCAGGATTGTACATCGCTGTCATCAACTGAAGCAGAATATGTAGCCATGTCCGCGTGTTGTGCTCAAGTCATTTGGATGAGAACACAACTCAAAGACTATGGTTATGTATTTGACAGAATCCCGATGTACTGCGACAATCGGAGTGCCATTGCAATCTCGTGCAACTCAGTTCAGCACTCGAAATCAAAGCACATCGATCTACGCTATCATTTCATCAAGGATCATGTGGAGCAGGGTACCGTTGAATTATACTTTGTGGGTACTGAATACCAATTGGCAGATCTGCTCACCAAAGCCTTACCTCCCGCTAGGTTTAATGAGTTGGTCCACCGAATTGGTATGAGGTGTTTGACTCAAGAGGAACTGGATGACCTCTTAAAACAGTCTTAACAACCTGTCAAACACCAAAACCTCTTTCGTAAATAAATAAAATCTTTCAAAAACAAAATACAAAAATATAAAACCTGATAAAACAACAAAAATATTCTCCCAATCTACATTTCTTTAAACATGGCAAGTACATTTCTTCCGTCAACACTGTTATCTTTCAAAATTCAGTATTTTTCCGATCAAGTGTTGAGGGGGAGAAAATAATCCTTTAACTGCTTCAAAACATCTGTGTACTTGCATGTTATCACATCTCGGTTGATTCTTTTACAAACGGTGGTTAATTTCCTGGTACATGTGACACTCCTCGGATTAAAATTAATAACCTTTCAATATTTTATCAAGTCGAGGGGGAGTGTCGTCAAGTTTCCTAAAAATCTTCATTTGGTAACCAAAATTGGAAGTTAAAAGGCTTTGGATGAAAATGGAAAAGGTGGAGGGACCAAAACTGTCAAAAACTTAAAGTTACTTTTAATAAAACTCTCCACCTAACACTTATCCATCACATTTAATATACCAAACCAAACTAGATCCTACGCGTATAATTCGTTCTTCATATCCGTGAATTTGATCATCATTCTGTAAGTAGATTAATGTTTCTAACGTATTTTCAAACATGGGTCTTGAATTTTAAATGGATCCAACGGCCAAATCTATGGATATGAGTGATCTTGTGTTCTTCGCTTATGCGTAAGAACACTTGATCATGTGTTTAGTGTTTGTGGTGAAAACGTTAATGTCAAAATGCTTCAAAAACATCCTTGATATGTTTTCTATCACCAAAACAAACCCAGAAACACTATTGATGAACATTGCGAATTAGGGTTTATATGTCAAATTGGGCGTTTTTGAATGTGATGTGTATTGGTTAAAAAGATTGTTGTTTTATGCTCTTGAGTTGTTAAATTGATGATTTCCAAGGTCTATAGCCACCCAGAAACACGAATTGATCATCAATTCGAAACTAGGGTTTAAAGTTCATAAACTTTGGGTGTTTTTGATTCACTGCATAAAAAGTGTTAAGACTTGGTCTACATGTTCTCACAACATCTATGATATACCAGAAAAAGTTTGGTGCTTAATCTATGGCTAGAATCCATACGCGTAGATCTAGGGTTTAGTCTACGCGTATGCAATTCTACGCATAACTGTGTAACATATGTTATTGCCATGATCTGTTGATAAAATGTATGTATGTGTTAATGTTGATGATTTGATAAATTTATTTCAGGATTGCTACGCTTAGAATTCAGAATCAAGGTCATTTGATTATCTACGCATAAGGATTACCTTACGCGTAGCTGGTTATGCGTAAGACTTGTCTTACGCGTAGCTTCTACGCATAAGGTTCTACAATGGACTACGCGTATCCTGTGAAGGATATGCGTAAACAGTGACCCCTACGCTTAAGGTCAACTCTTACGAGTAGCCTTACGCGTAAGGTTAATATATGCCTACGCATAAGCTCTACGCATAAGATCTCTTTTTCCTACGCGTAACATTTCTTACGCGTAAGATAGGATTCTACGCGTAAGTCTACGCCTAAGCATATATCATACCTGTCTACGCATAACTTTGCCAAAACTACGCTTAACCCTGGATTGACCTTCATGATGAATTGTTACTTGTACAAACTTGTAAATAAACTAATCATATCATCACGAATCCAAAAAATGTCACTAATAAACTTAAATCGTTTGATATGTTGTGAACAATAAGTGATAAAATAAACTTTAAAACTTAAAGTTAACTAACTCACGAAACATTGCACGATATCATTGATTGAACATACAAGTGACTTAGGACTCGTAACAATCATTATCACTAGACAATAAGACCTTCTGTTGACTAACATTATGTCTTTCGATATGTTGGTTCTTTTGGCTAATGTTATTTCAGATCACGACATGGCTGAACAAATGAATGTGGATGCACCTGAAGTTCTCTCCATTGCTGATATCTATCCTCATGGCTATCCAATGAAGATAGGAAAGAATAACCTCCGTGTTGACTTTGACACCCTTACTTGCTCTGAATCTTCATGTCTTATTGCTATCGATATTCTGAGGACTCATCCGTATCAGAACATGCTTACTCACTCTGCAACCATTCCTGAGATCTACATCCAACAGTTCTGGAACACTATGGAACGGGTCAAAGGAAGGACTGCTGTGACGGTGACTCTGAACCACAAACAAGTCACCATTACACCTGCAGACTTAAGGGCTGCTCTCCTTATTCCTGAAGTCAATCCAACCAAACTTTATGCCACACCTGCTGAAGAGTTAACTCTCCAATTCTTAATCAATATCGGTTATGATGAGGCTACAGGAGTAATCACCAAGCACTCTCACGTGGAGCTTAAGAGTATTCCTCAACCATGGAGAACACTCTACATGATCATCACCAAGTCTGTTTCTGGTCGTGATAGCGGCTATGAGCATCCTAAGCTCATAGAACTGCAAATATTTTGGGCATTCGTCAACATGAAACACATCGCTATTGAAGCTCTGATTTGGGATGACATGATGTCATTTCTCAGCAAACTTGGCTTAAAGATTCCCTACATCAGATATACTAAACTGTTGATACAGAGAGCACTTGGACTTCATCCTGATATTCCCAAGAGGCTCAATGACCCTGACAATCACGACATGTTGACGGAACCTATTCTCTCTGTCAGAATCAAGGAAACGTCCACAAAGAAACAAGGTGCTGTATTGCCAGATTTCCTTCTGACTGAAGATGTCAGAAAGCTCGAAACGTACAAGAGATATCTGGAAGCAGTCAGACAAGGCAAAGTTGGTCATCTTGACGAAAAATCTTCTGGAACACCTGTCAGGAGAACCAGAAGAGGAAGTGCAGGAAGCACAACAAGTTCTGCGAGTCAAAGGAAGGTTCCTAAAAGGAAAGCTCCTTCTATAAGGATTGTTCCCGTAAAGGAAGCCGAACCTATTCCCACACTTGAACCTCAAAGACAACTTAGGGATGAGAGCTCTGAAGATACTGAGACAGATGAAGAGGTTCATTACTCTGCTACTGCAACCGAAACACCTGCCTCAGTGACAAAACCTCCAAGTCCTCCAGCTGTCCAAGAAAAAGGGAAGACTCAAGCTATTGTACCTTATGATGAGAGCTCTGAAGAAGAAGAAGAAGAGCAATTGGACAAATCATACAGGAAAAAGTTTCACAACGTCCGACACATTCAAAAGGCCGCTGAATTTGCTAAAGAACAAATGGGTGGCCCCGGAGGATCAAGTGGTGCTGCCCACTCCTCTCCAGATCCTGATGCGGTTAATCACCCCGATAAGGGATCTGGTGCCACCACTCTTCTGCAACAACAACCGCCTGTTGAAGACACTATTGAGTATGATTTTGAGAAACAGGAAACTGAGAAAGAAAAGTCTAAGGATGACGAGGATGATTATACAAAGTTTCTTCTAGACAGTCCAACTCACTCAAAGGAGAAAACTTCAGAAACTCCTAAGGACATGGAGTCTCCTCATGTCTCCTCATCATCAGACTCTTCATCACAATCATCACCACCACCATCAACTAAGTCAACCAGATCATCATCCAAATCCGTGAAGAAACCACCAAAGTCTTGGATTTCTCAAACACATGCAAGAATTGTGAAAGCTGTCAAACAAGTTAGAAAGAAGGAAATGCTTCAAAGAAAACTTAATTGGTATGCTGAACAAATGCAGTACTTACATGATGAGAATGATGAGATGCGGAAAGATAGGAAAGCTATTCAGGAGTTCATGAGAAGTCATCGTCAGGGGGAACTAAATGAAATGATTGAAGGTTACACTCAAAAGTACCTTCAGGATATCGTTCCAAAAGTCCAAAAGGAACTGGAAAAGTCAGCAAGAGAACAAACCCACAAGTTTCTTCTCGACACTGTCCCCAGTGTGACAAAAGAAGTATTTTCCAGACAACTCACCCCTAACATCGTAGCATTGGTCAAACATACAATGGCAAAAGAAGCTGATCTCTCCGAATCTGAGTTAATCGCTAAACTAGTGATGCAAATGTCAAAGAGATCTGGAACGTTTACTTCAGATGAAGCTAAATTCTTCGAAATACTACTTGACTATCAACTCAGATCATCATGCAAGGAGTCAGCCACTCAACCCAAAAGACCAAGAGATGACGATGATAAGGATAAGGACTCTGCACCTAAACGTCAGAAGCAGTCTGGTCAATCTACATCTATGCCACCTCCTCCACATCGAACTTCTTCACAACAAAAGTCTTCTCCACCACGGTCTTCCACTGATAAACCTCGGGACGATTCCGAGTTACCACCCTTGACTCAGAAAACTGGTGATCACTTTGAGTATACGGGTGGTGACGATGAAGAGGTCCTTGAGCCCCAACAACAACCCTCCTCTCCCAAACAAGTGAAAAAACCCGAATCATCATCAAGGCCTTCTAAAAGCAAGAAAAAGACGACTCAGCCTGATGTCGTATCATGGCTAGATGACGATACAACCGCTGAATTTGAATGGTTTTCTACTCTTGTTAACGACACTCCCTACCCTGAAGAAGGTCAAGAATTGGTAGACGGTAGTACACTGGAGCATGCAAAAATCTTGCAAGAACGATTCCGTGTGAAGAAGATGACGAAATCCGAGTTGAAGCGCATCAAGAATGACGCATTCCTTTTGTTGAAAAACAGCTCGGAAAGTGCAATCGAGGTTGAATATCACCTTGAAAATATTGCTCGAGCCATGTCTAACAACATGGATTGGCTCAACCCAGAAGCAAACATCGACTTCACTAAACGGAACAACCCTCCATACTACACTGACTGGACCAAACCTCTACCAACAATCGGCCAACAAGAAGAACCAAGGATTCCTTTCAGATATTTCTTCAACAAAGACCTGGAATTTCTTCTCCATGGTGGCGATGGTTCACGAAAATACGCTACATCATTGACTCTTCCATTCCCTGCGGCTACTTACTCAAACTACATAGCTATCGAGGAACGTGAAACTCACTTGTTTTCTGACAACGTGCAAGCATATGACCAAGATGCATTGTATGGGATTCATCATTGGCCTGAACGCCGAAGAATCTACTACAGAAGCTGCCTAGTTCAGAAGTCTCAACATGAAGTGTATTGCTCAAAGAACATCGTAGCCATCAAACACATTGATCTCAAGTCCAAATGGGACTACACATTCTTGAAGAATATCATAGTCAAACGACAAGATGAACAAGACTATGAATTCTCAGAGGCTGACTTTGAGAACTTGTCACTCAACGACATCGAAGACATGTATCTTGCCAAAGTACAGGGTCGTATGAGACAATTCTCGACTGAAATTCAACGTGAATTCATCAAGTCAGTTCTCATCTTCATTAGACGCATTGTGATCAAAGAACGTGTCGAAGATATCCAGATGGCTGTTGAATCATATCAGAAACGTGTAAACTTCACTCCACCACAGCTTGATCTTCCTGACATCAACCAGCTCAAACAACTTACGCTCATCAGCAAACCTTTCGGCATTGTTTACCGCAGTGAACTTCGCAGAAACTGCTTAATGGCGTGTAGTGAGCTCCATAAATTCGGGGATCATACCTTGAAGATGGTTAGGGATGGACTGGCGTACAGATTGAAGGATATACGCTTGAAGGTTGGGAATCCTAAGCGCTGGAACTCTCAGGATAGAAGGGATGTGAGAAGGATCATCACCATGATTGATGAACGGTTGTTCAGAAGGGATCAGTTCAGACGCTTGGAGAGCTATGTTGGTGGTAGACCCAGGATAAACATCACCGGCTTTCAACGCCCTGTGCGCACTCCTGGGAACATCACTGCACTTCCTGGTACCCCTTGAATTGTTTCCTTCATATGATTTTGGATGCATGATTATATATGTGAATGGCTTGTGCACACATAACAGTGTACAACCTGTAATGGTCAAGAAAGGACCCTGTGGTACGCCTCAGTGCCACAATCCTTATAAAAGGAGCGACAGCTTCTTATTTTTGAGTAAAACCTATCAAACCTTTCATTTTTTAAGGTTTTGCTCGAAAAGACAAGTACTTCCCCATATGATTTTAAAACCTCAACCGTTTATATCACTAATTGAGGGGGAGTATTTGATTAAAACTTTGTTCACAAATTGTTCACAGTGGTCACTCTTCCTGCAACACTCAAAATGGTCATATTTATTCTCAAAATGTTTCAAAAATAACATCTTATATGCCATTTTTGAGGGGGAGAAAATTTGTGTGATAAGAAATATGTTGTGCTGAATGCAAATGAATCCGTGTACCTCAGACTTAACCAACGAATTGACGGTACAAAACTGTCTATAACTCGAAAAGACTTGTCCTGGACGGGTAATAATTTCAAGCTAGTTCGCTAGTGATGTAAACGTGTCTCGCAAAGGACTCGTCTTAGTAGAAGGTACCATTCGAGAAGCTCTTGATAGACATGAACTCTGACGGGTATGACAACCTTTCGAGGTTTGTCTACACCTTCAAGGTAGTTATTAGAGCTAGTTGTCACCTAAAAGCTGACAATGTAACTCTTTAACTATTCAACGTAACCGTGTCTCGCGGGAGATTGTCTATCTTTAGTGGATCAATTCATAAAGTGCGCGCTCTTTCCTCACTGTGCATTTAACCTTTAAAACTATTAAGCACATGTGAAGGGGGAGTATTTATGCAAAACATCATCTCTCACAGTGGTTCAAACATGTTTTTCATTAACAAACCCTTTGAGAGATATTTTAACTTACAGTGGTTATAATGGCAAACATAGGTTAGTCATGGAGTTATAAGGTGACTAAGGTTAGGAATAACCATCCTATGATCCGCCAGAGCCGGAGGGATCTACCCAAGGACACTACCATTAGTAAGTGTTAGAAGTCCTTAGGAATGATTATAAAAAAGGAGAAAATGAGAATCGGAGAAAGAAGGAGTTGAAGAATCAAAAAGAAATGTAAAGTAAAGGGTGAAAAGAAATAGCCCTCCAGATTATTCAACTTAGGGCAGACACCGGGTTCAATTCATATGCTACTGGTTGTCACTTAGTGACACCGGTATTGAAGAATAAAAGTCGTCATGGACCCAGTGACGCATGCACTAAACCTTCTTAGCCACTCAAGTTTCTCTCAACTGAAGCTTGTTTCATTCTCACAGGGAACCCTACATAAACTACTGACTTTCTCTTAGAGATCGCTGGTATTGAAGAAGGAGACCCTCTCCCTAGTCTCCGCTCAGGAAAACCAAAACGCACTATTGAGTCTAGAGCCACGAGATTCATCAAAAGATCTCTTAGGAACACTTGACATTTAATCACTTGTTGATCAATAAATAAGATCTTCAGTGATTCAGTGGTTCATATCGAGTCCTTCACAGATCTTAGCAATCTGTCGAGAACATTTATGAGAGGTTCACATCTGTGATCCTCAGTGATTGAATGGAAACTCCTGCCAGGGTCAACATCAAACAGCCCTGACAGCAGGTCGCTTCGGTAACTCCCCGTGGATTACGCGGAGTGTGTCTCATACGGTCTACAGTCGTGAGGTGATGCTTCGGTGTACCTCAGCGACTCATCTGAACTGTAGATGTACTTCGGTACATCGTGTTATCTCACTTGTGGGACTCCAGTTCAGGAACGGCCTTTGTGAGAATTAGAGTTGTGTTTTCACACTATGCTGTTAACACTCTCGAAGTTCTAACTTGTAAGTGCCGGAAACCGCTTATTACTAACCGTTTGAAATGTTTTCTTCTTATGGAAGCTCCGGAGCGGGATGATCGTGCTGATTCTTCTCATGCTCACGCCAACATCATCACTAATGGAAGTTCTACTCAAAAGCAACACAACCGTCAGAATGATTCTTAGTCAAACCAAAGAATCTACAAAGTTAAAGACTTAGAGAACTTCATCAGTATTGAATTCCAACGTCATAGAGCGTGTGAGCATGTTGAAGAATGATGAGGAGACACTGGAGCAGCGAAGCAGACCTGAGGCAGACTGATGTAGACAACAACATACTATCACTTTCACCAACAAAGAACAATGATCAAAGAACAAAGTCAATGATGACGTCAAAGCAGAACTGTTCAAAGTTAACAATCTCTCTACACTGGGGAGATTGTTCGAATCAAGACATTTCCTCTCACAAGAAAGAAGAATGTCAGAAGACGTCACCGCTACTATTACATCAACGCCTTCACCGTTTACACTCATATATACTTGAGGGGGAGATTGTTGGAATCACTCCTAAACAGTATTTCAAGTATTTATATTTCATATGTAATAGGTAGCTTTATTATGGCCTTTATGTTTGTTTAAGGTCCAGCTTATGTAGAAGGCCCATAAGCTGAGGCCCAAGCCCAATAAGGAATAAGGAAGGAGAGGGAGTGTTGCCCTAGCTCCTTGCCTATATAAACTATTGTAAACCCTCATTTGAGGGTTGGTTGTTCAAGTTACTCTTTCACTCATACATTACGCCTAACCATTTCATACTATTGTGTGTGTGTGTGCTTGTTTACTTGTTCAATCGCCTTATCTCTTCTCTTATAAGCTTGTGTTGTAAAACTAGTGACCTAACATCCTTAATGAGATTTATTGATGATCTCGTGGATCTAGACTCAATTGTGCACATTTGGTTCCTATGCCGGAGACTAGGGAGAGGGTCTCCTTCTTCAATATCAACCATCTCTAAGAGAAGGTCGATAGAAAATGTAGGTTCCCTTGTGAGAATGAAACAAGTCCTTTTAAGAGGAACTTGAGTAGTTTGGGAAGTTGTAGTGCAATGCGTCACTGGGTCCATGACGTCTTGTCTTCAATACTAGGGTTACCTTAGTAACCACCAGTAGCATATGTATTGAACCCTGTTTCTGCCCCTAAGGTTGAATTATTGGAGGGCTATTTCTTTTCACCCTTTTCACATTCAATTCTTTTTCATTCTTCAACCCCTTCAGTGCTTACCGAGACTTCATTACTAGAACCTTGTTGGGTTTATTCTAGTTCTAGCTCTATCTCAGTCCGCACTCTTCCCATATCTCACTTTTCTCATTTTTTTTTCCTCATACCTAAGGACTTTACACTATCTAGTGGATTGTCCCTGGGTAGATCCCTCCGGCTCTGGCGGGATCGTGGAAACGAATACCTAACCTAACCATCCTTTTAACACCATGCATAAAACAAATTGGTCGGTCTTTTGGTATTGTTCATTAGCCATTGGAACCAATTGAAAACCATTTGAAAATCAATCCAAGTACTTGTGATATATTATCAAAGCATTTTGTACCTTAATCGTTTATGATATTTTTAGAAAACGGCTCCCCCTCAACATGTGCATCATATGTTTGAAATCATTTGGCACATGAATGGTGGAGAGTTTGCTAAACACTTATAAAACCAATTATCGAGTTATCAGTTTAAATCCAATTTAAATCACAAATTCTCCCCCGATCACAATCTTCAACTCATTTGAGATGTCTGCTAATTGGTATTCATTCCTCACAAAATAGAGTTCCACCACACCGTTCTCCACTTGCTCCCTGATGAAATGATGTCGAATGTCGATGTGCTTTGCTCTTGAATGTTGAACGTTGTTGCATGAGAGAGCAACAAGACTTTTATTATCACAGTACAGAGGGATTTTGTTGAATTCAAAGCCATAGTCAGATAATCACTACAAGAAAAGGGGGTTTTTGGGAAGAAACTTTTTGGAACGGTCAAAAAATGGTGCCAAATACACGTATTTGGCACTTGTAGGGTCAGCGAGACAAAAAAGTAGGTATTTGAGACGGCTATTAAGAAACTGTTCCAAATACGTATGCATTTGGAACGTTTTCTAATAATGTTGCCAAATACATGTGTCTTTGGAACAGTTCGAGTGTGCCAAATATTTATGTATTTGGGACGGTTAGTATCACCGGTGCCAAATTTGTATATGTATTTGGAACGCTATCTACTGTTGGTTCCAAATACTCATGTATCTAGAACAGTTGCTACGAACGGTGCCAAATACCTATATATATTTGGAACATTATTTAATGTTGGTGCCAAATACTAATGTATCTGGACAAGTTTTTATAGGTTGTTAAAAATATAGCTGTATTTGGGGCGATTTTTATAAACTATTTTTCTTATTTATTTGGAACATCTTTAAAAAACTAACCCAATTTACACTTTTTTTTCCGCACGTGTTGTCTATAATCTACTTTATCATCTTGGACATCAAATTAAATTTATAATCGATTTTATTAATTTACTTTGATATTCAATAGCCCTTCATCATTAACTTTTTATCTCTATAATTAATCCATATCGAATTAGTATGTATCATATTACTTAAAACGCATCATCTTTTATTTTTTGGTGAGTTAACTTTGTTGTTTCTTAAATAAACATTTTTTCCTTTAAGGTCAAGTTAAAAATATTCATATCATATATACACAAACGGATGAACAAATAATTGATCAGGTCATCTATGTTCAGATTACCTGATAGGGCGTGTCTTTGACTGTGATGCACGTGTTAGAATGATGTGAACTTCACTACTAGAAAACAGGGCAACAATGACGGATTTACTGACGGAAATAAATCTGTCTGAGATTACTGACATAATTACCAACAGAGAATGTTGCTGACGGAATACCAATAGATTTATGACGAATTACCAATGTACGAAATTTCGTCAGTAATTGGTCATGAAATACCGACGAATCTTGGGCGAACTAATGACAGATGGGAGATACCGTCGGTATTCCGTCAATGAAATCAATTGATTATCATTGGAAGAAGATCTGTTGGTAATCTGTCGTTGATTACCGACAGATTATCGATGATATCATCTAGGGTCGAAGATCCATTGGTAATTTGTCGTTAATTACTGACGAATTAGCGATGTAAGGTTACTCATTTGTTATCTCTCATTATCACCAACGGATTAGCGACCGAATTTACGGTTCTATATATTTTAATGTACTAAACTTCTTGTTAACCTAATTACCGACGTATTAGTGACTTACTAATTAGAATTACACTATCAAGTGCCTAGAATAAGTTAACGCAAGCACCCTTCAATCACGTCCGTATGCTACTAATTATTTTGGGATTTTATTTTTCTTTTTTTATATATAAACAAAGATGTAGAGATTTGTGTTAAATATATTTGTAAATTTTGATGGAAAACATTAAGATTTTCTCCAAAAGTTAATATGTCCGCTACTTCACATTTTCACTAAGGCTATGTTTGGTACTGTCACACCCCCAAATTACCTGTGTTGCAGCGGAATGGAATTCCTGGGGGTCGACTGTCATAGCATCACAATCACAGTTATATTGAACGACCTAAAGTGTCGTTTGGAAAACACATCGTTTGATTTAATAAATCAATCAGAGTTTACAAAGTATAGGTCCCAAATGAAAGTCACTATGTACGGAAATAAATTTGTACAATCCAAACGATGTTTTTAAAGCTCATAAAACCCAAGTGAGACGCGTCGTCACCGCGACTCTATAATATGTCCACATGCATGCCATGAAGTGAATGCCTTAGATACCTGAGATAAAACATGCTAAAAGTGTCAACACAAAGGTTGAGTGAGTTCATAGAGTTTGTGTTGAAATGTAAAGCCTTTAAAAATCGTTTATGCAGCAAAGGCGTTGTAAATCCACTCAGTTCCAAGTTCCGCCCATACAAAACTTGCAACCTGTGTGTTCACAACCCACTGCCGAAATGTGTATAGTTTATGATCAAGCGCATTATGTCAAACGAATTCACATATTAGTGCATAACTTAATGTATCAATAGTTACTTGATATAACACATAATTGGTATAATTTCAAATCATTCCAGGGCCATTAGTTCAATGATTATACCACGACAATTAGCCCAATGATTATACCACGACAATTAGTCCAATGATTATACCACGACAATTAGTCCAATGATTATACCACGACAATTAGCTCAATGATTATACCACGACAATTAGCTCAATGATTATACCACGACAATTAGTCCAATGATTATCCCAAGACATTTAGTTCCATGATTTATGATATAGAATATGACTAAACATTCAGTTCAGTTAAACATGTAGTTTCAAATAATCATGATAGTCATAAAAATAGTTGAGCATGTATCTCCCCCAAAGAGTTTAATAAAAGCATTAAAACAATTGAAAATGGGGCTATGGAAACTCAATTGGTACAATGATGCGATGACAAAAGTGAGTACACCGAAATGTAGCGTGAATCACGAAACTGACCTATTATGATGATATGATATGTAATAAGTCATGATGTAATGTTATGCATGCAATTCGTATGATATCTATACCACTTGTGAATTTTTGAAAATAACACTTATCGTCGAAAAATAATCTGATAACGTCTAGACCATTTATAAATTACTTTACATGTATTTACGTTGAAATGATATCCGACGATAATCATTTAGTGATTTATTATGAAATTATAACTTTTCGTCGTAAAATAATGTCGTTGAAATTTTCATGAAAGTGACTAAACGGCCTCAAAAAGCTAGTCGTAAAATGGTGCACGTCGAGTGTTAGGAAACGAACTTAACGGTTTTGGGAAGCTTGTATCATTATCTCAAATTTTTAGCATTTAAGTTTTCATCCTAGAGGTCTCGATCACGGAGGAAAATATAGGTAAAGTATGGTACTTTTGTCCAAAATATCGTTTAAGGGTGGTTTTCGGCAAAGTTTAAGTGACCGTATATTATTCGTTACAACTCCGCTAAACAAACAGTCGGTCATTTTGGAAAATATACTTGGCGATCTCACTTTTACTAGAAGACATCACTTTATAAAAAGTTCTAAATCAATGTTAAAAACTACCTTCAACTTGGTAACTAGTTTTTGCCGTAAAACTTGCCTATTAGAAATAATATTTAGTTTTTCTTATATAATAAAAGTTACGGCAACTTTTGTAAACGTGTATAATTTAGTCGTTACAAATCCGTTTTCTACGTTTTAAAGATCCTTAGCTTTGTATCAAAGTATACTAACATATTTTTGATAAATCGACATAATTTACAACGCCTAAGCTTCATTTTTGACTCGTACAAAACAAATATTGCTTGCTGAAATTTCCAGAAATTTATAGTTTTCGTCGCCAACTTGAAAAATTCATAACTTCTTCGTTATAGCTCCGTTTTAATCCGTTCAAGCGGCCACGGTTTCGTTTTAAAGTATATTTTCTAAATATCTAGGCCAAAATTTTTTACCTACTGTCGGATTTTCCAGATTTTGAAAATAAGGACAGACCCTTTTGCAAACTTGTCGAAATGAGTTTTTCTCGCGCCAAACCTATTCTAACCCATTCAAAACAACTCCGAAGCTATTCTAATCCTACCATACACCTTCTTAGGGTGTCATGGTTTCCTAGACATCACCAAAACTAATATATAACAAGGAGTAATTATAGGATGGATTATATATATTTAACACTTAAAAACCTTAAAAAGTGGTATAAACATCACATAACTTGCATGTTTCTCAAATAAAATGATATGACCATAACAATGAATGTGAAATAAAAACATGAATATGAATGCTTACAAGAAATATGATGAGGTTTAAGGACAATGGGTTTTTCCTAATCACCTTAGGTTTTTATTGCAAAACCTTTACAACAAGTGATACTAGAGTGTAATAAAACCTTGTCTTGAAATTTTTTTGAGATGATCCTTCCTATGATCCTTGTTGGCTGCCGGTTTTGGAAGAGAGAAAGCAAGAAAATTTGATCTTTTTACTTTTGCAAATGAAGTGATATGAGTTAGTTTTAGTATAATACTAATATACTTGAGATATTTGCAAATTTCCTTGTGACTCACCCTCCCTTGTCGACAAGGGAGGATAGTCATTCATTTAATATATATATATATATATATATATATATATATATATATATATATATATATATATATATATATATATATATATATATATTTTTTAAAAGTATAATGTGTAATTACTTGTAAGTAAATTGAAGACTTGTGGTAAATTGTGTACCCATTTGAATATTTAAGCTAGCGTTCGATAAAAATAAATTTTCACGGGTCAAGATAAAATATATTTAGGTCATAAAAATTATAAAAATACATTTCTTGCAAAATTTGAGTGAAATAATAATAATCGTGTAGTATTTAAGAAAACCGTCGTAATTATATAAATATAACAATTTATATACAATATAAATTTAAAACACTGGGTAAACTCATAATATTATTTTATAAACTTAATATGAGTATAAAAATATATCGGGATAATTTTTGGAAGTAATGGATCAATTGTTCAAAATAATTAATTACGCGATAACGTTTATTTAATATGAGAATATACGTTTAATGAAAAATGCAAATCCATGCATAATATTGATATGAAATGATGTTAATGAAATGTAGACTAAACTTAGTCTATATGAAATGTCCTCGATGATATGATCATGAATTCACAGCTAAACCATTACGGTTACGTGAATTTGATACTCGTAAACCTAGTTTACGATAAACGATAAATGATGAAGCATGAATAATGTTTTGAAATATGACCTGAAAATACGAGTTGTCACAGGTACATGGTTTATGAGGGCTTATCGGAGCTTGAGCTTTTAAAATAAGCTGGATTATTTTGTCACGCATGCATATGGAGGCTTATGGCTTATAAAATAAGTCACAAGCCTTCATAAGCCTAAGCGCATAGAAATAGGCTTATAGTTAGGTAAATTACTTAAATATCTTTAAAAATATAATGAATTATCACGTAAAGTTAGAAATATGTATGAATTTAATTTGATATATTTTAATGTAAGCTTCAGTTACAACTAATTCGTCAAACAACTTAAAAAAAAATATAATCTTTAGCTTTCGGCTTATAATATAAACCACAGCTCAAGCCCATTACACCAAACTTACCGTCCGCCCTAATTTTCTCCAAAATCAAAATGCTCCCCTCTTTCTCTCACTGAATAAAAACAAACTCAAAGTAACCTTACCTTATTCGATCTACTTTTTCTTCTTTTCACTGGTACGATCTCATTATTATTAACTATGTGTTTTTCAATATTTGTAATATATTAGATCTGATATTAATTTGATTTTGTTTGTGTGATTACATTTGTAACTGACTAATTGAATAATATTGAAGAAAATTTGTAATTGAAGATATTTGGAGAGCACCTAATTAAGAAGGGTGATAATACAAAATGCTATGAAGTTTTGGGGGTCCCACAAAGCGCATCAGCAGATGAGTTGAAGAAGGCTTATCCTGAGAAGGTATTATTCTTTATGTTTGATTTTCAGCTGATTTGTGGTATAGATTGTTGATTGATTTGGTAATTAGATGAAATTTAACTTAGTTGATCAAAGTTAGATCGATGTGTGCATAATAGATGATATGTTTTAATGTTTAGGTAACTGATATGTATATATTTATATTAATTGTATATATTGATGAATTGTTTATCATTATAGATGCAATGTTTTGTTCTTGATTAGCTTATGATGAATTGATGAATTATAAAATGCTCACAGATTCACATAAACTAAATGCACATAAATTTTTCTGTCATGTTTGTGTAGGTTGACTATGATGAGCATAAGTCTATTTGCACCAAGTATAAGGTGAGCAATTATCCTACCATCAAATGGTCTCCTAAAGAATTTTTAGACCAAAAAAAGTGAGTATCTTTTATGAATACTTTCTTTCTTCAGACATGATGGTGCTCGTACTACTGATGCGTTTACTGGATACATTAATAATGGAGTAGGTAAATTCCTTCTCAGTCATTGATTTTTGTTATAGTCTATTCTATGTAATTATCTAAAATCTTATAATTGCTCGTTGTTTTGTTCAGATAGAAATAAAGGTTGATAAACGACTCTAATATTTTTTATGTTTAACAGAACTAGGACTTGATGTTGGTCAGAATGGACAAAGAGAATTATTTTTTTAGGCGTTTTATTTTAATTAAAGAATGCAGTGGGTTGCTTATTAAGTTCAAGAAAGGGCATGACATCATATTGCTACATAAACTATGAAACATGGTTCAAAAATAGATTTTTTTTCAGATGGCTTAACCGAAAAAAAAGTTATACAATGGCTTTATTGACAATAAATGCAAAATGCATGGGTATTTGATTACTATTTTCTCACATTTATGCAAAAATGCGTGCACAATACAATGGATTATTTGACTTGGCTTATAAATGGTCAACCTGTGTGCTCTTTTGTATCTCCACTACAGACATTGGTCTTCAACTGGCTTAGAAATTATAACAATAAGTTATGAAAAAGTAGCGTGTAGAAAATTGATTAGTACAGTAGTATATAGGAAGAAAGGAATGCCTCAATACGTGTTATACACACATACATTCATTCTAAAACCATATGACGGTATACATAAGATATGTTCGATTCTACTTCTATTTATAAAAAATATTCACTGCGATTGTATTACATATCTTATTTGCTCTTCTTATTCTACTTTCAGGTCATTCGACTTTTCTTACTTACTAGATTGAAGTCAGATGTTGAGAAAGAATCGCATCCAAAAAAAGAAACCATTCTCAAGGTTGAAATGCCTAAAAAATGCAGGATCAGTATTATAAGGCTATGCTTCAGAAAGATCTTGAGGTTGTAAATGCTGGTGGTGAGTGAAAACATGTTTTGAATATCGCTATATAAGTTTAGTTTTAATGTAGCGATGAATTGGGCAGCTACATAAGTTTAGTTGTGGGATATTTTACATTTGCTTTTTACTCAGCTTAATGCAATTTGACTGGAACTGGCTCAACTTTATGTTGTAGGAAGCACACTAATGAGTGATATTACAGGACATGAAGAGGGTTTTAGAAGCACTGTCGGACCTGTATCCAACTCAACCATGGTGCCTAGTACCTGGGTGTGTTGTGATGATTGTCATAAATGGAAATGTATGCTACAGGACTGGAAAAGGGTTTTAGAAGCACTATTAGACCTGTATCCAAGTTTTGACCCGTTTTAAAAATTGTATACCCTTTCTATTGCTATTTTGTATATCACACTTTTTTCTTGTTTCATACATATTTCTAACGTTGGAATATTGTATTATGTAGGTTTTATGATGAAGACGTCATCCGACGAGCTTTATTTGTTCTCGTTTGTAATAAATCGACTTGGTGATTTATATTGAATTATAGTTATGATTTTGTCATTCTAAAGACCATGGATTAAAAAGATGTTGTGCTAATTGTTGTTTACTTTATGGTATTCAAGTGACCATGTTGACTTGATTTTATTAATGATTAACAAAAATTGGGTTCAATTTATTTTTGGCTTTAATTGAATTATATTTGCGCATATCTGAGATTGTTTGTTAATACGATGGCGTAGTAAAACCTATTTGTAACGAAAAATTGTGCTAATCCACGGTAGCAATGATTATGCAAACCGTGCCAAATAATTAATTGACAAATGCAAAAGCATGCCAAATGATTTTTATAATGAACGCAAAAGCGTGTCAAATGTTTTTAGGCAAGGCGGACAATGTGCCAAATATGATTGGCACAAAGAAACAGAAACCGTGCCAAATACGTTTGGCACGGTAGATAAAACCGTCCAAGTTAATATTGGCACAATAAAATAGAAACTGTACCAAATACGTATTCGGCACAGGAGATGAATCGGTACCAAATACGCATTTGGAACGAGATATAAAAGTGTAACGAATGCCAATTTGGAACGGAATATTGTCAATCGTGCCAAATACCTCACTCATGGCACCACAAAGTTAAACCGTCCCATGAACCGTGCCAAATACTATTTAGCACGGTTTCAACCCGACCCAAATGTATTTGGCACCCTCATATTTAGGACAGAGCCAAAAGCGTGCCAAATAACATTTGGCACGGGTTTTTGAGTATTTGGTATAGTTTTTCACCCTCCCAAATACCCGTTTTTCTTGTAGTGAATTGGGATCTCATCCATAGGATTTGAGCACAACAAGATGACATGGCTATGTATTCAGCCTCTGTAGAGGATATAGAAGTACTCATTTGTTTCTTTGAAGACCAACTCACAAGCTTATCACCCAAAAACTGAGCACCTCCTGACGTACTTCGACGTGTATCTTGACATCCTGCATGATCAGCATCTGCATAGACTGTTAGTGACATACCGGTGTCCTCGGGTACCATAGTCCCATATTGATGGTTCCTTGGAGATACCTAAAGACCAGTTTAACCGCTTCAAGGTGTTTTTTGGTAGGCTTAGCCCGGTATCTAGCACACATGCAAACAACGAACAAAATGTCTAGTCTACTGGTTGTGAGGTACATCAGGGATCCAATCATACTACGATATTTCATTTGGTCTACCATGATCCCTGAGTGGTCCTCATCCAGTTTAGTACGCTCTATCATGGGAGTGTCAACAGGGTCACAAGAATCAAATCTAAATTTCTTTAAAATCTTATTTGCATATTTAGATTGATTTATAAAAATGCCTCCGGGACTTTGTGAAATTTGTAATCCCAAGAAAAATGACATTTGTCCCATCATTGACATTTGAAATTTGAAACCCATTTCATTTGAAAAACGGTCACATTTATTGGGGTCAGTCGAGGCAAAAATAATATCATCAACATAGATTTGAACGTGAATTAAATGTTTGCCTGACTTTCTGGTGAACAATGTAGGATCAACTGCTCCTTTGCTGAATCCAGTAGATAGAAGAAACTTTGATAGCGTATCATACCATGCCCTTGGAGCTTGCTTCAAACGATAGACATGAGTAGGATGCTCTGGATTCACAAAGCCTTCAGGTTGGCTGACGTATATGACTTCTTTAAGATCTCCGTTAAGAAAAGCCGTCTTTACATCCATCTGATACACTACCATGTTCTTACTTGCAACATTAGCCAAGAAGATTCTGATTGCCTCGATACGAGCAACTAGAGCAAATGATTCTTCAAAGTGAATACCTTCCTCTTGACGGTATCCTTTTGCAACCAATCTAGCCTTGTTCTTTAATACATCACCATGCTCATCAAGTTTTACTTTGAAGATCCACTTTAGAGCAATGATCATAGCACAGTCAGGAGCAGGTACTAATTCCCATACATCTAGTCAATCAAACTCATGAATTTCATCTTGCATGGCATTAAACCAGTTGTCTTCATTCATGGCAGTTTTGACATCTTTTAGTTCGACCTTGGATAGTACGGAGTTGAAGAAGCACCATAAGGCATCAGTTGCAAGTTGTTTGCGAGTGGATACTGGACGAGAGGGATTTCCAATGATGTTGTCCAATGGGTGATCATGTGTCCATTTTCTAAGGTGTTCGTGTGGTTGTTGTTGAGGAACTGAAGTAGCAGTGTCAATTTCTCCTAATGAAGATGGTTCTGATGATGATTCAGGAGCAAATATGTTTTCAAAGGGGGCATCTTCAGGAGTAGCAAAGGGATTCTCTCCATCAAGGGTGCCAAAAACAATTCCATGATGTACACTCGATGATTGATGATTTGTTGATGAGTCAGAGTGATTAGCAGCAGGTGCTTCTTGACTTAACGACATAGAAACTGAAGGGTTGACTTCATTGACAGGGATAGAAGCAGCCTCTGTTGATGGAATTGACAGATCATTAGCAATTGGCTCATAGTGTTCATCAAACATTGGATCAAACAGTTTCTTCAAGTCATCTTCTGAAGGAGGTACATAAGGATTTGCTGGCGAAGAATCGTATACAAGAGTAGAACTGATGGGACTACTTGATGATGCGGGTCTAGAACTGGGTTGTCCAGGAGCCATTTGACCGGTCAGCTCGTCGAACGTAATGTGAATCGTTTCCATGATATTTCGGGTTCTTTTGTTGTAGATTCGGTATCCTTTTCTGCTTGGTGCATATCCTACAAAAACTCCAATGTCCGCTTTAGCTTTAAGTTTGCCTAAGTCTTGACCCTCATTAGTTGGATAACACAATGCACCGAACACACGAAGGAATGAAAGATTAGGTTTTCGACTGTGGACAAGTTCATATGGAGTTTTTCCATGAGAAGTGTGAATTAGGGATCGATTTTGAGTGTAGCATGCAGTGGCAATAGCTTCAGCCCAGAGAAACATTGGAACCTTTGAGTAAATCGGCATTGTTCTAGCGGCTTCCACAAGAGTTCGATTTCGTCTTTCAACAACACCGTTCTGTTGAGGAGTTCGTGGAACACTTCTTTGATGACTGATTCCAACACTTTCATAAAACTCACAAAGTTGTTTATTGACAAACTCAGTTCCATTGTCTGTTCGGATGATTCTGACTGTTTAGTTAAGTCGAACCTGCAGCTGTTTGATAAGTTTAATGATGATATCTGGAGTTTTGTCGTTTGTCCTTAGGAACTTAACCCAAGTAAAACGAGAGTAATCATCAACCACAACTAACACATATTTCTTCCCAAAAATATTCTGCACTCTCATGGGTCCACATAAATCCATGTGAATGGTATGAAGAACTTCCATAACTGAGTTTGTAGGTTTGGGTTTGTGGGCATACTTCTTGCTTTTTCCCAATTGGCATGCTGAACAAAGATGATCCTTTTCATACTTTAGTCTAGTTAAGCCTATTACTAAGTCCTTTCTGGAGAGATCATTTATGGTGACAAAGTTCAGGTGATTTAGACGACGATACCATAACCATGACTTTGTTTTCGAAGCCTTTGACAACAAGCAGATTGGAGAAGACTTCATCATATCTTCGATAGAGATGGTGTATAGATTTGAACCACGTGTTCCTCTTAAAAGTTCTTTACCATCAAGTTCTCTAACGAAACAAGTATGTTTTCTGAAAGCCACTTCTAGATTAGAATCACAGAATTGACTGATAGAGAATAAGTTATGACCAAGACCTTCAACGTAATATACCCTGGAGATAACACTATCACCGACAACATAATATCCATAACCCATAATTGCATCGAAATGATCATTCCCGAATCTAACAGTCCCGATGAATTTACTCACAAAGTTCATGAGCCGTGACCGGTCTCCAGTCATATGCTTGGAACAGCCTGAGTCCAGGTACCACAGAACGATTTGAACGATCTGCAATTGAACACAGACAAGAATGGATAACTGGATAATTGGGATCCCCATGCAAGAATGGGTTCCATTTGGTTAGTAATAGTGATTGGAACTCCCACATCAGAAATATAAACAATGGACTCATCAGGGATAGATGCAGTACTAGTGCCAGTATTTGACCTATTCAAAGTATGTTCATTTCTTAAAGGAATAGTTCTACCAGCAGGCATCCATTTCCTAATGGGCATTGATCTAGATAATTTAGGGCACATTTCATTAAGATTGAATTTGCGGCCAGTAGGTATCCACTGATAACCTATGTTACTAAATTTCCTTCCTGTGGGATTCCAATGTTTTCTAACCTTCTTCCGCCATTGCTTTCTACCCTTCTTTGCTTGATTTTTTGCATTAACAATACTAACAGGGCATTTAACAGCATTAATCAACTCATTCACACCACATTCATGATTAGTAACAAAAACCAAGCAATCATTATTACATGTTTTGCCAAAAGTAGCAGAATTCGAATTAATTACAGTACGCTTATAGCTAATACTAGAATCAACACGATTCGTTTTATTCAACTCAAACTTAATGTTCCTAGGGTGATCTTCTACTTTCTTCCATTGCACATTTTTAGCTTGCGAGGTCCTATCTTGCTTTGTATTGCCTGGAGGCTTTGACCCGCTTGCTTTTGTGTCACTGATTACTCCTATAGAGGGAATTATGGGAACATTAGTTGGTTGGGCTACCTTATGCATTCATGAACTAGAAGTGCAGGGATCTGTACTACTTGTGGGCACTTTAAAGTTCACTTTCTTAACACTGGGCATAGAATGGTTTGCATACTTAGCACTAGGCATAGAACAAGGCATCACATCTTTATTTTTCTCACATAAGGATTTTGGACATGTTGCTCTTAAACATTCTAACAGCTCCTGAGATCATTTGGCTTGAATGCAAGCAAATCTAATTTCACTATCAAGTGGCTTGTTTATGTAATCTTCTTCAACAATCTCACGGAGACATTCTAGACTATCCTTAAGGTGAGCGAAATAGTTATGAAACACAAGTTCGTTATTTCTAAGATGAGGAGGAATATATTTAACAGTCACAGTATATTTGCAGTCTGTAGATGACTTCGATGCAACATTCTCATTAAAGACAAGTCGCATTTTCCCTTTTTCCTGGCTCTTCAGATTCTCAATTTCCTTTTGTAAAGACGTTATTTTTTCGTTGTTCTTGTCACGAGTGACTTTCATTGAATCATATAACTCTTTAAAGTGTTGTTTAACTTTTTCGTTTTCTTCTAGAAAATTCTCATTTTCCTTTTGTAAAACATTAACCAAGTTTTGAAGATGAAAAGTTTGAGAACATTGAGAATCTAAAGGAGGAGGCATTTGGGAGCCAGTCACATTGTTCTTTTCACCCTTTAATTGTGAAATTTGGGTTCTCATTTTTCTGATCGTGTTACAATGAGCTCGAAACTGTTCATCACGTTTGCTAATTTCAAAAACTGCATCAAATTCAGGAGTATCCAAGGATGTCTTGATATTTGAGGTTTTAACATTTTCTTTTAGATGTTGATATTTTAATTGCAAAGCAAGATGCTCAACTTCCAATTTAGAAAACTGTTTCACCAGGTTATCATGATCATCATGTTCAACTTTATCATGCAATTTAGAGTTAGTTTTCTCAAGCTTAATGACACGATCATGGGAGACTTTCAGAGCAACAGATAATTCATGAAATTGAGATGCATTAATTGAACAGTTCGTGGCAGTGTAAAACACATCTTGAGTGATACATTCAGAAATCAGATTCTCATTTAAGGTAAGCAAGTTCTTCCTCTCAATCTCATTATATTTTAATTCTCGCTCATAGTCATTGACCTCAACTATCATTGCATCAAATTCCTTTTCCATTTCTTTAATATCTGAATCCATCCCCTTTTTAAGACTCTCAAATTGACCGTTTAATTGTTTAAAGAAAGGCATGACCTCAGTTAAATAGCATTCTTTAGTTTGCTAAAAACCCCTTTCCCCTTCAGTTATCCCTGTAGGTGTGATTCTCTTCTTACATGTCTTCTCAAAATCAACAAATAGTTGATAAACAACATATAGGCTGATTAAGGTCTTGCTATTAGTGGCAATAGTTCTAGGAACTAAGTGCATTGGTGTATTTGGAGGATACACAGTGGCTTCAGGCATTTTCCTAAGGGGAGTGTTTGTTTCAACAAGTACATTAACTTTTTGTTTATCCATATCTTTCTTCCAAAAAATCTGTTCTGGGGTTAATTGAGTTTGATGCTTAAACATGTTCAGGGAGATCCAATTTTCCTTAGTGTAATCATGGGGTATGATCGTTATGTTATTCTTTTTACATGCATGATCGTTAAGCTTTTTATCCATTTTCTCCCTAGATGCATCATCTAATATTCTATCATCTTCCGTGCTTCCAATACATGATGGTGTTTGCCTAGGCTTAAGAATCTCATTACCATCATATAGTACCTTATGAGCAGCTCTAGCCTTTTTACCTACCTCAGGATTTGGTTCTTCAACAATGGGAATACTATGCTTATCCCTTAAGACTCTATGCTTAGTGATCATGTGAGCAGTCTGAATGGTATTCCCTTGTATGTACAACTTATTTTCAAGCTTGTTTTTCAAAGTTTTTAGGTTGGAAAATTCATTTAAAAGTTTTGATTCCTTAGCATTAAATTCCTGCTTAAGCACTTTCACATTTTCTTGAAGTTCTTGTTTTTGCTTAGCAGTTTTAGAAAGCTTTTCTTTTAAGGAATCTAGCTCTTGTTTTAATATTTCTTCCCTAAAATTACTTTTTCTAATAATTGCACGCATTTGGTCATCCATTTCCTGCTCACGGGTAGTTAACACAAATTTAGCACGTTGTTCATACACAACAACTTGTTATTTATAGGCATTCAGTTCAGAGATAACAGAATCATCAGGGGCACATGCAGTGTATTCATCAAAGACATAGTCATCATTGACTGCAAAAGATGCATCACTTGGTACAATCATACTTTCACTTTGTGTCACATTTTGATCATATGGGACAATATTACTATTACCCACATTATCCATATCTGATTCATTAGTTACATGTGTTTGTACATTGATATGCATCTCTTGCTTATCAACTTCATCGTACAGTTTTAATACCTAAGAGATGATTGATTCTTTGGAAGGACCAGCCTGCTTTGATGATGAGACCTTTGGAGAGACCATTGGAGACACTACTACAAAAAAAGCCATGGAGACCGGTTAGAATGGCTCATGGAAAGTGGTTTTAGAACCACTCTTTGTGGGGGGGGGGTATCTCTATGACCGAATCACATAAAAACCGGTTCTACGACCGGTTTCTAAAGTAAGCATCAAGACTGGTTTTTGCTATGAACCTATCTCTAATGCAAAACAAACAAGATATCTATTATAGAGAAAATACACTGGTTCTTTTCTAAGAACCAGTCTTTTTATAGATTTGTTTTTCAAAAAAAAAGTTTTTGTAATTTCCAGAATTCCAAATTATTTAGAAATTTCAGAAACTACATCATACTTTTACATATATAAATAAAGTAATATAAATGCAGCAAATATAAAGTGATCTAAACACGCAAAATTCATGAATCAACGAACTACATTAACACAATATATCAATTCGTATCAAAACCAAATTCACGGGTCAACAAGACTCAAAGAAATCAAAAACTTAGAACAAAGACACCAAAATTCAACATATTTGAACATCATATTACGATGAATCATGCCACAATGTAAGCCATTCACCAATGATAGTGTCCAATTCTTTTTTCCTCTAGCTAACGGTCATCACCCCAAGGGACCTGTATGGCATTATGGCTATATGTAAAATAATGAAAATAAAAAAGGTTGTATCACAAACAACATGATGTTTGAAGGAAACAAACAAAATGCAAAGCTATTTAACAAGTACTTACAATCTTCGGGGGAATTGTTGTTCTGATATCTGAGAAGAAACTGATGCATTCAATTCATTAAGTAAAATCCACACTTCTAATTGACCAGTTGGTGATTTACTAGAGTTGCCACCTCAAGCTACAAATAAGACTAGTAACAAAATAAGCAATAGTGTTTGTATTAACATTTATAGAAACAAACGTGAATTCTAGACAATTAAAGGTAATTTTAACTTACTCTACAAGTTCTGCGAGCATGTAATTTTCCTCGCTGTTGAATCTGAATTCTTACGAGAATTCAAAACGACCCCCATTCGTGTTTGATACTCTTAACAATACATGGCGTGGTAAAACTCATAACCCTCCGATACATGTTGTTGATCTATAAATGAATGGTAAAGGAAACAACTTAGATCCATTTACTGAAAATTACTCAACACTTTGGATTAATGCTTCTTTCTAACTAGTCATATACTCATACGTGCAAAAGCATCAAAATAACCATTCCAACAGGCCAAAGTTCTCCTCTAACAAACAATAGACATAAGTCAAGTGCAATTAGGATAATGTTAAACAACGTAGTTGAATCACCATAAAAAAAATATTTAAGCCATCACTTCCCCCTTAATTTTGGCAATTTAGTTGCTGGTTATGAGTCTAATTACTACTCTAACAAGCTGAAAACTCAAATGATTAAATGTAACCACAACAATTTAATTTATACAAATTTGTGAAAACATACTCCAATTTTGTCATATTTTCTACTAAAACAAGTTAATGATTTACATATGTTATCTGCTTAACAGTCATAACAGGAAATAGTAATACAAATATATATAATTAACGAAGTTCAAATGAAACCTAATTTTTAGTGAAACAAAACAAGGATAGAAAACCCCAAAATAAATTAACCACATATACACATATAAAACATAATAACAGAATTAAAAAAATAATACACAAAACAAAAAGAAACTTTACTTTGAGGCATCAATGGAGATGAAAAATAATTACGGTCAACATAACATTGTGTTTGTTGATTATTTGGAGTAATTTTTTAATAGGGTCAAAGAAAGAAGTAGAAGGATTCAATGATATTAAAGAAATTATATGCAATCATGAACGGTTTTTACTTTTGAGATAAATATTCACCAGAGAGAATTTGGGGCGGCATTTTTTTTGTGATTAGTTCGGGAATGAAAGTTAAAATTTTAGGGTTCTGGTGACGTGGGTTCTAAATTTTAGACCTAAATGTATGTACGTTTATGGAAAAGCTCGGGATCGGATCGGTAAAACGCTCGAACGAGTCGAGCTTAAACGAGCTCGAGTCCGAGCTCGAGCCTAATTTTGGTCTCATTTAAGAATCGAGCTCGAGTTCTGGACAAAAAACTCTAGTAGACTCGAGAGCCTAAACGAGCCCTAGAAATATTTACGTATAAACGAGCTTAAAAGTAATAAACAAGCTCGAGCCTATGTACTTAACGAGTCGAGCTCCATTTGAACTTTATTTTCTTTAACACATACTAAAATTAGTCGAGCCCGAGCCGAGCTCGAGCTCAAAATATAAGGCTTGAAACGTGCTCGAGCCCGAGCTTGAGCCTTATATATATAAACAAGCCGAGCTCGAGCTCGAGCTCGGCTCGGCTCGGCTCGTTTCCACCCCTATGTATGTTTTAGTCATCAAGTTTATACAAAATAATACATTGTTGTTGTAAATGAAGCCAAGATTATAAGTAGTGCGAAGCGTGACGTGACAGCATGACCAAGCCTTACAATGATTGAAAACGTTGGATTCTAGAAAATAACTAACAAAACGGTTTGTATACAAAACCCATGTTTCAATAATGTAAAATAAAAAAATAAAAAAATTATTGTATAGGAAAACCGGTGTCATCGATTACGTATAGGAATTGGTTAACCCAACAACACAAGTTTCTATGTGATCCATATCATAGAGACATGTTTATTCAAAAAAAAAACTAGTCTTTATGTATCTCATGCTTATAATTTTTATATAAACCGGCTTTTTTAAAACCGGTCTCTATTAAGGGGTCTTTATGAGCTTTTTTGTAGTAGTGAGAAATGCTAGCCATGAAGATTGTCTGGGCAGTAGGTTCATCAGAGTCATATGCATCACAATCGGCAACTTGAATGGCGTTTTGATGATTGTGACCTATTTCCTGAATTGGCTGCTCATCCACATCTGCATCATATGTCTTAACATTCCCTTCTGCAAGAAATAACAACTCCTCTTCATCCAAAACTGCACCATTGTCCTGAGCTTGCACAAGCAACATCTTGTCTCTGAAGTATTCTGCATTTTGAGGACGTTTTGGAGATGTGCAGTTCCTTGCAATGTGTCCATCACCACCACAGTTGTAGCACTTGATTTGCTTTACTTGTCCCTGATTGGTAATTCTTCCACGATTCTGATTAGCCACATACCCTCCACCTACTCCTCCTCTTCCCTGTTCATACTGCCTTCCTTGAACTTGTTGCACCATAACCTTTCCATCTCTGACAATAGCTTAATTGTGTGGGTTGGACGCTGTTCTGAGGTTATTGTTGGTGTGAGGAGTGGTATTCAGATTTTGACTAACCATGAGAGACAGTTGATTGATGAAGTTTTCCATGATTGTGTTTGAGTCTGGAGGCTTATATGCTGGATCAGGAATGAGCTTGTAGTTACCATTACCCGTAGGTATGACTTGAGAAGCTTTGGTGGTAATTCCAACATTTGTGTAAAAGGCTATTGAATCACTTGAAGAACTTGTTTCTCCCTGTTTAGTTTTGAACTGTTCAAGAATCATTCTTTCAAACATAGCACGTCTCTCGTTCTGAAGGAGGAAGGCATACAGTTGCTCATAGTTGGTGTTCTTGAATCCTTTGGTTAGCTTCACAGAGGTGAAAAATTTGTGCCATTCGGGATTCATGTTGTTCACAAACTTTGAGTTCAGCTGAATATTTGGCATGGTCATTTTGATATTCCTCATATCATTCACAAGCTTGTGGAATCTCACGTAATATTCATAGACACTTTCTCCTGGTTTCATCTTAAAGTGCTCAAATTCATCATACAGTTGTGATTCTTTGTCTTCCTTAGTTAATTCAGAACCCGAGAGAAGCATCTTGACATTATCCCAAACTGCCTTGGCTTCAGTGTTGTGATTGATAAGCTTGTAGATATCTTTTGGAAGACCTTGAAGTATAATGTTTGAAGCCCTGATATCAACATCGAATATTTTTTTCTCCTTATCACTGAGCTCATCGTATGTCTTTGGTCTATCCAATCCAAAGATCATTGTTCCATCTGCAGCAGTATCAATTATGTCTCTTGTAGTCTCAATCTGATAAGGTCCTTCATCAATTGACTTGAGAATGTTGACTCCATTTTCCTTTCCCAGACAATACAGCCTAATTTGTTGAGCCCATGAGTCATAGTCAGTTCTGTCAAGCATGGGTGGACGAGTTTCTGAACCAGCTACTTGAACGTCCTCAGCTACAGTAGAGATGATTGTAGGCACGTTGGTAGACATGTTTACAGATTTCACGGGATTTTATAACTCTATGATTAAACCGGGAAATAGATTCTTTCACGGGATTTTACTAAATCAAGAGAAAACCGTATTAGAAACAAATATTAACCAAGTCGCTAAAACCCTTAAACCAAGTCGCTAAGCACCAAGTCGCTAAGTAGCAACTCGCTAAACCTCAAGTCGCTGTGAATCAAGTCGCTAAGTACAAGTCGCTAAGACCCAAGTCGCTGAACACAAGTCGCTAAAGCACCAAATCGCGAAGCAGACAAGTCGCTAAAGAACAACTCGCTAAGTATCCAAGTCGCTAAGAATCAAGTCGCTGAACACAAGTCGCTACTGCACCAAATCGCTAAGTAGACAAGTCGCTAGTAGAACAACTCGCCAAGAACTATGAAGCCAAGTCGCTAGAAATAATAGAAACAAGTCGCTAACCCAACCAAGTCGCTAGCCGAAGTGGAACCTCCACTAACTTGTACTGTTTGTCGGCTTGTCTCAATAGACAAGTCGCTAGGCTCAAGTCGCTACTCCTCTAACTACAAGTCGCTGGAAATTAACAAAGTAACTCGCTACCAAGAAAACAACTCCGAGATCCAAGTCGATAGGTAGAAAACTTTAAGAACAATGCTTTTCAATCCAAAACAAGCCCAACCACAGTGATTCAAGCTTTACAAATCAAAACCCAAGCACATACAATGATTCTAAACACAAAAGTACACTCAAAATTCAAACTTTAACAAAAGAAATGATCTAAATGATGCAAAAACCACTAAACTTTTTCAAACCTAAAAACCAATGTTGCAAAAATCAGTCAACTCGGCTGATGAATCGTTAATCGGCCGAGTACCTTGTAGATTTTCGAAAATCGGTCTATAAATCGGCCTAGGAAAAAATCGACACTAAGCAGTCAAATAATCGGCCGATTAATCGGCTGAATCGGTAAAAAATCGGCCGAATCGGGCATTTTAAAAATAATAATAATTTAGGCATTCTACTTAATTTGGAGATCGTATATTTCATTTATAACGCACAATGGACATCATAATTTTGAGCCTTTTATTGAGGTTTGGAAACATAGCAGGCTTGGAATCGGTTAAGATTTTTAGTTTGGTCTCCAGAAATACCAAAAAATTACAGGAAATGCCAATCCGATTAATCACCGATTAATCCCGACTTGACCGATTACTCGCTGCAGGGTGGTCGACCGTCCGACTACCGATTCACGATTTTTGCAACATTTCTTTTTACCAACTGCATACCTCTTTCCTGTTAGAGAAGTCATAGTAATTTTCATAAAATGTTGTAAACTATAAGCATATAATATCTCATTTACATGTTACCTCTTCCTTTCATGTGGAGCATTTTCTTTTTCATTAAAGTATCGGTCACCTCAAGTATGTGTAATCATTAGAAAGCTCGTAGTCGTAATTATTTAATGTTAGTAAGTTGTTAGTTAAGTAAAACCGTGGAGGACGGACGGGTCTTTACCCACTGTATGCCTGATCCACAGCCCGTAGGTGGCATTTATTGTAAGACACTATAAATACCCTCTACCTCCCAAAGTAGAGGGTTGGAGCTTCAATACCATTTTTCTTTGTTTCACATAGTTCCCAACTCTCTTCCATTTCTCTCACTAGAACTTTCTCTCTCTAAAACTTGTTAATGCCTCATGTGATCATGGTTTGATGTGTTTGTGAAATCCTATATCTTACAATTGGTATCAAGAGCCATGGTTTGATCATCTCTCTTACATATCCTTGGATTACTAGTGGTTTTATATGGTTTTTAGCAATGTTGCAAAAATCGTGAATCGGTAGTCGGGCGGTCGACCACCCTGCAGCGAGTAATCGGTCAAGTCGGGATTAATCGGTGATTAATCGGATTGGCATTTCCTGTAATTTTTTGGTATTTCTGGAGACCAAACTAAAAATCTTAACCGATTCCAAGCCTGCTATGTTTCCAAACCTCAATAAAAGGCTCAAAATTATGATGTCCATTGTGCGTTATAAATGAAATATACGATCTCCAAATTAAGTAGAATGCCTAAATTATTATTATTTTTAAAATGCCCGATTCGGCCGATTTTTTACCGATTCAGCCGATTAATCGGCCGATTTTTTGACTGCTTAGTGTCGATTTTTTCCTAGGCCGATTTATAGACCGATTTTCAAAAATCGACAAGGTACTCGGCCGATTAACGATTAATCGGCCGAGTTGACCGATTTTTGCAACATTGGTAAAAAGAACACAACTGTTCACATGGATGATCTCGATGAGCTACCTTTCTATACCATACTTGAAATTGCAAAGGCAACAGATAACTTCAGTATCCACAATAAGATAGGAGAAGGTGGCTTTGGGGCTGTTTACAAGGTAAGTTACTATTGGGTTAATCCCAATCGACCCAGTCAACACCATATGACCCGGTCAACCTAGAAGTCAAACACATAAAGTCAACCACAACAGTTTATGAAAGTTACAAGATAACTGCCGAATGGCGGTTACATTATAACTGCTATATGGCAGTTATGGCCCAACCGACACATCTCTTCATTGTACCCTTTCACTTTGTATAAATAGATAGCAAATTGTACAGAAAACGCATGACTTATTGATTAATACAAAAGCTTTTACATATTTATTGTTTCTTTATTACTTGGTATATTTTGACACAAGTTAGAAAGACCATTGATCCATCGATTGAGGCCAACAATTGGTATCAGAGCGGTTTGGTCACACTAACCAAAATCATCATTTACCATAATCATTCGTTTAGTTCCAGAATCAAAAGACTAGAAAACTGTCTCGATAAATTTTTTTTTCTGCAAATATAAACCGAACACAAATCAAAGATCATTTTTGTGTTCCTAATTTTTGTCGCATCAAGGGAACAATCACAAAAGTGATTACTCAAACCCGGCAACAAAAAAAATCATTCGCAAATTATTTTTCACCCATCGAAACTGAATCTTTAATCCAAATAGGATTAGAAACGAATTAAATCGTTTTATTTTCAAACAAAATCTAAACGAAGTCATCAATTAGGGCAGAATTAAAGATTCAAATTAGAACAAACACACCTGTTCCGAACCAAGAATCAAGCCCAGATAATTAATTAAGTCACAAATCGACTTAATTAATCTCTCCAATAATCCATATCTCTCACGGACTAAAAACCCCCAATTCATCGAAACCCTAAAATTTCGATTGAAGAGAATCAGTGCTCGCGAAGAACACCACACACCGGAGAAGAGAGGAAGGCAACAAAGCCATAAAGATCAGGAGAAGAGAACGGGATCAATTCCCAGAAAGACTGAGACAGGAATATGAAGTCTCAAAGAAGAAGCGTTTCATTTTTTTATCTCACAATAAAAGAGTTAATAAAACTTAATAAAGAGAGGCGCGTACAAAAAATAAGGCAACACAAAGGGTATTTTTACCCATCAGGTTCCAAATCTTTCAAAATCACACCCTCTACTTTATTTTTTTTGTATTTATATATATAGTTTTGTATTTGGAAAAGTTTAGATTTAAGTTTATAAAGTATTTTAAGTTTTTTATATTTAAGTTTATAAAGTATTTTTAGATTTAAGTGTTTTTAAGTTTTTAAGGAAAAGTTTTTAAAAGTTTAAGTTTTTTTAGAGTTTTTTTCTTGTTTGGTTTATGACAAGAAAATTCCAAGATTATTAAAGTTTTTAAATTTTCTTATTTGGTTTATGGTAAGAAACAAGTTTTTAAGTTTTATTAGGTTTAAGATAAGGAATAAATAAAGTTTACGGTTTATAAGATTGAAATTTCTAAGTTTTTAAGTTTTTTTTATATAGTTTTAAAGGTTTAAAAGTTTTAGGTTTTAATTGCTAAGTTTTTAGAAATTATAACGTTATTAAAAAAAATTTATAAGAGTACTTTTATTAGATTTAAGACATTTAAAAATAATTATGGGAAAAGAAGACGATAATAGTAATAGTTCGAACAACGATAAAACTAAGGGCATGGGATCGACAACCTATTTCCAATGCCCCTTGTTAAAGGCAACAAACTATATGATATGGTCGATAAGAATGAAGATCATTTTACAAGCAAATGGTCTATGGGAAACGATTGAGACTACCATTACAACTCAAATCGATGAAAAGCAAGACAAGACTGCAATGGCATACCTATTCAAAGGACTATCGGAAGAATTGACATTACAAGTAGCAAATAGCAAAAGCGCAAAAGAAGTTTGGGATACATTGAAGACTAGAAATATTGGAGTGGAACAAGTGCAAAAGGCAAAACTACAAACACTCAAATCCGAATTTGAGATATTGCAAATGGAGAATGATGACACTATCGATTCATTCACCGCAAAGATGACAAGTATTACTTCAAAGATGACAAGTCTTGGATCAACACTTGATGAATCAACTCGCGTACGAAAATTGCTGAATTCTGTACCTGAAAGATTCATTCACATGGTCGCATCCATAGAGCAATACTCCGATCTAGATAAAATGACTCTAGACGAAGCTATTGGTAGATTGAAAACCTTCGAAGAAAGAGTAAAGGCTAAGAAAGGAAGAACATTCGATGATCAAGATAAACTATTGTTTACAAAACACAACAACAATGGTCGAAGACATCACTATGATAATCAAGGAAAAGGAAGATACATTCCACCACATAGCCAAACTCGTGACGAAGAAAAATTCTCACAAGATTACAATGAAGGAACGAAAAAGCCTAGAGATTTCAGCAAAGTAAAATGTTATAATTGCAATGAATATGGACATTATGCCTCACATTGCAATAAAAGAAATGGAAGACTTCAAAGACAAGAAGTTACAAACCTCATCGAAGAAGATTTAGAACCAACGCTCTTATTAGCAGTTTCAAGCATTACTGAAAATCAAGTCTCTAACAATGAAACATTTGGAGTCAATGATCTACAACAAAGCGATTGTGATTAAGGGGGAGAATATTGGGTTAATCCCAATCGACCCAGTCAACACCATATGACCCGGTCAACCCAGAAGTCAAACACAGAAAGTCAACCACAACAGTTTATGACAGTTACAAGATAACTGCCGAATGACAGTTACATTATAACTGCTATATGACAGTTATGCCCCAACCGACACATCTCTTCATTGTACCCTTTCACTTTGTATAAATAGATAGCAAATTGTACAGAAAACGCATAACTTATTGATTAATACAAAAGCTTTTACAGATTTATTGTTTCTTTATTACTTGGTATATTTTGACACAAGTTAGAAAGACCATTGATCCATTGATTGAGGCCAACAGTTACTGATACCTTAATATGATGTGTTTTATATCATGCATGAGCACAAACTGTATAGTAATAGATACTTACCATCACTATCGTATAATTGAACTATACCCTTGATATATTAGGGCGTCTTGGAAGACGAGCAAGAAGTAGTTGTGAAGCGGCTTGCTGAAACATCCCGGCAAGGGCTTAATGAATTTAAGAATGAAGTCATTTGTATTGCAAAACTTCATCATCGGAATCTCGTAAAGCTTCTAGGATACTGCATTCATGGAAATGAAATGATTCTGATTTATGAATTCATGGCTAATAAAAGCTTGGACACATTTATATTGGGCTAATAACCTATTAAAGCACTATACTTGTCACAAATATCAGTTCGACTTAGCGAACTAAAAAAATAGATCTTTTAGACATTAAACTTGACATTTTTGTCTTCTTTTAAGTATTATGACCAAATTATGACAATTTTACCCTTCGAAAAATATTTCAAAAAAAAAGAAATTCGAAAAAAAATTTCAGAAATTTCGAAAAAAAAGTATTTTGAAAAAAATTTAGAAAGGGTAAAATGGTCATAATTTGATCATAATACTTAAAGGAAGACAAAAATGTCAAGTTTAATGTCTAAAAGAGCTATTTTTTTAATTCGTTACGTCGAACTGATATTTGTGACAAGTATAGTGCTTTAAAAGGTTATTAACCCCATTTATATTTGGTCTGATTCACTAGAATCTCACTGATATTACTATCATACTATACGTAGTAATCCTGTTACTATATAATTGCCAAATTAAGGGTAATCAATGTACATTGACTTAAGTAGTTATCTTTTCACAGACGAAGACAAAAGTGCAATGCTTTAGTGGCCTCAACGATTTCATATTATCAACGAGATGGCTCGGGGTATTCTATATCTACATCAAGATTCTCGCCTTCAGATAATCCACAGAGATCTCAAGGCGGGTAACATCTTGCTGGACGGTGACCTGAACCCCAAAATTTCTGACTTTGGCCTTGCTAGGAAGTTCGTTGGATCCGATACCACTGCTAAGACAAAGAAAGTGGTGGGCACATAGTAAGAATTTGAAACAATGGTTTTATTTAGTAGATTAATTTTGTCACCATTTTCTCTAAAACCTGAAGAATAAAGAAAGTGGTGGGCACATAGTAAGAATTTGAAACAATGGTTTTATTTAGTAGATTAATTTTGTCACCATTTTCTCTAAAACCTGAAGAATAAAGAAAGTGGTGGGCACATAGTAAGAATTTGAAACAATGGTTTTATTTAGTACTACCTCCGTCCCAAAATATAAGTCCAGTTTGACTTTTTGACTCAAACTTTGACCTTAAATATCTTTGTTTTTATTATATAATACTTGATGCAAAATACATAAATGGATTGTGTTTTAAATGTATTTTCATTTGGTATAATTTTCATCAAGTGTTATATAATACAAACAAAAATATTTAAGGTCAAAGTTAGAGTCAAAAAGTCAAATTGGACTTAAATTTTGGGACGGAGGGAGTAGATTAATTTTGTCACAATAGTTATCGAATCTATTCGGTTTAACTTTTCTGCAGTGGTTACATATCCCCAGAGTATGCAGTACATGGGCAATTTTCTATAAAGTCGGATGTATTTAGCTTTGGCGTTCTGGTTTTGGAGATAGTGAGTGGTAAAAAAAACACAGGATTCACTCATGCAGATCACAGTGACAACCTTCTTGGACATGTATGGTGAACAGATAGAGTAGATTTTCCAAACCAAAACTAGTTTTTCTTTTACTGCGCTGTTTATCTATACTTATCGCTATGTACGGTATGATACAGGCATGGAGACTCTACAAAGCAAATAGGTCCATTGAACTCATGAACTCATCTTTACATGGCTCATGCATCATCTCTCAAGTACTAAGGTCAATACATGTTGGGCTACTAAGTGTGCAACATAATGCAAATGATTGACCAACTATGTTGTCAGTGGTTCTTATGCTGGTTAGTGAGGGTGAGTTACCTCAACCTAACCAGCCTGCTTTTTTCACTGGAGAGAGCAATCAGAAATCTCAATCTGTGTCATCAGCAGATGAATACACGATAACACAACTGTATGCTCGATAGTAAGCCTGTGTTTATGTCAAAGTTATATATAGATCTTACAACAATTTCAAAGGATATGTTTTCTGATGTATAGAAAGTAGCGTGAATGAAATTTAGTTTGCCCTATGTTTGGGCATTAAGGTTTGGATTTTGAGTCCCACTTTGGCACATGGAATTGTTTTTCAAATTCACAAAATCTCAGACTAACTAGACAAGCATTTTTGGTTGAAATAACTTTAGTATCATTAAGTGTGCCTTCCGTGTTCAATTTCTTATTCACAACTGATAACGTCATAGGAACTGAATTTGGTGCTTGGAGACCTTTATATATATAAAACTGAAGCATAAAATTTCTTATTCTTTATATTGATAGCGAGAAGTAAACTGATCAGTTCTCTTCCGTGTTCAATTTCTTATCCTTATGACATAAGACTAATTCAAAAGTATAAAAAAACTATTTCTCAAAATCACAACTAATGCAAAAATCTTTTAGTAATTTTCAAAAACTTCATTATCGTAGAATAAATAATGTTGAGGTGGGATATTTGCTAGTCATTTTTGGTTGAAATAACTTTAGTATCATTAAGTGTCCCAAAAGAAAATATTTTATCCCATGAGAAAAGAAAGTTCAAGGATTTCAATGTCATTTGTTGCTACATCGTTGTGATGACTTTTGACTACAAAATTTGATGGAGACATACCAAACCACAGAAAGTGATAAAACTAACATTAGGCTATTGATTGATATAGCCACTTTTAATTGTCACGGGATAAAATATCTAGCTAGTATTCAAAATGAAATCGAAATCAATTATTTGTGGTTCGCAAGTCCTTTAGAAAAAATTACTAAATAGTTTATAGTGAGCATATATATTTTATAACATGTCTTAAGTAAGAGGCCAAGTTACCAATATAAAGTTGTTGCTCTATTAATACTATTAAGAATCAAAGAATAATGTTGCTACCTTATATCACCATTCTCTTTTTAAGTATAGGAACTTTTAGTGCACTAGACACTATCTCTTTGTATCAAAACATTACGGATGGTGAGACCATCATCTCTAGGAACAACCTGTTTGAGCTCGGTTTTTTTAGTCCAGGCAGTTCGAAGAATCGATATCTGGGGATATGGTTTAAGAACACTTCACCACATACGGTTGTATGGGTAGCTAACCGGGAGATTCCACTCATCGATACCTTTGGGATGGCCATATTGGACAGCCAAGGGGTCTTGTCTATTGTTAATGGTGGTGGCACAAACATTTGGTCATCCAACTCCTCGACACCAAGCACAAATGCTAATCCAATAGCACAGCTCTTGAATAGTGGTAATTTGGTGATCAAGGATGAAACTAGTGTCATTTGGGAAAGTTTTGATTACCCTGGAGATACCTTCATACATGGAATGAAATTGGGCAAGAATTTCCTAACGGGAAGAGAGAAATATCTGAGATCATGGAAGAGTGCAGATGATCCTTCCCTGGGTGAGTATACACTCAGGTTCGTAATGGTTCAAGGTAGGTTCTGTTATTGAAACAAGGATTGGGCCATATGATGGTATAGAGTTTGCTGGCCAGCCAAACTATCGACGTAATTCTAATCATTTGTACAAAATTGATTTTGTTGTCAATGAGAATCAGATTTATTACACACATAATTCTAATAGCACCACATTCTCGTCAAGGTCGGTTATGACACCTGGAGGCAAGCTTGAGATTTGGCTGCTAAACATGAATAACCAAGAATGGATGCATGACCTGACTATTGTTGGAAAATTTAGTGCACTTGTGGGATTAGTTCACACCTTGTAATGGGTTAGGAGGTACGGAGTGTACACCCATAAGGTCCATGAACACCCTGACTCTTATAGTGGTTTGTATTGGTAGTACTGGTGAAAGTACTGCTTGGTGAAAGTACTGCTTGGTGAAAGTACTGCTTGTGGAAAGTACTGCTTGTGGTTTCCACTGATAAGCAGTATTTCCACTGATAGGCAGTGTTTCCACTGAAGTGGTGTATCCACTGATAGTGCTATGAAAGTACTGATAAGCAGTGTTTCCACTGATAGGCTGTACTTCCACTGCAAGTGAAAGTACTGCTAGTGGAAAGTACTGCTTATGGAAAGTACTGCTAAATGGCAGTTACAACTTCTTTATGACCACGTTTAATTGGTCATGTAACCACTAACGGCTATAATGGGGATAATTATGAGGCTATTAATGGGCCGATTAATACTCATAATTCCATTGGAATAGCTCAAGAGTAACCTCCTATAAATAGGAGATCTGATCATGCATGAAGAACACACAGAAAACAATAAACACTTATAAGTGAAAGGGTTATAGAATTGTGCCTAATTCTCTAACTGCATTTGGTCTTATCCCAAGTAGATATTCGTGATACCCAGGCATTAGGGTCGAATAGTTTACTTTGGAAAGTGATCACACGATTCCAAGTGATATCCGGTAACCACCAAGTGGTATCTATTACTACTAACAGTTTGTTTGTTTCTGCTGAAGAGTTGCACATTTCTGCTGAATTGATTATCTTCACCCTGCTTTGGGACGAATAACCACCAACAATCAAAGTAAACTATTTTGTGATAATCAATGGCAACTGCTGCAATGAAACACATGGCTTCAAACTTTGCTAAGCTGGACAAGTTTGAAGGGGTGGACTTTAGGAGGTGGCAGAAGAAGATGCACTTCTTGCTGTCAAGCATGAGTGTGGTCTATGTGCTGACTACTCCAATTCCTGATGATGGTGATGATGCTACTGTGGATCAGATCAGGAGGAGGAGCAAGTGGGAGAATGATGACTACATATGCAGAGGTCTTATTCTCAATGGTATGTCTGATTCTCTGTTTGATATTTATCAGAACTTTGAATCTTCCAAAGAACTGTGGGATTCCTTGGATGCCAAATATATGGCTGAGGATGCATCAAGTAAGAAGTTCCTTGTTAGTAATTTCACAAATTACAAAATGACTGATTCAAGACCAGTTATGGAACAATACAATGAACTTCTTGGAATACTTGGAAGGTTTACACAACACAATATGCACATGGATGAGGCTATTCAAGTCTCTTGTGTTATTGATAAACTTCCTTCTTCATGGAAAGATTTCAAGCATACCTTGAAACATATGAAGGAGGAGTTAACTCTTGTTGAGTTGGGCAGTCATCTGCACATTGAGGAATCTCTCAAGGTGCAGGATAATGACAAGCCAAAGAGTAGCAATGCTACTGGACCATCTGTTGTCAATATGGTGGAGCATAACAACTCCACCAGGTACAATGACAACAAAGGCAAACGCAAGTATCATGACAACACAAGGGCAGATCCTAACAAGAAGGCAACACCTACTTGTTGGAAATGTGGCAAGACTGGTCACATTAAAAGGGACTGCAAGGGTGTTAAAGTTGGTGGTAAAACCAATGGATCAGGCACTAATGGTTCAGGGAGTGGTGGTTCAGCCAACTCACTGAAAGGTCAGAATATGTTTAATAAGTCTTTACAGATTTATTATGTTACATATGTATCTGAATCTTTTTATGTGCAGGATGATGATGTTGCGTGGTGGGTTGACTCTGGGGCAACAGTATATGTGTGTAAAGATAGAAGCTGGTTCAAGACTTATGAGTCACTGAATGATGGTTCTATTCTTCACATGGGAAATGAGTCAACAGCCTTGGTGCATGGTCATGGTTGTGTAGATCTTAGGTTTAGTTCAGGAAAGATTGTAACTTTGTTTAATGTTATTCATGTTCCTGATATAAGGAAAAACTTGGTTTCAAGTAGTGTTTTGAATAATCATGGATATAAACAAGTTATTGAATCTGATAAATTTGTTCTTTCTAAATGTGGTGTTTTTATTGGTTTTGGTTATTTATGTAATCAAATGTTCAGGCTTAATATTACCACTGACAGTGTTATTTCAGCTTTTGTGACCACATATGATCAGAGTGATTCTAACCTTTGGCATGCTAGACTTGGTCATGTTCACTATAAGAGAATGCAAGATATGTCTAGGGATGGTTTAATCCCTGCTTTTGACATGGACACTGAAAAGTGTAAAACTTGCATGTTGACCAAGATAACCAAGAAACCCTTTCAGGGTGTTAGTCGTGAGACTAAGATCTTGGAGCTTATTCACAGTGACCTGTGTGATTTGCATACCACTCCTTCTTTGGGGAATAAGAAGTACTTTGTGACATTTATTGATGATGCTTCTAGATTTTGTTATGTCTATCTGTTACATACCAAGGATGAAGCATTAGATAAATTCAAAGTGTTTAAAACAGAAGTTGAATTACAACTTGGGTCTTTGATCAAAAGATTAAGGACTGAAAGGGGAGGTGAGTACATGGATACTCAGTACTTTCAGTCTGTTGGAATAATCCATGAAACGACTGCCCCTTATACTCCTCAGCAAAATGGTATTTCTGAAAGGAAAAACAGGGTGCTGAAGGAGATGGTTAATTCCATGTTGTCCTATTCAGGACTGAGTCAAGGGTTCTGGGGTGAAGCTATGTTAACAGCTTGCTATTTGCTAAATAGGGTTCCCAACAAAAGGAACAAGGTTACCCCTTATGAACTCTGGACTAAAAGGAAACCCAACCTGAACTATCTCAGGGTCTGGGGTTGTAGGGCTGTTGTAAGACTCCCTGATCCAAAGCAAAAGACTTTGGGTGAAAGAGGCATTGACTGCATCTTTGTTGGATATGCTGAGCATTCCAAGGCTTTTAGGTTCTATGTTATTGAACCTAATGAATATGTTTCAATTAACTCCATTATTGAATCAAGGGATGCAGACTTTGATGAGAATAGATTCTCATCAGTTCCTAGACCAAGTCAGAGGATTCCTAATGGAACTCATGACACTGGTGTATCAGAGGTACCTGATGATGAACCATCAGTGGTCCCTGATGAGGTTGTGGTTCAGCAACCTGAACCTGTGCTCAGGAAGAGCAAAAGGGTCAGGACTCCAAAGTCATTTGGACCTGAGTTTCAACTATACTTAGTTGAAGGAACTAGGGATGAGGTCTCTGACCAATACTCCTATTGCTTCATTGTTGAGGATGATCCCAAGACATTTGAAGAAGCAATGAAGTCCCAGGACATTGCTTTCTGGAAAGAAGCAATCAATGATGAGATGGATTCCATCATGGGCAACAACACTTGGGTGTTGGTTGATCTACCTCCTGGTTGCAAACCTCTGGGTTGCAAATGGATTTTCAAAAGTAAAATGAAGGTAGATGGAACTATTGAAAAGTTCAAGGCTAGACTAGTCATTCAGGGCTTTAAACAAAAGTCAGGAATAGACTATTTTGATACTTATGCCCCTGTGGCTCGTATCAGTACCATAAGACTGCTGATTGCTATGGCATCTATTCACAATCTGGTTATTCATCAGATGGATGTGAAAACAGCTTTCTTGAATGGTGAATTGGAAGAGGAGGTTTATATGAACCAACCTCAGGGCTTCATCATGCCAGGCAATGAAAACAAGGTGTGTAAATTGATTAAGTCTCTTTATGGACTTAAACAGGCACCTAAGCAATGGCATCAAAAATTTGATGAAGTGGTTTTGTCTAGTGGTTATGTTCTTAACCAAGCTGACAAATGTGTATATAGCAAATTTGATGAATCTGGTAAAGGAGTCATCATTTGTCTATATGTTGATGACATATTGATCTTTGGCACTGACCAAAATCAGGTTGACCTGACAAAGGAATTTTTGTCATCAAGGTTCTCCATGAAAGACATGAGGGAGGCTGATGTTATCCTTGGTATAAGGATTAAACATGAAAGTAATATAATTTCTATCTCTCAGTCTCATTATATTGAGAAGGTACTGAGGAAATTCAATTACTTTGATTGTACTCCAGTGAGTACACCTATGGATACTTGTGAGAAGCTGATGCCTAATCATGGCAAGGCTGTATCTCAACTTGAGTATTCTAGGGTAATTGGCTGCCTGATGTATGCCATGACTTGTACAAGACCTGATATTGGTTTTGCAGTGGGAAAATTGAGCAGGTATACTAGTAATCCTAGTGCTCATCACTGGCAAGCAGTTCAAAGGGTACTGAAGTATTTGAAGAGAACTATGGATTATAGTCTCTCATATACTGGTTACCCATCAGTGTTGGAAGGTTACACTGATGCAAGTTGGATCAGTAACACTGAAGACAATTCGTCTACCAGTGGCTGGGTATTCCTACTCGGTGGAGGTGCAATTTCTTGGGCATCCAAGAAGCAAACTTGCATCACCAGTTCAACAATGGAATCTGAATTTGTGGCTCTAGCAGCTGCTGGTAAAGAAGCTGAATGGTTGAAAAACTTGCTTCTTGAGATTCCATTGTGGCCTAAACCTATAGCACCTATTTCTATCCGGTGTGATAGTGCAGCTACATTGGCTAAGGCTTATAGCCAGATGTACAATGGTAAGTCTAGACACTTAGGTGTCAGGCATAGCATGATTCGTGAGCTTATCATGAATGGGGTGGTATCTATAGAGTTTGTGAGATCTCAACAGAACTTAGCTGATCACTTGACGAAGGGTCTGGCTAGAGACTTGGTTATAAAGTCTGCTAAAGGGATGGGTTTAAGTCCAACTTAGTCACTGAATGCTAGGACACCCAACTCCCTCCTGAGGAAACTTAGGAGCTGAGTTCAATGTGGAAAGCTGAACATTCGGTGGACTGGAGCACATGTTTTATTTACATCCCAAGGTTGTGCTCAGAACCTGCTGAAAGGAGGATGAAGTATTTACTTCTTAATGGTTAATTTTCTTTGAAAAAGTGCTTGGCAGGAGCATGACTAAAGAGGAACCACCTATGTAAATGTTGAAGTTTTGCCGCTTCAGGAAGCTTTGGACTTTTAGCTTTTACAACATTTATGAATTTGGATATGGACACATGGCTTGTATAGTGTCAGGAGCTGTTAAGTGTTTGAAAACTTGTGTGTATTTTATCTTCAGGTATTCAAATGGGTTGAAGGGTTCAATTCTTAGAACACCCTGATTCTCGAATATTTGAATGTGTAATTTACTAAGATGGAAATTCAATCCTCAGGACATTTTCGTTTATGCACATGTTTTGATTGATGTTTAATTTTTCATGCAAAGTAAGTGAACTAAATTTGGGGAGGATTGTTGGAAAATTTAGTGCACTTGTGGGATTAGTTCACACCTTGTAATGGGTTAGGAGGTACGGAGTGTACACCCATAAGGTCCATGAACACCCTGACTCTTATAGTGGTTTGTATTGGTAGTACTGGTGAAAGTATTGCTTGGTGAAAGTACTGCTTGTGGAAAGTACTGCTTGTGGTTTCCACTGATAAGCAGTGTTTCCACTGATAGGCAGTGTTTCCACTGAAGTGGTGTATCCACTGATAGTGCTATGAAAGTACTGATAAGCAGTGTTTCCACCGATAGGCTGTACTTCCACTACAAGTGAAAGTACTGTTAGTGGAAAGTACTGCTTATGGAAAGTACTGCTAAATGGCAGTTACAACTTCTTTATGACCACGTTTAATTGGTCATGTAACCACTAACGACTATAATGAGGATAATTATGAGGCTATTAATGGGCCGATTAATACTCATAATTCCATTGGAATAGCTCAAGAGTAACCTCCTATAAATAGGAGATCTGATCATGCATGAAGAACACACAGAAAACAATAAACACTTATAAGTGAAAGGGTTATAGAATTGTGTCTAATTCTCTAACTGCATTTGGTCTTATCCCAAGTAGATATTCGTGATACCCAGGCATTAGGGTCGAATGGTTTACTTTGGAAAGTGATCACACGATTCCAAGTGATATCCGGTAACCACCAAGTGGTATCTATTACTACTAACAGTTTGTTTGTTTCTGCTGAAGAGTTGCACATTTCTGCTGAATTGATTATCTTCACACTGCTTTGGGACGAATAACCACCAACAACTATACCCAAGGATTATTGTGACAACTATGGAACATGTGGTCCATATGGAAGCTGTAGTACTGCCACTTTTCCTAACTGTGTGTGTTTGAAAGGGTTTGAACTAACAAACACACAAGAACTAAATCCATATAACTGGAAAGCTGGTTGTCGACGGAGTAGATCCTTGGATTGTGGGCCTAGAGAGGGATTTATAAAGTTTTCAAGCATGAAATTGCCAGACACGCAGAATGCTTTGTTTGATGGCAGAAAGTATTAGTGGATAATTAGGCCCGGTGTGTGGGTTTTGGGTATTAGGGTTTCACCATTATAAATAATGATAAATAATAAATATACCTACGGGTTTTTAATGTTCTAACATGGTATCGGAGCAGATCTGATCCTCAGACCTAGATGACTATGTTGAGCCACCTCCCTTATGCCACCCGTCAAAACCAAAAACCATAAAAACACCATACCCTTCAACAAAGTTTGTGCGGCGCTTATTTTCTGCTTCTTAAATATCATTGGTAGAAACAAGACATTGTTTATGTCGTTGACATCACAAAGATACCAAAATACCATTAAACCATTCCTTTTCCCTTGATTGTTGTCCACCACGTGAGATCAGAAAGTCATCTCATATATTAAAGAATTATCTCACGAAGAAAAAGAATATGTTGATTGGAGGAGAAGTAATTGGGTCGGTAGGCGGTAGCTTTTAATTTCAAGAATGAGGAGATGGATGTTTTAAGGATTAGTATGTTTTTGTTTTTGTTTCATTATTAAAAAAAAAAAAAAAAAGTTTTTTAATTGTTTGTTTTTGTTTTATGTCGAATCTAGGGTATTAATTCCCGAGATAATTTTGTTGGTGTCGAATCTAGGGTTCTTATTCCCGAGACGACTTTTGTTGGTGTCGAATCTAGGGTTTTTATTCCCGAGACGACTGTTTGGGATACTTTGGTTTATCCTTCGGATACTTTGGTTATCCGTATAAAAAAAAAATAGAATAGGGGATACTTTGGGTTATCCAGTTTTATTTTGGTTATTGTTTTATTTTGCTTTCTTAGTTTACTACTACAGTTCGAGTTTTCGCGATTTCGCCGCTCGAACTGTGGGGGAGTATTAGTGGATAATTAGGCCCAAACCCGGTGTGTGGGTTTTGGGTATTAGGGATTCACCATTATAAATAATGGTCAATAATAAAGATATACCTACGGGTTTTCAATGTTATAACAGAAAGAGCCTCCAGGAATGTGAGGTAGCTTGCAAGGATAACTGCTCTTGCACAGCCTATGCGAATCCAAACAACACTCGAGATGGAGTTGGATGCTTGCATTGGTTTGGTGATTTAATTGACGTCCGAGTATACTCACCAAACGGGCAAGATTTTTATGTTAGACTGGCCGCCTCTAAACTATTAGGTAAGTCGATACATGTACGTTATATACAATGTCATATCGATGCAACTAACGTCTTATGTTTGTTGTGATGTCCAATTGCATTTTGTTAATCTAGTATAATTTTGTTAGTTTGCAATTTAATTTTTTTTTTTTTATTTCTATCTGTTTTTTTGTGTGATGAAATCTATAGAGTATACCTAGAGGAACGATATTCCAAACTAATGAACTAAAAACATTACCAAATTATTGTTGGATAATAAAGGCTTATAGGCCCGGCCCATTGGTGTAGGCCGGTTTAGTATTTAGGGTTTTGGTCTGTTGAGTTTTAATTGTTCATTGAATATGATAAATATATTTTCAGTATTCTTTCTTATTTCTACAATTTTAAACCGACTCAAATGAGTAAATAAGCTAAATTTACCAAACACTCTTTAGATTTTAAGTCATTTCTAATTGTTTGAATTAGAGGTACGATTATTCCGATATATATTACCTTAGGTCATGAGTTCGAGTCACAAAAGCTATATGATTCCTTGCTAAAATATAAGGGGGGGGGGGGGGGAGTGTTGTGTATAAAGAAAAGTCTGCACCTTTATGCATTAGATGCACTTGTACCAACGGACTATAAATTAACTGCATGGAATGCACCATCGAAGATCATATAAACATGCTATGTAATCTATACTACATATAATGCACGAAGTCATCTCACTCTTAATTTTAAGACGTACAAGAAATTAAGCATGGTTTACAACACTTTAATGCACCCAATTTTCAGAGTTACAACAAAGTAAGCATATTGTACAACAAAATAAAGCGTGGTGTCATTTTAAGACAAAAATTCTATCAAACAACATTAATGCTATTAAAAACACCATTTCACCAAAAATTACAAAGTACAATGTACAATAACTGCAACCAATTTTCAAATTACAATCAAATAAACATAGTGTACAACAAAATAAGCATGATATAATTTCAGACTTATTTTCAGACTTACAACATTAATGCTATTAAAGTGGTCAATGTTATTAATGAATATAATGACTACTACTTACAAGAAAAAAACATAGTGTACAACACTTTAATGCACATAATTTTCAGACGTACAAGACAAGAAGCATAATGTACAACAAAACACCACATTAATGCTATTTAATGTAGTCAATTATTTAACTGGTCAATAAATACAATTAATACAATTAATACAGTTATTAAAGCACCCCTTACATAAGAAATACAAATTATCAAGTATTGTACCACAAAATTAAACACAATTCCTGCATTAAATTTCACTACTACAAATAATAAAGCACATTATACAAATATTCAAGCCCGAACGGGCAACGGGGCAAATGGGCTTGAGCCCGAACGGGTGCTGTCACACCCCCAAATTACCTGTTTTGCAGCGGAATGGAATTCCTGGGGGATGACTGCCATAGCATCACAATTATAGTTATATTGAACGACCTAAAGTGTCGTTTTAAAAACACATCGTTTGATATATATATATATAAAGCATTCAGAGTTACAAAAGATAGATCCCAAAAGGTAGTCAACGTTTACGGAAATAAGTTTGTTACAAACCAAATGATGTTTTAAAAGTGCCATAATATACAAGTGAGACGTGTCGTCACCGCGACTCTATGATAAGTCCTTATGCATGCCATGAAGTATATGCCTTAGATATCTGAAAATACATTGCTAAAACGGTCAACAATAATGTTGGTGAGAAATCATAGGTTTATGAAAATGTTTTATACGACTACCACAAGTATAAGTCGTGTATGACAAATATGTCACATAAAAATGATACAATTGCTATAAGCACATGACACCGAAGCTAGACTGATCATGATGTTCGCCCCAACAGAGTATTTGCCAAACAACTCTCATTATGATATTAAATGAAATGCATCCGTTTGACCAGTTGGAACCACCAACCCGGATGGAGGAGTCACCGTCAACAGATCTATTCACTCACTCACGCTTACTCCGTAATTAACGGTTCATTATAATGAAATGGGGACATTCAATTGGCAATGAGGTAACTTAAGCAATGTAAATGAATTTGATATACTTGGGCTCGTAATAAAATGATGTGCAATGTATTCTCCCCCGTAGGTTTGAAAATAAGTATAAACTTGAAATATAGGGCTATGAAAACTCACTTGATACAATGATTATGATGGCAAAAGTGGATACACTGAAATGAGTCGCAATCTCTAACCGCAACCTATTATGAATGATATGACCTAATATAAGTCATGATTTAATGATATGCATGCAAACTCATATGATATCCATACCACTTGTGCATTTGAAAATAAAGTTTATCGTCGAAAAATAAGTTTATAACGCCTTGTCAAATTATAAAATACTTTTCGCTTAAATATGTTGAAACAACATCCCATGATAATCGTTTAGAAATAAAACAAGAATTTATAGTTTTTCGTCGTAAAATAATATACTTTGACACATCATGAAAATGACTAAGTAACCTTGCGAAGCTTAGTCGCAAAATAGTGAATATATAAAGTGTTAGTGATTAAGAAAAATAGTTGTGATCGTCGTGATTCAAATACGAGTATCTTGGTCGTTATAAGTTCGTTTTCTACGTTTTATATATCATTGGTTTCGTGTTAATGTATACTAATATATTTTTGATAAATCGACTTATTTAAATTATGTTTAAAACTCAATTTTGCCCCTTAAAAATCCCTTGACAGCTTACTTTTTTTTTTCAGAAAATTAGTTTTCGTCGCAAAACTTGAAAATAGCGTAACTTCTTCGTTATAAACCCGTTTTAACCCGTTCAAGCGACCACGGTTTCATTTTAAAGTCGATTTTCTGAAAATATAAACCAAAATAATCCATGACCTGCTGAAATTTCCAGATTTTATAAAAATGGACAGACCTCAAGTATTTGTTGTCGAAAATGATTTTTCTAGTTCAAAGCTTGTACTAAACCCTTCCAATCAACACCAAAACTATTCTAAACCTACCATACATCTTCTTAGGGTGTCATAGGTTCCTAAACTTCACCAACAATGATAGGTTTCATGAGAATAATTATAGGATAGTTAATATTCATTATAAGTAATAAAAACAAGTAAAAATGGTATGAATACATATAATACTTGAATGTTTTTGTACTAGCATAATAAAATAGGTCAAGTATGATTATGAAATAGTAGTAAAAATTATGAGAAGCTTAGTAGTAGTATGATGAGGTTTAAAGTAACAAGGTTCCTAATTACTTATTGGTTTTTATTTCAATACCTAATATAGAAGTATACTAGAATTTGATTATCACTTGATCTTGAAAAACTTATGGTTTCTTCTTCTTTTTCTTGCTTGGCCGAACCTCAACAAAGAAAGGAGAGAGTTTCTAGTTTATTTTCACCTTTTGATATGTGTAATGTATGTGTTTTGGATAAGTAAATAATTTGTATAATACAATATCTAGCCAAAATAAAGAGTATGTGTACATTATGATCAAGATATTTTTATAAAAATGGTGACTAATGGGGGGGGGTGGTCGGCAAGGGTGTTTTGGGAAAAAGGGTTTTGTATTTTTGATGTCTAAGTGTATTTAAAGTTAAGTGTAGTGTGTATTTGCTACATATAATTAATTATTAAGTGTAGCGTTAGCTAGAAATCGATTTTAACGGAACAAAATAAAATATATCGAAGTCATAAAAATTATAAAAATACATTTCTCGCAAGTATTGAGTGAAATAATAATTATCGAATAGAATTTACGAAAACCGTCGATAGCGTTTATTTAATAGAAAAATATACCTTAATGAAATATGCAAACCCATGCATGAACTAATATGAAAATGATGTTACTGATGATATGTAGACTAACTCTAGTCTATATGTAATGTTCTCAATGATGTTTCATGAATACGCAGCTAAACCCTTACGGTTACGCGAATTTGATACTCGTAAGCCTAGTTTACGAAAAATGATGAATAGTGAATCATGAATAGTGATTTTTCTCCGGGAATGAATAGTGTTTCGTGAATAGTAAAATTTTAAAATAACCTCTCAAAGTCATAATCTGACTTTAAAAACGATGAATAGTAAAATGATGAATAGTAACCAGTGAATAGTAATTCCCGAGATGAATAGTAAATTTGAGAAATGACCTGAAATTACGAGTTGTCACAGGTGCGGACCAAACGGGCTCGAGCCCGAGCAGACACATGCCAATGGGTTCAAGCCCGAGCAGACACGGCCAACGGGTTCAAGCCCGAGCAGACACGGGCCAACGGGTTCAAGCCCGAGCAGACACGGGCCAACGGGTTAGAGCCCGAACGGGCACGGGCTATACGAAATTCTTGATATCCGTAAATTTATTGTTAAAAAGAACATAATAAACTAAAATACATTATTCATCGAAATTTTTTATTTCAGGGTACCCGCCGCTGCAACGCGCGAGGTACCCTGCTAGTATTCTTAAATATACAGAGTGAGAGATATATAGCCATATATATTTTTTTTGAACGGCAGATTATATAAAAAAAACTAGCAATGAGCTAGAAGAATTACAAACAAATAAGGTTAGGATTTTGCATCCAAGTAACGCAATTAAATAAAGAACTACAACAATTAGAACACCAAGTAACCCAATTAAATAAAGAACTACAACAACTAGAACATCAAGTAAAAGTCCTTTGAACTATATAGCTATATACACAAAAATGATTTGGATTTAGTATCACCTTAGAGCACAAGGTGAGGGAAGAGCGGATAACACGTTATTGGTATGCCACCTCAGCGTCACCTCATCACTTCCCCAATAACACACCAATAACTAAAACACCCTCCCTCATAACACACCACTAACATGTTATTGGGTCCCACAAAATACCCCACTAAAAATAACCACTCACTCACAATACACACACGACATCACCAATGGCTTGAGCCATTCAAATGGCTTGGGGACTTTTGGCACACCAACGGCACATAACACGGTATGGTAATAACATGTTATTGGTTCATAGTTGGGACGAATGGCATGTTATCGGTATCCCATACCGAGTGCTCTTGGTATCATGTTTAAGGATAAAAGTCCTTTGAACTATATAGCTATATACACAAAAATAAAGGTCTGCAAGCCCGTTAGGTTTGGCCTGTTAGTTGCTAAGTTTTATTTAGGTTTAATCACTATTAATTTTCTTTTAATCTTTAGAGTTTATTGAATTGATAATATATTGTTCACCTTCGAATTCATGTTTGCCATTATGTTGTCTATCGATTAAAACAAAAGAAAGGCGGAGTGTCCCAGAGTGCAAACTCAATGCTAAACGTGAAAAGTATGTCGTTTTTGTTATTAATCAGAAGGAGATGTATTATTTATCTACTTCTACTAACATCATGACCTCAATAAGGATGATATTGACTCCTGGTGGCAAGCTTGAGGTTTGTCAACTAAATATGCTCAACATAGAGTATATGCGAGATCTCACCCTACCTTATGATTATAGTGACAACTACGGAATATGTGGTCCATTCGAAAGCTGTAGTACTGCCACTTATTCAAACTGTGCATGCTTGAAAGGTTTTGAACTCAAAAGACTAAAAGAGCTATATCTATATAATTGGACTAACGGATGTAGACTGAGTAGAACCTTAAATTATGGACCTGGAAAGGGATTTCTAAAGTTTTCAAGCATGAAATTACTAGACACACAAAATGTTCTCCAGGAATGTGAGGTAGCTTGCAAGGATAACTGCTCGTCACCACCTATGCAAATCCAAACATCACCAGAGGTGGAATTGGATGATTGCAACATTTTGTTGAATTGGTTAACGTCCGAGAGTAATTACTAAATGGGCAAGATTTGTATGTTAGACTGGAAGCATCTGAATTCTTAAGCAAGTACTATATCATATTATATTGATGCAACTACCAGCTTATATTTATTGTGAACTTGGATTCAATTATGATAAATAAGTATGCAACTCTTAGCTTGAGCTTGAAAATACGTTTATTTGTATTTGAAAATATTTGCATATTAAATTGTTGGCATGTGTTGGTTTGTTTGTTTTGAATATTATGACTCATAGACGGAAGGGAGTTGAATACGGTGTCCAAATCTAGCTTAGCTTGATCTGCTGTATAGGGGAGGAGAAGGATGAAAATTAATGATAGTATCAAAGCAAGTTTAAACTCACATATGCAAAACTTGAGTCATCTATAAAAAAAAACTGACAATTTTACCATGTCAAGCTTTAAGTTATGCTTATTTACGTCTCTCGAGTCAAAAATGGATGAGGTCTTCCCTGTTGAGGTTACCCAGGGAGGGCGAACATTTTTGACTCAGACGTACACGGCCTCAGCGGTTGATCCCGATATCGTTTTCGACCTTTCTCTGGCCACCTCCAAATGTACATTGTTAGCGACGTTTGAACCTTTGACTTCTTGTGAAGAAAGCTAAGGACATTAATTACCATTAGGCCATTTGGTGGTGGTTATTTATGCCTCTTAATGCTTGGGTTGTTTCTCAAGATAAGTCATTGTGTCAAAAGTCTAATATGCTTATTTTTAAAGATGGTTGGGTGGTTCTAGTCAAGGTTATAAATAGCGCTAGGTGTGGCGTGATGGCATGATCGAGCTTCACGACTTAGAGGCTAAGGCGAAACTTTTGCGTTTTTAAAGCGTGACAAAAGGCGATATAAAATATGAAAATATTTATATATTTCTATCATATTTTATATATATCGAGTTTACAAAAAGCGTTTTACATAATGAATAAAGTTAAGAAATTATCTTTACATGTAATATTATTAATTTTTTTTTGAAGTATTTTTATTGGAGTTGACTCAGAAAAACCCGTCACGCCTTACGCTTTAGCTCGCTTTTTCCCGCCTCATCTCACGCCACGCCTAGAGTCGACACATTGGTCTATATCGTAACGTGGAGATCACACCTCACGCCTCAACGGTGCATTGGCGCCGCTTTTAGAACCTGGTTCTAGTGCATTTAATATGATGGGTAAAGGTACACGAAAGGTGCTAAAGGGTTAAAATGGTCATTTATATATACCAAAAAAGAAAATACATGTGGAATTTTGACCATTCATTATATAGATAATATAGTAAATTACACCGCTCGTCCTTATGATTTGAGCCAAATCCTTAATTTCGACCCTAATTTTTTTTTCTTGCGTGATTGATGCTTATGATCAAACTACGTAACACCGCTGGTCCTTATCGATGACGATCGTTAAGTCTGACCGTTAAAACCTTTATATGACTTGCATACGAGAGTATTTGTCTTTTCTTCAACAATCATTATCAACTTTTATTTATTTCTTGAAATTTTATTTTGTTACAAAACTTAAAAAAAAGAAAAGAAATTACTCTCCTTTCTTTTTATATCTATAAATCAAATTATTTAATTTCTTTATTCATCATAATTAATTATTTTAAAATCTAAAATTTTTACATTTTACAATATCCAATAAAACTTTACATCTTTTTAAAATTATTTCGTCTTTTCTTTTCTTCCCTGGCCTCATCACCATTCAAACTTTACAGATTTTGGAGAAAGCCCCACACCTAAACACCCGTTGATTTGAAAAAAATGTCTGAAAAGAAAAAAGGGGGGATGACGTTTAAATGGTGAGATCAAAGGTGGTGATGTCGGATGATGGTAGTGTTGGCATAGGTTAGGGATATTATTGGTTCTGGTGGCAGATATGTCGCCATGTCGGCCTTACCATCTTGTTTCATGTCCGCAAGCAAGGACGATGTCGGTAACAGCAGAGGAACGATGGTGGTGGTGTGCTAGGCGGACGGTGGTGTGATGGTCATTGCATTGGTGGTGGGATTAGGCGGTGATGGTGTAGTTGATTTATTAGAGAGAGATGAAAAGAAGATAAAAAGGGGAGATTTTAATGGTCAAATAAAATGAGAATTGTCTTAGATGGGTGACACGTACAAATGTTATAAAAAACAGTGTTAAAAGTGGAAAGACAAAAATACCCTCGCGTGCTATGCATGTGGAGGAGTTAACGGGGAAAGTTAACTGAATTAGCATATAGGGATGGACGATGTTACATAGTTTGATTATAAGGATGGATCATGCAAGAAAATAAATAAGGACGAAATTAGGGATTTGGCCCAAACCACGTGGATGAACGGTGTAAAGCTAACTGATAGAGACCTTTGTATAGAAAAATATTCAATATGTATACGTCTACCGTTAGATAATTTGGATAGTCTTTACCTCAGAAAGTATGATAACTAATTGGTGGAGTTGTCAAGTCTTAAGCTGTTTGTAGTTGACTCTTTTTCCCTTTGGCCAATACCAGAAATTATTGTCCGATCTTGAACAATGACCAAAATAGTAGTCAATGAAGTTTTGTCTTTTCGATTATCCATAAAAGAGAAATTAAGTTGTGGGAAAGTAGAAATTCAGAAGTTGAGTATATTGATATATATAATTGAAACCATAATGTTAATCCCTTATATTACCTTTTTCATTCTATTGCTACCTATGTGTACTTCATTAGAAACCATAGCTGCGTTTCAGAACATCACAGATGGTGAGACCATTGTTTCGGGAAACTGAATATTCGAGCTGGGCTTTTTCAGTCCTGGCAGTTCGAAGAATCGTTACCTGGGAATATGGTTTAAGAACACATCACCTTTTTCTGTTTCCGTTGTATGGGTTGCTAACAGAAAAATTCCGCTTATCAATAATTTTGGCTTGGTCAAATTGGACAGCCATGGTATATTGTCTCTTGTTAGTAGTGGTGGTACAGTCATATGGTCATCTAACACCTCTGCATCCAGTCCGAATGTCAAACCTACAGCACAACTCTTAGATACCGGCAATCTAGTAATTAAGGATGAAAATAGTGTTTTATGGCAAAGTTTTGATTACCCAGGAGATACCATCATACCAGGAATGAAAATGGGCAAAAACTTTATAACAGGAAGAGAAACATACGTGACATCATGGAGGAGTGCAGATGATCCTTCCCCAGGTGAGTATGCAGTCAGGTTCTTAATGGTAAAGGATAAATATATACAATTATATATTTGGAAAAATTCAGTTATTCAAACAAGAATCGGGCCTTATGATGGAATGAAGTTTGCTGGGCTACCAAACTATAAACGTGAAATGTACGCTGTTTTTGTTATCAATCAAAAGGAGATGTATTATTTGTGTGCTTATAATAACATCACGTCCTCAATAAAGTCTGTAGTGACTCCTGGGGGCAAGCTTGAAATCTGGCAACTAAATATGTTCAACCATGAATGGATGCAAGATCTCACCCTAACCATTGATTATTGCGACAACTTCGGAATATGTGGCCCATACGGAAGTTGTAGTACTGCCACATTTCCTAATTGTGCGTGCTTGAAAGGGTTTGAACTGAAAACCCCAGAGAAACTAAATTTTTATAATTGGACTAATGGATGTAGACGGAGTAGAGCCTTAGATTGTGGGCCTGGAGATGGATTTCTAAAGTTGGCAAGCATGAAATTGCCAGACACGCAAAATGCCGTGTTCGATGGCAGCATGAGCCTACAGGAATGTGAGGTAGCTTGCGAGGATAACTGCTCATGCGCCGCCTATGCAAATCCAAACATCAATTGCAGTGGAGTTGGATGCTTGCAGTGCTTTGGTGAATTGATTGACGTCCGTGTGTACTCACTAAATGGACAAGATCTTTATGTTAGACTGCTTATAATAACATCACGTCCTCTATAAAGTCAGTAGTGACTCCTGGTGGTAAGCAGTATATCATTTATTAACTATTACGTATGATGCAATTACAGTCTTATATTTATTATGATGTTCGATTCCATTCTAATAGACAAGTATGCGATTATTAGCTTGACCCTGAAATATACAAAACTTGAATCAGCTATAGAAACTATTAAGACATGGTATCGTGTCATGTTTTAAGATGAGCTTATTGACGCCTCATAAGTCAAAAGTCAATCAGGACCCAGGAGCAGATAATAGGTTCTTGATCACTTTAGGATGCTCATGGGTTGTTTCTCAAAGAAAAGTCATTGTGTCAAGAGTCTAACATGCTCATCTTTTAGGATAGTACACCAACAGAAAAAGACATGTAACGTTTGACCATTCATCTATTATAAAGATAACATTAAAAAAAAATATTTAACTGATAGAGAAACCTTTGTAAATTTGTATCAGAAAATTTCAATATGTATACGTGTTAATTGGAGTTGTTAATTCTTTATTTGCTTGTACGTAGAAAACTGTTATATTTTTATTGTTCTATACCAAAAAAGTCTTTGTTCTTGAGAATAAAATTAGTAGTCAATGAAGTCTAGTTTGTATCATCCATCCATGTAGAGAAATTAAGTGGTGGGAAAGTAGAATATTAGAAGTTGTCTACATTGATATGAATGAAACGATGATGTTACTCCCTTGTATTACCTTCTTCTCTCTGTGGCTAACTACTTGTAGTTCATTAGAAACAATAGCTGTGTTTCAAAACATCACAGATGGTGAGACCATTGTTTCGGGAAACGAAAGATTCGAGCTGGGATTTTTTAGCCCAGGCAGCTCGAAAAATCGATACCTAGGGATATGGTATAGAAAGACGTCACCTCGTTCTGTTGTATGGGTTGCTAACCGAGAAACACCACTAATCAATAACTTAGGCATGGTCAAACTGGACAGCCATGGTATCCTGTCTATTGTAAATAGTGGTGGCACAGTCACTTGGTCATCTAAGACATCTGCATCAATCACGAATGTCAATTCTACCGCACAACTCTTGGATAATGGCAATCTGGTAATTAAAGATGAAGATAGTGTCTTATGGCAAAGTTTTGATTACCCTGGAGATACCTTCATATCAGGAATGAAATTGGGCAAAAACTTCATTACAGGAAAAGAGACGAACCTAACATCATGGAAGAGTGCAGATGATCCTTCCCCAGGCGAGTATACCGTCAGGTTTTCAATGGTTAAAGGTAAATATATACAAGTATATATTAGCAAAAGTTCTGTCATTGAAACAAGAATTGGACCGTTTGATGGTATAGAGTTTGCTGGTCTTCCAAACTATAGACGAGAACTGTACATAAGTTTGGTTGTAAATGAGAATGAGATGTATTATTCTTATACTTCCCATAGCATCACATCATCATTAAGGTCAGTAGTGACTCCTGATGGCAAGCTTGAGATCTGGCAACTAAATATGCTCAACCAAGAATGGAAGCAAGATCTCACCCTACCAGTTGATTATTGTGACAACTACGGAATATGTGGCCCGTATGGAAGCTGTACTACTGCCACTTTTCCGAATTGTCCGTGCTTGAAAGGATTTGAGCTAAAAGAACCACAAGAACTATATCCTTATAATTGGACTAGTGGATGTAGACGGAGCAGAGCCTTGGATTGTGGTCCTGGAGAAGGATTTATAAAGTTTCCAAGCATGAAATTGCCAGACACAGAAAATGCTGTGTACGATAGCAGTATGAGCCTCCATGAATGTGAGGTGGCTTGCAAGAATAACTGTTCTTGCACTGCGTACACAAATCCAAACAACACTCGACGTGGGGTTGGATGCTTGCAATGGTTTGGTGATTTAATTGACGTCCGGATATACACATTAAATGGGCAAGATCTTTATGTTAGACTAGCGGCCTCTGAATTATTAGGTAATTGACGTCCGGATATATTTATTCCAATGTTCGATTTCATTCATCAACTTTGCAACAGGTAGCCTGAAGTTTTTTATTTATTTTTTGCATGTAGCTGATCGAAAACGTATATGGGTTTTCACATGCTATATTATCTCACAAATAGTAATTATATTAGCATTCAGTTGTCACATGCTATATTATCTCACTTGTAGCAAAAGCATATTATTGACTATCATGACCGGCTAACTGACGGAAATAATGCAGACTCCCAAAATAGATTTAGAAAAAAGGAAGCACTACTCACCGTGCTCATATCAGCTTCATCAACTGTTGTACTTTTGTTTGTGGTGGCGTATGCCTGTATAAAGAAAAGGAAATTGCGTAAGATGCAACGAAGAGGTAATCTGTAATACAAATTATATGCTCTTAGAATAGTAGCAATCATCATTACAATTTAGCAATAATGTACACGGAGGCCACCCAACATTTCAATTTTTTTCATATAGACCACCCATGTGTTGAAACAGTATTACAGCCCACTCAAATTTGTTTTTGCTGGATGTAGATGAGTAGTATCTGTGCAAGTATGCTCTGTTTTGCCCTGCTTATCAGACTTCAGTTGTGTCTGATAAAGGTTTCAGAGTCATCAGATATCGGATGTATAAGGATTCTGTTTTGTATTCTGATTTGGGACATGTCCAAGTCAGTTTATGTTATTCCTTGTATTGTACAAAAATGTTTGGTATATAATATATTTCACCTTTTGCACCAAAAAAATATTGTTTTTGTTTTGTTCACACATTCCGGCTATTTTTGCCCGAAAACCATATGTAAAACTGAAAAGTTGGGAGGCCTTGCGATATATTACTTGTACAATTTAATAGTTTAGTTTGTTCATGAGTTTATTTTCTGACAGATTCATGTAACCAAGAGAAACTGGATGAATCTTTGCAGGAGACAGGTATGCGCTTGGGAAAAAGAACGCAACTGTTCCAATGGAAGATCTTGATGAGCTTCCTTTCTTTAGTCTACATGAAATAGCTAAGGCGACAAATCATTTCAGCATTGACAATAAGTTGGGAGAAGGTGGCTTTGGTCCTGTTTACAAGGTAACTTAATGATACTTCATATGATAAGCAATATCGATCATGAATTAAAACTGTTCTATATAAAAGCTGGACCGACTCTAAGAGCATTGATAGGTTAGGCATAATCACATGAGCACTTAAAGAACAAAGGCAACTAAACTTTAGGTGTAATCATATGGAAGGTCTAAACATATGTTACGTAGCATTCTATACATTGGGGATTACGAGTAAACGGGGGAGGCTTGGTCTTAGATATGTCATTATGTCACTATGATATTAGTTTCAGGATCTTGAAATAACGACTTACCTCTCAAAAGTAAGCCAATCTGTCACTTTCTGTTCATTTAATTTATTTTAATAAGCACTCAGGTCTTATTAAAACTTGTTATCAAACTGTAGGTAATATTTTTCTTGAAATGCAGATGTATTATCAATAACCACCAAAAAATCGTACAATATAGTTCCAGGCCTGGCTAACTGTAAGCTTCCAACAAGGAGACTGGAAAGCAATACAAAAGCACAAGGACATACAAAACAACTGACACACTAGGACTTACCAAAACTATCATTTTACACTAGCAATCATAAAGGAAATAGTCTAAGACGATGAAGGGCAATATGGGCCCCCATAAATTCCAATACCACCTCCAACAGTAGAAGGCCATCACAATTAACAGATGAAGCTCACTGAATGAACCAACTTGAACCCACCGTAGGCTGTCCCACACGTGGATTTAAGAACCAGCTTATACATGTCACTAATACATAACAAATATGGCAAGTACCACGCCTGAATGATATACTGTCACAAAGCACACCCAAATCATTAATCCATGGACCCATTGAAGTTGCATTGTGATGATTCATTTAACCACTATTGCCAGCACCACGAGCCTCTCTTTGATCGTCTCAAAATCCATTGATAACTTTTAAGCTAAATATCAGGAACTCTTTTATTTAAGCTCGCCACTTTTGCACAAAAAATGTGATTGTTACCTGTTCATATGCCAAGGTACCTTGAGGACTAGGTGTCATGCTGGGACGTGAGTGATGATATGTCCAGAATGCAAGGCAAAATTGTATAAGTGATTAAGCTGATAGTAATAAGGCAACTAAATTCTCTAGGTGTGGTATGGGAAATATGACAAGGTTTTCCATAATTTTAGGGTTAATAAATAGGGAATTAGAAGCTAGACTTCTGGAGGCACGCTTAATCTGAGAGAGATTCAGATTGAGTGTCTTGGGAGAGCGGTGAACCTTTCGAACATTACTAATTTGTCACATATATGTTTTGTTTAAGTATATAGGGTATTCGGGACTTGTCAAAATCAGAACTAACCTTGATATTTCAGGGTATGTTGAAAGACGGACGAGAAGTAGCTGTGAAACGGCTCTCAGAAACATCACAGCAAGGACTTGATGAATTCAAGAATGAAGTAATTTGCATTGCCAAACTTCAGCACCGGAATCTTGTGAAGCTTCTTGGATACTGCATTCATGGAAATGAAATGATTTTGGTTTATGAATACATGGCTAACAAAAGCTTGGACAGATTGTTATTTGGTATGATACTACTTGATGTTGCTATTATATTTGCCAAATTAATGGATAACTCAACACAAATTGAGTGCTTAAATTGTCATATTTCTACAGATGAAAACAGAAGTTCAATGCTTGATTGGCCTCAGCGCTTTAATATCATCAATGGGATGGCTAGAGGCATTCTTTATCTACATCAAGATTCGCGCCTTCAAATCATCCATAGAGATCTCAAGGCAGGTAATATTCTGCTGGATGATGACATGAACCCAAAAATATCTGACTTTGGCCTTGCTAGAATGTTTGTAGGATCCGATACCACTGCTAAGACAAAGAAAGTAGTGGGAACACAGTAAGAATCTAAAACCATGTTCTGTAAAATAAGTCTTACCATAGTCAACAGAGTACTAGATTTTTCTAGTTTATTTCATTTGAACTTTGATGCAGTGGTTACATTTCCCCCGAGTATGCTGTACACGGACACTTCTCTACAAAGTCAGATGTGTTTAGCTTTGGCGTTATGGTGTTGGAAGTAGTTAGTGGGAAGAAAAACAGAGGATTCTGTCATGAAGATCACAGTGATAACCTTCTTGGGCATGTGCGTTAACTGATAAACATGTAATTTTGTTAAGCAATACCCTTTGGTGATACTTATTACTATGTTGTATATACTTCAGGCATGGAGACTCTACAAAGAAAACAGGTCCATTGAACTCATGAGTCCGTCTTTACATGATTCATGCATCATCCCTGAAGTCCTAAGATCAATACATGTTGGTCTACTGTGTGTGCAACATAATGCACAGGATAGGCCAACTATGTTGTCGGTGGTTCTGATGCTTGTGAGTGAAGGCGTGTTACCTCAACCTAAAAAGCCTGCTTTTTTCACTGGAGAGAGCCAAAGCGAAGTTGTGTCATCAGCTGAAGAATACACGATAACACAAATGTATGCTCGATAGCAAGCATATGGTTCCAGTGATTTGTACATTGATGATTTGGAGTTCAAGTCCCACATAGGCACAGGGAATTGTTGTTAAATTTACATTTATGCTTGCTAGACATATTTTTTAGTTGATTGAAACCGAAAGTATAGCTTAAATTGTTCTGGTAATGTTTTAGTTCGGCACTTTGTGTCCTTTACACAAATTAGAAGTATGGGTATTGTATTATTATAATTGTAATTATGCACAAATGCCTAATGATGCATATCTATATATACTCCGTGATAGTTACATAGCTTAGGGAATAAGAAACTAACTCACAACCCTAATGGGTACCGCCCATCTATACAACTTGGTCGGCCCGTCTAGTCTAACATGGTCTAATACGCCCCCGTAAGCTAAGGAGGAGGAACGGTTGTAGCTTGGATCTTAGAAAGAAAAATTGAGGAGTTGGCAATGGCATTGTAAAGATGTCGGCAATCTGGTCATGTGTGGATATGTGTTGAACTCAAAGATCCCCTTAAGCAACCTTCTCCCGAACAAAGTGAAAATCTATTTCCATGTGTTTTGTACACTCATGGAAGATAGGGTTAGTTGACAAGTATTGCACTTAGATTGTGGCACCATAGTATAGGACTAGAAGATGTGTGAATGCCAAGCTCACGAAGGAGAGCTTGAAGCCATGTGAGTTCGGCAACGGTGTCAACAAGTGCTTTGTATTTGGCTTTTATAGAGGAACGTGAAACTGTGCGTTGCTTATGAGCGGTCCAAGATGTAAGGTTTGAACCAAGGTTGATAGCAAATCTCCCAGTGGACCATCGATCCTCTGGATCCCTAGCCCATTCAGCATATGAGAAAGCTTCAAGAGAAGTATCGAGGCTACCTTTCCATAATACATCGGGTGAGCATACCATGGTTAACTGTACCATGAAGACAACGTAAAATCCGTTTTACTACCGACCAATGATTCTTGGTACGAGCATGCATAATTTGTTAACAACAAACGCTATGCCAGGTCGAGAAAGAGTAACATATTGTAAAGAACCCACAACGTTTCGGTATTTTGATAGTGTTGAAGAAAGCATAATTGTAACTAAAAAATGCATACTTCCTTCCTTATATGTATGGATTATAGAATAATAACAACTCACAAAAATCATGTATAAGTGTCAAAAGAAACACCGTAAATGATATTAAAAGTGAAAAACGTTTAAAAACATGATGTTTTGTTTGGTATAGGATTAAAAAGTGGAGCACGTTTATATGAAAAAAAAAAAAAAAAATCACAAACAATAGTTTAGACCGGGAGAACTCGAGGCAAGGAGATGGCATTGGAATGTAGTTAATTAGACCTGTCCTTTGTAAGATCTCCAAAATGTTCGTATTTTGAGATAGAATAATGCCTGACATGTGAGGAACAACTTCAATACCCAAAAAATAGTTAAGCAGCCCAAGATCTTTTAAAGCAAAAAAATGATCCAAGTTGGCAAACTATATTGTCAATAGCGCCTTTGTTATTAATGGTAAAGAGAATGTCACAATTGTTGTTATGAGATTGTTGGTAACTATAAAAGGCCTCTCAACCTAATTGTTTTGTGGGCACGAGCTTAAAATCAATTGATGGTGCAATCAAACGAAGTGGATTGGATTACTTATTTTTTAGTGGGAGGTGAAGTCATTGTGAGTTTTGTTATTTTTACTTGAGTTGACTGCTGTTGACCAAGATAAATGATGCGCGCGGAAGGCGCGTTCGGGTCAAGGAAACTTCCTTTTCTACGAGCAAGTTTTTCAACCTCCTAAGCAGTTAACTTAATCGTTGTAGTGTAGTACTAGTTATAATAAAAAAATATATTTTGTATCAATGCTAAATATTATGTCTCTAAAGGTAATTACATGTAATTATATACTTATGCACGGATTTTTCATTATTCATTATATCCATTAGAATTTTGTATAATCAAATTTTGTAAAAAAAATTTGTTAGATAACTAAAGATTCAACTATATTTAGCTGATATAAATGTTGATGTTCCTATTTAAATTTCAATATTGATATTATGATGTACACAAGATGCGAGTTAGTTGCATATAATAAATGTTGATGAAGTTAAAATATACTCCTTAAAGTTTTTAAAAATGTTTTTCTACATATGCTTATATAAATAAATAAAAGTTACATGAGTAGTTGTTATAAGTACAATCACGATTTTTTTTTCTTCATATTACAGTAGCTCGTACATACAGTTTGTTAATTATATTATCGTTTTCAATAATTTAACCGTATTTAATATTCAAATTCGTGTCTTGTCACACCTCGCCAAGGCGGAAACGCGAGTGTAACTTCATGGATATCATCACAACACTTGGCGTCTAAGTAGAGAATTTATATATGCATAATAATAAAGCGTTGTGTAGACACAAAGTGCCATAACAATACCCAAAATAAACGAAATTAAACTCCAAAGGTGTCTTTATTAAGACATAAATTACTAAACGTAAACAAATAAAGTATCACATTCAAAATCCAAAATAAAGTCATAATCCAAATCATAAAAGATAAACATCTTCAAATGCATCTAGGGTCTCGGCTATTCACTTCCTTCTATCTTATCCTTACGATGCTCACCTGGAAATGATGCTTAAAAACGTCAACATAAAGTTGGTGAGGTTCATAGGTTTAAGATACAAAATCTAATCCTTTCCAACAAGTTCGTTGTGATAACAAAACATGGCAGGACAGTAAGATAGCTATCAATGTACTAACATGCAATCTCAACAATAACCATCAACGGGACGGAACGTGCCCACGATCCAAATTCAACATAATTGGGTAATAATTACCCTCCGATCGGAATCACACAGAACAATATTGGGTAGGGTCACCACCCTCCAATTGAAACCACACAGACGAATAGTGGGTAACAAAGCTACCCTCCAATTGGAATCACACAGAAAGAAACATAACATGCAGTATGCATACAATAACCACTTACAAGTCCATGCACTAATTAAAACACGTAATCACAACAACTTAAAACTTATTTCAACTCAAGCATCATTTCCATCCCAAGTTCAAAACAAAGAAAAATGGGACTATGAAACTCACCTCAACCTTTGCAGCTTCCAAATCAACAATCACAATCTAAATAACAAAATAACACCACGTTACACGCGACTAAGCCAAAAGCTAAAGTCCATGTAACACACATATGATGGATGTCTAATACACATATGACCCACCACGGGTCTCCTAGACTCCATACCAAACATCCCCAAACATTAACACTCACTAAATCCCTTTCATAAAAATCATCAGAAAACCCAGAATTTTGGGGTACAAATACCCACATAAATTCATGACAAAAAGAGCTCAAATAGATTCACCAAAAATTCTCCATAGTCTCTTATGAGCATACCCACAGAAGGCCATGTACTAAAACCACTTACACAATTCTATAGAAAATCAAACTTGAATACTATCCAGATTCGGATCTGTTCGCACACCAAAAAGTTTTGACCAAACTAAAACACTTCCTCAACTTTTTATCGCAAATCCTTCGCGTGGGAGTCTAAGTAAATACGAAAATCAACTCCTACAGAAGGGCTAGTTCAAATAACACTTTTAAACCCATCATTGACCTCAAAACTTTTACCCTAATTCTGTCCCGGTTTAACAGCTTTGACATCTTAACTTGTAAAAATCAAAAGACTGACTTCCCGACCTCGAAATCAACCGTGGTTGGACTTTCTGGAAAGCTCTTTCATTGAACTACAATTTAAAAAAAAAAATTAGTGATCTAACTCATCTTTATCTGTCCTATAACTTCGAATCTTTACAGCCTTATAATTCTGTCAGAATCTTAACTCACAAACTAACATGTTTTTATGATCAATTCTCCTCACTAATCATCATATTATCAATAATTATCAACCCCATTAAGTTTTATATCATTAATTTACAGAAAACCATAAACCCTAAATCCATCATAATTAGTATTACATGAATTACAATAACTAACTAAGTATATTAAATAAAAACTATACATTAGATCTTGGTTTTAGCTCCACTAGCAAAACCCTAATTTTTTTCTCTTCTCTTCTCTCTTAGATGAACCGAATTTTATAAAAGAATGGGTAGGAGAATTTTTATTTTGTATTTATAATATTTAGGGGAGAACCTTTAAGCCCAATAATTATATTTGGAATCAAATTGGGTTTCCTTTTCTTTTTTTTTTCTCCTTCCACCGAATTTTTATACATATATATATATATATATATATATATATATATATATATATATATATATATATATATATATATATATATATTTTATATTTTTTTTATTTAATATTTATTTTCTAATAAAACCTTGTATCTTGTTGTTTTATAAAAGTCTATACCAAAACTTAACGTATTACGCGATAAACCTTCATTTTCCGACAACTAGTATAAAAATTACTCCAAAACCTAAGTTTCCAAAAATAGAATTTCACACTTATTATTAATATAAACCCCAAAACCAAACACCACGTAAATTATTAATGCTCAAGAACTTGAACAAAACTTGTTACGCAATAACCGCGAAACACAAAAATCACACAAGTCATTTCCATGTCACCAATGTGAATGAAATGAAATTAACCAAAACTAACACTACTCAAACAACATCAATAAGGATCACACAAGGACTTAGCATCAAAACACATGTATAACCCACATATAACACACAAAACACTTAAGTCACACCAAGCAAAGATATATGGATCGAAACTAACAGTTAAACTAACCTGCTAAAACCACGGTTGTTACATGTCTACATTTGTAATACTTTTAATATGAAATAAATGAGTCCTTAGTAGACATATATAGTAAAAAAATGACATTTATAATCTTATGTATATTTATATGTTGGAGTTTTAAAACAACATATATATATATATATATATTGTATTTTTAAGTTATAAAGTATAGGGGGTATAAAATATGAGGGAGTATTTGTTTAATTTCTAAAGTTATTAAAAAACATAGAAACTTATAATATTACACTTAACTCTATACAATTTTTAAAAATTTAACCATTAAAGTTTTATTAATTACCCCCTCTTTTTTAAAGTTTTTGTTTTCACAAATTTGACACTTATATTTTTATGTGTTTTTCTTCTCAACCAAATTTCTACACCAAATAAACTAAAGGTTGACCAAAATCAATTTAATTTTAACTTTTATTAACCAATCACGTCGCCCGATTTCGCTTACGTGGCAAAATCAACCTCTTCTATTGGTCTAATTTTTTTTCCAATGAGAAGGGTTTTGCAAAAACACTCTAAAATGATGTAATTCTTTTATTATATAAAAGATGGGGTAAGCCTCGTGATTGATATCGTTCTCTAGGGGAATAGGAATGCTAGTAAGAAATATATGACGAGAAGGTGGGTTGAGGATGATTCTTTTTTATCTTTTTTTATGTTTTTTTAGAAAGAAAATGTAAAATCTCGGGGCAATTGGTTGGGGGGTGGTACTTCTACCGATTACTCTACTTTAACTAATTATCTAATTATCTAATTACTACGGATAGCTATGTTTAATTGAGGTATGCTCGTAAGAATTTTAAAGATGTGTTCACTTAGATGCTATTACTCCCTAGTTATCTTTTATTGGTTGGTTGAGTTGTCACGTCCTTTATCTTAACGCGTTGTATTCCTAAAAGTCGTAGGGCGTGCGTATTCCCTAGTTCTTTGAGGTTATCTCTCATATATGATTCACGGAATCGGCAAGCCTAAGCTATTTCATCCATGAACTATATCATCATTAAGCATACTCAAGCATTAAACACAACGATAGCCTAGCTGCACTTCTAAGCCAATTTCAATTAAGACAAGAAACAACCAAACAACAATCAATAACTAGGTTTCATAGATCTAAGCAAACACATAAGTAATTTAGCAAGACATGATAGACAAGCAAGCATACACACAATCAATCGAACATGGGATAGACATAGTGATAAATTGAAGATATGGATTAAGATATAATCAACAAACCATTACAAGATGTTTTTGGAGTGATTGAAACCTTCTAAGTTGCTGGAAAAATACCTATCTAAACCCTAGAATCGGACTTAGGGTTTAGAGCCTACAAAAAGTGAAGTTATAATGTTATATTTATAGGCAGATTTTCTGTCGGTAAAGGGTGACGGCGTCATGAAGAATTTTTCACCAAACTGTAGATTTTCTCGTTCCGGTCGCGTGGGCTTTTGAATCACATAAATCCGAGTTCGTATGCAAAAGTTATGGCCAAAACAGTATCAGCTACTTCGCGAGCATGTTGTGATAGTCTTGATCAGCTTGTGACGGCGTCAGTTGAGATGTGTGACGCCGTCAGTCTTTAGTAGCGACGTCATCTGAGTCTTTGATCTTGGTCGTCTGGTGTAGATTTTGTGAGTGATGCCTTCCAGAATTAAGTCGTGACGCCGTCAGGCTTTAGGACCAGAAATTCCTCTGAGCCGTCGCGTGCACTTTTTGATAAAGTCTTCATAGAGGGACGGCACCGCCCTTTCGATGGGACGCCGTCAGGTTCTGCTGATCAGTATTGAGTGGCTTCGATCTTGACTTTGCCATTTTCTTCATGTTTTTGCTCCTTTTCGTCCAAATGTGCTTCATTCCAGCATTTTGCTTCCAAAAGACCTAAAAAAAAAAAAAAAAAAAAAAAAAAAAAAAAAAAAAAAACACGAAATTAAGCAGTAACGGATATAATATGTGTCGAAATAGGGCTTAAATGACCCCCTAAAAGTGTACGTTTTAAATCCTTATCAATTAACTAGCGTTGACCAGAGTTGACCGGCATTGCCGGCTGTAGCGGTGATGATTTCAGTGGGGGGGGGGGGGGGGGGTTTATGCGAAAATTTAATAAGGAACTACGGCCACTAAGGGCGTCATTTAATTCCAAACGGTGTAGAAGTTATGGCTATAACAGTGAACAAGTGAGATTTTGTCCTAGAGTTATATTGTTAGTTTAAAAGGTAGCCGGATTTATAACCGGAAATTAAGGATGCCAGATTTGTTACTGCATATATGAAGTCCTTAGGAGTTGTGAAACATAGGTTGTGATACCATATTGTATTATTTTAATTGTAATTGTGTACAAAATATATAATGATGCATATCTATATATCATAGTTATATAACTTAGGGAATAAGCAACTATCTCACAACCCTAATTGGTACGGCCCATTTATACAATTGGGTCGGCCCATCTAGTCAAATATGATATAGAGTATAATACACCGTTCATCTTTTTACATGTATAAAAAATACACGATGAGTCCCAAATTCAAAATAAATACACCCAACGTCCCTACTGTGCGTTTCTTGCATCGCTAAAGGTCCTACTTAACACCGTCAGTCAATGGCTGTTAAATCCCCCATGTGCCTTGCACATGAGGGTATTTTGATCATTTCACCGCGTTATGTTAATTAATTTTGTCACACCCTGCCTGAGGCGAAAACACGAGGTGCAACGATTCGGAACATCGCATAAGAGAGTAGAATAATACCATATTTTATTTCAGAAATAAGTTTACAATGATACATAAATGTCCTTAATCCAACATTGGAAAAAGAAACATAAGTCTTTAACTTGTTAAATCAAGGTCTTTAGAAAAACATCTTGGCCAAATTTACAAAGTCTTTGAAATGAGAACAATGATTAATTCAATGCAATTGCCTTCAAAATGTTACTAACGATCACCTAAAAATGGATACTCGAAAACATCAACATAAAGTTGGTGAGCTCGTAGGTTTAAGTGTTAAACCACAAAGATGTGAATAATATATCGTAGCACAATAGAGAGCATGATACACAAATATAAGCACTTAATGAAACCACAAGGTTGCAACAACTGAATCTCAAGAGGGCATATACGTATAGCTTGATCGTATAATATTCACCCTTTGTTTTGAATACACACCGAAGTATCAGGTTGTAGGTGTCAACCCAAATAGTACTGAGTGCTACTTCTCAAAGTGTACTATAAATACATTTTAACCTCTTATAGTCACACAAATTGAATCCATACAAAAATAACCACATAGTAAGGCACATATTGCAATCAAAAACACACAAATTATCCATAAACATGAAAATAAAGTATCACATCATGAAAATAGTCAAAATATCATTGAGTGTCGTTTTCCTCGAAGGAAAACTTAATGAAATAGGGGCTACAAAAACACAACTTAGCAAGAAACGATAATGGAAACAAATGCGAAAGCTTGAAATGTAACCCAAAAGTCTTAACTGCGACCTAATTAATTAAGTCATTTGAGAAAATGTGATATGTACTATATGAATATGAGTTTTTTTTATGTTTAGCACCTTTATATACTTGTAGTGACGTTTTTTACACATTACATAAGTCGGTCGTTTAATAAATATATTTCAAAACGCATTTTAGTTACTTAGAAACCCTAAAAATTTCAAGTTATATGAGTTATGTTTAACCTGTCTTGGAAAGTGTGTATCTAACTCCTTTTAAGTCCGTTTTTCCTTGTCAAACTTTCCAAACCTAGATAAACGTGTCTATTTTCACTATTTCAAAGTTCTGGTTCAAGAAAATAAATTTCAAGTGTCGGTTTTCATTAAAACAAAAGTTTGGACAGCGGTGTCTAATTTTCAAGAAAACTCTCACTAAATTGGGTCATTGCTCGCTTATTTTCTAAAGAAGAGAATTATTAAAAGGGCCTAGGTTCATCGGTTTTGAATTTATTTTCCAAAAACGGCAGCCTCTCAGCTTGGTTCTTTACCAATTTTCCTATAGAGTCAAAAACGCAATAAGGAACCAAAACTGTTTTAAATTCAGAAAACTACACGTACAGTGTCGGGGCCTTATCTCCTTCGATATTTATCGTTAGAACTCGAATTTACTGTCCTTGGAAAGTTATAAGAGTGCTCTACAAATTCCTCAACTAGCATAGAGGCCATAAATGCCCCTAAGTTAGGTATTTTTACACAAATAAACAGATTGCAAATCTTCTTGTCAGTTTTGAGTAACTTTCTCGTGTTATTTTTGAAAAATATCAAATCAACTCCAATGACCATGATATTTGTCAGAGATCAAATTAAGACATGTATATAGGTCCAAAAAAAATTTCAAGGTCCATAGTGAAGTCTAGGTAGTGTTCCTATGTCAATTTAGGGACTGAATTATTTGGGACAGAATGCTGTGAAAAACGTCTAACTTAATTCAAAGTTTTGCAACACTTACAAGTATGATCAAGTGTTAAACTAACTATGGCATACATAAATAAGTACTTATAAGTATGACAAAGAGTATATGAGGGTTACAACAAACGTGGTGCAAGATTGGTGCAAAGGATGAACATTGATATGCTAGTTAAAACCCAAGAATGAACACACTAATAAACCCTTAACCTAATAAGCACTTAATAAGAATCATCTCTGAGTTTCCTGGTGGAAATATGTGAGAGGAGAAAGAGGTGTTTATGTGTTTAGTTTTGTGCTAAAATGGTGTTAGTTGGCTAGGTTTTATAGTATTCATTATTCAAAGTAGAAAGCATAGTAAATACCTTTGGAATCTATCTTTTGGCTCACCAAATTTGGAAAAAGTGCCTTGGTCCTGTGGGTGTGCCGTTTTAGGGCTGAAGGTGGTCATAAAGGAGGGTCTCGATTTTATAAAAGGTCACATGGTGTCATATGGGATGGGATAATTCATGAAAGTGGCTTAAGTGATTTTCAATGTGGAAAATTAAAGGGATTTGTCACACCCTCGCCGGAGGCGGAAACGCGAGGTGTAACGGAAGGGAACATAAGCACAAGATAATAGAACATACCAACATTAATATTTAAAAGAAAGAGAACACCATTACAATACCAGTTTAACCGTCATCGGCAAATATATTACAAAGTTTAGTTCCCAAAATATTGCGTTCTATTACATAATGATTTGTAGTGACAAGTGAAAACTTCATTATGCAAGACCTGGTAGAAAAAGCTTACTAACGATCACCTGAAATGCATGAGAGAAAAACGGGTCAACTATGAAAATAGTTGGTGAGTAAACACGTTTAGTGAAATAAGAAAACTCGTAAGAATATTCAAAGATTTCGGTCGACGAAAAATGGTCCACAAAGCAAAGGCATTGTAAATCCACTCAGTTCCAAGTTCCGCCCATACAAAACTTGCAACCTGTGTGTTCACAACCCACTGCCAAAAGTAGTATGTCTAATAGTCAAGTATAAGCGGTCAAATAGTTCACAATATAGAACCACGAATATAATAATTCAGGGACGCTCCGAACATGGGAGACTTTGCACTGCTCCAACAAGGGAGACTCCTTTGTCACTCAACCACCTAGGCGAGATTTATTGAGACGCTCCACCAATAAGGCGAGACTTTATAGTGATGCTCCGAACAGGGGAGACTCCTTTGTCACTCAACCACCTAGGCGAGATTTATTGAGACGCTCCACCAATAAGGCGAGACTTTATAGTGATGCTCCGAACAGGGGAGACTCCTTTGTCACTCAACCACCTAGGCGAGATTTATTGAGACGCTCCACCAATAAGGCGAGACTTTATAGTGATGCTCCGAACAGGGGAGACTTTTAGGTCAAGGTCATAACATGTACGGTTCAATAAGTTCAAACAATTAATAAGTTCGTAATTAGGTTCAAGGATTTGATTCGAGTTCACAAAAGTAAGAATCAATTTAATTCAAGTATGATTCATGCATTCAGCCCCAAAATATAGTAAAACGGTAAAAAGGGGATGTGATTACTCACTCGGTAAACTGGAATGATGACAAGAGTGAGTACACCGAGGTATAAAGTGATGCGTTAACTGGGACCTATTACGAATGATATGATATGCAATGAGTTGCAATGTAATGTTATGCATGCATTTCGTATGTTATTTATACCATTAGCGAGTTTTGAAAATATTACTAATCGTCGAAAAATACTCTTTTGACGTCTAGACCCTTCAAAAATGACTTTACAAGTATTTATGTCAAAATGTCATCCTACAATGGTTTTATAATGATTTATGGTGAAATTATCACTTTTCGTCGCAAAACAATGTCGTCGGAAATATCATGAAATTAACAAAAATGGCTTTGGAAAACTAGTCGTAAAACGGTGTACGTCGATCGTTAGAGAACGAACTCGACTGTTTTGGAAAGTTTGTATCGATATCTAGAAGTTTCAGTTCAGGAGTTTTCGTCCAAAAGGTCTCGAACATAAAGATAATAAGGGTTAAAGATAGTGATTTTGGCTAATTGTAGTGCAAAAAGTGAGTTTCGGCCAAGTTTGAACATCCGTAATTAATTTACTACAACTCCGCTATACAAACGGCTTGTCGTTTTGAAAAATATGGCCGGTGAACTTGATTTTACTAGAAGACATTTCGTTCCAAAAAGTTGCACATCATGGTTAAAAACAGCCCTCAACAGGGACGTTACAGCTACCGTAACACTTGTATCGTAGAAATAATATAGTTTTTCAGAAAATAATAGTTACGGCAAGTTTATGAAAAAGTGCATATCTTTGTCGTTTCAAATCCGTTTTCTACGTATAATACGTCCTTAGCTTCGTATCGAAGTATACTAATATATTTTTGATAAGTCGAAATAATTTGTGAAGCTTAAGGCTCGTTTTTGACTCGAAATATACAAAAACATGTTGCTGAAATTTCAGAAAAAATTATATTTCGTCGTCAAACTTGTAAAATCCATAACTTCTTCGTTATAACTCCGTTTTTATCCGTTCAAAAGGCCACGGATTCGTTTTAAAGTATATTTTCTAAATATCAAGGCCAAAAAGTCGTGCCTACTGTCGGTTTTTCCAGAAAATCGAAACAAGGACAGAACATAATATATACTTATCGAAAATAGTTTTTCTCGGACAAAACCTATTCTAATCCTTTCAAATCAACTCCAAAGCTAATCTAATCCTACCATACACCTTCTTAGGGTGTCATGGGTTCCTAAACATCATCAAGACCAAAGTATACCAAGGGAATAATTATAGGATGACTTTATATATATATATATCTAAAAATCATGTAAAATGGTATAAACAACACAAATCATGCATGCTTGCTCCAAAAATGAAGAGATACTTATGAAATGAAAAGGAAACATGAAAAATGTAAATGATATGCTTACAAGTTAATATGATGAGGTGATTAGAACCAAGGATAATCCTAAACACTCTTGGTTTTTATTTCAAAACCTAATCAAGAGTGTTATCTAGATTGTTATTACTTGAATCTTGAGAAAAATTTTGATCCCTTGCTAATACTTGATGTAGAACCGGTTTTGGAAGAACCCCAAGAGAGAAGAAAAATTTTGTTACTTGTGAATTATGAGAGTGAAGTAAATGTGTAAATGATGAAGTGAATGAATGATTGCAATATATTTGGAGTGTACATCTATACTTTCAAAGAAAATGAGACCAACCAATAAATGCATACACTTCCCCCCTAGAACCGGTTTTGGGGGGAATGTATCTCACCAAATACATTTTTTTTTTTTTTTTTTTTTTAAAACTTGTGCATATATAATTGTTAGTGTAATTATTGTGAGAAAATGTAGAAAAATGTATAAGTAATGATAAATGGAGATTTTTGGTACAAGTAAGTTTTTAATAGATCAAAATAGAATGTAATGAGATCATAAAAATTATAAAAATACATTCCTTGTAAAATTTGAGTGATAAAATAATTATCGTGAAATATTTAAGAAAAACGTCGTAATAATATAACTTTAACGATTTATATACAAAATAAATTTAAAACACTAGGTAAAGTCAAAATATAGTTTTTATAAACTAAATGTAAGTTTAAAAATATGTCGGGATCATTTTTGAAAGTAACGGATTAAATATTTAAAATAATAACTCACGCGATAACGTTTATTTAATATGAAAATAACGCGTTAAATGTGAAATGAAATGCCATGAATGAATTAATATGATGCATATATAATTTAAGAAATGACCGGAATTTGAGAATTGTGACATTCTTCCCATGTCAGCGGAATCACGTCCCCGTGATTCGATTAACGATACTATGGTCCGAACCTCGACAAGAGTTCTAAAAGTTCATGCTCGTACGAATAGTCTAAATGATCATATCAATGCCCATGCGTACAGTTTCTCCATTCAACTAAGTACGTGCCCGTGATTAGATTGGATAGGGTAAACTTACCCAATATCGAACGTAGCTCTCAAAAGACCTTTAGGTAGTCGATTCTAATTTAATCCCACAACTCATCAAACAAGAACTGTCATGAGATTAAACTAAACCGACTTGAGTAAACTTGTCTCTTAGCTTGATTTTCGCAACTCATCAAACAAGAACTGTCACTAGATCAAGCTAGGAAACAAGTTGTTAGAAAGATAGGAATCAACATCCTTGAATGAAGTCTTTTGAAAGATTCGCTCGATATTCGATTTGCTTACACAATCAAATCAAATCAACAAAATATATAACAACTAAGGTCGATATCAATAGGTCTCAAATTAATCAAGGTCGTGAACGTGGTAAAGATTGGAAGGAAGCTATGCACTCAAAATCATGTCGTACAGAAATAAGGTAGTTGCTCAAAAGAATGTACCCGTTACGCGTTGCGGGCTTCCTCGGTGCCCAGATAGAATGCTCGACCACATGCGGGAGGAATTTCAATGTTCTGATCTTGTGGGCCTTCTATTGCCAACGCCAGGTTTGGACGATTACCTCCTTGATTGGGAGTTCTTTTCAGCTTTGGACAGGTATTGCGAAGGTGATCTAGACTTCCACACTCGTAACATGCTTTTCTCTGTCCTTGATTTCCAGTTCTGTTTGAGCAATTTCTCGCGAAGTGACCCGTCTGTCCACATTTGCTGCACCTTCGGCAGTCTCCTGAGTGATGATAATTACATCGGGTGCACAAAGGATGTGGACCTGCGTATCTTTTGCGCCCCTGGGTAGTCGCTCCATAGTTCTGGGTTATTCGTTGCCTCTTGTTTTGCTGATTCTGGTCTCGGTTTCCCTGGTGATCCTCCTGTCGCTTTCGTCCATTGATTGAAGTACCTTCTCCGTTGTTGGTTCGTCTAGCATCGAGATGTATTATAATTTGGGTGAGTAGATCCGCTATTCCAGCAGCGTTGTTGTTTGGATTGTCATTGTTGTTTGGGTTGTCGTTGTTGTTACCTCCTGAGCGTGTGTTTCTTGCAGCCATGATCCTACAGTGGACCAAAACATCGGGTTGAGTAAACGACATTCGAACGAAGTCAGATGAGGTGCAGAACGGTGGTAATGTGTTATAGTGATCGAAACATGACAGGAACAGAGACATGCTATGTCTAACAAGTCGAAAGATGGAAAAGAGGAGATATGAACAAGGTACGGTAATGTAGACGTGAACGTAAAAACATGCCATGCATACCCACCCGACCAATGCAACTTCAGGTGACCAGACTCTAAAGACTCGACTAAACATGATTTAAAACTACCACTCTTATCATTGCATGGTTCTTCATAAATTAGACATAGTTGATCAGGCTATGTATAATTTATGAGTAACAATGCAACGATAGGACTAGTTGACTCGAATGATGTTCAATGTTTAATAAAATAATATACAAATTTTTTTTTTTTTTTTTTATTCCGGTTATAGCTGTGATTTTTATTTTTGAAAAATCGGCATTCTCTATAACCTTTGGCTCTGATACCAATCTGTCACACCCTCGCCGGAGGCGGAAACGCGAGGTGTAACGGAAGGGAACATAAGCACAAGATAATAGAACATACCAACATTAATATTTAAAAGAAAGAGAACACCATTACAATACCAGTTTAACCGTCATCGGCAAATATATTACAAAGTTTAGTTCCCAAAATATTGCGTTCTATTACATAATGATTTGTAGTGACAAGTGAAAACTTCATTATGCAAGACCTGGTAGAAAAAGCTTACTAACGATCACCTGAAATGCATGAGAGAAAAACGGGTCAACTATGAAAATAGTTGGTGAGTAAACACGTTTAGTGAAATAAGAAAACTCGTAAGAATATTCAAAGATTTCGGTCGACGAAAAATGGTCCACAAAGCAAAGGCATTGTAAATCCACTCAGTTCCAAGTTCCGCCCATACAAAACTTGCAACCTGTGTGTTCACAACCCACTGCCAAAAGTAGTATGTCTAATAGTCAAGTATAAGCGGTCAAATAGTTCACAATATAGAACCACGAATATAATAATTCAGGGACGCTCCGAACATGGGAGACTTTGCACTGCTCCAACAAGGGAGACTCCTTTGTCACTCAACCACCTAGGCGAGATTTATTGAGACGCTCCACCAATAAGGCGAGACTTTATAGTGATGCTCCGAACAGGGGAGACTCCTTTGTCACTCAACCACCTAGGCGAGATTTATTGAGACGCTCCACCAATAAGGCGAGACTTTATAGTGATGCTCCGAACAGGGGAGACTCCTTTGTCACTCAACCACCTAGGCGAGATTTATTGAGACGCTCCACCAATAAGGCGAGACTTTATAGTGATGCTCCGAACAGGGGAGACTTTTAGGTCAAGGTCATAACATGTACGGTTCAATAAGTTCAAACAATTAATAAGTTCGTAATTAGGTTCAAGGATTTGATTCGAGTTCACAAAAGTAAGAATCAATTTAATTCAAGTATGATTCATGCATTCAGCCCCAAAATATAGTAAAACGGTAAAAAGGGGATGTGATTACTCACTCGGTAAACTGGAATGATGACAAGAGTGAGTACACCGAGGTATAAAGTGATGCGTTAACTGGGACCTATTACGAATGATATGATATGCAATGAGTTGCAATGTAATGTTATGCATGCATTTCGTATGTTATTTATACCATTAGCGAGTTTTGAAAATATTACTAATCGTCGAAAAATACTCTTTTGACGTCTAGACCCTTCAAAAATGACTTTACAAGTATTTATGTCAAAATGTCATCCTACAATGGTTTTATAATGATTTATGGTGAAATTATCACTTTTCGTCGCAAAACAATGTCGTCGGAAATATCATGAAATTAACAAAAATGGCTTTGGAAAACTAGTCGTAAAACGGTGTACGTCGATCGTTAGAGAACGAACTCGACTGTTTTGGAAAGTTTGTATCGATATCTAGAAGTTTCAGTTCAGGAGTTTTCGTCCAAAAGGTCTCGAACATAAAGATAATAAGGGTTAAAGATAGTGATTTTGGCTAATTGTAGTGCAAAAAGTGAGTTTCGGCCAAGTTTGAACATCCGTAATTAATTTACTACAACTCCGCTATACAAACGGCTTGTCGTTTTGAAAAATATGGCCGGTGAACTTGATTTTACTAGAAGACATTTCGTTCCAAAAAGTTGCACATCATGGTTAAAAACAGCCCTCAACAGGGACGTTACAGCTACCGTAACACTTGTATCGTAGAAATAATATAGTTTTTCAGAAAATAATAGTTACGGCAAGTTTATGAAAAAGTGCATATCTTTGTCGTTTCAAATCCGTTTTCTACGTATAATACGTCCTTAGCTTCGTATCGAAGTATACTAATATATTTTTGATAAGTCGAAATAATTTGTGAAGCTTAAGGCTCGTTTTTGACTCGAAATATACAAAAACATGTTGCTGAAATTTCAGAAAAAATTATATTTCGTCGTCAAACTTGTAAAATCCATAACTTCTTCGTTATAACTCCGTTTTTATCCGTTCAAAAGGCCACGGATTCGTTTTAAAGTATATTTTCTAAATATCAAGGCCAAAAAGTCGTGCCTACTGTCGGTTTTTCCAGAAAATCGAAACAAGGACAGAACATAATATATACTTATCGAAAATAGTTTTTCTCGGACAAAACCTATTCTAATCCCTTCAAATCAACTCCAAAGCTAATCTAATCCTACCATACACCTTCTTAGGGTGTCATGGGTTCCTAAACATCATCAAGACCAAAGTATACCAAGGGAATAATTATAGGATGACTTTATATATATATATATATATCTAAAAATCATGTAAAATGGTATAAACAACACAAATCATGCATGCTTGCTCCAAAAATGAAGAGATACTTATGAAATGAAAAGGAAACATGAAAAATGTAAATGATATGCTTACAAGTTAATATGATGAGGTGATTAGAACCAAGGATAATCCTAAACACTCTTGGTTTTTATTTCAAAACCTAATCAAGAGTGTTATCTAGATTGTTATTACTTGAATCTTGAGAAAAATTTTGATCCCTTGCTAATACTTGATGTAGAACCGGTTTTGGAAGAACCCCAAGAGAGAAGAAAAATTTTGTTACTTGTGAATTATGAGAGTGAAGTAAATGTGTAAATGATGAAGTGAATGAATGATTGCAATATATTTGGAGTGTACATCTATACTTTCAAAGAAAATGAGACCAACCAATAAATGCATACACTTCCCCCCTAGAACCGGTTTTGGGGGGAATGTATCTCACCAAATACATTTTTTTTTTTTTTTTAAAACTTGTGCATATATAATTGTTAGTGTAATTATTGTGAGAAAATGTAGAAAAATGTATAAGTAATGATAAATGGAGATTTTTGGTACAAGTAAGTTTTTAATAGATCAAAATAGAATGTAATGAGATCATAAAAATTATAAAAATACATTCCTTGTAAAATTTGAGTGATAAAATAATTATCGTGAAATATTTAAGAAAAACGTCGTAATAATATAACTTTAACGATTTATATACAAAATAAATTTAAAACACTAGGTAAAGTCAAAATATAGTTTTTATAAACTAAATGTAAGTTTAAAAATATGTCGGGATCATTTTTGAAAGTAACGGATTAAATATTTAAAATAATAACTCACGCGATAACGTTTATTTAATATGAAAATAACGCGTTAAATGTGAAATGAAATGCCATGAATGAATTAATATGATGCATATATAATTTAAGAAATGACCGGAATTTGAGAATTGTGACAGGATTCTTTACCCTAATTGTGTGGTATTCGACCAAAGCAAGAAAATAAGAGGAAATGTTTCAAAATTTTGAAGTTTAAAGATATATGCATGTATACGTATGCATACGATAAGGCAGTGAAGTTACATGCATGCATAAACGTTGTAAATGCGTAACGGAAGCGTTTTACGTGAAACATGAAAAATAAAATGCATAGACTAATAAATCATGATTATAAAAGTCATATAGTACATATCTTATGTAGATTAAATTTTGTTTGATGCTAGTTTACGTTTAAATTCCTTTTTTGGGTTACGCGATTTGACTAAACAGTTACATGTTTAAGAAAATATATTAAACGTTCAAATTAAATTGTTTCAAGTTTATGGTCAAGTATTGCCCTCAAAATGCCAGTTGCTGTAATTTTGGTGCAACTATTACCTTAGGGACGAACGGTGTAATTTACTCTTAAAATTAACACAATCACCCTATCTACCCTCCTTATTCTTCATCTCCACTCACCGCTACCAATCATTATAACCATCCACCACCACCCACCACCATTACAACCATCCATCACCCACCACCATTAAAACCATATGAACTTTGCTTTTGCTCCATCTATAATGTTCATAACAATATTTACAATGTTAAACTTTTTTTCATTCAAAAGTGCATAACATGCCTTACAAATAAGCAAGAGCTTGTATCACTTTTGTTTCTATGACTTTCTTTAACAAAGCGAGAAACATGAATAAGCCAACAAAACAGCCCAAACAATCAATCATAGATGTTATTGCTTAATAAAAGATTGTACGATATGAAATTCCAAACACTCCATATAATGGTAAGTTACTCCTTACACTATGTTCTTCAGTTTGGAGAGGAAATAAAGTGGTGGGTGAAGGGGAGGATGGCAAGTGGTGAGGAAAGAAATGAAAGTTTGTTATAATTTTATTTGTATTCTTTAGTTGTGAAATGAAAGAAAGAAAGTGGTGAAATAATGAAAACAAATGACAAACATACCCTCAGAAGACAAAATATGATATAGGCTTGTAAGGTTAACTTAGTCTACATGCATAGATAAATCACCTTTCACTCACTTTCATCCAAAGTTTTGGGATGAAAGTCATTCACTACAAAAGCCTCCACTTTACTTCCTCCTCTTTCCATTTCACTCCTTCAAAAATTCTTAAGAACACACAAAAAAATGATTTCTTCCACGTTCTTCTCTAAAGTTAATTTGAGAACATAGTATAAGTTCATCATTACACACTCCATATAATTGTCGTTTTCACAATTCGTCTTCAAACTCATATATCTTCATAAAATTTGCATATTTCTATCAAACAACCCCGGTTGAAAACCAAAAACACGTTCTTATGAAATCAAAACACAAGCATAATTTTATATACAATCAAAACCCATTCTTTTCATAATTCATTCTTTGATTCCATTATTTCTTAGATCTCTGTTTTTTTCTTTTCACGTCATCTCTATATTCCACAAAATATAAGCAATGAGACAATGAGCATATACAAATTTCAACTACAACCCATTTACATTTAGAAGGAATTTGAAAGTTTATTAATCACATATGAGTCAGAATGCATGAGGGTGAGCTTGAGATGACTGGATTGAAGTTCAGCCCAACGGAGTGTACAAACATTTATATTGAAATTCCTTTCAGGCATTTGATAAAATATCTTCTTCGCAGACTCAAAATCGCCAAAACCTTTAGTAAGCTAATCAATCAAAGTGTTGCTGGTGTAGTGAGCCCAGTAGCAGGGTTAGATAATCAACTTCAGCAGAAACAACAATAGTCAGCAGTAACAAATACCACTAGGTGGTTACCGGATATCACTTGGAATCGTGTGATCACTTTCCAAAGTAAACTATTCGACCCTAATGCCTGGGTTGCACAAATATCTACTTGGGATAAGACCAAATGCAGTTATGGAATTAGGCACAATTCAATAACCCTTGCGCTTATAAGTGTTTAGTATTTTCTGTGTATTTTTCATGCATAATCAGATATCCTATTTATAGGAGATTACTCTCAGCCGTTCAAATGGAATTATGAGGATTAATCGGCCCATTAATCACCTCATAACTGTCCCCATTATAGCCGTTAGTGGTTACATGACCAATTAAACGTGGCCATTAAGCAGTTGTAACTGCCATTTAGCAGTACTTTAACACTAGCAATACTTTCATACCTCTAGCAGTACTTTCATAGCACTTTAGTGGAAACACTGCCTATTAGTGGAAACACTGCTTATCAGTGGAAACCACAAGCAGTACTTTCCACAAGCAGTACTTTCCACAAGCAGTACTTTCAACAAGCACTACCAATACAAACCACTATAAGAGTCAGAGTGTTCATGGACCTTATGGGTGTACACTCCGTACCTCCTAACCCATTACAAGGTGTGAACTAATCCCACAAGTGCACTAAATTTTCCAACAATCCTCCCCAAATTTAGTTCACTTCCTTTGCATAAAAAAATTAAACATCAATCAAAACATGTGCATAAACGAAAATGTCCTGAGGATTGAATTTCCATCTTAGTAAATTACACGTTCAAATATTCGAGAATCAGGGTGTTCTAAGAATTGAACCCTTCAACCCATTTGAATACCTGAAGATAAAATACACACAAGTTTTCAAACACTTAACAGCTCCTGACACTATACAAGCCATGTGTCCATATCCAAATTCATAAATGTTGTAAAAGCTAAAAGTCCAAAGCTTCCTGAAGCGGCAAAACTTCAACATTTACGTAGATGGTTCCTCTTTAGTCATGCTCCTGCCAAGCACTTTTTCAAAGAAAATTAACCATTAAGAAGTAAAGACTTCATCCTCCTTTCAGCAGGTTCTGAGCACAACCTTGGGATGTAAATAAAACATGTGCTCCAGTCCACTGAATGTTCAGCTTTCCACATTGAACTCAGCTCCTGAGTTTCCTCAGGAGGGAGTTTGGTGTCCTAGCATTCAGTGACTAAGTTGGACTTAAACCCATCCCTTTAGCAGACTTTATTACCAAGTCTCTAGCCAAACCCTTCGTCAAGTGATCAGCTAAATTCTGTTGAGATCTAACAAACTCTATAGATACCACCCCATTCATGATCAGCTCACGAATCATGCTATGTCTGACACCTAAGTGTCTAGACTTACCATTGTACATTTGGCTATAAGCCTTAGCCAATGTAGCTGCGCTATCACACTGGATAGAAATAGGTGCTATAGGTTTAGGCCACAATGGAATCTCAAGAAGCAAGTTTTTCAACCATTCAGCTTCTTTACCAACAGCTGCTAGAGCCACAAATTCAGATTCCATTGTTGAACTGGTGATGCAAGTTTGCTTCTTGGATGCCCAAGAATTGCACCTCCACCAAGTAGGAATACCCAGCCACTGGTAGACGAATTGTCTTCAGTGTTACTGATCCAACATGCATCAGTGTAACCTTCCAACACTGATGGGTAACCAGTATATGAGAGACTATAATCCATAGTTCTCTTTAAATACTTCAGTACCCTTTGAACTGCTTGCCAGTGATGAGCACTAGGATTACTAGTATACCTGCTCAATTTTCCCACTGCAAAACCAATATCAGGCCTTGTACAAGTCATGGCATACATCAGGCAGCCAATTACCCTAGAATACTCAAGTTGAGATACAGCTTTGCCATTGTTAGGCATCAGCTTCTCACAAGTATCCATAGGTGTACTCACAGGAGTACAATCAAAGTAATTGAATTTCCTCAGTACCTTCTCAATATAATGAGACTGAGAGATAGAAATTATTTTACTTTCATGTTTAATTCTTATACCAAGAATAACATCAGCCTCCCCCATGTCCTTCATGGAGAACCTTGATGACAAAAAATCCTTTGTCAGGTCAACCTGATTTTGGTCAGTGCCAAAGATCAACATGTCATCAACATATAGACAAATGATGACTCCTTTACCAGATTCATCAAATTTGCTATATACACATTTGTCAGCTTGGTTAAGAACATAACCACTAGACAAAACCACTTCATCAAATTTTTGATGCCATTGCTTAGGTGCCTGCTTCAGTCCATAAAGAGACTTAATCAGTTTACAAACCTAGTTTTCATTGCCTGGCATGATGAAGCCCTGAGGTTGGTTCATATAAACCTCCTCTTCCAATTCACCATTCAAGAAAGCTGTTTTCACATCCATCTGGTGAATAACCAGATTGTGAATAGATGCCAAAGCAATCAGCAGTCTTATGGTACTGATACGAGCCACAGGGGCATAAGTATCAAAATAGTCTATTCCTGACTTTTGTTTAAAGCCCTGAATGACTAGTCTAGCCTTGAACTTTTCAATAGTTCCATCTACCTTCATTTTCCTTTTGAAAATCCATTTGCACCCCAGAGGTTTGCAACCTGGTGGTAGATCAACCAACACCCAAGTGTTGTTGCCCATGATGAAATCCATCTCATCATTAATTGCTTCTTTCCAGAAAGCAATATCCTGGGACTTCATTGTTTCTTCAAATGTCTTGGGATCATCCTCAACAATGAAGCAATAGGAGTATTGGTCTGAGACCTCATCCCTGGTGCCTTCAACTAAGTATAGTTGAAACTCAGGTCCAAATGACTTTGGAGTCCTGACCCTTTTGCTCTTCCTGAGCACAGGTTCAGGTTGCTGAACCACAACCTCATCAGGGACCACTGATGGTTCATCATCAGGGACCTCTGATACACCAGTGTCATGAGTTCCATTAGGAATCCTTTGACTTGGTCTAGGGACTGATGAGAATCTATTCTCATCAAAATCTGCATCCCTTGATTCAATTATTGAGTTAATTGAAACATATTCATTAGGTTCAATAACATAGAACCTAAAAGCCTTGGAATGCTTAGCATATCCAACAAAGATGCAGTCAATGCCTCTTTCTCCCAAAGTCTTTAGCTTTGGATTAGGGAGTCTTACAACAGCCCTACAACCCCAGACCCTGAGATAGTTCAGGTTGGGTTTCCTTTTAGTCCAGAGTTCATAAGGGGTAACCTTGTTCCTTTTGTTGGGAACCCTATTTAATAAATAGCAAGCTGTTAACATAGCTTCACCCCAGAACCCTTGACTCAGTCCTGAATAGGACAACATGGAATTAACCATCTCCTTCAGCACCCTGTTTTTCCTTTCAGAAATACCATTTTGTTGAGGAGTATAAAGGGCAGTCGTTTCATAGATTATTCCAACAGACTGAAAGTACTGAGTATCCATGTACTCACCTCCCCTATTAGTCCTTAATCTTTTGATCAAAGACCCAAGTTGTAATTCAACTTCAGTTTTAAACACTTTGAATTTATCTAATGCTTCATCCTTGGTATGTAACAGATAGACATAACAAAATCTAGAAGCATCATCAATAAATGTCACAAAGTACTTCTTATTCCCCAAAGAAGGAGTGGCATGCAAATCACACAGGTCACTATGAATAAGCTCCAAGATCTTAGTCTCACGACTAACACCCTGAAAGGGTTTCTTGGTTATCTTGGTCAACATGCAAGTTTTACACTTTTCAGTGTCCATGTCAAAAGCAGGGATTAAACCATCCCTAGACATATCTTGCATCCTTTTATAGTGAACATGACCAAGTCTAGCATGCCAAAGGGTAGAATCAGTCGGATCATATGTGGTCACAAAAGCTGAAATAACACTGTCAGTAGTAATATTAAGCCTGAACATTTGATTACATAAATAACCAAAACCAATAAAAACACCACATTTAGAAAGAACAAATTTATCATATTCAATTACTTGTTTATATCCATGATTATTCAAAACACTACTTGAAACCAAGTTCTTCCTGATATCAGGAACATGAATAACATTAAACAAAGTTACAATCTTTCCTGAACTAAACCTAAGATCTACACAACCACGACCATGCACCAAGGTTGTTGACTCATTTCCCATGTGAAGAATAGAACCATCATTCAGTGACTGATAAGTCTTGAACCAACTTCTATCTTTACACACATGAACTGTTGCACCAGAGTCAACCCACCACGCAACATCATCATCCTGCACATAAAAAGATTCAGATACATATGTAACATAATAAATCTGAAAAGACTTATAAAACATATTCTGACCTTTCAGTGAGTTGGCTGAACCACCACTCCCTGAACCATTAGTGCCTGATCCATTGGCTTTACCACCAATTTTAACACCTTTGCAGTCCCTTTTAATGTGACCAGTCTTGACACATTTCCAACAAGTAGGAGTTGCCTTCTTGTTAAGATCTGCCTTTGTGTTATCATGATATTTGCGTTTGCCTTTGTTATCATTGTACCTGGTGGAGTTGTTATGCTCCACCATATTGACAACAGATGGTCCAGTAGCATTGCTACTCTTTGGCTTGTCATTATCCTGCACCTTGAGAGATTCCTCAATGTGCAGATGACTGCCCAACTCAACAAGAGTTAACTCCTCCTTCATATGTTTCAAAGTATGCTTGAAATCTTTCCATGAAGGAGGGAGTTTATCAATAACACAAGAGACTTGAATAGCCTCATCCATGTGCCTATTGTGTTGTGTAAACCTTCCAAGTATTCCAAGAAGTTCATTGTATTGTTCCATAACTGGTCTTGAATCAGTCATTTTGTAATTTGTGAAATTACTAACAAGGAACTTCTTACTTGATGCATCCTCAGCCATATATTTGGCATCCAAGGAATCCCACAGTTCTTTGGAAGATTCAAAGTTCTGATAAATATCAAACAGAGAATCAGACATACCATTGAGAATAAGACCTCTGCATATGTAGTCATCATTCTCCCATTTGCTCCTCCTTCTGATCTGCTCCATAGTAGCATCATCCCCATCATCAGGAATAGGTGTAGTAAGCACATACACCACACTCATGCTTGACAGCAAGAAGTGCATCTTCTTCTGCCACCTCCTAAAGTTCACCCCCTTCAAACTTGTCCAGCTTAGCAAAGTTTGAAGCCATGTGTTTCATTGCAGCAGTTGCCATTGATTATCACAAAATAGTTTACTTTGATTGTTGGTGTAGTGAGCCCAGTAGCAGGTTAGATAATCAACTTCAGCAGAAACAACAATAGTCAGCAGTAACAAATACCACTAGGTGGTTACCGGATATCACTTGGAATCGTGTGATCACTTTCCAAAGTAAACTATTCGACCCTAATGCCTGGGTTGCACGAATATCTACTTGGGATAAGACCAAATGCAGTTATGGAATTAGGCACAATTCAATAACCCTTGCGCTTATAAGTGTTTAGTGTTTTCTGTGTATTTTTCATGCATAATCAGATATCCTATTTATAGGAGATTACTCTCAGCCGTTCAAATGGAATTATGAGGATTAATTGGCCCATTAATCACCTCATAACTGTCCCCATTATAGCCGTTAGTGGTTACATGACCAATTAAACGTGGTCATTAAGCAGTTGTAACTGCCATTTAGCAGTACTTTAACACTAGCAGTACTTTCATACCTCTAGCAGTACTTTCATAGCACTTTAGTGGAAACACTGCCTATCAGTGGAAACACTGCTTATCAGTGGAAACCACAAGCAGTACTTTCCACAAGCAGTACTTTCAACAAGCACTACCAATACAAACCACTATAAGAGTCAGGGTGTTCATGGACCTTATGGGTGTACACTCCGTACCTCCTAACCTATTACAAGGTGTGAACTAATCCCACAAGTGCACTAAATTTTCCAACAAGTGTAACCAACACATACATCAGACCTAAAGTAGACATTCTTGATCACAAACCAGAAAACCGCTTCACCAATCCTCGCATACTCTTTACTACAACACGCTTGAATCGCAACCAAAAATCAGTACTGATTCGGATACTCGCCTTGCTTAAGAATCTCAACAAAAGAAACTTCACAACCTGAGCAGCTCCTTGCCAATCCAAATCCAATATTTCCTTGAAGGCTTGACCATTTGTTTTGTAGACTTTTTGGCTTCTGCCACAACATTTTTTTTTCTTTTGTAGTTTTTTCACTTTAATATGATCTAATGGCATAAGCTTTTAGATATGTGCATTTTCTTTTAGCAAGCCAAACCAATACTATTTTATTCGGTGCCTTTGACCAAATCTTCTCCACAGGTTGTTGTTTTTTCTTTTTTTTTTTTTTTTTTGGTAACCGTGATTTCTGACCTTTTGGCCGACTAATCCACGGGGTTTGAACCCACCGCCACATAGACTCAAACCAGGTAAAGCCCTCCCTTTTCAGGAGAACAGGTTGATTGGGACAAGGGTTTGGGACACAAACTTGTAACAGAAACACATTTGTATTAATTGATTGTATTGATTCAACTTACAACTTATATGAATTTACAAAATCTTGTACCTATTTATACTACATGAATCGTTGCCATCACAAGGAGGAAAACGATTCTACAAAAGTAAACGACACTTCTAAATGTTATACCCTATACTAAATGGTTATTTTTTATGTCTATGACCTAGCCCATAGATGTTTTGATTATACAGACTTTTCATAAAATACATAATATATATAAATACTTAACTACCCTAACTTTGCTTCTATAACATTAAGGTCCAACATTCACCCCCTAATGTTAGAGACGGCGATCATGTCTTCTTTACTTGACTTCACAACAATGTGGGTTCATCGTCAGTTTCATAAATGAGATGTGCTTGTTTCTCCTTGTCTTTCTTCTTTCATTTGGTGCATTCGCGTGCAAAATGACCTAAGTCACCACATTCATAGCATCTCATTTTATTCTTGCTTTGTTCTCCTTGCCTTGTATCTCTTTCTCGTCCTTTTCCTACTTTGTTAAAGTTTCTTCCTCTTTCTTGATTGCTTGAACTTTTCATCAAAAGTTTGTCTTGATAATTTTCTGGTTCATCTTGACTTTTGAGTCGTTCTTCGAAAGCAGTTAATCTTCCAACGGCTTCTTCAAACAACATTTTGTCTAAATCTTGACATTGCTCAACGGCACAATAGGTAGAAACTTTTTTGGAACAGACTTAATTAATTTTCTTACTAGCACCTTATCTTCCAAAGTTTCACCAAGGCCTTTTAATTTGGCCTTTATACTACTTAACTTTCCTCCATGGTCACTTACTTTTTCGTTTGGTTTCATCCTTAGCGTCTTGATTGGTGCAAAACCGTCAAGTTTAATTACACAAGCTAACCACTTGTGAATGGTTAACCGTAACTTACTCAAAACAGCTCAAACACTAATGCAATTAAGATCAGAGGAAAATAGTGGATTCCTGGGTCGTTAAGTCCCACGGAGGATGAATTGGTGTTAAACAACTTCAGATGTCGAATAATCACTAAGGATAGTGATTAGAAAGGATTTTGAAATATTTATACCTAAAGAAAAGTTTTATAAATTACAGCGACTTAAATGCAAATTAAAAAAAGTTAAAAAGTTAAAATATATTAAATAAACGCTATCACTATTTTTAAAATGATGAACGTTTAAAACCTAAAACGTACGTTTAAATAAAATTACGTAAACGTACAAAATAAAACGTGAGTTTAAAGAAATAAAAGACCTACAAATATGAAAATGACATTTTTACAATCCTAATAATAAAATAAAATTATTAGAAAAAGAAAATTATTTTCAAAACTATTTATTTAATTATTATTAATTAAAAACTATTTATTAAGTATTTAAAATGCACTAAAATATAAGAAAATACAAAATTAACTTAGAAAAATGAAATTAAAACTTAGAAAAATCTAAAATATGATAAAACTTATTTTAAAACTGAAAATATATTTTTTATACTTTTTATGTATTTATTATTAATTTAATACTATTTAAAACTAATTAAAATGCTAAAAAATACTATTTAAACTAAGAAAATTATGGAAAAATACTTTTTATGACTTTTATATTTATCTTAATCTAGGAAAATTGAAAACATATTTTTTAAGCTTTTTCTGATTTATTAGTATTAAAAGCTATTTAAAAAAGATTAAAAACTAGTTAAAATAAAGAAAAATACTAAACAGTGATGGAAAAATCTGAAAAATTCAGGAAAATGCTAAAATATTATTCTAAGTTTATAAAAAATATAAAAACATATGCTTATGTGGAGGAAAAATAAGCTGCAGTGTAACTGCTTATTAATAAGCAATTCAAAATAAGCACAAGGCCACCACAGAGTACCAGCTGAACACATAAGCTAACTAATGCTATATTAAGCCTATCTTAACCATTTAACAGTACTCTAGATCATTAAAGAAGCTTAAATTGGTTTTGAGCTTATTGGACTATATAAGCAAAACAGTGATCAGGTAGCACCTTTAAGCTATTGCATAAGCTAAATAATTAAGCTAAATGGAAAAACAGATAAAGGGACTTAAAGTAGAACTGACCTAATATACTTGGACCAAAAATCAGCTCCTCACAAGCTTCAATGAAGCTTGTGCAAGGGCTGCAAGTTGTGCCTGTGCACACTCAGTGAATGCTGAGTGTGTGCAGGGCATATCTTGCCTTGTTGGAAGCTGATTAAAAGCTTATTGGAGCTTGATAAAAGGAAAACAAAACTGATAATATTAAACTAGACCTACTGATCTTGCAAATCCCAAAGTCTCATAGATTTTGATGAAGAAATGAACCAATGAGACTTCAACAAAGTTTTGTAAAAACTGGACTTTCCAAATTTGACTTTTATAGACAGAAATGGAAGATTGACTTTTATGAGATTCTGATGATCCTAGATGATCTATTATGATGTATTAAGCTAATTTGAGGCTGAATTAAGCTAGATAAACAACTTGTAAACTAGTATGCATGATTTTACAATCTAAATTTTCAACAGTTAAGTAGAAATGAGCTTCAAAGATTATTTTGACTTTTATGGTAATGAGGTCTGGTTTTAAGGACTTGACTGAGTTATTTTGAACTAGAGTAACATGAAACAACAACAAATAACAACTCAATTACCTTATAACACAGTTAACTTGACAGATCCAAACAACCCTTAATGAAGCAGTTATGAAGCTTTTATCTTTAAAACAAGTTTTTAAACAGAGTAATCTATTTATTATCTTTAATTAACTATAATAAGACATAATTAAACTGGAATTAACAGTATTTAAACACATACACTGTGAAATGTAAATTTTTGAGAGATTGCTTACAAAATGAGTTCAAGCTGAGAAACCATGAACTAGATACCAAGTACCATCCTACTACCTCCCATGAGGTTCTATACCAATTCTTATTCCATATTCAACTCTGGTACATCTGTCTTGAATCTTTGTCTTTGATTTTTTTTTTCACCCTATTTATCCTATTTTTTTGTATTTTTGAGTTTTGAATATAGACTGAGTTTTAAGGATTTTAAAGACTTAGAAAAGCTTTTATAAGAGCTTATGTGAGCTTATAAGCCTCTGACAACAACTGATATCAACCTTCAAATATTTTGAGAATTCGAATTGGAAAATTGCATAATCTTTAAATGAACTTAAAACTGAAATTGATGTTTAACAAAGGCTTTATTACACACTAATTACCTGGATTACAGAGCTTAAAAGCTTAGACATACATTTGAAAAACTTAAAAATTTAAAACGACATAATTAAAACTAAACTACACTACTTGCTTTCTCCTCTCCTTCTTTTTCTTTCTTTATAGCCTTTTTAGGCTCCCCACATGCTTCTGAGTTTATCCCACCACCATTGGATCTCTGTAATACATCCTAGCCATCAATTTTACTTTTGGCGCCAAAAAAGTCTTGGGCAGGTTCTTTGCATTAATTGAGGTAGTGAGTGGGCTTGCAAGGTGGAGGGGGGTTAGTACATAGCTGGGGAGTTGGTGAAAGTGAGTGGACATGTGGTAGTGAGCAGGTGGAGGGAGGTGAGTGGATACAGGTGTGGGGAGGTGGAAGATGAACAGTGCACGCGCGGGGGTGTTTTATTTTAAACACTGGTTTGGGCTTTGGGGTAATGGGCCAGGGTAATGGATTTGGGTTTTGGTTAAGTAATAACAAATAGGGTCCGTTTGGAGCTTAATAATCACAAGGACCCTTTGTGTAATTCTTGAAAGTATAGGGACCGATCCTGTAACATTTCCAAAGTTATAATAAGGACTAAACCTGCCAAATATGGTTAGTACAAGGACAAATGTTTCATAAAATTCCATTTTTTATAAGTCCAAGGACTAAAATTGTCAACTTTGAAACTTTAAGGACCAAAAATGTCATTTCTCCAAAGTTTATCATAAGGACCATTCTTGTCATTTATAAATAGTACAAGGTTAAAATTTGATAATTTTCACTTTTTAAATTAACCAAGGACTATATTTGACATTTTCCAAACTTGAGGGACTAAAGTTGTCATTTTGTAAATTTTAAACTTTAAAGGGTTTATTTTGACAACTTTTGAATCTCATGGACCTTACTTGACATTTTACAAGTTTTTGAATTACCAGGGACTAGATTTGACAACTTTTGTAACTTGGGGGACTAAAACTGCCAATTATGCAAACTTGATACGTTTTTCATCTGATTTTGGTATTTTTGCATTTAAAACACATAAAACACTTGTTTGTGATATTTTCATCATTTTGATGTATTTCTGAGTGTTTTCAGATGTTTTTGGCATTCTAAACAGTACAAAAATGATGAGTATTTAGACACTCATCAATCCCCCACACTAAGATATTGCTAATCCCTAGCAATGATTTATGAAAAGTTAATGGATTTTATCTCTTTACCAAAAGCCATTACTTCTGGAGTAGCCAATTGTTTTAGTTCAAGTAAGAACTTTGGTACAATGATAACCAAATGATTTTGAGCAAATCATAAGCTTTCAACGGATTTGATTTGTCTTTACCAGAAGCCGTTTGCTTCTGGACTAGCCAACTCTTAGATAAATTATCAATATTATCTTTGGTGAGCCGATTACCAATTATGGATTTCCCACTGCCTTTACCACAAGCCATAAACTTGCGGGCTAGCCAACTCTTCACTTTTTAGGATATGGTGAGCTGAACACCATACAATTTTGGGCAAATTGCAAGCCATAAACGGATTTGAGATATCTTTACCAGGAGCCGTTTGCTCCTGGATTAGCCAATCCTTATGTGGTTTAGACATGGTGGACTGATTACCATTTGTTGTATTTAGTACATAGTACTTCCACTAAATAAATTTTTTTTTTTAAATTTGGCCATTTTGGGGGAAAAAGGGACTAAAAGGGTACATTTTGATCAAATTCGCCAGAATTTCCCCCCCACACTTAGAAATGAATATTGTCCTCAATATTCAAAGTACCGGCTGTAATGCCGAAACTTAGAACGTAAAAAGATAACATTACTAGCTAAGTGTAGAAACACAACATTTATTCTCTTTTTTTAATATTTACAATTTTCATTCATTTTTAAGGTCTATATACAACATGTGGGGCATCTCCCCCACACTAAGGTGGGACACACGGGTGAAAACCCATGTTTAGCTACTGTTTTTGATTTCCGAGTCGCTAGCTTGACTCGACCCCGAATTAATTTGTTCATGGGGAAGTAAGTGGAAGAGACAATCTCCATCGGACTTTCATTCAAGATGTTTGTATAAACATTGAAGTACGTGAAAGTTCCACACCGATGAGATATTCATAGAACCGGCTCAAAAATGATAAATGAAAATGCCGGGGTCAAAGATAATGTCTTCATTCCCGAAGGAGTGAAGAACAGGAGAAGCAACGGGATAGGTGAAGAAGAGAAAGAAAGTCATGATAATAATCTTGACTAACTCATCATCATCAGAAGGAGAATTCATAATAGCATGAATTTCATCTTTTAAGCTCAATTGGTCTAGACATATCCCGGGTGTGTCTAGATCAAAGTAGAAGTTATCATACTCCGGTAGAGATAGGATATGAGTGAGTTCAAAGGAGAACTCTTCAAAGGCAAATGATTCATATTCGGGATTGATTTGAGTGAGTTCACTGGGGAACTCCTCAAAAGTGAATGATTCATAATCGGGGAGAGAATTATGAGAATGAGAAGTGGTAATACCACTAATCTTCTCTCCCATATGATCAAAATGGAACGTTTGCAATTCGGGAATAGAATCATTGAACAAAAGTTCACTATCCTCAAAGGGGATAGGATATGAAGTAGGCTTTTCATTAAAAGCCTCGATTCTAGAAATGAGAAGATTGACATTCAATAATGTAAGACGAAGAGCTTCGTCTTGGATTATTTCTTCATCATTCTCTTCTCCTAAGCTGACAAGCTCAGAAGGCAATTCACCAACATAACTTATGTCTCCACAAGATAAAGAATAGTTCTCATCAGAATCAGAGAACATCTCAATATGATCATTTTGGAAGACAAGAGGAGGAGGGATATCACACACATGGTCAAAAGTTCCATGTGACTCTCTCGGGATTGGGACAAGGTCCTCAACACTAGACTTTATGAATTCGTCCGATTCCTTTTCAGGAACAGTGTCAAGATGTTCGTCCCCCATGTTCAGAGAGTGAGTGGGAGCTTCGGGTGTGATAGCAGTTGCATGAGAATGAATCTCAACTGCTGGGATATCAACTGATGATCTTGATGAATTTTTATAAAATTGTAGGATACCAAGTGCATCCTCATCATCACTGTCATCAGGAATAAAACGAAATTGAGAGCTAGATCTGGCTGCTTTTTCTTTTGCAATTGATTCCCTAATAGACTTTTCAAAAGCAATTTGGGAATTTATCTTAGCAGCCTGCTCTTCAGCTAGCAATTCTTCCATGGATTTCTCATGTGAATTTTGAATGACGGGACATTGTGGGAGTGGAGATTTGTCAAAACCGGAAGGTTGACATTGATAATCATCATGAGGACCCCCACAATATACACAAGAAAAACTGGGAACATTATGAAATGCTGTCTTACTCAACTCCTCAGTTCTTTTCACTGACTCCAGAAGCTCTAGATAAGTGTCTTGTTGAGTTTGCTGAGGAGTTTGAGTCATTTGGCACTGTGGAGGTTGGTCGTGATATGGATAGTCGTAATTGTCACAAGGAAATGGATTCCCTGTTTGACAATCAGAGCTGAAATGGGGACCTCCACAGTTCTCACAACAGTAAAACTGTTGAGCCTGGATTGGTGAATCATATGGATATTGGTCATAACCAAAGTTCTGAGCATCACCGGAAAACTGTTCATAGACAATCGTGTTTCCGGATTGACACTCAAATCCTTGGTGAGGACCTCCACAAAATTCACAGCAGTATTGTTGATTATATGAAGATAAGTCGGGCTGTGGTGGGTAATTGGAAAAATTTGAAGGGTCGTTAAATGAGTTCGGATTAGGATCATAATCAAATGAATTCCTCGAACCACAAAACAAACAACTCCCGTTCCGAATATCATTACCACATTGTACACACGTACACCAGAGACAGGGTGAACCAAAAAGAGGCTCACCACAACTGACACAAGGAATAAACGATTCTATTTGAGAGTTATGAGAAGGAATCGGTTCATTCAAAGAATCAACAAAACCAACATGGTGATCTGAATGACTATTAAGACTTGAAGAACATTTTGAAAAATCCGGAGGTGGGATAAGTGGTGTGCTCTGAGAGCTAGCAATTTCCATCACTTCCGTTATGGACTCCGGTTCTGGTTCTTGAGAAACGTGAAGATTAGGCAAGTTATTCTTGCTAGTCACCGGTCTTAATTCTGCATGATTTCTTCTAACCGTAAATTGTGAAAGTGTAGGATCAATTTTAGACGGCTTAGGAGCAATCGAGGGGTTAGATCTTTGGATAACCGTAGGTTGGACGTATTTAGCACCTCCATTATCAGAAGGAAGTACCTGGTCCTTTGTCACCCTGGTTTCTCGTTCCATTTCCCTACGCAGAATTAATGGATCATTACGAACAACACGAATTCTTGACATTTGTGATAAAATAGGAAGTTTTTCAACTTCGTTCCAGAATTCGTCGTAGTCGAGAGATTCCATAAGAATAGAAGAAGTTAGAATCAAATGGATAGAGGGTAAAGGAATAAAGAATCAAAAAGGGTAAGAGGGTAAAGATGAATATTTTTGGATTTTTGAAAAACATGCCATAAAAACAAAAAATGAAAATATTTTTGGCGTTGTTAACACTTTAGGAAAAGTGTTAATGAACTATTTGATTTTGAAAAACTTTACAAAAAGGTGCTTACAAACGATGGTATATGTGCAAGTACGGGTCTGGAAATGCTTAAAACACGCTTACAGCCTCCCCGGCAGCGGCGCCAAAATTTGATTGTGCTGAAAACAATCAAGCTACCTCACACAAGCTAGCCACTTGTGAATGGCTAACCGTAAGAAGCTTAAAACTGCTTAAAACACAAATACAATGAAGTCCTGGAGAATATAATGGATTCCCGGGTCGTTAAGTCCCACGGAGGATGAATTGGTGTATAAACACTTGATCAGATGATAGAATGATCACTAAGGATAGTGATCAGTAATGATATTGATGGAAAATTACCTAAAGAAAAGTTTTACAAATTACAGCGACTTAAATGCAAATTAAAAAAAGTTAAAAAGTTAAAATATATTAAATAAACGCTATCACTATTTTTAAAATGATGAACGTTTAAAACCTAAAACGTACGTTTAAATAAAATTACGTAAACGTACAAAATAAAACGTGAGTTTAAAGAAATAAAAGACCTACAAATATGAAAATGACATTTTTACAATCCTAATAATAAAATAAAATTATTAGAAAAAGAAAATTATTTTTAAAACTATTTATTTAATTATTATTAATTAAAAACTATTTATTAAGTATTTAAAATGCACTAAAATATAAGAAAATACAAAATTAACCTAGAAAAATGAAATTAAAACTTAGAAAAATCTAAAATATGATAAAACTTATTTTAAAACTGAAAATATATTTTTTATACTTTTTATGTATTTATTATTAATTTAATACTATTTAAAACTAATTAAAATGCTAAAAAATACTATTTAAACTAAGAAAATTATGGAAAAATACTTTTTATGACTTTTATATTTATCTTAATCTAGGAAAATTGAAAACATATTTTTTAAGCTTTTTCTGATTTATTAGTATTAAAAGCTATTTAAAAAGGATTAAAAACTAGTTAAAATAAAGAAAAATACTAAACAGTGATGAAAAAATCTAAAAAATTCAGGAAAATGCTAAAATATTATTCTAAGTTTATAAAAAATATAAAAACATATGCTTATGTGGAGGAAAAATAAGCTGCAGTGTAACTGCTTATTAATAAGCAATTCAAAATAAGCACAAGGCCACCACAGAGTACCAGCTGAACACAGAAGCTAACTAATGCTATATTAAGCCTATCTTAACCATTTAAAAGTACTCTAGATCATTAAAGAAGCTTAAATTGGTTTTGAGCTTATTGGACTATATAAGCAAAACAGTGATCAGGTAGCACCTTTAAGCTATTGCATAAGCTAAATAATTAAGCTAAATGGAAAAACAGATAAAGGGACTTAAAGTAGACCTGACCTAATATACTTGGACCAAAAATCAGCTCCTCACAAGCTTCAATGAAGCTTGTGCAAGGGCTGCAAGTTGTGCCTGTGCACACTCAGTGAATGCTAAGTGTGTGCAGGGCATATCTTGCCTTGTTGGAAGCTGATTAAAAGCTTATTGGAGCTTGATAAAAGGAAAAAAAAAACTGATAATATTAAACTAGACCTACTGATCTTGCAAATCCCAAAGTCTCATAGATTTTGATGAAGAAATGAACCAATGAGACTTCAACAAAGTTTTGTAAAAACTGGACTTTCCAAATTTGACTTTTATAGACAGAAATGGAAGATTGACTTTTATGAGATTCTGATGATCCTAGATGATCTATTATGATGTATTAAGCTAATTTGAGGATGAATTAAGCTAGATAAACAACTTGTAAACTAGTATGCATGATTTTACAATCTAAATTTTCAACAGTTAAGTAAAAATGAGCTTCAAAGATTATTTTGACTTTTATGGTAATGAGGTCTGGTTTTAAGGACTTGACTGAGTTATTTTGAACTAGAGTAACATGAAACAACAACAAATAACAACTCAATTACCTTATAACACAGTTAACTTGACAGATCCAAACAACCCTTAATGAAGCAGTTATGAAGCTTTTATCTTTAAAACAAGTTTTTAAACAGAGTAATCTATTTATTATCTTTAATTAACTATAATAAGACATAATTAAACTGGAATTAACAGTATTTAAACACATACACTGTGAAATGTAAATTTTTGAGAGATTGCTTACAAAATGAGTTCAAGCTGAGAAACCATGAACTAGATACCAAGTACCATCCTACTACCTCCCATGAGGTTCTATACCAACTCTTATTCCATATTCAACTCTGGTACATCTGTCTTGAATCTTTGTCTTTGATTTTTTATTTTTCACCCTATTTATCCTATTTTTTTGTATTTTTGAGTTTTGAATATAGACTGAGTTTTAAGGATTTTAAAGACTTAGAAAAGCTTTTATAAGAGCTTATGTGAGCTTATAAGCCTCTGACAACAACTGATATCAACCTTCAAATATTTTGAGAATTCGAATTGGAAAATTGCATAATCTTTAAATGAACTTAAAACTGAAATTGATGTTTAACAAAGGCTTTATTACACACTAATTACCTGGATTACAGAGCTTAAAAGCTTAGACATACATTTGAAAAACTTAAAAATTTAAAACGACATAATTAAAACTAAACTACACTACTTGCTTTCTCCTCTCCTTCTTTTTCTTTCTTTATAGCCTTTTTAGGCTCCCCACATGCTTATGAGTTTATCCCACCACCATTGGATCTCTGTAATACATCCTAGCCATCAATTTTACTTTTGGCGCCAAAAAAGTCTTGGGCAGGTTCTTTGCATTAATTGAGGTAGTGAGTGGGCTTGCAAGGTGGAGGGGGGTTAGTACATAGCTGGGGAGTTGGTGAAAGTGAGTGGACATGTGGTAGTGAGCAGGTGGAGGGAGGTGAGTGGATACAGGTGTGGGGAGGTGGAAGATGAACAGTGCACGCGCGGGGGTGTTTCATTTTAAACACTGGTTTGGGCTTTGGGGTATTGGGCCAGGGTAATGGATTTGGGTTTTGGTTAAGTAATAACAAATAGGGTCCGTTTGGAGCTTAATAATCACAAGGACCCTTTGTGTAATTCTTGAAAGTATAGGGACTGATCCTGTAACATTTCCAAAGTTATAATAAGGACTAAACCTGCCAAATATGGTTAGTACAAGGACAAATGTTTCATAAAATTCCATTTTTTATAAGTCCAAGGACTAAAATTGTCAACTTTGAAACTTTAAGGACCAAAAATGTCATTTCTCCAAAGTTTATCATAAGGACCATTCTTGTCATTTATAAATAGTACAAGGTTAAAATTTGATAATTTTCACTTTTTAAATTAACCAAGGACTATATTTGACATTTTACAAGTTTTTGAATTACCAGGGACTAGATTTGACAACTTTTGTAACTTGGGGGACTAAAACTGCCAATTATGCAAACTTGATACGTTTTTCATCTGATTTTGGTATTTTTGCATTTAAAACACATAAAACACTTGTTTGTGATATTTTCATCATTTTGATGCATTTCTGAGTGTTTTCAGATGTTTTTGGCATTCTAAACAGTACAAAAATGATGAGTATTTAGACACTCATCACGTCTCTAGTTCACTCCTCAAGGTTTGTAGTCGTGCCTTTTGAACAAGATCGGCTCCCAAATACTTGACTTTGATTGTCACATACTTCCTTTGTAGTCGGGGTATTGTGAAACTTGTATTAAAACATCTTGTGGCAATGTTTGAAAGATCATTGCCATTGATGTGTTTTCCTTCTTCATATTTGTTGCTTCTCTTTCTTTTGCAACTATCGTTCCCCAAATACCATATGCCTTCAATATTGTCTCCATTATAATTGCCCATGTTGTATAGTTTGTTTTCGTTAGTTTTGGAGATTGAAGTGCTATGTTTTGGTCACAAGTTGGTGTAGATGTTTCTCCTTCATTCATGCTTTGTTGCTTTCTTACTTATGTTGCTTCTTGCTTACTTACTTGCGTATTTTCTTGCTTTCTTACTTGCGTACTTTCTTACTTGTTTTGAAACACTGAGGTTTCTCTTACTGGGTGAAACACTCTCTTACTGGGTGAAACTCTATGGTTTCTCTTACGGGGTGAAACACTAAGGTTTCTCTTACGGGGTGAAACACTAGGGTTTCTCTTACGGGGTGAAACACTAAGGGTTTTTCTTACGAGGTGAAACACTAAGGGTTTCTCTTAGTATTTTTCTTAATTGCTTACTTTGCCACACTAAGGATTCGTTTAAATACTAGTTTTTTTTCTTACTTACTATGTTGTATTCTAATCAATAAAAGAAATAAAATGATTGAAAAGAAAGACAAATACTTTTTCAAAATCTGATCCTAGCAATCTGATTTACACCCTCTTGCAATTTGACTTGTACTCTTATATGTTCCTTACTTTCCCTTTTATCTAAAAACCTAAATCTAATTAGATTGAAAGCAGAAAACAAAAATCCAGGGAATACCAAATTGGATGCCTTCTTGATTTGGGTAACCACAATCAGTGGTTTGTCTTCTCGTGATCAGACTTTGTTTATTCTTCAATCTAATGAACATGTATTCTTCTTTCTTCTTTCCTTCTTACTTGATTGATTCCCGGAATCGTCTCGCTCTTGATACCAATGTTATTTAGTGCCTTCGACCAAATCTTCTTCACAGGTTGTTGGTGCGTTTGGAACAGGTTGATTGGGACAACAGTTTGGGACAGAAACTTGTAACAGAAACACAAAATTATCACTAAGAACTTGTATTAATTGATTGTATTGATTCAACTTACAACTGATATGAATTTACAGAATCTTGTACGTATTTATACTACATGAATCGCTGCCATCACAAGGAGGAAAACGATTCTACAAAAGTGAACGACACTTCTAAACGTTATACCCTATACTAAACGGTTATTTTTTATGTCTATGACCCAGCCCATATATGTTTCGGATTATACAAACTTTTCATAAAATACATAATATATATAAACACTTAACTACCCTAACTTTGCTTCTATAACATTAAGGTCCAACATACTAAAAGACATCATGAATGGCAAACCAATACTACTACGTAGTGTAAAACTCATCCCCTTTGTGATTCACTTGTAGCTCTGGTGCTCTTGTGGAATCACATAACTGGCGGTTTTCATCGAGTTTTTTTGCAAAAATGGTTCTGTTTTTATATTTTCTTTTAAATATGGGTTTTTTTTAGTGCAAATATGGGTCAATTTGGTATTTTAGACCCGCCAGGCTTGTTTCTAGCATATAAACTTTTCAAATATAACCTTTAACTTATGAATGTGTTTGTATATAGTATGTAGTATTATTTTTCTATGAAATCTTTATTAGATACCCTTATTGTTATATTTATATTCCAAACAAAACCATAGTTTATCATATTAGTTTGATTTTAAGTTCGTAGAGAACTTACAATAAGAAGATAAAGAAGAAATACGAACAAAAGATATTGATGCTATAGTAATTAAATTACAAACAAACTAGATTTTAGCAACATTTGCAACCTTAATAACTAAACTATCCGCTAAATTAAACGTGACTAATGAACCACAACATGCATCACGTAATTTTGAATCTTTGTTGAGAGTTCATATGAGTCATTTCGTGACTAGCTTGGTGGCATACTCCACATGTACTCGATATGTTCACCAGGACGACGAATGTGCATCTCATAACGAGCCTTCTTCCTCGACTAAGACTAAATCTTTGAGTCATTTGCTTTAATCTTCCACCCCTAATCCAACCAATAATCAACATGTGGAACTGGAGTAAAATATGAAAGATATTGTTGTTTGTTACAACTATTTTTCACTTGTTTGTTCACTATTTTGGAAGACCAGCCAAGGTTTTACAACTTTTTCACCAGTTTTTTACTTTTAAATTGCATTTCCAACCGGACTTTTTTTCTAATTCACTCCAGACATCTATATGAACCTTGTCTTCAGTGTCATGATGTGATACACCGCCAACATCACTCTTTAAATTACTATTCACAACTCCTTGAGACTAATTTCTAAGACTAGCAAGCATTTTATGAATATTTTTAGTGTTAGTCGAGGAAGAAGGCTTTCAAGTCGAATTCATAATGAGATGCACATTCATCATCCTGGCGAACCGATCGAGTAGATGTGGATTATGCCATTAAGCTAGTCACAATAGGACACATATGAGTTCTCAACAAAGATTCAAAATGACTTGATCCATGTTGTGTTTCATTGGTCATGTTTAATTTAGCGAAAAGTTTAGTTATTAGGTTGCAAATGTTGCTAAAATCTAGTTTGTTTGTAATTTAATTACTATAGCATCAATATCTTTTGTTTCATATTTACCAAACATGGTGAAAAAGTAATAATTTTACACTAAAGGAAAAGGTTATATTTAGGTTGCAACCTAGATTACAAGCATATGAAAAGTCCAAGTTAAAGGTTATATTTAAGTTGCAAAAATGTTGCTAAAATCTAGTTTGAAAAGGCTTTTAAGTTAAAGGTTATATTTGAAAAGTTCATATGCTAGAGACAAGCGTGGTGGGTTCAAAATTCCAAAATGATCCATATTTACACTAAAGAATAAAAACAACATGTCTTTACAAGCCAATATAAAAACACAACCATTTTTGCAAAAAACTCATTTTCATCGAGTGAGATGGTGAATGAGGTTGTTCTTGGTAGGTTTGGTAAAACTGGTAACAGGGTTTTGATGATCGTTGTAATTGTTACATGTTAAATTTAGTGGGGAGGTATTAGTTGTTGAAGGTATGTGTGAGAGAGAGATACGAGATGAAGTTGAGATGCAGGAGATGAACGTATGTGAAATTAGTTGTGTCTGTAAAAAAACAGGACATGAAATGACCAAAATACCCTCATGTGCAAGGCACATGGGGATTTAACAGCCATTGACTGACGATGTTAAGTCAAAGGGGCCTTGAGTGATGCAAAAAATGCACAGTAGGGACCTTGGTGTATTTATTTATTTGGGACTTGACGTGTATTTTTTATACAAGTAAATGGACGAACGGTGTATTTTACTCTATGATATACTCCAACAGGATGTTTGGTATGAGGAATCATATTAGAATGGAATGTCAAGAGAGAAAGGAAATGGGCTTAAAGAATGATATTGCAGTTTACGTTCTTCATTTTACAAAGTTTAACTTCATTGTTGGTCTATAGTAAACAAAACAATATCTAAGCAATGAAGATTAATGCCATGTTTTCATCAGATTGTCCATCTTTTAGCCTACAAATTGGTACAGGGATGAACAACCGAGCGTTCATCAGGTTGGAACAACAAATATGCGAAGAACAACACAAAGCCTTATGATTTATAAAGCCAAACATTCATCGTGTAACAAGAATTGAACACCCAGTTGTTAACATTAAACAACTAGCTGTCAGGCAACAAATATTAAATATGAAATTGCATCAACGATTGGGTGTCAAGCATTTCGAATTTAGTAATCATCCTTGAAGTAGGAAATTTGCAGACTATTTTGATTCTTAAATACTTGAATTTTTTAAAATCTTGGAAATGCGTCGTTGAAAATTTGTATAACGTTAGTGGATAAAGCGTGTACAAAATTTAAGAATGAGCGGGAATGAAAATCAAATTTTAATTCTCTAATTCCATTCTCATGATCAACCAAACACAAGAATAGCCTCTGTTTCCGTTTCTTAGCATTTATGATATGTTTCATAAAGATTCTTGGTCAATTTCCACGACATAGGCAAAGATTTGATTTTTGAATATGGTTTTGATTTAACTTGGTTGACATAAGATTTGGATGAACTTTGTAAAGTATGGATCTGGGTTGGTGATGGTGATGGTGATGGTGATGGTGTCGGTGTCGGATCTGGGTTGGTGATGATGGCGGATCTGGGTTGGTGATGGTGATGGTGTCGGTGGCGGATATGTTAGTGATGATGGCAGATCTGTTGTGTGGTGGTTGTATGTTGATGATGATGGTGGCGGCACTGGGTTGGTGATGGTGGTGGTAATTGTTTTCAAGATGATTTTTTTTTGGTTGTGGTGTTTAGGGTCGAGCAACGGGGTGCTGAGGGTGATGGTGTCGGATCTGGTGGTGGTGGAAAGTGGTTGCTGGCCGGAAATTTGAGCAATTAAAATAGTGGATTTTGAGAGAGAAAATATTTGTGAGCGAGAGAGAAAACGATTTGTTTTATATAATAATGGAGGTATTTCAGTCTTTTAATATATGATTAATAATAAAACTAAATGTCATTTCTTTGTGTTTTATTGTACTTTTGGTTGAGACACGTGTTGTACATCTAATAAAGTCGCATATTAGCACAATTCGCACATGATTATATTGGAAAATAGATTTTTCTTATACCACATCATGACCTCAAACCAAATTTTTGTACGTTTTTAAGAATTTCCACTTTATTGTTAAGTGACAAGTAAAGTCAAACTTTACATCCCAAATTATTAAATTAATTTGTTGCATGCATGAAGGTAAATAGTACCCGTGAAAACTTGCACAAATTTAATTGCATTATTGCCGGAAAGTGTTACAAGACATTCATTAAACCCGGAAAGTGTAGCATGATAATATGTGTTTCTAAAAGGTTTTGTTAACAACAACCTATATGTTGTGATTAATGTTACCATAAATAAAAATTAAACAATTAATTAATATGAAATATTTTATATTTAACATCATTAAATATGTATTATTAATGAGAAAAGTTCAATACGAAACAACATTTATTTAAAGAACAAATAACAATATCTCAATCATTCATCATTTTTTCATCCAATGGTTTAAATTAAAATAAAAAAATATACTGAGGGGCATTTTAGTCATTCCATTCTTTCCACCTAACCCCTTAAACACACACTGTACACAGACTCACACCCGTCTCTCTCATTTCTCTCTCAGATCCCCAATTCCTACATATCCACTTGACCCCTTTTATTCTTACATGTTTTCCCCATTTACGATTGAGGCACTCATGTGCAATATACAAATTTATACAAACAGCAAAAGCCCATAAGGTTTTGTTCAATTAGAAATGTGATTGACGATTATAATAATACACTGCAACATCTTTGATACGATTCGAAGACTTGTATCAATCTTTTGAAGAGATGACATCCAAAAAGCTCAAACAAACGAGTTAGTATAATTTATTTATTTATTTATTTTTTTTAAATCGAGTTAGTATAATTTGGATCCACAAATTATAGACGAGGGATGGGCTCATTTTGCTAGTATAATTCTTACAGAAATAATGTCTAAAATATTGGATTAATATAATTATTTTGTTGTTATGAGAATTTTTTGAACTGTACCTGATAACAAATACTACATCATATTAAGTGGATTTGAATTTGAGTTTAGATGATGATAATAAAGTTGGGTTGGTTGCTGAAGGTGGGTTGTGTCAGATTATTGAGAGTTTGTTTCGGGGTGAAAGTTCGGACTGTCATGCCACTGCTGCGACTGTTATGACGAGTTTGGCTGTGGTGGAGGTGAATAAGGCGACTATTTTCGAGGTGAGATATGTTGTTGATGATTGTTGGTTCTGACTTTTTCGAACAACATATTGTAGTTTATTAAATAAAGACTAAAATACACCGTTGGTCCCTAAACTTGGCACGACTCATCGCGATGTGACGAAACTCACCCTTTTCATCGTGGTAAGTCCAAACCTTGGCCTTTAAATGCCAAATTAGTCCCTTTGACCAATTCTCTGTTAGTCGAGGTCTGTTAACTTCCCCATGTGCCGTGCACATGAGGGTAAAATCGTCATTTCATTGTTTTAGTTTATCACCCTTCATCTTCATCTTCCTCATGTTAAACCCAGATTCCGGCGACCTTAAACCCAGAATCCGGCGACCAAGAATATCATTTGTAACAATTATTACTAATTCAAACAAGGTATCCACATATAAACCTATGAGATGAAAATAAGCCATGTATAAAACTGGAAAATCCTTAAAATTTCTGAGCTAATTCGTATAAGTATTCACACAACATATGGGGAACCAGATTAGTGCAAGCCTCTTCGAAAGCCTCGAAAAGCAAGAGGATTTGAACAAATAAAAATCAGAATATTGATGCATGGAAGAAACAGGTAGATTTTGGTTATGTTTTCCCTCAAAACGGATCAAGTCCAAAGTAACTAAAAAGGAACGGGATGAGAGACCCTTAAAGTGTATTTAAATGCAACATACTTTTAATTTCAGAATATCATTATGATCATATAGTTTTCATAATCTTTAAAGCATTCAACATTGAGTAATAAAGAACTAAAGAACATGTAACTGTGGGTCACTCGACCCAAACTCTAAAACTATACCCGTTTTGACCCAATCCAATTTTGACACCTCTAAGAAAGTTAAGTTTGTAGTTTGTGGGGTTGGGCTAACCCACAAAACAAAAGTTAATCATTCTATTTTTACAAGCATTATAAGTTTTTTACATGTGCACATGTTAAAATTACAAAATCTAAATTGTTTAGTAATGTGGTTGACTGATATTGATTTTTTTTTCAAAAAGTTCTCTTACCTCAGGAAACCGGAGCTGCAATCCTAGCTTGCGTTCTAAATCATGCTCCAATATTAACTGTCCCACCTGTCACAAACAATAAAGAATATTCATAAAATTGCTATCCAATTCAAGTAACTAAAATGAAGGCTTTAATATAAGAAAACTATGATGACATTTATTGCCAAGAAAATCTTACATTCTTTAAATCATCGATGTCTCAACCAGGTCTCTGAAGAACAGAATATATATTCGCGCATGCGCATACTGAAGGTATACACCTGCATCTCCCTGTTAATCGGTTATCGAAGAGCATTATTACAATATCAACATTGAAATATTATGAAAAATATAAGATTGCATAACATCACTAGTTAAAGGATGAAGTCTTAAACGTACTAAAAATGAGAGAACACCATTAAGCATACCTTATCACCGAGCATCTGATCATAATTGAACTTGTAATTGGTCAATCTATTGTTCTTCAGATCAGCATATCTGTTAAAAGCACACACAAAATTATACCATATTCAAATATGTTTTCCCGTTCTTTACATAAATTGAGAAGCGAAATTTCACATCTAGTCTTAATCCTCGTTCAAAGGAAGTTACTTTATGCAGTAATTGTTTTAACTAACATGAGCAAAAAAAAGTGTTTATCACACCTCTTTAAGAGAATGAATTCCGGTTTTAAACAGGTTCATTAGAAACTCTACTCTTTATACATGGCTTATTTTCATCTAATAGGTTTATATGTGGATACCTTGTTTGAATTAGTAATAATTGTTACAAATGATATTCTTGGTCGCCGGATTCTGGGTTTAAGGTCGCCGGAATCTGGGTTTAAACATGAGGAAGATGAAGATGAAGGGTGATAAACTAAAACAATGAAATGACGATTTTACCCTCATGTGCACGACACATGGGGAAGTTAACAGACCTTGACTAACAGAGAATTGGTCAAAGGGACTGATTTGGCATTTAAAGGCCAAGGTTTGGACTCACCACGATGAAAAGGGTGAGTTTCGTCCCATCGCGATGCGTCGTGCCAAGTTTAGAGACCAACGGTGTATTTTAGTCTTAAATAAACAAATAATCATAATTATTAATTAAGATTCAGGCTTGTACCATGCTTAAATCACACATAATCAATCCTCTTGTTTTTATATGTTTTTTTCTTTATGTTTTTTTTTACCAATTTACAATTAAATTCGGGGCACTTTATCAATCATTGCACGCACTTTATCAGTCTTGTTTTTATAACATAACCTTTAAATTTAGAAGAGTTATTTATACAGAATCCCATGGGATTTATACGGAATCCCATGGGATTATACAGAATCCCATGGGATTTATACAAATCACAAGTGAATTTTTTATGAATCCCGTAGGATTTTTTTACGAATCCAGTGAGATTTTTCTGGACGGGAATTTTGAAAAAAAAAATCCGTCTTTTTACGAATCCCGTGAGATTTTTCTGGACGGGAATTTTGAAAAAAAAAGTTCGTCTTTTTACGAATCCCGTGGGATTTTTCTGGACGGAAATTTTGGAAAAAAAATTCGTCGAAAGTATATAAAAGTGTATATATATAGAAAGATGATTTAATTCTCGTCGCGATGGTGTATTTTTCGTAGCTTGAAGATTTACCGTTTGCAAGATATGTTATTTTTAAAAAAAAGGTGGAAAGTCGGTTTTTTATATTAAATGAGCTAAAATGCCAATTTTGCCCTCTCTTTTTCATTTTTGGCTTCATTTGGATGGATGGTTGAGATTGACTTATTTATTCTTTAAAGGATACATGTTTTGCAAAGATCTCACCTCATGTATTAATATGAAAATAATGAGTTTATTAAATGCTATTTTTTCACAAGTATTAAGCTTAATCATAACCCAATGAGTTGTTAACAAAACCCCTCTGTAAAATACAAAGTTATATCGTCACACAAATTACAGTGAAGCATAAGAGCCGTTTACGATTTTAAGCGTCAAAAAGGCTTTTTCTTTTTCTTTTTCTTTTTTTTTTGTTATTTTTTACTTTTTTTTTTTTCTTTCACGCCTTGAATGTGACTCCACAATTTTCTACGTTTCCTTTTGTGTGGAAAAAGAGCGTGCGCAAATTGATCATGACACTAGGTGTGGACATGCTTTGTATTTGCACGCAGTAACAAATGTGAATAGTTATGTGTGTCACATACTTTTTTCGTCTCAAAATTATTGTCAGAAAAAAAAAAAACCATACAAATTAATAAAAATGAGACTATTACAATTTTTAACCACTAAAATAGAATATTCTTTCACTAAAGTATCTTCTTTTTTGCTTAAAATAGAAAGTAGATAATTTTTTTGAAACATCGCAAAAAGAAATTATGAACAATTATATTGAGATAAAAGAAGTACTTTTTTTTCCTTATTCCTAGTAACTAATATAAAATAAGAAGTGAGAAATTAAAAGTTCAATATAGATTTTAAATTTTTTTTTAAATCAAATGAACAAACTTTGGTCACTCAGTTTCTCATCAAGTAATAAAAAAACCCACTTTAACCTTTAAAAAATATATATATCACATAAACCGCTAATCTTATATGAAAAGAAGCATACTATCACAACGAGAATTAAATCATTTTTCTATAGAGGGGCATTTCTATATACTTTCGACGAACCTTCTTTTCGACTTTTTTCGTGAATTTTGAAATTTATGAGTGGAAAAATCATACGTGATTTGTTATTTTAATACCATATGTAAATTGTGAAATCATATATGATTTGTGAACTCACACGTGATTTCTAAAATAATAAATCACGTATGATTTTTTTCAAACGCAAATTTTAACACTAAACCCAAACTCGAAAAGAAAAATTCGTCGAAAGCAAGGTTGAAAAAATCGCAAATCGGTAGTCGGGGCGGTTGACCCCCCTTGTAGCTTGTAATCGGTCTATGCAGGATTAATTAGATTGACATTTTTAGCAAGTTTTGGGTATCCTCAGCAAGATTTCCTTTAAAAAAAACATCTATAAATCAATATAAACAGCTATTATAAGTGACTAAAACTAGTTTACAGTGAGTTTTTGGTATATTCGGCAAGATTTGCAAGTTTTCGGCAAGTTTGACCGTCATTGACAGTTGTTGACCGCCATTGATCATTGTTGACCGATTTACCTAAATCAAAAAGGTTGGTGGCTCTGTAACGCCTAGGCAGTGATTGATCGACCTTGCAGGCTTTTTTTTTTTTTTTTTTTTTTTGCAACAATGGTCGAAAGTATATTAAAATGTCCGTCTACTGAAAGATAAAAAAATTCTCATCGCGATAGTGTATTTTTTGTTGCTTAACAATTTAACGTTTGTAAGATATTTTATTTAAAAAACTTAATAAAAAATGACTTTTTTGGGTTTGATGAAAAAATTAATGGCTATAACTTTTTATTATTTAAGAATTCTTTGTTTAGATATATATTGAACTCAACACCATAAATCTTATACAATTTAGCAAGTTACCACAAAAACCTAACTAGTTAATTGCTTACAGGGCTTTTTTTTTTTTTTTTTTCAAAATCTATTGGGCTTTTTCTATTATTGGACCATCTAATTAATATTCTTATATCCGTGAACAACTGTCAGGTAAATAAATGAATTTGTGGCAACAAAATAAAAAAATAATTAAATAAAAATTAAAAAAACTATTAAAACACAATTTCTTTAAGTCGTAAAAAATTTATTTAACTTTATGTTTTGATATATATATATATATTTTTAAAAAGAGCTTTTTATTTCTAGAGAAGTGTTAGAAAGTCATAAAAGGTGTTTAGATGATATTTTTTTAAAAGTGAAAAGTGCAAGAAATATGCAAAGAAAAATGTAGAAAAGAGCGAATTGTTCTTTTTAGAATTCTACATACAATTTGAAAAGTTGTAACTAAAATTTCTTTAAAAAGTTGTAACCAAACAATTTATTTTTACATAAAATTTCTTTAAAAAGTTGTAACTAAACAATTTTTCTATTTTTCAAAATTTTTTTGAAAACTTTCCACAAAAGTGGGACGTTTTTTACCAACTAAACAAACCCATTGGATTATAAAGGGGATTTTTGGTAAAAGTAGATTTTGTTGTTGCTGGTGCTGGTGCTCTATTGCTCTTGCTGATGTTGATTCTAGTGTTGTTGTTATTGCTGAAAAAATTAAAGGGTTAATGATCCAAAAAATACATGAACTTTCCACATTTTACTATTGTGACAATAAACTTTTAATTTTCCTATTAAAACAAAAAACTTTCTTAATTACCCCTATTGTAACAAAATTTGCCACGTGGCACCCTTAATCTATCCTTTACCCGATTTAGTCATATATACACGTTTAAAAATTATGGGGGGCCTTTTTTGCCAACTTACGAAACTATTTAACCTAAATAAAACATGAACTACCAGGACTGAAGAGCATGGTGTCTCATTTCCGTCTATAAAACTCTCAAAATCTCTGGTGCGACTAGTTTGAAGAGCCTGTATTCCGGAAACCAGGATTTTAAGTATCTTGAAACTGTTTACTTAGAAAACTGCACGTTGCTTGAAAATGTTATCTGTTCGAGTTTACCACTGGCACAACTTAAGTATGTTGAGATTAAATCTTGTGAGAAGCTGCAAACTCTGTTCAAACATAGCAACTCGGTTGGTTGCAATTTGCCGTGTTTAAAGAAAATGCACCTGGAGGATCTTCCAAGGCTGAAAAGCATAGGCGCTACTTTACCCTCCCAAGCAGAGAGATGTATTTTGGAATGCCCAAAGCTGCAATTAGATGGGATGATTGGTGATCAGAAGTGACTCAACACACTTCCAGCATTGTTACAGGTATTCTATCAACTCCAGGCTAGCAACTTTCATGGACACTGTATAATAAGAAAAACAATTCTCACCTTTTTTAAACTACAACAATGATGAACTCGTTGTCAGCATGTTAAACACCCCCTCGTTTTCTGTCCCATACAAAATTCTTGGTTCCAAAGTTCTGCCCATCTTTCATGTTTTTACCTAATCGCCTTCTCAGACATCGGCGGATGCAAAACTGACGGCGGTACAACCCGAAGATCCATACCCAAAAACTTAATCTCCTCAGATTCTTCAATTCTTTCTCAAAAATTCCACAACCAGATTCTTCAATTTGACGGTCAAACCCTTTGTCTAAATTATCATCTAAGTACCTAACAGCAAAAACCTTTAACGACTTATAAAAAACACGATCACCATCCTCATTCCCATTGTCTAAATTATCATCTAATCTACTCTTCGTATTCTCCTTATTAATCATAAGAGGTAACTCTTGCAACTTTTGATCAAACACATTCAAATATATATTAACTAGTATCGAATTCAACCCACATTCTTGCGGCAACCCTCTACCTAAATCCAACCCGCCCAATTCAATCCGCACCACACCCGATTCAAACAATCTCCTAATCAAATCGACAAACATAACATCATTCACTTGGGTTTATAGCAGGGTGGTTGAAGTATGAACCTTTAAAGAAGACGTACTCATTGATTAGGGTTTATAGCATACTTTGGGTTTATAGCAGATTTGAGGAAAAGTTGGGTATTTACATGTTTTATTTAATTTTTTTATTTAGGTTAAATAGTTTCGTAAGTTGGCAAAAAAGGCCCCCCATAATTTTTAAACGTGTATATATGATTAAATCGGGTAAAGGATAGATTAAGGGTGCCACGTGGCAAATTTTGTTACAATAGGGGTAATTAAGAAAGTTTTTTGTTTTAATAGGAAAATTAAAAGTTTATTGTCACAATAGTAAAATGTGGAAAGTTCATGTATTTTTTGGACCATTAACCCAAAATTAAAATAATAGTTTTTTTTGTAGTGGTGTTTGGCAAACTAGCTGAATTGGTAGATTAAAATGTAAAATGAAATAATTAGTGAAAAATAATCTCCACAATCTTTTAAATGTTTGTTTTAGGAATTTATTTTTTATGAGTTTATTTTTCTAAAATAATCCACAATCTTTGTCACCCAAACAAAGATTATTTTTTTTCCAAAGATTATTTTTCAACAAATAATCTTAAGCCTTCATTATATTTCATAATCTCACCTGCCAAACATTGCCAAAGTAAAAAAAAAAAAAAAAAAAAAAAAAAAAAAAAAAAAAAGAAAGAAACTTCTCTAAGACAACATGTTGGATCCGCTACTTTTCATGAGACAATAATCGTGAATAATTTTTAAATTCTTAACTATTTTCCACTCTTAGACCGGAAGTAATAAGAACATCATAACCCGTCTTTTTCCTATACGACACCCTATCAACCTGTAGTTCTCGATAAAACAAACCTTCAAGACGCGTTGTCCCGCTATTTTGTTGAGAACTCAGGTCGGTCAGACGACCGGGTTGTGTAGAAAGAAAAATTAGTTTTTGTGAGTGTGTGAGTATATTATGGGATATTATGCTCAAGTGTGGTTTATTTGGGTGCTGATGTTGGTTATTTTGTTGCACTATGCTGGTGGTGATGTCTGTTGAGGATAAAGAAATTGGCGTGATGCTGAGTTGCGATGGGGATAAAAGTCACTATTATCACCGGTCTTATAAATATAGGTATAGGATCTATTAAAAAGTGTATCAATTTACAAAGTCTAAAAAGTGATCTCCACCGTTGGATGACATCTAGTCATTTTTTTATTTTTGTTTTATTTTTATTATTTTTTTTATAATTATTTTCGGTCAAAGGGATACTATAGTAATTTGACCAATTTTTTCTCATACACCCTCAAACTTCAAACATACATAACTCAGAAATATCAAACTTTTAGAAAAAATCGATTTTATCATAATTTATAAAATTTAATCCTCTTTAATTTGGTATAATTTTTGTTAGAAATTTTGAAACTTTTTTTTTACATGTCAAATGGGTGTTTATTTTATTTATTTTTTGGGCATTTTCGCCCCTATTTTTTACCCTCGAAAATGTCAAATCGTGAAAAACGTAAAACATGAAAGTTATAGATTTTCGTTCACTCTTTACACAGGTTTTTGAATCACTCAAATCCGATATGAAATGAGTGAGATATCATACGTTAAAGATGAAGTTTTAGTCATATTTTTTGCACAGAAGGTGTTTGGTGAAATGTCTAGCTTAGATTTTTCTTGTTAAAATTGCATTAAATGCTCTAATTTATGTGCGACAACGCATCATTAATCATTTTATTAATGTAAGATTCAAAAAGTGAGGTTTTTAATCGTTAATTTTCTTTTAAAAAAAATTGTACGTTTTGTTCATCAGTTATTATTGTTAATCAGTGAGTATTGTTCATCAGTTTGTCGCCAATGAGCAACACTAACTGATGAACAATAATAACTGATGAACATTGTTCGTCAGTTAATCTTGTTCATCGAAATGTTTATCAGTTATGGTCACATTATTCATCAGTTTATCACTGATGAACAATACAAACTGATGAACAATACAAGCTGATATACAGTATTGTTCATCGGTTAGCGTTGTTCATCATTTAATCTTGTTCATCGAAATGTTCATCAGTTATGGTCACATTGTTCATCAGTTGGTTGTTGTTCATCAGTTAGTCTGTTCATCAGTTAATAAAAAGCTAAAAATAACAAAAGATATATTGTGGTACACCAATTAGTGCATTTAAATGTACTTTTATAAGAAAAATCTCTTTTAGGCATTTTATAAAACACTTTGTGTGCACTAAATAGGACTAAGACGTCATCTTTAACGTGCGATATCTTACTCATATCGTATCGGATTTGAGTGATTCAAAAACCTGGGTAAAGAATGGCCAAAAAGCTACAACTTTCATGTTGTAAGTTTTGCATAATTCGGTTTCTAAACTAGACAAAATGAGAGTCGAAAATGGTAAAAATTTCAAGAAAATCAACACCCACTTAAAAAATTGAAAAAAAGTTGCGGTTCATAAATCAAAATGCATACCAAATTAAAGAGAATTAAATTTTAAAAATTAAGGTGAAATCGTTTTTTTTTTTTTTTTTTTTTTTTTTTTAAATTTGTCGTTTGAAAGTTATTTACGTTTGAAATTTAGGGTGAAATTAAAAAAACGGGTCAAATAACCAATATACACTCTAACCGAAAATATTAAAGGAGAAAGGGAAGGAGTGGGTGGGGGATACGTGGCACTAATTTATTGGCTTTCTAGACTTTTTATTTTGTTTTCCCTTTCAAGGGATCGCACCTCTATAAATATAACAAACGTGTACACACACTTAGAGTGTGCTTGGTTCAAACTCGGGAAAGGGAAAGGGAAATGTAATGACAATGGTGGGGAAAGGGAAAGGGAAAGAAAAACATTCCCTAATTTATTGGGTAATGGCCCATTATCCACTATTCGGTAATGAGTCATTGCATTATACATTACCAAGCACATTTTTTCATTATCTTTCCCATTTTTACCCCCCCCCCCCCCCCCCCCCCCCCAATAACCCCTTACCAAGCATGCCCTTAAAACTGTAATAAAAATGAATTCTTTTTTGGTTTAACCAAGCGTGTACATAACATATGTAGAATTGATAATTTTGCTGTAATAAAACCCAATTATGCTCAACGCGAAAGACAACGTACCCTTAAGAGACAACATCATATTTATCAAACATCGTATAGTTGCCAAATTGTAGAAAGTCAATTAGTTAACTGATTGAATTATTGTCACTATTAATATTAACCTGTTAGTACTCGAAAGCAAACGAATTATTGTGAATATGATGTTGTCAACTCTCTTATTGATTTAGACATAGAAAAATATTGTTTATATGCGTTCAAATTGAATGCCAACAAAATAAAAAGTCTAAAAATGACCAATACATGCCCCTCCTTTTTTCCTTCAACTTCTTTTGTTCTGTCTGTTCTGCCCTTTCAAATTCTTTTCCTCTTTCTTATTACACGAACTTCTTTTTCATTTTTATTTTTTTTCATCCATGATCTAATACTTAAATTCTAGATTTAATTACTTTAATTTATGATTTAGGTACATCAATTCAAGATATAATTATTTTAAATCGAGATCTAATAGCTTCAATTTCACGATTTTTTTTCCTCAATTTTGTGATATAATTACATTTAATTAACATTAATTCTTGAGCTTTTTTGTTGAACAGTATCACAATGTTCATTAATTTTTTTTGAAGAACTTATTCTTTTTTTCTTATCACAATGTTCATCAGTTTTCTCAAATAAAAAATCACGTTGTTTATCAGTTTTCTTAAAAAAAAAAGATCACAATGTTTATCAGATATATCACAATATTTATCAGTTAAGAGGGAAAATAACAAAAAATAAGATGGCAAAAGTAAAAAAGGACATCTTTATGCATATGTTATATAGGGCTGCTCCTGAGTTTTCGAATGCCCTAAGCGAACTAAAATATACTCCCTTTGTAAACAAACAACATGGTGTATTATGTCATTGTGATGGCTTGGAACCTAGTCGAGCTAGGCAACGTGTCCCCACACAAATTACAAGTATTCTAACAAGCATTTAGTTAAATCAATCGAATAACTTTTGAAAAGACTATCATGTCATTCAGAATTCTGATAATCTTTTTGGTGGCTCTGCAAGACCAATGTTAATGGTCCGTTGCACACCCGCGTGTCCCTTAGCACAACCACCCCAACCACGTCCTACCTCAACCATTTCAATGTTTCGGTTTTGCTTGCCAACCGGAAAAATTGGCACAACTCCCCTATTTTTTTTAACGTTGCATCATTTAATACACAAAAAGAAAACTTTTTTTAAACCCCTCTTTTTCACTCTATCAAACCCCACTTATCTTCTTCATTTTTTCATACTTCTCATCTCCATTCTATAAACTCAAACAATATTGCAAAAAACTCCAAAAAACAAAACTCCAAAAACTCGAAGACAACCAAACATTCCGATAACAAACAATCCCAATTTCATTTTACACGACCATTCACCACCGATTAATTTTGATAACCAATCAATGCCTTTACAAAATCAATTTTACGCACCTAATCTGTATTCGGCTCAATTTTATAACCAACAAGCACAAAGTCAATTGTATTATCCACGTATGGCATCAAAGAAAGCATCCGCTGCTCATTCGCAAGGTTCGGCCTCAGTATCTGTTGACCCTGTTCTTTATGAGACGTTGCTCAATAAATGGTCATATATCGCGTCCCCATTCTTTACCCAAATGCACGAATCTTCATCTTCATATTTGAAAATAAAGGAACAAAAAGTGGAATTGGAAAAACTAAAGATTGAAAAGGAAGAAAGAGTGGAAGAAAAGCGGCTTGCTCAACAAGAACATAGGCTTGCATATGAGAGACAACAACTTGAGTTTCAACATGAATGGCAAAAAAAAGAAAGGAGAAAAAAATCATGTACTATACTCAATCCCATGAGCATTTGACCGGGAAAGCACTAGAGAGATGCTTGGTCTTGAAGCGAAAAATCAATGAGAGTTACAATTTAAACTATTAGTTTAAGTTTGTTTTAATTTTTATCATAATATTTTTTTAGTTAAATTATTATTGTACTATTTATTTAATTGTGAATGATATCTTAATTTTAAAAAACAAGTTACGATCGTCATTGCGATTACTATCAACTAGCATTAGCCTAAGGAAAATTTAAAATTGTCAAAAGAATGCCTTATATCACTTAAAAAATAAGTGTTTATACGAAAAGGCTAAAGTAATTTGATTCTACTTTGTACTTTAGTAACGCTTTCAGTAACGACGTTGTACATTGTAAAAAAGGAAAATTTATTCTGTCTTCAATTTTTATAGAAAATCTTTAAAACATTTAGAAAAAGTTCGTAGACCAAACAATTAAATTTCAAAAAAGAATAAGTCATGCTATACAATTATTTGTTATCAAAGCTAAGGTGTTGTTTGTTTGTTAAAAGGCTCTGAATCTGAATCTGATTCGCACATCTGAATCTGAATGTGTGATTGAGAAATCTGAATCTGATTCCAGCTTAATGGAGAAATCTGAATCTGATTGACACAAAAGTGTTGTTTTGTAAAAGTATCTGAATCTGTTAGATTACTAATGTTTACAATTAAAAAAAAAAAAAAAAATCTTACAATTTTTATTAGGCATGAAAAATTTTCACCCGCTACGAAATATTATTTGACACGACACAATAATAAAACAGGTTAAATGGGTGGTCGACACGATTAACACGTTTTATAACAAGTCGGGTTTGGCTTGACATTCTCAACACATCAAAACATGTTTAGGTTGTGATTTAACATTTTAGCACGAATTGTCGCACTAGTTATTATTATCTTGTACATCATTTTTTGTACGATGATTCTCCTTAAACATACATTTTACAAGAAAGCGAACAAAATAGACAAAATGGAAAGAAAACCAACTATAAAAAGATTTAAAAAAGAATGGGTTATGAGACATTAAGAGGTGTTAAAACACATGTTTAACATCTAGTTCAATAAAATGTTTTTATCTCTTACCGCCTCTTAATGATTAGAAAATTTTTCAAACGCAATATATATATTTTTTAGGAGGGGGGGGGGGGATGTGTATATATCTTTTTAAGAGCTCAAGCATTGCATATATATCCAACTTAAACTAATAGTTACATATATATCATTTTTAAACATTCACAATTTTATATATATCATTTTTAAACTTAAATATATCATATATATATATATCAAAACAATTACTTAATATAATTTTAAGCTCTAAATAAGGTAATTATAAATTTTAAAATAGCAACAACCACATTTGTTTCAATGATACGATGTCTTAAGGTTCAAAATAAACTAGATGACAAAAAATATATATATCGAGACTGTTAGGTTCCCATATTTGTAACACAAGCATCAATAGAAGAAATATAGACAAGGTGATCGGATGAACACTCAACCAAACTCACGCGTATGAATATTAAGAAGAGTTATGCGTAGGTGAAATAGATAAGTGAACAACCAACCTTCTAAGGAAGGTTTACAAGATTATTTATAGGGCAAGGAGCTAGGGCAACACTACTAGCATCCTTCCCTTCTTATGGGCTTGGGCCAAGGCTCATGGGCTTTCTACATAAGCTTTGGCATGATAACTAACATAAAAGCCATAATTAAGCTAACTATTACATATTAATTACTAACACTTGAATTCTAGTTTATGAGTGATTCCAACAATCTCCCCCTAAGTGTTAATGATTGATGATATAAACGTTATAGGTGTTGATGTAATAGTAGCTTTGACGTCTTCTGACATTCTTTTTTCTTGTGAGAAGAAGTGCCTTGATTCGAACAATCTCCCCAGTGTAGAGAAATTGTTTCCTTTGACGTATTCTGCTTTGACGTCATCATTTTCTTTGTTCTTTGTGATGGAAGTGATAGTATGTTGTGGTTGTCTGCATCATGTCCGCTTCGTTGCTCCAGTGTCTCCACGTCTTTCTCCAACATGCTCACACGCTCTTTAACGTTGGATTTCAGTACTGGTGTAGTTCTCTTAGTCTTTAAAACTTTGTAGATTCTTTGACTTTGACGAAGAATCATTTTGACTTTGTGTTGCCTTTTGAGAGAACTTCCATTAGTGATGTTGTTGGTATGAGCATGTGGAGAATCTGCACGATCTTTTCCACCCGCAAGCATCCATAAGAAGAAAACATAAAACATGGGTTAGAAATAATCCAGCGCTTACAAGTTTGAACTTCGAGAGTGTTAACAGCATAGTGTGAAAATACAACTCTAATTCTTACAAAGGCTGTTCCTGAATTGGAGTCTTACAAGTGAGATAACGCGATGTACCGAAGTATACCTACAGTTCAGATGAGTCGCTGAGGTACACCGAAGCATCACCCCACGACTGTAGACCGTTTGAGACACACTAAGCGTAATCCACGGGGAGTTACCGAAGTGACCTGCTGTCAGGGCTGTTTGATGTTGACCCTGGCAGGAGTTTCCATTCAATCACTGAGGATCACATGTGTGAACCTCTCATAAATGTTCTCGACAGATTGCTATGATCTGTGTAGGACTCGATAATGTATCACTTGCGCCCTTATTGTTGAACGACAAGTGATTAGATGTCAAGTGTACCTAAGAGATCTTTTGATGAATCTCATGGCTCTAGACTCAATAGTGCGCTTTGGTTTTCCTGAGCGGAGACTAGGGAGAGGGTCTCCTTCTTCAATACCAGCAATCTCTAAGAGAAAGCCGATAGTTTATGTAGGGTTCCCTGTAAGAATGAAACAAGCTTCTGTTGAGAGAAACTTAAGTGGCTAAGAAGGTTTAGTGCATGCGTCACTGGGTCCATGACGACTTTTGATCTTCAATACCGGTGTCATCAAGTGACAACCAGTAACATATGAATTGAACCCGATGTCTGCCCTAAGTTGAATAATCTGGAGGGCTATTTATTTTCACCATTTTCTTTACTTTTCTTTTTAATTCTTCAACTCCTTCTTTCTCCGATTCTCATTTTCTCCTTTTTATAATCATACCTAAGGACTTCTAATTCTATTGGTGGTGTCCTTGGGTAGATCCCTCCGGCTCTGGCGGATCATAGGACGGTTATTCCTAACCTTAGTCACCTTATAACTCCATGACTAACCTATGTTGCCATAAAACCATTTTCATGAAAATCTCTCAAAGTGGTTATGAGTAAAAACATTTAATACCACTATTGAGAGTTTAAGACTTTGCATAAATACTCCCCCTCCACATGTGCTTAAGTATTTTTACAGAAATCTGCACGGTGAGATAAGAGCGCGCACTTTTGAATTGATCAACTCAAGATAGACAATCCCCCGCGAGACACGGTTACGTTGCATAGTTAAAGAGTTACATTGTCAGCTTTTAGGTGACAACTAGCTCTAATAACTACCTTGAAGGTGTAGAAAAGCCTCGAAAGGTTGTCAAACCCGTCAAAGTTCATGTCTACCAAGAGTTTCTCGAATGTTACCTTCTACTCGGACAAGTCCTTTGTGAGACACGTTTACATCACTAGCGAGCTAGCTTGAAATTATTACCCGTCCCGGACAAGTCTTTTCGAGTTACTAACATTTAAGATCTCGTCAATTCATTGGTTAAGTCTGTAGCACAATGATTCATTTGCAATTTCACAACATATTTCTTATCACATAATTTTTCTCCCCCTCAAAAATGGCATATAAATGTTATTTTTGACGAAGTTTTGATATCGAATATGTCCATTTCGAGTTTTGCGGGAAGATTACCATGAAGAACAATTTGTGAACAAAGTTTTTAATCAAATACTCCCCCTCAACAAGTGATGTTAACTTTTGAGGTTTTGAAAATCATAAGGGGAAGTACTTGTTCTTTTGAGCAAAACTTTGAAAATGAAAGTTTTGATTAGTTTTACTCAAAAGTAAGAAGCTTTCACTCCTTTTATAAGGATTGTGGCACTGAAACGTACCACAGGGTCCTTTCATTACAAGAACGGGTTGTACACTGTTATGTGTGCACAAGCCATAGTCATTAAAAAATCACACATCCAAATGTTAAGATAATGAAACAAATCAATGGTTACCAGGAGAATCCAGAAGTCCAGCAATAACTCCAGGAATGCGTTCGGGACGTTGATAGCCTGTGAGAGATATGTTGGGACGACCTCCTACGAAACTCTCCAAAGTTCTGAACTGATCCCTTCTGAACAACCTTTCATCAATCCGCGTGATGATCTTCTTCACATCCCTTCTTTCCCTTGAATTCCATCTCTTAGGTGACCCAATGCCTTGTTGTATCGCCTTTAACCGATAAGCTAACCCATCCCTGACTTTCTTCAGTGTATGATCCCCAAACTTATGAAGCTCTTTACACGCCATTAAGCAATTTCGGTGTAGTTCACTACGGTAGACTACTCCAAATGGTCTGCTGATGAGGGTGTACTGAGGAAGTTGGTTTATATCGGGAAGGTCAAGCTGTGGTTTAGTGAGGTTAACACGCGTCTGATACGATTCCACGACAAGCTGTATGTCTTCTACATGTTCTTGGATGACTATGCTTCTGATGTAGATCAGTAATGACTTGATGTATTCGCGTTGGACAATTGTGGAGAAGTGTCGCATTCGACCTTGCACCTTAGCGAGATACATATCTTCAATGTCATTTAACGACAGTCTCGAAAAATTCGCTTCACAGAATTCATAGTCCTCTTCGTCTTGTCGTTTGACCACAATGTTCTTGAGGAATGTGTAATCCCATTTTGACGAAAGAGTAACATGCCTAATAGCAACGATCTGTTTATCACTAAACACTTCGTGTTTCGACTTTTGAACCTGGCAGCTTTTGTAGAAGATTCTTCGGCCTTCAGGCCAATGGTGAATCCCATACATCGCATCAAGGTCATACTTTCCACGCTGTTGACAAACATGTGAGTAGCATTTTCCTTGATGGCTATGTTGTTGGAGTATATTGCTGCAGGGAAAGGAAGTGTGAGTGATGTAGCGTATTTCTTGGAGACATCGCTACCGTGTAGAAGAAATTCTAGGTCGTTGTTGAAGAAATAACGGAATGGAATCTTGGGTTGATCCGGTTGGCCAATTGTAGGTAGAGGTCTGGTCTAGTCTAGTATGGAGCCTTGTCTTTTCTGGTGAAGTCAATGTTCGCTTCAGGGTTGAGCCAATCGATGTTGTTAGACATGGCTCGTGCTATGTTTTCGAGATGATATTCAACTTCAATAGCACTTTCAGAGCTATCTTTGAGCAGTTGAAAAGCTTCATTCTTAATGCGTCTCAACTCTGCTTTTGTCATATTCTTCACCCAAAACTTTTCTTGAAGTAATTTAGCATGCTCCAATGTTCGACCATCTACCATTTCTTGACCTTCAGGTAGTGAGGGAGTAGCATCAACAAGTGTAGAAAACCAGTCATATTCAGCGGTGTCATCTTCGTCTAGCCATGAGACAACATTGGTCTTTGTCTTCTTTTTCTTAGGTCTAGATGAGGATCCTGGTTTCTTTGTTGTGGCGGGAGAGGTGGGTTGTTGTTGGGGCTCATGGAACTCTTCATCGTCACCACCAGTGTATTTGAAATGATCACCGGTTTTCTCTGTGGATGGTGGTAACTCAGAGTCCTGAGGTTTATCAGCAGTAGAACGTGGAGGAGATCGTCTTTCTGTTGGAGTCCTTTGGGTTGGTGGTGGCATAGAGGAAGATTCACCAGACTTCTTCTTGCGTTTCGATTCTTTGTCTTTATCCGCATCTTCATCGTCTCTAGGACGCTTAGCCGTTTCAGCTGCCGCTCTGCATCCAGTTTTAAGTTGGTAATCCAGCAATGCTTCAAACAGTTTACCTTCTTCAGAAGTAAACATTCCAGATCGTTTTGACATTTGGAGTACAAGCTTGGAAACCAATTCTGCATCAGAGAAAGCTGTAGGCTCAGTTGGGTTGATTGTAACAATTAACGGCGTTGATCTTATTGTTTGTTTGGCCAACTGCATGAGATTCGGATAGAGTTGTTTGGTGAACATCTCTTTTGTCACACCAGGAACAATTTCGAGAAGGAACTGACGAGTATATTCCCTAATTGACTGGTTCATTTCCCCTTGGACATCACGTTGCATAAACTTCTGGATATACTCCCTTTCACTTGACATCTCGTCTATCCCGTTTTGTAGAAGATTGATCTGGTCAGCGAGAAAATTCAGCTTTTTGTTAATCACGTCTTTCTTCCTGACTTGCTTGACAGCTTTGACAATCTTTGTCTTAGCCCGGGATATCCAAGAGTCGGTTGGTTTCTTTACTGACTTGGATACGGATCTGGTTGTGCCTTTGGATGGTGGAGGTGAAGAGTGAGAAGATGAGTCTGATGATGATGAGACATGAGGAGACTCAGGGTCTTTTGGTAGCTCAGAAGTTAGTTCCTTGGAACGTGCTGGACTATCTAGAAGAAAATCATCATAATAAACTTCGTCATCTTGTCCAGATTTAGCAATTTCTTCAGCCTTAATCCTGGCTTCTTCATCTTCTTTAGCTTGAGCTTCTTTTTCTGCATTTTGTTTAGCTGTAGCCTCAACATCTTCATCAGAAATTTTCTCAGACTTCTCCATATCTGGTTCCGCAATGTCATAGTTGATAGAATCCTCAAGTTGCCTTTGTTGTTGTTCGTGGGTGGTGGTACCAGTTCCCTTATCGGGTTGATTAACCGCATCGGTAACTGGTGTAGATAGTGCACCACCACTTGACCCTCCGGGGCCACGAGTTTGTTGTTGTACGAACTATTTGGCAACGTGTTGGAGTCTCAGATTCTTCACCTTTTCCCTGTAATCTCTGTCTTCATCGAGTGGCTCTTCTTTCGAGCTTTCCTCTTCTTGTACAAGCACTGGAGTTTTCCCTTTACCTTTATCAGCGTTTGGACTGGGAGGTTTTGCTACTGTTTGAGTGTCATCGATTGGAGTTTCAGAGTAGATGACCTCTTCGTCCGTTTCAGTGTCCTCTGAGTCCTCGTCCATAAGCTTTTGTTGCGGTTCAGGTTTGGGAATAGGGATGGCTTCTTTAGAGGGAATTTTCCTTTTGTGAACATGAGTCCTCTTGGGATACTTTCTCGTACTCTCAGTGCTCGTAATACTTCCTGCACTGCCTCTCCTAGTTTTCCTAGTAGGTGTACCAGAGGACTTTTCATCAAGGAAACCTACTTTACCTTCTTTAACTGCTACCAAATATCGTTTGTACGAATAAAGTCCTTTGATATCATTAGTAAGAAGATGATCTGGCAACACTGCACCTTGTTTCTTTGTTGTTGAGTCCTTAAATCTGACAGTGAGTGTAGGCTCATACAACACGGAGTGTTGTTTGGGGTCATCAAGTCTCAAGGGAATATCAGGATTATACCCTAGAGCTCTTTAGATCAACAGTTTGGTGAATCTGATATATGGGATCTTGGTGCCAAGCTTTTTAAGGTAAGTCATCATGTCGTCCCATATCAGAGCTTCAACTTCTATGTCTTTCATGTTGACCAAAGCCCAAAATATTTGTAGTTCCATGAGCTTGGGATGCTCATGACCACTATCACGTCCGGAAACGGATTTAGCAATCATTATGTAGAGGGTTCTCCCTGGCTGGGGAATGTTCTTGAGATCAACAGATGAGTGCTTTGTGATTACCCTGGTAGCTTCATCATAGCCGATGTCGACCATGAACTGGAGAGCGACCTCTTTCGTTGGAGTAGCATTGTATTCAGTAGGCTCGATGACAGGAATAAGAAGAATAGCCCTCAAATCTGCTGGCGTGATGGTGACTTGTTTGTTGTTAAGGGTCACTGTCACAGCATTTTGACCTTTGACCTTTTGCATTTTATGCCAGAATTGGTGAATGTAGATCTCCGGTACAGTAGCAGAGTTTGTGAGCATGTTCTGATAAGGATGAGTCTTCAAAATATCCACTGCAATCTGACATGAAGACTCAGAACAAGAGAAGTTTTCAAAATCAACTCTGAGGTTGTTCTTTCCGATCTTCGTTGGGTAAACATTAGGGAATATATCTTCAACAGTGAGAACATTTGGTGCTTCCACATTTTGCATTTGAACATCCATATCGTGATCTGAAAGATATTTAGCCAAAAGAACCAACATATCGAAAGAAATTACGTTAGCCAACAGTTGATTTTATTGTCTATTTATTGAATGTGATATGTCAATGATTGTTACGAGTCCAATGTCACGTGTTAGTCTAATAGTCCAGAGACGTCGTGATAAGTTTCATGAGTAGATTAACTTTGAGTTGTAAAGTCCAAGTTTTTACTTATTTTCACAACTTATTAAACAATTAAGCTTATTGGTGACATTTTGGTTTCGTGACGTTATGATGTATTTATTTACAAGTTTGCACGCGTAACAATTCACAATTTTGGTTAAAACTAGGCTTAGGCGTAGGTGTTGCAAGCTTATGCGTAAACAGGAGTGGTTATACGCGTAAGCATAAGCTTATGCGTAGGATCTTGACTTACGCGTAAGAAATTTTACGCGTAAGAAAAGAGGGCCTTAGGCATAGAGCTTACGCGTAAGCGTATGTGGAACCTTACGCGTAAGGCTTACTCGTAAGAGTGAACCTTATGCGTAAAGGTTACGTTACTGTTTACGCATATCCTTCACAGGATACGCGTAGTCCCCATTGTAGAACCTTATGCGTAAAGGTTACGAGTAAGATTTCTCTTACGCGTAACTTGCTACGCGTAAGGTGATCCTTATGCGTAGAAGTTCTAACAACCTTGATTCTGAATTTTTACGCGTAGAAATCCTGAAATAAGTTCATCATAACATCAATATTAACACATACAATCAATCCCTTTCAGTTCTAAACATGGAGTCACAGTTAAGCAGTTATGCGTAGAATGCAGTTTACGCGTAAACATTAAACCCTATAATTCAATTCTTACGAGTAACAATTCTAATCATAGGATTAACACCAAAACGTTTTTGGGATATCTTAGAGGCCTAGTGAGATGTTCTAAACAAGTTTTAACATAAAAAACTCTCTAAATAAAAAATACCTAAATCGTATGAACTTAAAGCCTAAATTTTAATTTTGACACTATTGATGAATCTGGGTAAGTTTTAAACGTGGATATGATCAATTCAACATATAAGCATCATCTCTTAACCATCTATTTAACCAAAAACTCTCACAATTGAAAACACCCAATTCACGCATAAGAACCCTAATCTTGAAAACGTTCAAATCATGTTTCTGGGTGGATTTGTTTGATAAAAACGTTTACAGTATGAATATTTAAGCCTTTTAACAACATTTTTATCAACACAAACACTCAAATGAGGATTTTGTGTTCAAGGCTTACGCGTAGAACACAAAAATCACTCAAACGCAAGATTTAACCGTTGTATTTTTATGAAATCAAAAACCATTGTTTGTAAGCATGTTAAGATTATGAAACCACTTACAAATTACCGATAAAAAACACGGCTTTGATAGTTGAATCTTAGGCGTAGGATTTAGGTGGTTGAGTAATAAATGTGGTGAAGTAAATGTATTTTGAAATGTTTTATGAAAAAATACTTTGAGAATTTGACACTTTCAGTCCCTCCACCTTAACTAGTTACATTCAACGCCCATAACTTTCATTTTGGTTACCAAAAGTATGATTTATGGAAAGAAACTTGACGACACTCCCCCTTGACTTAAGAAATAATGAAATTTTATAAATTTGAGTCCGGGGAGTGTCAGTAAACTAGAAATGTGACCACCATTATCAAAGAAACAGTCGGGATGAGGTAACATGCAAGTACAAGATTTTATGAAACCGAAAAAAATTTGTGATAAGGTTTTAAAATATACCTTTTTGAGGGGTCATTTAAGCCCTTATTTGATCACTTTTGTATCCGTTATTACTTAATATCGTTCCTTTTCACTTTTTAGGTATCTTGAAGGCAAAATGCTGGAATGACACTTATTCGGACGAAAAGGCGCGAATATACGAAGAAAATTGCCAAAGTCAAGAATCGAGACACTCAAGCTGCTAAAACTGAAGGGGACGGCGTCAGGTTTTATCTGCGATGCCGTCGCATCAATTTTGTGACAGCTCAGTAGCCAAATTGCTTATTCACAAGTGATGGTGTCAGGCTTTAAAAGAGTAGGTCGTCGCAACTCAGACGACCTAGATTTGATCCAGACGACGTCAGAGACTGAAGGGGACGACATCACAAGCATAAGGTGTCGCCGTCGCAAGACTAACGTGGCCAAGACGAAACCCTAATGACGGCGACCCGACGGCGTCACAAATCAAAGGGTGACGCCGTCGCATATGTAATCTTATATATAGAATCCAAATTTTTTAGTTTTCAGTGTGTAGTCTTTTGGAGTAAAAACCAAACCAAACCAAGGCTGTCTTGTACAGTATTTTAGGGTTCCAAACCCTATCTTACATCAAGATAAGTGTTTTACTTCATTAATTTAAGGGAAAATGACACAAATAGACCGCACGCCCCGGTGCATATCACTTTCTGGACCACTTTTATTTATAATTTGAAAATGGACCAAAGGCAACCGCTGTTATTGGGAAACTCAACCACAATGCGACAAGTGTCCCTTATGTGTAAGGTATTGTTTTTTGGGAAACCAAAAGTCGCTGGGCAACCGTATAATTTTAAAAAGGGTTCTATCGTCATTTTACGTTAGACAAAAAAGTACACATTTGAATAGTAAAAGTAAAAGTACAGTATCCAACTATCCATTAATTAAGAGAGTTCAAAATCCAAAAGTCACTGACCCCATAAAGCATCCATAGTTATCGGTATTCTCTGTTTTTTGCTTGTCGCAGTACTATTTTCACAAATCAAACCGTCTTCTTCGTCTGCCCCTTTTCTTCCTTGTAACGTCAGTTATGTCACCATCTTTAAAGGTACAGTATTGATTGCAAAACCACATTCGATTCATCAAGTTTTAAAAAAATGTTCCCAAATATGGTACGTAAATATTCTTCTCGTTGTTTATTACATATGATTATTTCCAATTGGTTCTGTGTTATAATAAATCGTGTTTTTTTATTCGATTAATACCTATGTTAGATTGGTGTTAATTCCATTTTATAATCCATTGCTCTTTTTATGTGTATCTTAGATGTCGTTAGTTATGTATGTAACATTACTTGATTTATTAAAAAATTTAGTGCCAGTTTGTAGACTTATAAGGAGTGGTTTATATGCATCATCTATGCAATTGTTTACGACGTTGGTATAGATTCCTTTTATGGCCTGAATTATTTTTGGTTTTTGTTGACTCTTTTTAGAACTACGAAGCTAAGTTAATCATTACGAGTAAACTGAACTGCTTTTCGTAATTATGTAGGGTAAAATACATATGTTCCGTTCCTTTTCTGTAGCAATTTCTTTAGCATTTACTTCCATATGTAATCTTTTAGCAGTTTTTTCATCAAAAGCTATCTGATCCTCTATACCCTTTCCAATATCAGTTTGAGTAACTACATCTTTCTGCACAGGTTCACCAATGTTTAGAGTCTTAGCAATATGTCTAGGTGCAGGGATATGGTGAGATTGCTTTTTGTTGACCAATTGTATGGCAATCTCATTGTCAGCCTTTTTTGGTTTTGGTGTTGGTGTTATTGATGTGGTTATAATTGAAGCAATGGTTGCCTATGCAGTGGAAACGTTTGAACTGGCAGATACTTGTGTAATAATAGAAGCAGTGGTTACTCCAATACTAGCAGTGGATTCAGCAATACCGGAAGTGGTTGCCTGCACCCCTTCATTCTCCTTTTCTTCAACTGCAACCTTTAAAGAATCATCTTGACTCTTGAGGTTTGGAAAGTTTATGTTTCCTAGTGAATAATATCAATAACTAATGGAATTTTGAGTTTAGTATTGCAATTAAGTCTAGTTAGAGTATATTCGCATATCATAAAATCATAACATAAAATTTGATGCAGTAATCTAGTACCTTGTTAATTAGATAAATACTTATTACCTTACATACCTAATCAGTCCTAAATAGCACATTCTTAAACATATACAAAACACATTGATAATCCTAAAAATGATCAGCATCAGCCAACTTCTTTGAGTCTGTTGATAAGATTTTTGGCACATTCAACCATCTCTTGATACTTAGCTTTGACAACAGCATTATGATCTTTCAAATTCTTAAAACTGGTTTGCATCTCTTCATACTTCGCTTCAGCATCAGTATTATAATCTTTGTAAATCTTAAAATCAGCTATCGCCTCTTCACACGTTGCTTCCAAATTAGCATTATCATCTTGGATCCTCTTGAAACGCGCTTTCATATCTTCATACTCACATTCATACTTTGGAAGTTGTTCAATCATTCTCTTCCTCTTATCAATCAGCTCTTGTTTCTCTCTAAAATTTCCTTCTTTTGGGAAAGTCTTTCCCGGCTCACAAGCAATTACCATTCTCTTGAAACGGTCTATCATGTCTTTAAATAAAGAATCGTGCAAATTAGTACAATTCGGAGTGCATGTACCATCTTGACACAAACAACATGCCATTTCGTAAATGATTGTTGTGATTGATAATCTAATTGATCTAAATGTCAATTTACTAAAATATCACAGTAGAAGTGAAAGATAAATTTCACAAATGAAAAGGTGTTTTTAGTTTTTGTGTAGACAGCTGTATTATTTATTGACAATTTGAATTGGTGTATAGTGTGAATAATCCAAACTAGCTGTAATAATTGGTGTTTGCAAATGGGTTTTTTGTGGTCACAAAGAGTTATCAGTGGCCTCTGCATTTTTCTTTTTTTGACTTTTTTTGTGAACTCTAGGTCTCTACCATTTGCCTATTTTGTTTTTACTTTTCACCTGTTTACTGGTAAGGATGTCAGTTGCTTTTTGGGAAATGGTTTTTGTATTTTTAAATCAAATTAATAATCTTCAAAACCAACTACTCCACTGCATTACCAATCGTTGAGGTAAAAAGCTTTTGCAAAACCAACTACTCCACTGCAAAAAGCATTTGCATATTTAATGTTGGGTGAAAAATGAAATTTTATAAATACAAAATCTTCAAACACTTGAAGTCTTTACTAGTGTTTTTGTAAAAAGTCTTCTTCAAAGTTATTGCCACAATGGAACTAGTCATTTGAATATCTTGTTAGAATAGTAAAAAAGTCTTTCACCAAGTTGCCATTGCGGATGCTTACACTTTCATCGAAGAATCCAAATAAAAAAATCGTTGTCCTTTTCTTCTTTTTTATAAACAAATCCAGGTTTCTTGTACTCCCCCGTGTGTATTTTGTTACCTTATTCGTTCATATATTTATAGAGTACATGAATATAAATAAATGTGCAGATTTATATTTTATATTCTATTATTAAATATTTATTTAATTAAAAGTTATTGAAATTGTTATTAGGGTTTATGTTTTATAGGACATGGCGGAAACCAAAGAAGTCATATTTAAAGTGCACCACAACGGGAAATTTGAATTTCAGCCACTCCGCTATGTAGGCGGTCTCCTTGCTGATGTCTGGTGTTTTAGCTCCACAAGGGTTGCATTTACTAGGGTGCTTGATCATGTTTTGAATGATATTGGAGGGGAAAAATGGGCTTTATTTTATGCTGCACCTAATAATGCACTAGAAGATGGTTTAACATTGTTGCACACAGACAATGACGTTCGACGAATGTATGACCTTGCTGATGAGAATGGATCCATGGACGTCTACATTGTGCACGAGCTACAGCCTTTGTCACAATTTTATTTCAAAAACATGGTATGGCAGGAAGAAGACGCTGGTATGCGGTGCGGTAGTGCAACACCTTTCAAAAGAAGGAAGTTAACAAAGCGTGTTTCTATCACCAAAACTGAAAGAGGGTTCGAGATCATAGAAAAAAAGGGCTAGTGCACAAGGAATGGATCCACCTGTTATGAATGTTTGTTCTTGTAAAATTAAATTTTAAGTTTATGCTGCCAACCATGCGATAGTGCTTCTATGCCAAACTTAGTGCTGTTAGGTTTATGCTGTTAAGTGTATCCTTTATGATCATATGGTTAAGAATTATGGTTGCCCGATCGTACAACTAGTATTGCCCAATGATGCCATTTAGTTGCCCAGATTGCAAATTGGAAGGTGGAAATTGGCCAATAACTTTAACTTGATTGTCGGAATTTTGATGTATGTAGATACTAGATGACGATAACGGTTGCTTTTGCTCATTAGAATAGCACAATTGGGGATAAATACGCCCAAAACGACTAACAACTGCTACAACAGTTAAAACAGTTGTTTTGAAAGTACAAATTAATTTTGATTAAATTGGGGATAAAAAACCACAACATGGTTGCGTTTTTGGAAAAACCAAAGGAGGCTACATGTTTTGTCAAACGTGCTTAAGCAACATTTTCAAAACCAACAACAGATGTACAGACATAGCAAACTTTCAGTACAAAAAAGGATGATAATAAACCGATAAATTCAAACGGTTTGTAATTACGGATAAGTCTTATCCAAATACCAAAAAGGAGAGAAAATCTGCAAGTAAATATTCACGTTCCTTCCCTAGAAATTTTATGACAAATCCAGCAGGTAAAATAGATGCCCAGAAGCCTAGGCACGTGCCTACCCACAAAACAGTAAATGGAAATTATTATACCGCGTGCAAGAACAGTAAAATGCTCGCTTTAAATAAAGGGAAAGCACATAAAAAAACAACCATTCCTCCACCAACAAAAAACAACAAAGACAAGTTGAAAATGTTAACCCGTTGCCCAAGCACCGTCGGTTCAAAAAAGCCCATACATAGCCTAAACCTTTACCCCCCAAAACAAAGACATAAGCGGAAAGCAGTTGCTGCCACAACTGAAACATGTTCTTAAATGACTACTAAAAACAATTTGTCGTCCTCTGTTGATTGCAACCTGGCCCCCGAAGCAAGTCTACGTCTACTAATCCTGGCATATCGGGTTGGATAGACTGGGTTATAGGTAAAAAAGACTAGCTTGCGGCCACTGGAATTAATTTTAGAGCAAACCACATAAATAATTCGTAAACGAAATCACATTCTATCGTGTAGGGGATGATTGGTGTATTTTGTGACAGTTTTCTCTCCTCACTCCAAGTCAAACCTATCACGTCAGCGTGTGGATGTATTTTTTCTGAATCATATGTGGTTCTACCATTGCTCTAAAATAAAGTTTGCGCGGATTGGAAAAGCAACCCCAGTAAAAGCTCTTCCAGTACCGCGCATAGGGGCGCATAGGGCCGGATTTACGGGAAACCCGTTGAGAAACCTATCGAACATCTGCAGGGAATCCCATATCTAACGACGGGAAATCCTTCAAGAAAATGATAGCAAACAAGAAGGAATCCACAATCTTGAATTTTTCACTGCTAATGTAGTTTTTCACTGCTAGTATAATTGTGTCGGTTTAATATGTAACATTCTTGAATTTCTTTGGTAGGATGTTTTGTATTAGATAAGTATGCTAAGTATAATTATCTTGTATATTGTAAAGGACTCCTTAGCTTATAAAAGGAGGTCCAGGCTAGAGTTTGATATAACTTTTCGGCATATTTAGAGTCGATACACTTCAAGGTTGTAATCGCTAATACTATTCACAGTATTCGTGTATTAATATTATATCCAGGTGTTTTATAGACCATAAGTTATTGTAAAAACGTCAACATCTTCACTTTGACGTTCAGGTTATTAGATGTGTAGAGTGAGTTGATTATTTTGAGGTTTATGCGACTTTTCCAAGTGTCAAAAAATGGTGTCGTGTCTAGATAGTAGATGACGATAACGGTTGCGTTTGCTGATTAGAATACCACATTTGGGGATAAATACGTCCAAAAATACTAACAACTGCTACAAGATTAATTTGGATTCAATTGGGGATAAAAAAACAATTATAGTTACAACTGCTAGGCCAAAACATAGTTTAGACCCACACACATCATAATTCGCAACACCTAACAATCTGTTGCAATCAATTTCGAAATAAACATCAATGGTGCCCAACTCTTCTGCTGCAACTCACAACATGGTTGCGTTTTTGGAAAAAACAAAGGAGGCTACATGGTTTGAACAAAATCTCAATTATATGCATATTTTAATACGCAACCACTGCTACAGTTTCACAAACCACTGCTAGCGTCGTTCAAACCACCGCTAGTGTCGACGCAAATATCAAATTTGTTTCTGTTTTCCAAATGACTAGTTGAAGTTCAAATTTTAAAAGTGAAATTTAAAGCGCGGATATCAATTATATGCATAAGTTAATACCCAACTACTGCTACAGTTTAACAAACCACTGCTAGTGTCACTCAAACCACCGCTAGTGTCGACGCAAATATCAACTTTGTTTCTATTTCCAAATGACTAGTTGAAGTTAAAATTTTAAAAGTGAAATTTAAAGCGCGGATATGAATGATTTACTTCAGTTTGACAAACGTGCTTAAGCAACATTTTCAAAACCAACAACAGATGTACAGACATAACAAACTTTCATTACAAAAAAGGATAATAAACCGATAAATTCAAACGGTCTGTAATTACGGATAAGTCTTATCAAAATACCAAAAAAGGAGAGAAAATCTGCAAGTAAATATTCATGTTCCTTCCCTAGAAATTTTATGACAAATCCAGCAGGTATGAGTTTTTTAGTTGACCATAGTATTTTTAAAATTTATTTAACAAAACATAGTATTTTGAAATTTATTTAATCAAACATAGTACTTTGTACAAAGCATGTGTTCCTAATAAACGCCAAGTAAAAAAATTAATTGAACAAAGAGGAAGAGGTTTAATAAGTTTTACGTCCCTATATGGCTACAATCTTTATTAGCTTGGTTACCCCAATCTTGACACATCAAACTTGACCCTGACGGGCCGCCACCAACACACCACCTCCGCCGCAACTACCGCCGCCAAACACATGTTGAGAAAAACTTGTTTTTTTTAGTAATTAACTTCAGTGTGCCATGAAGGTGTAGCAGATGAAAGTGGTATAACACCAACACCAACATTAACTCCAATTCCAAAGATACCCATTTCAGTATAGTTCATTCGTGGAAAAGGATTGAGTGTCTAGTTGACGATAAGTGTTTCTCAAATTCTCATTGGTACTTCGCTACTTTTCTAGGCCAAAGTCTTTATTTCATGATAAAATGTTTTATAAGTATGGGAATTGGGCGAAATTTGATTGTTAGTTTTTATATGAAATGACAAAACTATCCTCGTGTATAAATACAAGTTGCCCAAAAAACATAAAGATGCCCAAAATCAAATACAAGTTGCCCAAGAACCAATACGTTACAATACATAACATATACCTTCAAAATACGTACTTGTGTCATAAGTTGTCGGACACATGGCAGCCCCTGTTTGGGTCCAAGAAAATCGGTGGGCAATCTGTCTATTTTCGAATTTTAAAAGGGCGTGGTCTAGAAAGTGATATGCATCAGGGCGCGCGGTCTATTTGACCAATTTTCCCTTAATTTAATTATGTCTTCAGTTACTTGTGTGTATGCTTGCATGTTCCCCATGTCCGGCTAATTTACTTGTGTGTTTGCTTAGGGAATATGAAACTTAATTATTGAATATTGATTGGTTGTCTCTTATCTTCATTGTTAATGATCTAGTAATGCGATGGATCATCCGTTGTGTAGTTAATGCTTGATTAATCTTTGTGAACCTTAGTTTATAACACCTAGAGTTGTTGTAGGCTAAACCATCCGAAGAGTACCTTAGAGTTAAAGTTTATAAATCCTAGAGACTTTGTAGGCGATAACCTTTGGTAGTTTCAAAGTGTTAGGGATAAACGCATACCCTACGACCTTAGACACACAACGCGATTAAGAATAAGGACGTGACAATTCAACCATCAATAGGAGATAATTAAGGAGTAATACAACCTAAGTAAACACATCTTTAAACCATCATACGAGCACACAATAATTAAACATAGACTACCCTCACCTTAGTTAATTAGATAATTAGATAGTAGAAGTAATCGGTAGAAATACCAACCCCCCAAAGCCAAACCCCGAGATTCGTACCTTTCCATTTCCTAAAAAACATAAAAAGATAAAAAATAATATTCCTCAACCCCAACCTTAGCGTAGTAACTTATCACTAGCATTCCTATTCCCCTAGAGAACGATATCAATTCCCATGGCTTACCCTAATACTACACTACAACGATTAGGTTCACTGCCTAGGGTGTTAAAAAACTTGCTCGACGAAAAGGAAGTTCCTTTGACCTCGAACGACGCGTGTAGCGTTATCAAGTTTTTGGCGCCGCTGCCGGGGAATAAAATAGCTAGTTAGGAGTCCACCTCGTATAGGTTTCTTTGCTTGATTCCTATCAAGTGAACTTTTTTTTTCCCATTTTTAGCTTCCTTGTAGTCTATCCACATTCTTTGTGTTTGTGTTCGTAAAACCCTTTTCATTTATCGCTATGGCAAGTGAAGTTGCATTTGAATCATTAACAAATGAGGAACAATTGAATTTCGCAGATTGGATTGCATTTTATTGTTCTAATGAATTTGTGAGTGATCTTAGAGATATCCAAAAGGAGACGGGTGTAACGTTGGATGGATTTGATAAATTTTGTGTTTGTGTGACTTCTATTCAACGATCATTGTTAGGATCAAATCCTTTTAGTAAGACCATCTAGAAATTTTTTGAGAAAAGCCTCCTAAGCATAAACCATCAGTTGAATGATCTTAGGCACCAAGATCAAAAAGACGTAGTTTTTAAGAACATGGAACCTAAACCCGAACAAGATTGTGAGATGGTTATAGTTGAACTACCTAGTTGCATGCGTGGGATAGATTTCACCAAAACATATGACACGCGTGAGGAATCCTTTAGGCAAATAGAACATAGTGATCAAATTTTTGAGAATAATTCTTATGAATCGGACCAAGAATTTGAAATGGCTAAAGAAGGATTTGAGATGCTTAGGAGTGTATTTGGGTTAGATCATACTAAAACACATGATGAACTTCTAGGAGATCTAGATGTAATGGAGAATGAGGTGGAAACTCCAAGCCCACAAGCCCTACCATCACTTGAGGAACACACATCGCCTATAACTTACCCGGGAGAAGTAGAAGAGACTATAGGAACCCCGATTGATATAGAACCTTTGGACCAAATGCTACTAGAGAATGTAGGTTTAGATGCTTGTTGTCATGACCCCTCTCTTAGTCCTAGGGAAGTTCCTAATTTTGATGAAACGGAGCCTCAACCAAAAACCTTACCCAATTTTCCATCTTTAGATGTGAATCTTGGAATTGAATTAGGCCCCAATCCACCCATCAAAATAAATAATCCAGGTAGTTGCTTGATAAAGGTGGTAGACTCTAGGCCATGTAGAGTGGAAGCTAATATAGGAGTAACCCATGACCTTACACACTTATATCACCCATTCATGGTTGTTAAAAAGAAATATTATGGGTTTAAACCGGGTTTATTAGGTCAAGATGGATCCTTAACTAAGAATCTTTTGAAGTTGATAGAAGATGATCCATTTTTAGGAGAGAGATTTGATTCACCCGCTACACCAATAGACTTAGGTAAGGTTATAATGAATAGAGCACACTCCTTTGAGCATGTAAATCACCCATCACCCTCTCCTCACGTAGCAAATTTCCACCCTAAGGGTGTGTATCGCTACTATCACCCGCACTTAAGCTTAAGTGTAGGGAAAACCTCCTCTTTATCCGTTAAATAAGGGTAGAGTCAAGCTCGTGACTCGAACAAAAACAAGTGCTTCTTGGGAGGCAACCCATGTGTATTTGTTTTTCATTTTTATTTATGTGTCATATATCTTTTCATTATTGTATGTTCTCATGTTTTAATTTGTAAAAATGCTTTATTTTGTCATTAACCTCGTCTTAATTACATATAAAGGTATTTTACAAAAGGGATAAGTGTAGAGAGGATTACATACATTTTCAAAAAGAACGTGAACATGAGAATTACGATTATTGAAAAAGATATATATGTGTGAGCCAAATTCTTGTATCGAGTCATAATGGATGTTTTGCATGAATTTTTCCAGATTCTAAAGATATAATTTTTCCAGAATTTTTCAGAAAATCGCAGACCAGTTTCTGTCATGATAACCTGACGGCGTCAGGATCGCAACCTGACGGCGTCAGGAAGGAGCAAAAACAACTGATTACTTTTTCTCGTTTTCTGAGCTACTTATAAGTTTTTGGAATTTTCCAGGTCTTAATTTTCCAGAAAATCTGCAAACATCCATTCCACAAGCATTATATCCTAGTTTAGTAGAGTCTTATATATATTATTACCGCCGATTTTACGCGAATGTTTCATTTGTTTTCTTCAAGTGTGCAGGTTTAATTTATTAAGAAGAAGATACATAAGATAAGAAGGAGCTTTTCACGCAAACGTTCTTCTTGAAGAAAGATGTAACCACCACTTTACACGGATCCTACCGAGCTAATCATGGGAGTACTAGTTTCTTTCATCTTTTCTTACCTTCCATTATCATAACTTTGATACTTTCGGGGAACATTGGGGACAATGTTCAGTTTAAGTGTAGGGAGGGAAAATAAAACGGGAACTTTGAAACTATGCTTATCCTTAATTATTTGCTTTGTCCAATTGCATTTGTGTAATAAACCATGAGAAAATGTCGGTTAGGGTAATTTTGGCACCAAATTTAAAAATTTTCATGACATATAGGAGTGGGCCATTAGTCTTAATAAAGCATCTCATGGATAGGAAGTTATATGACTAGCACAAAAACCCTTTACCACTTAAATTCCACCCAAAATGTGAGGATCGCCCTTAGATTAGTAGGAATTAAAGCATTCATCTTTAATGCTTAGAGTGTGAACCGGTAGTATAATAGATTCTAGAACTTATTTTGTGATGCATCCCGAGATCGCTAGTAAGACTACACTTGTGTAGTTAGGAATAACTAAATGATAAGAGGCATTAGGATAACCCTTGTTTGATACCCGTAATATAATTACTTATTCCACATCGGTTGAGTAATTCCCCCACACCTTTGCGTTGTACTCATCTTTAGTACACGATACCCCTAGTTAACCCCTCAGAGCCTATCCTTTTCGCGGTTCTCGTGATGTTTCGGTTTTTCGGAATATCAATGAAGAGCATTGTTTACACCCCACCCCCAAATGTACACCCAAATCGCCTTAGCCTACCTTGTATGCACTCACTTTTAGTGCATTATTGTTTTCACACTAAACCCTTAGTTCAATTATCTAGTTGCTTACATAAGTTGCTAAGTCGAGTCATATCCTTTGTACACAGTTTTGGGACGATTGGGACTCATGGGAAAAGTTAAAGTTTATGAAATGACGGGAAGGGAAATTCAAATTCCCTTTATTTGCGTAATAATGTACTCCAAGTGTTTTGATCTTTTCAATTCGGGTCATATTAGTGTTAGAGTAATAAAAACTCAAGTGTAGGGATATGCCTATAAATCCCTATCATTTTGATGTTATCGTAGACGATGGTAGAGTAAAAGTGTATGAAAAAAAAAACGAAAAAACATATGGGCTACCATCCTACATCTATCTTTAATTTATGTTTGTTTATTTCAGTTATCTAGAGTCTAGAGTGTCGAGTCTTGGCTTAGCAACGCCATTCTCCGCATGCCTGTAATATAAAGATTTTTGACTTGCCACCACTAAATAGCCTATCCCACCAAACCCTTTGTTTCCCTACCGTAAGCCTAACATTACAACCCTTTAAAAGACCTCCTGGATAGTCTTTTCTAGGTGCTTACGCCAAAGCGATGGAGGTTTGATCTAGTCTCAAGCCTATGGTAATCTATGTACTAGGACCGGTTAATGAGTGTTTACCTTCCATTTCCAACTTGTTATATTTCATATATACCCGAGAGATGTGAGTATCCAAACACCCCATGTGAGGTGCTAGTATGTAATTTCTGTGCTTGTTATGACTTTTGCGGGGCTTATATGTGTTGTGGATTGTTCTAAACTAATGCTTCATGACCTCTAACTTATAAATTAATTGGCTAAAAGCACATTTACTTGAGGACAAGCAAATATCAAGTGTAGGGATATTTGATAAGGTTTTAAAATGTACCTTTTTTAGGGGTCATTTAAGCCCTTATTTGATCACTTTTGTATCCGTTATTACTTAATATCGTTCCTTTTCACTTTTTAAGTATCTTGAAGGCAAAATGATGGAATGACACTTATTCGGACGAAAAGGCGCGAATATACGAAGAAAATGGCCAAAGTCAAGAATCGAGATACTCAGGCTGCTAAAACTGAAGGGGATCGCGTCAGGTGTTATCTGCGACGCCGTCGCATCACTTTTGTGACGGCTCAGTAGCCAAATTGGTTATTTACAAGTGACGGTGTCAGGCTTTAAAAGAGTAGGTCGTCGCAACTCAGACGACCTAGATTTGATCCAGACGCCGTCAGAGACTGAAGGGGACGGCGTCACAAGCATAAGGTGACGCTGTCGCAAGACTAATATGGCCAAGACGAAACCCTAATGACGGCGACCCGACGGTGTCACAAATCAAAGGGTGACGCCGTCGCATATGTAATCTTATATATAGAATCCGAATTTTTTAGTTTTCAGTGTGTAGTCTTTTGGAGTAAAAACCTAAACCGAACCAAGGCTGTCTTGTACAGTATTTTAGGGTTCCAAACCCTATCTTACATCAAGATAAGTGTTTTACTTCATTAATTTAATTATGTGTTCAATTACTTGTGTGTATGCTTGCATGTTCCCCATGTCCGGCTAATTTACTTATGTGTTTGCTTAGGGAATATGAAACTTAATTATTGAATATTGATTGGTTGTCTCTTATCTTAATTGTTAATGATCTAGTAATGCGATAGGTCATCCGTTGTGTAGTTAATGCTTGATTAATCTTTATGAACCTTAGTTTATAACACCTAGAGTTGTTGTAGGCTAAACCATCCGAAGAGTACCTTAAAGTTAAAGTTTATAAATCCTAGAGACTTTGTAGGCGATAACCTTTGGTAGTTTCAAAGAGTTAGGGATAAACTCATACCCTACGACCTTAGACACACAACGCTATTAAGAATAAGGACGTGACAATTCAACCATAGGAGATAATTAAGGAGTAATACAACCTAAGTAAACACATCTTTAAACCATCATACGAGCACACAATAATTAGACATAGACTACCCTCACCTTAGTTAATTAGATAGTAGAAGTAATCGGTAGAAATACCAACCCCTCAAATCCAAACCCCAAGATTCGTACCTTTCCATTTCCTAAAAAACATAAAAAGATAAAAAATAATCTTCCTCAACCCCAACCTTAGCGTAGTAACTTCTCACTAGCATTCCTATTCCCCTAGAGAACGATATCAATTCCCGTGGCTTACCCTAATACTATACTACAACGATTAGGTTCACTGCCTAGGGTGTTGAAAAACTTGCTCGACGAAAAGGAAGTTCCTTTAACCCCGAACGATGCGTGTAGCGTTATCAAGTTTTTGGCGCCGCTGCCGGGGAATAGAATAGCTAGTTAGGAGTCCACCTCGTTTAGGTTTCTTTGCTTGATTCCTATCAAGTGAACTTTTTTTTTCCCATTTTTAGCTTCCTTGTAGTCTATCCCCCTTCTTTGTGTTTGTGTTCATAAAACCCTTTTCATTTGTCGCTATGGCAAGTGAAGTTGCATTTGAATCATTAACAAATAAGGAACAATTGAATTTCGCAGATTGGATTGCATTTTATTCTTCTAATGAATTTGTGAGTGATCTTAGAGATATCCAAAAGGAGACGGGTGTAACGTTGGATGGACAGAGTTGCACGAGATCGCAATAGCACTCCGATTGTCGCAGTACATCGGGATTCTGTCAAATACGTAACCATAATCTTTGAGTTGTGTTCTCATCCAAATGACTTGAGCACAACACGCCGACATGGCTACATATTCTGCTTCGGTTGAGGACAGCGATGTACATTCCTGCTTCTTCGATTGCCATGACACCAGTTTATCACCAAGAAATTGTAATGCTCCTGAAGTACTTTTCCGTGAATCTAAGCATCCTGCGTGGTCAGCGTCTGAAAAAGCTATTAGTTCAAAACCAGAATCCTTCAGATACCAGATCCCCAAGTTAATGGTTCCCTTGATGTATCAGAGGATTCTTTTAGCCTCGGAGAGGTGGGTTTCAGTTGGTCTCGACTGATAACGGGAGCAAAGATATACGACAAAAACAATATCAGGCATGCTAGCTGTTAGATACATGAGAGACCCAATGATACTGCGGTATTTGGTAGGGTCAACCAATTTCCCATGCAAATCAGCGTCCAGCTTCTTGGTATGTGCCATGGGAGTGGCATAGGTGTCACAATTTTGGATTCCAATGTCATAGATGATAAGACTCTAATGTCTCTCCTGGTTCAATCATGAAGTGTTCATAGGCCAAGTAAATTTTGGATTCCATGTCATCTTGATTGAGTTCAGTGCCTTCCATGAGGAGATGAATATGTTCCCACATTGCTTTAGCAGTCTTTTGAGCATCAACACTTCAAAGGATTGGATTGGGTAATCCCAAAAGGATGTATTGCATTGCTAGCTCATCGGCTTCGAAATGTAGAAGTTCATCAACAGTGAGGTCGGAAAGAGTTGCAATGTTGGTGACATCACCTCTTGGGGGAGTAGCATTTGGATCTCCGGGTGTAATGACACTAGGCATCTGAAATGGACCTTCCAAGATGACCTTCTTTAAGAACTTTCCATGTGGCTTCTTTAGATCACAAAACCTAAAGAACCTAATCACCCATTGATCATAGTTTCCGGGAGTGAGCATTGGAGGTCTATCAAGTGATCCAGCCTCATGAATGGATTGTTGGCTACTTAAAGCTTCACACATCTTTGCAAACCAAGATGGTTCCTTCATAGTATTCCTGGATGGATGTTGATTGTTAAAGTTTGTGTAAGGTTGTACTTGAAGACTAGGTGGTGGTTGAACCATTTGTGGTTGAATTGCTCCTTGTTGTGGAAAATGTTGTTGGTTAAATTGTTGTTGATAAACTTGTTGTTGTAGATTGAATAGTTGTTGTTGTTGACTGAGTTGTTGTTGTTGTTGTTGATGATACACATGAGAAAAGTAGTTAGAGTATGGTGGTTGAGACATCTTGAAACTTGTGTTGATGATGGATCTTTGTAGTCGAATGAAACTTTGTTGATGAAGAGTCCTTAGGCGTAGAAACCAAGCTTAGGCAGAGTAATCCTTAGGCGTAAAAACACCAAACTTACGCGTAAAATTAATATTTACGCGTAGGATTAGCTTATCCATAAGAATTGAGAAACACTAAGGTTAGGCGTAAACTGAAAGTTAGACGTAGAAAGCTTATGCGTAAGATTAGCTTATGCGTAAGACAAGACTTAGGCGTAAGAAAATGCTTAGGCGTAAAGAGTTCTACGCGTAAGTTTTAGCTTATGCATAAAATTAGGGTTTTGCCCAAAAATCCTTTACACTTATTCCAGTGTAAAAGATATCCAAAGTCGAAGTGTTTTCAGGCTTATCCAAGCAAGAAAACACTGAGTAAACCAAGAAAACTGAAGATCAATCCACAGATAACTTACGCGTAACTTTAGGGTTTTGTTACGCGTAGGATTTTCCAAAACTAAGATTTCAGCCCAAAGTGTTTCTAAACCAGATTTTTGTGATGAGACAGCTTCAATATCACCAAAGTAACACAAAAGTGTGAAACTTGATGATCCAAAACTTTTGTACACCTTACGCGTAGAACCAGCTACACGAATGAAATCAAGCTTAAAAACTAATAAATACACGTAAAGTTTGAAACGTTTTGCCAAAAACTTAACCTTTAACACCTAATAACCTTGAAAGTACAAGAATCTTGGATTTGAAAGTGAAAAAAAGATGAGTTTTTATGCGTATGAAAGTTTTGAAACCGTGAACCTTACGCGTAACACAAATACTTCAAAAACAAAATCGTTTCACCCAACTATTTGGCGATTGATACCACTGTTAGGTTCCCATATTTGTAACACAAGCATCAATAGAAAAAATATAGACAAGGTGATCGGATGAACACTCAACCAAACTCACGCGTATGAATATTAAGAAGAGTTATGCGTAGGTGAAATAGATAAGTGAACAACCAACCTTCTAAGGAAGATTTACAAGATTATTTATAGGGCAAGGAGCTAGGGCAACACTACTAGCATCCTTCCCTTCTTATGGGCTTGGGCCAAGGCTCATGGGCTTTCTACATAAGCCTTGGCATGATAACTAACATAAAAGCCATAATTAAGCTAACTATTACATATTAATTACTAACACTTGAATTCTAGTTTAGGAGTGATTCCAACAGAGACAATGTTTAACTTCATAAAGAAATAAACTCATCAAAAATATTATGATTATTATAAATGTATAATGGATAAAAATATGTTTACAATCAAAGCGTAGTTATTACTACCAACAAGTTTATAAATTACATAAGAATATTTTAAATACATACATTTTTTTAATAATTATGGTTGTTATGTATTTTAGAGTTGTAATTTAAATTAAATAGTTATTTAAATATATATGACATATTTAAGGTTTAGGAATGATAAATATGTAATTATAAATTTAAGTTGGATATATATAATTTTTTAGCTTTTGGGAGGATATATATCTAATTACAAGTTTAAGTTATATACGTAATTTTGAGTTTTTGAGATATATATACACAATTCCCCATATTTTAAGAGAATATAATGTTTTTACAGAAGGTGTTTTTTGGGCATAGAACTGAAATTGTAAAATGAGATATTTGAAAAGGTTTTTCTAACTTATGTCGCAAGGGCTTTTTAAATAGTTAGCAATCACTGATTGGTCCCTACTATTTTTCAATATCAAGCCTGACAACCACTTACTGATTATTCAGAAGGTGACACTGAGTGTGTAGAATCTTCTTTAACATGTGCCCGTATGGCACACGTTAGATTTATCTAAAGATGTCAAAGGGTCTAAAATGACATTTTACATATTTATAAGATCATAAAGAAAACAATTTTGGTGGTCCCAAAAATGAAAAGCTCTAAAAGACTGTTTTGAGTCATCTTCTCAAACCACAAAACAAAGTCAAACTCCATTTAAACATAATAGAAGCTCTGTTTTCTCACTTCATTAAAACACCTGATAATAAGACTCTATCATTTGATGCCCCCATAATTTTGATGCCCCGGCCGTCGCCCGCTTCTCCCGGTACCAGGGGTGGCCCTGATGTTACATGTCGCAAGATTTTCTATAATTGACATGACTTATGTCCCCAGCAATTTTAAATGTTGTGGACCTTGATGCATTAGATTCATTTATGGACTATGGGTTAAACATATGTGTGGGGTCTACTCTCATATATTATTAGTTTAATATGGATTTAATCTGCGCTTTATAAAAATTATAATGTACGATAAGTTGTGGGTAAGAAGTAGTTCAAGATTTCTGTGTATTAATATGAATCAAATAATATTATTACTTACTTATATTAGCTTCTTATTTCTAAAGCTAAGAACTTGTAGTTCATTAGACACCATAGCGGTGTATCAAAACTTCACAGATGGTGATATCATTGTTTCAGGGAGTGAACAATTTGAGATGGGTTTCTTTAGCCCAGGCAGGTCGAAGTATCGGTATCTGGGGATATGGGTTAAGAACACGTCACCTCATACAGTCGTATGGGTTGCTAACCGGGAAACACCACTTATGGACAACTTGGGCATGCTGAAATTGGACAACCATGGGATTTTGTCTGTTGTTAATAGTAGTCTAAAGCCCATCTGGTCATCAAACTCCTCGATATCCAGCGCAAATGCTATTAATCCCATAGCACAACTCTTGGATAGTGGCAATTTGGTAATTAAGGATAGAAAGAATGTCATTTGGCAAAGTTTTGATTACCCCGGAGATACCTTCATAGCAGGAATGAAATTAGGGAAGGACTTTATAACAGGAAGAGAGATGTACCTGACGGCATGGAAAAGTGCAGATGATCCATCCCTAGGTGAGTATACAGTCAGATTTTCAATGAATAAGGGTGAATATATTCAAGTATATATTAGGAAACATTCTGTTATCGATTCAAGGATTGGGCCATATAATGGCATTGTGTTTGCTGGCCTACCAAACTATAAGCCTAACCCAGCTTATGTCTACAAGATTGATATGGTTGTCAACGATACGATGATGTATTGCATGTATACTTCTAACAGCACCACATTCGCGTCAAGGTCAATAGCAACTCCGAGTGGAAAGTTTGAGACTTGGCAGCTAAATATGCACAACAAAGAATGGATGCCGGATCTCATCTTGCCCATGGATTATTGTGACAGCTATGGACTTTGTGGGCTCTTTGGAAGCTGTAATACTGCCACTTTTCCGAGTTGTTCATGCTTGAAAGGATTTGAACTAAAAAATCCTGAAGGATCAGGTCCTGGTAATTGGACTAGTGGATGTATACGGAGCACAGACTTGGACTGTGGGCCTAGAGAGGGATTTTTAAAGTTTCCAGATATGAAATTGCCAGACACGCAGAATGCTATATTTAATGGCAACATGAGTCTCCAGGAATGTGAGGTGGCTTGCAAGGATAATTGCTCTTGTGTTGCCTATGCAAATCCAAATGTGGCTCCAGGTGGAGTAGGATGCTTACAATGGTTTGATTATTTGATTGATGTCCGCGTGTACCCACAAAACGGACAAGATCTTTATGTTAGACTGGCTTCCTCTGAATTATTAGGTAAGCAATAATGCATTTCTTATTGATGCAACTACAATAATTTGTTACACAATGTTGTTCAGTTTCATTTTCATTATTATGTATGCTACTTTTAGCTTGAAATTAAATTATTTCTAGCTGTGTCGGTTTGTTTTGTATTGAATGCTAAAATCATACTGATTATCATGACTCATTTAATGAAGGTCATACAGCCTCCCAATCTAGCTTCAACAGAAATTTAGGATTACTCAGCGTGGTCATATCAATTTCAACAGCGGTGATTCTTATGTTTTCCGTGGCATATTCCTGTAAAAAGAAAAAGAAAACGCGTCAACTGAAACAAAGAGGTACTTTAAAAAGGAGTTATATGCTTTTAGGAACAAAAGAGTAGAAATTATCCTTGCAATATACAGTTTGTCTGAATACGAGAAATGGCAGAATCATGTATTCAAGAGAATCTGAATGTATTATTGCAGGAAACAGGTCATCGTTTGGTAAAAAGAGTGCAAGTGTTCATATGGAACATCTTGATGAGCTTCCTTTCTTTAGTCTACATGAAATAGCTGAGGCTACAGATAATTTTAGCATCAACAATAAGATAGGAGAAGGTGGCTTCGGTCCTGTTTACAAGGTAACTTTTTGATACTTAATATGATAAGCTTAATTTGAGAGATCAAGATCCTGATTAACTCTCGACATCAGCCAATTTGTCACTGATATTTTTTGTTTTTTTGTTTATATAGCAATTTGGGTCTTATGTGCAATCTAAACTGTAACCTTGACATTCTAGGGTGTGCTGGAAGATGGACGAGAAGTAGCTGTTAAGCGGCTGGCAGAAACATCACAGCAAGGGCTTGATGAATTTAAGAATGAAGTCATTTGTATTGCAAAACTTCAGCACCGGAATCTTGTGAAGCTTTTTGGATACTGCATCCACAAAAATGAAATGATCTTGATTTATGAATACATGGCTAACAAAAGCTTGGACACATTTATATTTGGTTTGAGTTGTTACCATCTCATTAACCTTTACTATCATGCTTTATGTAGTAATAATCTCGTTTAATTTCTTAACAAATTAGTGGATAGAGTAACACTCATTGACTGCTCAATTTGTTACATTTCTACAGATGAAAACAGAAGTTCGATGCTTGACTGGTCTCAGCGCTTTAATATTATCAATGGGATGGCTCGAGGTATTTTGTATCTACATCAAGATTCCCGCCTTCAGATCATCCACAGAGATCTAAAGGCAGGTAATATTCTGTTGGATGCTGATATGAACCCAAAAATCACTGACTTTGGCCTCGCTAGAAAGTTTGTAGGCTCCGATAGTGCTGCTAAGACAAAAAAGGTGGTGGGAACATAGTAAGAATCTGAAACCATGTTCTCTTAGATTAATCTTGCATCTGTTTTTCTAACTTATAATATATATTCCATTTAACCTTACTGCAGTGGTTATATCTCTCCCGAGTATGCAGTACATGGGAATTTCTCAATAAAGTCAGATGTATTTAGCTTTGGTGTTTTGATTCTTGAGATAGTGAGTGGTAAGAAAAACAGAGGATTCTCTCATGAAGATCACAGTGACAACCTTCTTGGACATGTAACTTAACCTCGAACCATAACTAGTACTTTTTTGTTATACAAAACCCTTCGTGTATATTTATCACTATGTTTGGTCTTATTCAGGCATGGAGACTTTACAATGAAAACAGGTCCACTGAACTCATGTGTCCATCTTTACATGACTCCTGCGTTACTTCTGAAGTAGTAAGATCAATACATGTCGGGCTACTATGTGTGCAAAATAATGCAAATGATAGGCCAACAATGATGTCAGTGGTTCTGATGCTGGTGAGTGAAGGAGTGTTACCTCAACCCAAACAGCCTGCTTTCTACACTGGAGAGAGCCATAGTGAAGGCCAGTCTGTGTTGTCGGTTGATGAAGACATGATAACACAAATGTATGCTCGATAGCATTCGCATGTATATGTCAAATTTATATAGAATTGCTAGTACTTCTTTATTGTATAGTTTGTAGTTTGAAGAGCAAAAAAATGAGTTAAAGCTAGAGATAAATTAAGTATACGGATTCTTATTATGAGTCTCGGAAAAGTAACTATAACTGGTCACCTTTCACTGTTTCACGTAATACGTTAAGGATTTATTAGAAACCTAACGTGATCAAAGTTTCTGGCAATAAACACCATAATATTGCAAAATGAGCAAGACTTACATATCATTTAGCAAAAATTATTGTGTACAATTACCCTTTCAACAGAAAATTGTGATCCAATTTGCTGAAGTTGGCACAGCCATAAAGAAAAGAGACATGATATGAGACTTTATAACGAGAGAGTTAATGAAGAGGTGCACCATTTCACAAAAGTAAGAACAGTTGGTATTTTGATGTCAATACTTTTGTTTAGAAACATGGAAATTTTGCTTATATATTAAATAAAACTAGCATGGTACCCGCGCAATACGGCGGCGGGTATCCTGTGATGAGATTTTGTGACGAGCAAAAGTTTTTTATTTATATGTTTTTCTAACAATAACTTTATGGCAATTTTTAATCAAAATAACTATAATCAATAGCGAGACAAACTATGTCTTGTCCAAATAAATGTAAGGTCCAAATTAAAGAGAGTAACATGAGTACCATGTAATATCTTTCCAATAAAATTGAGTTAAAGAAGTTGAAATTAAGTTTTATTTGACCAAAGTGTTCATGTTTCAAAATAGAGAAATGATCCATAGGCCTAAAACTTGACCTAAAAGCGGACCTAAAAACACTTAGCAAGATCCTGATGGGTTGTAAAATAAGCGAGTCTCTGTGTGCAGCCGTCAGGATCTTGCCAAGTGTTTTTAGGTCCAAGTTTTAAGCCTATGTATCATTTTTCTTAAAAATAATATCCAAGGTACTTATACAAACAATAACTATGCATAACTTTAAAATACTACCACAATAAAATACTATTGCGGCGGTTTTGGTGTGTTTGTTTGTGTGTATTTTATTTTATAGCTGAAAACTCGCTCAAAGTGACACCGTTTTATAAATTTTTACAAAACATTGTTACGTCAATTCTTGTGTTTGGTTGTTTTTCTTTTTTCGTCTTAGTGGTGTCGTTATTGTTTGCGTGCTTTTTCTTGTTTCTTAGAAGAAGAAGCGAAAAAAAAAAGAAAAAAAAAAGTTGTGACGATGTCGAGCAAATTAATTTTTTCTCAAAGAAGCATGTTTTTAATGGACAGTTAGGCGCATAGTAATGTTTGCTAAGCACGTGTTGTTTCATTCTTTGTAGAATGATAATATAGATAATATGAGTGTGAGATCCATGTATAACTCAAATTTGTCATATAACCAATTAACCAATCACATTCATCCATTTTTTTATTTTCACTTTTTTTTTTAAAACAACATATCTTGCAAACGGTAAATCTTCAAGCTACAAAAAATACACCATCGTGATGAGAATTAAATTATCTTTCTATAGATATGCATTGTTATTTACTTTCGACGAACTTTTTTTTTTAAAAGTTCGTCCAGAAAAATCACATGTGATTCGTAAAAATCAAATCACATATGATTTTAAGAAATCACATGTGATTCTTACAAATCACATGTGATTTTTCTGGACGAAATTTTTTTTAAAAAAAGTTCGTCGAAAGTATATAACAATGCATATCTATAGAAAAATAATTTAATTCTCGTCGAGATGGTATAATTTTTTTGACGTAACGATTAACGGTTTGTGAGATATTTAATTTTCAAAAAAATGGTGAATATATTTTTAATAAAAGAAATGAGTGGCTATGATTGGTTGATTGGTTATATGACAAATATGGGTTCTATAATGAACTTTTCTCTAGATAATATATTGTTCTATTAAGATTGCTTTTCAACATGACTAATTTGACTGTCCCGTTTTTCCATCTTGTTTAAAATATCATTATGTTGACTTGTCAAATTAGGGCAGTAAACTACAAGGTCCACCTACTTGAGAAACAAATATAGAAACTAATTTCAATACGGGAAAAAATAATTCCATGAGATAATAAACATGAGACTGATTGTCCTTTTATACGAAACATCATGTGAAACTTCAACCACTCTATTTAATCTATAGAGCACAACGTGTTATGATATAGGTTAAGTAAGTTATACGAGGCTCACGGGTGCTACATCACTATAACAAACATTCACATCAATATAACAAACCTTCACAACTAACTCTCACTCACAACAACCTCAACTTACTCATTTGAGGCCCATCACTTACAATTTTATTTTTTTATAAACTAAATTCATTTCATTTAAATTAAAATACATTACAACATAATAATATTACACGCAACTTAAAATAACGGTACGAAAAAAATACGATACGAAAAAAAAACGATACCGGAAAAAAATACAACACATATCAATAATAGGAAACTTAAACATTTTACTCGTCATCGGCATCGGCATATTTCTTCATTGTTTTTGCTTGTCTCTTTCGGATGATATCGGCTTTTACCGGGTCACTAGCCATGTTGGGATCTAGCAAGTGAGACTTTACCTCCTTCATCTCTAACGCGGAAACTTCCTTCTCCCTCCTCGCCTCGTAACAAGCCATTTGAATGTCGGATTTTTGCGAATATTTTTCGGATAATTGTCCCGAAAAAGTACTCGATTGACTCCCACCAGAGCTCGCAGTGCTCGACGTTGAAGTCGACTTTTGTTTCTTTGCAGCTCGACTCTTTCTGCCGCCATCTCTTTTGGGACGAGGTCGTTTGTCTTGGCCGAATATATCCTCGAGACATGTAATGTCTATCGGATCCTCGGCATCCCATTTCGGGTAATTTTCAAGATCTCCCAAGCGTGAACATACGCGAACTCCTTCCCACCAAAGCGTTCTTCAAAGTTCTGTTTCACATTTTCGAGATGCTCGTGCTCATTTTCACCACTTATACGCTGCAAATGTTTATAAATAGCGTTGGATTTTTGACAATCACCATTAATCCTCGTCTATTTACCCGTAATCATATTTTTGGTACGAGGGTCATCGGCAGTCTGATCGTTGAACATCTCCATAATGTCGTTCCAAAAGAAATCTTCAGAACGATCATTTCTCATATCTCTGTCTTGCGAAATTTCTATCCAAATTTCCGCAAGCAACTTTTCTTCGGACTTGCTTCATTTCCTCTTTGAAGTCTGTCCTACTGCTTCCACATCATCTCATCATCCGTGTCCAAATCCACAGCTTGTTTTGATTTTTTTGCCTTGGTCTTTTTTCTCCTACTTTGGGACGGTTCACATGGTTGTGGTACTTTGAATTGAGAACCGGACGGTTCTGATTCAATTTGGGGTTGTGGTAGAGATTGATGAAATGTTGGAGGTTGTGGCGGGTTAAAAAATTGTGGTGCTGGAAATCGTCCGGGGAAATTTGCGAATCCTTGTTGAAACGTATATTGTTGATTAAGATAAATTTCTTGGGGATTGAATTATTGCGTACCATATGGCGACGACGTGTTAGAATTTTGCGAGGAGGGGTTAGACGGTTTTGACGAACCCCCGTATTGTGGTGGGTTTGAATTGAGGAGGTTCGTGAAATACCCTCCTTCATTCGGGTTTTGAGACATTATTTTTTTGTTTTTTTTACTAGAGATATAGAGAGTTAATATATGTTGGTTGAATTATAGTGAGAAAATGTTGGTTTATGGTTTGGTATTTATAGGGTGTGTTAAGTTTATTTAAAAAAAAAAAAAAAAAAAAACTATCTGTTTTAAAACGGTAGTTTTTTTTTCAATTTTCAATTTGCAACGTATATGTTGTCAGTTTCTCACCTCGCTGTGCAGACGTTGAGGCGAGCTACGGCGAACCACGACGAGCTTGCCCGGTGTCACGGCGAGACACGGCGAACCAGCCAAGGCGAACCGGACACCGGGTGCTCTAAGCACCAACTTTTAAAAAACATTGGCTCAGATTTTGGCTTGGCTGCAAAAAAGGGTTGCATTCACAAATACCATTCTGTTTATAACCTCGCCAACTTACGACTAATTAAATCATCATAACCATAAACATCATATCCACACACAACAGATCCAAACATGATCATTTCAAAACGCACAAAAAGAATTAGGCGTCACTAGGCCAAACATATATATCTCACACTTAACCATTCTTCCCGTTTTACGGGGACAACCCACAAAAGATATTTTTCATAACTGCCAATTCAAAAGAACAAATACTTACACACAAGTTTCCAACATTTACAGCCTATAGTCATATTGCCAATCATAAAAAATATCGAAACATACTCGGCTTTTCATAGATCTAAGTCTTAAGCAACATTAGATCTAGATAAAAACCTAAGATCAAAAGTATAATAATAAGAAACCTTTTCATTAAAAAAAAAAAAAAAAAAAAAAAAAAAAAAACTTTTATGTTCAAAGCTTTAAAGATCTAGTTAGATCTATAAAAATAACTCATCTTATCGACAGATTTCGAATGGAACAATAGGCGCATAAATGCTTCAAAAACACATAAAGAGTGAGGGCTTTTGGTAGACGACGGCGGGGATGGCTATTTGGTAGACGACGACGGTGATGGTGGTTGTCAGTGGGTGGTGGTTTATTGAGAGTGGGGGCTTTGTATGTGTATTTTTTGTGGTGTGTGGTTTTAGGTTTTGTGTGACTGCTTATATGTTATTAGGTTTTAGATAGATGGCTGCCACGAAATGGGCTATTAAAAGGGTTGAAATGGGCGGTTACACTAAACGGGCTGTTACAAAATGGACTAATAAAGACACTTAAATTTTCACTTGTAACTTTTAATTCTATGGTTTGTATTGATTTACTAACAAAATTAATACACTTCTTTCTATTATAAGTATAAGTTTTGAATGTGAATTTATAAGCCTTCCATTAATAGCAAGTCTGTAACACCCTAGGCAAATCCTACATCGGCTGTGGCCTGGAGAGATGCTGGGCTCATAAGATAACATTCGCCTTAAATGACACAACGCGTTTTGTGGTCTACTGCGGGTGGAGTTCTTAGGAACTGGCAGTTAAGCGTGCTCATATGAGAGTAGTACTGGCTTGGGTGACCTGCCGGGAAGTCTTCACATGAGGCCACAAAAACAAAGCCGTGAGCCTGCGGGCAAAGCAGACAATATTGTGGTCTGAGTAGGCGGGGTGTTACAAGTGGTATCAGAGCCACTCCTGAGCCGTTCGGGATGGTGGGGCAAACCTCATCGAGGACGATGAGTCCCTAAGGAGGTGATTGTAACACCCTAGGCAAATCCTACATCGACTGTGGCCTGGAGAGATGTTGAGCTCATAAGATAACATTAGCCTTAAATGACACAACGCGTTTTGTGGTCTACTGCGGGTGGAGTTCTTAGGAACTGGCTGTTAAGCGTGCTCATATGAGAGTAGTACTGGCTTGGGTGACCTGCCGAAAAGTCTTCACATGAGGCCACAAAAACAAAGCCGTGAGCCTGCGGGCAAAGCGGACAATATTGTGGTCTGAGTAGGCGGGGTGTTACAAAGTCCCAAATGCCTTATAAAGTAGTATAGATAATGATTCTTGATTGTTAAGGTTTGCCCTTAACATGGGTGGGAGTGACCTTCTGATATATACACAAAAAACATGATAATTTGCACAAAAATTTACAACAATATCTATATTTAATAATTTGAAGGTTGCACACAAATTTCACTTTGATATATAAACACAACGACCTCCTGTCCATACAAAAAATTAGTGCACGAAACTAAAGAAGGTAAAAAATAATTATAAACTAACGAATCATGAAACTGGTACAATTCTGTTACAAACCAGTCCTTGAAAGTATTTTTAAATAAAAACAGACTCAAATACCTTTAAAATGACAGGTGGCACGACCTCTAACGAGCCACAGTTAATTTTATATGATTTTCCAAATATGACTCATTTTCTGCGCAATATGTTGTCTTTCTGGATAGTCTGCTGTAAATTACAAATTTGACGCATTTAAGCTTGGAATCAAAACTTGGAACCAATTGCATCAGAAAGTAGACTCAATTACCGTTAAAATAATAGGTAGCTCGAATCCTACAGAGTTACGGTTAGTTCGCTGCGATCATTTAAAGATAGCACACTTTTTTAAACTAATTGTTGTCTCAGTTTAACACTTGACTAAAACGACTAAAACTCGACTTCCAAGACTCGATAAAACATGAAAACTTCCAAAAATCTTTAATATAACATACACTTCATTTCCAAATACGCACTTTGTCAAAAAGGACCCATGAACATATAATTTACTGGGTTTACCAAACACCCGATTGAACCATTTGCATACTCTATAATACCAAACTATAACCAATAACTTAGACACAATTCAACTACACATTTACAAGATACTTTGACACATGCCGAAATTATTAAAAATCATTCGTAACACTTGGGGTTCAACCTTGATTTGAGTTCGGTATTTAATACTAAGCTCCTACGCATAAGCCAAACACTTTCAATATCCAAGCTTCCAATTCTAAGATTTAGTGAGACTTTACCTTCTTTACAATGGACCTTGAAATCGAAGCTAATAATACCAAAAACATCATCTCCATTCTTTGCTTCTTGAATAGGATCAACACTAGGCTTAACCCTTGTAACTCCAATCTTCTTCCTCATTTAATCACCAAGATATGTTTTCCCTCCTTCTTTTTCTTGTTAAACCGTCACCCACACACAACCAAATACTTCTACACCTTTCTTCAAGTCAATGAAAGTCAAGGTAGCTCTTTTAATACAAAATTTGGTACAAGTTTTCCCTTATGGCAGAAATGGTCCTTTTAGTACTTTCCTCTTATATTTGCGACACATTAATCTTTCTAAAACCCTTTACATAATATTTATACTTAGAGTTTGACTCTCGGGTTTGACTAACCAATCATATAACGTATTCAAACTTATAAAAGCCGCAGTCAAACTATCTAATGGCATTATCATAATAAAATACTAAAAACCCGGTTTTGAAGTGTAACAATTCTACCCCTTAGTTAGATTTTGTCCCTGAAATCTATTTGGCTAATGTTTGTGTCCATACCCAAAACTTATCCACGTCTTAACCCCATTTTATCTTCACGTCCAACACTTATCCTTTTAATTGCAATAATATGCATGATTTTGGCAACACTAGCTATACTATAATGTAGCCATTTGCCTTAAACCACACTATTTCATTCTTATTTCTATCCTATTTCGACCCTTTCTAATCACACTATGACGTTCAAATCACATTTTACAATTGTCAGTCTATCATTTTATTAACTTTTACACTATAACACATGTCCCTATTCATTTCTTTTCTAATTTTCAACAAGGACTACATGTCATATGAAACATTAATTATTTTGACTTCAAGTCAAATTTGACTAATAATTCTAATTTCACATAAGTGCGCTAATATCAATTAGCATCTATCACGGTCATTTATCACATTTACTCAATGTCTCAAGACATTCTAATGCCTTAACATAACTCTTAACCCATTAACCTTTACTCTAGACACCTATAACATAGGTCTCAAATATTTTCATCTCAAACTTAAAGTCGCAATCTAATTCATTTCACATATATCTTATTTCTTATGACATTTATTTTGTTTTATTTTTCCTTTTCCCATTTCTCTACACGTACTCATGCCATACTAGGAACACATAAGCCCACTTATTCATAATCATTATTTACAAAAAGAGGCATCCCAATATGTGTAAGCACGAAATTATGAACTTATTGTTCAGCAATTTATAATTTCTTTATTTAAATGATGAGGCGTCTTAATCCATTTAAATAAGGAGATTATAAATCATCCTACTTAAGCATTTCCGACACAACATTGATACATATATATTACACCTTCTATCTTTTCTTATTCCACATTCATTGACTATAAAGTCAAACTTTTCCACTTTTACATTTCTCTTTTCTAGCCTTGGATCCATTTTACTATAACATTTCCTCGAAGGAACTAATATACGTGCCAAAGAAGTAGGCAATATTTTCCTATGAAGGCAATTTAATCCATCGTGAAGGGTTTATAAAACATTCACTCGGGGCTATAACACATCCAGTAGAATTAGTGCAACATATCGTGTAGGATTGACTATAACGCATCCCTCTGGAGGATATATGTAACGACCACTATAACGCTTCTCCAAGTCATCTATAACATCATATTGGATCTAAGTTATTACCACCTTAACATCTTTTACACATTTTATCAATTAAATACCTTTATCAAAAAGTACTTCTACCATTTTTAATTCCAATTGCCTTAAGCACTTTCAACACATACACACTATTACGTTCATTTTAATTTTAGACAAGATCGATATGATACTTGTCTATTATATAATCCACACCTTTTCTACGTGCCCTCACATTGCACGTTACATTTACCCATCAACCCCTTGTTGACCATATTCACCATTTATACTATTATCTTAGTCTACTCGACTATTTCGCATATAAACCAAACATAGGTTTATTCAATAACACACTTTTTAATTTTATTATATATCATGTTTTACCATTCATTTAGCGCATTTTACATCACTTAAGATCTTCAGCAGAACCTTTTAATGCATATGCTTCTATTCAACACATTTATTCACATTTAACCTTATCGATTTGCTTATTATGCTTTCTATACAACATATCTCATCACATTCGTAATCACATATTTAAACCTCATCGTAATTTAATACTTGCATTTAAGCGATTTCATTCTATCTCATCATTTCAATAACAATATGCCTCAACCAACTCTATGACTTTCACTAAAAATATTGCCTCATTTATTCCATTATATTGCCTCTTTTATGTTACTTATGTGAAAATTGGCACTTAATTGATTACTTTATTAATTTTAATAAATAATCGAGCAATTGATGAAAGTTGAGGAAATGGACGTAATTTAGGGCTAAAATGAAGAAATTAAGCAAAGTCCACTAAACAGAGACTCAATACGCCGTATTCACTCTTGACAATATGACGTATCCAATCAAGACTTCATAAAATCTACCAAGTCGTAAAGTACATCAATACGGCGTATCCAGAATGGTCAATACGCCGTATCCACAGGTGGTTCATATAGATTCTAGAATATTTTAATCATGAGGCCTACGGTATTTATGCCCAATATGTCGTATTTGAGGAGCCCAATACGCCGCATCGACTAATTTTCAGAGACCATATAAAGAAAACCCTTATTACGAATTCTACACAACTCTATACCACAAGACGGTTCCCAGATGGTTTTAGAAGGCAAGAAGGTCCTGAAAACTCAATCATTGATTAGGAGAACTCTTTGTAACCTAGTTTCATCACTTAATCATTCGGTTAGTGTATCGTATTTAGTAAGTTTCATACAATTTATGTTGTTATTATGTTTGTTTGCTTTGTTACTAAGATTATGGGTTCACACCCTTAAGTTCGCCAAGTTATGAAGATTATGTATTTTTTATATGTTTTACATCGAATACTAGTTTACCTCGTTGATATTATTTATGTTTATCGCCTATGCTCATTTATTTACTTATTCTTGGTTGTCTTGTGACTAGATCTTTGGAATATGACCTAAAATTCTTTAACTTAACTAACGACATTAATGGTTATTTGAATTATATACCTTAGATCCGAATCATAATATTTGAATATAGCAAGCCAACTGCATTGTCACTAGCTTAGGAGCACAAGTCAGGAAGATTCCCTAAGTAGGTTCGTTTATTGTGACTAGTACGTGTAATACTGCTAGTTAGATAATTACAAGAATGAGTCAAATAAGTTAGTAAAACTCGTAGAAGTTTAGGTTGCATTTATGTCACCTAGATAGATTATAAATAATAGTTGAAGTACATTCTTTAGGCTTCGTAAATGGTGAAAGCATTAACCCTTGTCAGAGCCTCGAATTAAGGGAGAAGATCTACGTTGTGTACATTAGCAAATCATCAACGAGGGACGGTACCTAACTAGACTATTAAGACAAATCACTAATACTTAATTGGAATATACTTAGCTAGCACGTTCTTCCTATCTTGATTTACTGCCTTTTTACTTCTATCATTTGTCTTACATTATTTAGTTTATTTAATTGCTTTTCTTAGTTTAATTAGAAAATCAAACTCGTGTCAGTCTCTTAGGTTGAACCCCTCTTTGTGTTAGTTTAGGTTAATAAGTAGTTAGAATCATGGTTGTCAAAATTGTGATCCTGATCGTAAGATCGTACGATCCTACACACAAAAAATGATCAAGATATTAACAACACTGTAATTCAAGTAGGATCGTACGATCGTGACTTGGGCAATGTACCCGATCAATGTTTTTAGCTAACACATCATGTTAGTGTTAGTCTATGGCTTCAAACGACACATCATGTTTTTGGTGCCGCTGCCGGAGAGTGATTTTAACTTTTTACTAGTTTTTATAGGTATTTTTGTCTTTTTAGTTAATTTGTGTTTTGTTTTGTGTGTTTCTTTCGATTTTTAGTCGTTTTATTAGTTTATTGTGTATTTGATTGTTTGATTTATTGTTTTCATCACTCTTTCATTGTCCTGTCTGATTTAACCAATACAACATATTCAATTTATTGGATACGGTGTATTCTGTTTGAAAACTTATATTGCGTATTGATTTTAAAAATTCAAATACAACGCATTTATCTTATTGAATACGGCATATTCTATTTCACAGTGCATTTTCAACTTCAAAATTAATATGACATATCCACTTCTGTGAATACTGCATATTTAAAATTTTAAAATACATATTGAATAATAAATCTGAAATACGATGTATTGAATTTATTCAATAATGCGTATTTAATTTTACAAGTAAAATAGTGTAGTTAAATTCTAATTATCAATACGGCGTATTCAATTTTCTGAATACGGCGTATCGACCCTCTGTGACAGCAGAAACTTTAATTTTTCGTATTTGGTTTTAGTGTTTAGTTTTATGTATTTCTCTTTTTCTAAGCTTATCCTACTGATATTTATCTCTTGTTTTCAAGTAGTGCGTGACGTGAAGTTCTAACCACGAACATCTTGAACCTTTTGAAGAACCCGAGCAAGTTTTACATTCTTTAAGGAGACGTTTCAAAACACAAAGTTTTTATTATTCGGATTCATCAGAATTAGATTTACATTATGATCACGAGAGTCGGTTTGAAAAAGAAGTAACAGAAACCATGACTAAACCAACTATGGAGGATTGTTTGACCAAAACCCGAGATGACTATGTTTCGGGTGTTCTAAGGCCGAATATTGACAAAGATACTCCCTTTGAACTCAAGGGGAAAATTTCTCAAGAAATTATGTGACAATACTTTTATGGTGTAGAAAATGAAGATGCAAATGAGCATATTGAGAAAGTTCTAGAAATAGTTGATTTGTTTCATGTAACTGATGTGAGTGAAGATCACCTCATGTTACGTATATTCTCTACTACACTTGTTGGACCTGCTAATAGATGGCTAACAAATGACCTGCTGGATCTATTACTACTTGGGAAGTTCTTAAGTCTAATTTCTTGATCAAATACAGTCCACCTTCACGAACTACAAGGAGAATGGAGGAAATCAATAACTTCAAACAAGAGTCTGATGAAACTCTTTACAAGGCTTGGAAAAGATTCAAAGATTTTTTTATTAAGATGTCCTCAACATTATTTGACTAGTATGCACGAGGTGGTTTTGTTCTATTAAGGTTTAGATGTTGCAACACGACAAATGCTTGATTCTAAAGGAGCTATCTCTAAGATGAGTGCTGCAGTTGCTAAGAAGGCCATTCAAGAAATGGCAGACCACTCTAAAATGTGGCATGATGGAGCATTAACAAGGAGAAAAGCAAGTAATAATTCTGACAGTTTAGCTATTATTCATGCTCAATTGGATAATCTTGGCAGGGAGATCAAGAAAATGAATGAAAGAGTGTATGCTGCTCAAATTGGATGTGAATTGTGTAATGGACCTCATCTTTCTAAGGATTTTCCATTAAAAAGGAAGGAAAGACACTTAAAGAAGCATATTATAATCAATTTGGTGTGCCCTTTCCTTCATCAGGGAGATATAGAGTAGTTGCACCAAGTTTCTATCAAAGAGAGAATCGAAATTCATCATATCAAGAAAGGAGGAAAACTTTGGAAGAAGCATTGACCAATTTATGGCCGAATCAGCAAAAAGACATGAAGAACACTCTAATTTGATCAAGGAGATTCGTGCTTCAACAGATGCTTCAATTAGGAATCAAGGAGATTCGATCAAGGCTTTGGAAATTCAAATTGTACAAATGGGTAAAGTACTTCAAGAAAGGGGCTTTGGAGGTCTACCTAGCTCAAATGAAAAAACCCACGTGATCAAGTTAAATCGATCACAACTTCTGAGGAGCCAATTTCAAAATCTTGATTTATTTATGATACTAATGATTTGATACGCTTACACAGCGCGTTCGGGGTCAAAGGAACTTCCTTTTATTCGAGCAAGTTTTTCAACACCCTAGGCAGTGAACCTAATCGTTGTAGTGTAGTATTAGGGTAAGCCACGGGCATTGATATCGTTCTCTAGGGGAATAGGAATGCTAGTGAGAAGTTACTACGCTAAGGTTGGGGTCGAGGAAAATTATTTTTTTTATCTTTTTTTATTTTTTTTAGGAAATTTAAAGGTACGAATCTCAGGGTTTGGATTTGGGGGTAGGTATTTCTACCGATTACTCTACTTATCTAATTATCTAATTAACTAAGCTAGGGGCAGTGTATGTCTATTGTTGTGTGCTCGTATGATGATTAAAAATGTATTTACTTAGGTTTTATTACTCCCTAGTTATCTCTTATTGATGGTTGAATTGTCACGTCCTTATTCTAAACGCGTTGTGTTTCTAAGGTCGTAGGGTATGCGTTTATCCCTAACTCTTTGAAGCTACCAGAGGTTAATGACTATGAAATCTCTAGGATTCATAAACTTAACACTAAGGTATTCTTTGGATGTTTAGCCTAAAATTCCACTAGTAACTATATGCTAAGGTTCAACAAAGATTAATCAAGCATTAGTAGCACAACGAATGACCTATCGCAATACTAGGTCAATCACAATTAAGATAAGAGACAACCAATCATTATTCAATAACTAGGTTTCATATTACCTAAGCAAACACACAAATAAATTAGCCGGACATGGAGAACATGCAAGCATACACACAATCAATTGAAGACATACTTGAATTAATGAAGTAAAACACTTATCTTGATGTAAGATAGGGTATGGAACCCTAAAATACTGTACAAGACAGTCTTGGTTTGGTTAAGGTTTTTACTCCACAAAACTACACACCGAAAACTGAAAAATTCGGATTCTATATATAGTGTTACAAACTGCGACGACGTTACTCTTTAATTGTGACGGCGTCGGGTCGCTGTCATTAGGGTTTCGTCTTAGCCACGTTAGCATTGTGACGGCGTCACCTTATGCATGTGAAGCCGTCTCCTTCAGTCTCTGACGCCGTCTGGATCAAATCTAGGCCGTTTGAGCTGCGACGCCCTACTCTTTTAAAACCTGATGCCGTCACTTGTAAATAAGCAATTTGGCTACTGAGTCATCACAAAAATTGTTCCGACGGCGTCACAAATAGAACCTGATGCCGTCCCCTTCAGTTCCAGCAGCTTGAGTGTCTCGATTCTTGACTTTGGCCATTTTCTTCGTATATTCGCGCCTTTTCGTCCGAATAAGTGTCATTCCAGCAATTTGCCTTCAAGAGACCTAAAATGTGAAAAGGAACGAAATTAAGTAGTAACGGATACAAAAGTGATCAATTAAGGGCTTAAATGACCCCTCAAAAAGGTACCTTTTAAATCCTTATCAAATATCCCTACACTTGGTATTTGCTTGTCCTCAAGAAAATGTGCTTTTAGCCAATTGATTTATAAATTAGGGGTCATGAAGCATTAGTTTAGAATGATCCAAAACACATATAAGCCTCGCAAAAGTCATAACAAGCACGAAAATTACATACTAGCACCTCACATGGGGTGTTTGGATACTCACATCTCTCGGGTGTATATGAAATATAACAAGTTGGGAAGATAAACACTCATTAACCGGTCCTAGTACATAGATTACCATAGGCTTGAGACTAGATCAAACCTCCATCGCTTTGGCATAAGCACCTAGGAAAGACTATCCAAGAGGTCTTTTAAAGGGTTGTAATGTTAGGCTTACGGTAGGGAAACAAAGGGTTTGGTGGGATAGGCGATTTAGTGGTGGTAAGTCAAAAATCTTTATGTTACAAGCATTAGAAGAATGGCGTTGCTAAGCCAAGACTCGACACTCTAAACTCTAGATAACTAAAACAAACGAACATAAATTTAAAGATAGATGTAGGATGGTAGACCGCATGTTTTTTTCATTTTTTTCCATACACTTTTACTGTACCATCCTCTATGATAACTTCAAAATAATAGGGATTTATAGGCACATCCATACACTTGAGTTTTTATTACTCTAACACTAATTTGACCCGAATTGAAAAGATCAAAACACTTGGAGTACATTATTATGCAAATAAAGGGAATTTGAATTTAACGTTCCCTTCCCGTCATTTCATAAAATTTAACTTTTCTCATGAGTCCCAATCGTCCCAAAACTGTGTACAAAGGATATGACTCGACTTAGCAACTTATGCAAGCAACTAGATAATTGAGCTGAGGGTTTAGTATCATAACAATAATTCACTAAAAGTGAGTGCATACAAGGGAGGCTAAGGCGATTTGGGTGAACATTTGGGGGTGGATTGTAAACAATGCTCTTCATTGATATTTCGGAAAACCGAAACATCACGAGAACCGCGAAAAGGATAGGCTCTGAGGGGTTAACTAGGGGTATCGGTTACTAAAGATGAGTACAACGCAAGGGTGTGGGGGAATTACTCAACCGATGTGGAAGAAGTAATTATATTACGGGTATCAAACAAGGGTTATCCTAATGCCTCTTATCATTTAGTTATTCCTAACTACACAAGTGTAGTCTTACTAGCGATCTCGGAATGCATCACAAAACAAGTTCTAGAATCTATTATACTACCGGTTCACACTCGAAGCATTAAAGATGAATGCTTTAATTCCTACAAATCTAAGGGCGATCCTCACATTTTGGGTGGAATTTAAATGGTAAAGGGTTTTTGTGCTAGTCATATAATTTCCTATCCATGAGACGCTTTATTAAGACTAATGGCCCACTCCTATATGTCATGAAAAATTTTAAATTTGGTGCCAAAATTACCCTAACCGATATTTCTCATGGTTTATTACACAAATGAAATTGGACAAAGCAAATATTCAAGGATAAGCATAGTTTCAAAGTTCCCGTTTTATTTTCCCTCCTTACACTTAAACTGAACATTGTCCCCAATGTTCCCTGAAAGTATCAAAGTTATGATAATGGAAGGTAATTAAAAATGAAAGAAACTAATACTCCCCTGATTAGCTTGGTAGGATCCGTGTGAAGTGGTGGTTACATCTTTCTTCAAGAAGAATGTTTACGTGAAAAGCTCCTTCTCATCTTATGTATCTTATTCTTAATAAATTAAACCTGCACACTTGAAGAAAACAAACGAAACCTTCGTGTAAAATCGGCGGTAACAATATATATATATATATATATATATATATATATATATATATATATATATATATATATATATATATATATATATATATATATATATATATATTATATATATATATATATATATATATATGACTCTACTAAGCTAGGATATAATGCTTGTGGAATGGATGTTTACAGATTTTCTGGAAAAATAAGACCTGGAAAATTCCAAAAATTTATAAGTAGCTCGGAAAACGAGAAAAAGTAATAAGCTGTTTCTGCTTCTCCTGACGCCGTAAGGTTATCCTGACAGAAACTGGTCTGCGATTTTCTGGAAAAAATTCTGGAACATTTTTATCTTTAAAATCTGGAAAAATTTCCTGCAAAACATCCATTATGACTCGATACAAGCATTTGACTTGAACAAACACACATGTATATCTTTTAATTAATTGTAATTCTCATGTTCACGTTTCTTTTGAAAACGTGTGTAATCCTCCCTACACTTATCCCTTATGTAAAATACCTTTATATGTAATTAAGACGAGGTTAAAGACAAAATAAAGCATTTTTACAAATTTCAACATGAGAATGAACAATCAATAAAAGATACACAACACAAACAAGCAAACTATTAAGCATGGGTTGCCTCTCACGAAGCGCTTTTCTTTATTTATGAGTCTTGTAGCTAGACTCGAAGTCGTGCCCCTACGTGACTTCATTACCGTCACCTTCTACCTCATGACGGTCTCTATTGGGGGATTCCATGTTGTAGAAGTGCCCTATGATGCACCTTTCTAAGAGGTCGTCCTCTCCCCACTCGGTTCTATATTCCGGTCCTAAGTTCAAGCAATCCTTATAGAAACCAAAAATCTTGGCCATAACATAATCTACTCCCTTCTCCTTATCCTCCTCATTCCTATAGTAGACCGATAGTTTAAGTTCCTTTTCATCATTGAAGAGTGATGAAAACTTCTCAATCTTAAACGACATTTGGTAAGCTACATCATCGGTCTCATCTTTGAATCTCACTATTTCTAACGATGGATCATAAGTCATCCCGGTGTTTTCTACGAAAGGCTTTCCTAGAATAACGTGGGACAAGCTAGGATCTATGGCAGTGCTAATATCATCCACTATTATGAAATCCGTAGGAAACTTATTGAAATAGTCATTGTCTACTTCATCTACTTCCTCGGTTGTTTCATTCCTAGGTGTTTCACTAACCTCAAGTATCGTTTCATGGTTCGCTTCGTCATTTGTTCTATTAGGTTTCACTAAGGTGATGGTATTGACGAATTGAACGTGCTTAGCTAACTTACTTGGGTCCTTAATCTCTACACCGGAAGTTTCGGGAGTTGAGATAGCATTAACCTTCCTATCACTATTGGTCATGGCTTTCAAAAGGTTATCTATCTTCCTATCCATCTCAGCTTGTTGTTGGTTAAAACGGTCCGAGAGCTTAGCTATTTGAGCTTCTTGGGATGCGACTAGGTGTTGCAACATCCCCTATGTGTTTTGTTGGTTAGGGCCGTGAGATGGGGGCCATGAGAAATCATTGGATGTGAATTCTTTGGTTTGTCCCCAATAAAAGTCGGGCTTACCCTTCCATGCTTCTCGGGAGTCATTGAAACTCCTAGGTCCGGGTGTTGTAGGGAATCTTCCTTCCGTTCCATTAGTACGCGAGGATGCGTAGTCAACGGAAGCTTGTTCGCATAATCTTGTGCAAGTGCACGTGTTATGAGGACTACTATACGACTCACACGAGGAAGAAACTTTGTACACTTGGCGTGAAGACTTAGGATTGTCGTAGGAGCTCATTAGGAATTTGACTTGATCTTCAAGATCGAGTATCCTACGGTCAGAAGATTGTGAGTCAATGGGAGGCAAGGAGATTGCCTTCACGGTTTTGGGCAACTCACGGGGATCATTCCAACTTTCGTTGTCATAGAGAGCAAGGTCCTCTATTATACCCCATGATTCTTCCGCGGTGAGATCACTAAGTTTTCCACCAGCCGCTTGGTCAATGGACCGCTTAGTGGGGAAGTTGACATGATCGTAGAAGAGTTGGAATTGAATCTAAAGATCAATGCCGTGATGAGGGACTCTATGGAGTAAGTCCTTGAATCGAGTCCATGCTTCGTATAGAGATTCACCTTGACGTTGTTGGAACATCAAGATTTCATTCCTAAGCTTAGTAGTTCTCCCCGGTGGGAAAAATTGAGCAAGGAAACGAGAGGTGAGATCATCCCAACTTGAGATGGAGCTGGCGGGAAGTCGTTCAAGCCAATTACTAGCTTGGTCCCGTAGAGAGAATTGGAAGAGACGCAAATGCGTGGTCTCCCGAGTAGTAGCATCGAGGTCGATGGAATCGAAAATTTTAAGGAAGTCCTTAAGATGCTAATTTGGATCTTCGGAATGAAGTCCATGGAATGCACATCCGTTTTGCACCAACCGGATGGTGTCGGATCGTAGGGCCATAGTTTGGGCTTGGTCGGGAAGCTCAATGGTGTTCCTATAGCCTAGGTGGATTGGTCTCGAGTATTCACCAAGAGTACGGCCTCTTGGTGGGTCATTTGGTGGTGGGTTGATGAGTGGTGGTTGGTTATCACCTTCCATGATGAAAAGTGATAGGATTACTAACAAAGGTCACGAAGAAGGGGGATAGACTACGAGGAAGCTAGAAATGGGGAAAAAAACCTTACTTGATAGGAATCAAGCAAGGAAACCTAAACGAGGTGGACTCCTAACTAGATATTCTATTCACCGGCAGCGGCGCCAAAAACTTGATACGCTTAAACAGCGCGTTCGGGGTCAAAGGAACTTCCTTTTCGTCGAGCAAGTTTTTCAACACCCAAGGCAGTGAACCTAATCGTTGTAGTGTAGTATTAGGGTAAGCCACGGGTATTGATATCGTTCTCTAGGGGAATAGGAATGCTAGTGAGAAGTTACTACGCAAAGGTTGGGGTTGAGGAAGATTATTTTTTTATCTTTTTTTATATTTTTTTAGGAAATGGAAAGGTATGAATCTCGGGGTTTGGATTTGGGGGTTTGTATTTCTACCGATTACTCTACTTATCTAATTATCTAATTAACTAAGCTAGGGTTAGTCTATGTCTATTGTTTTGTGCTCGTATGATGATTAAAAATGTATTTACTTAGGTTTTATTACTCCCTAGTTATCTCCTATTGATGGTTTAATTGTCACATCCTTATTCTTAACGCGTTGTGTTTCTAAGGTCGTAGGGTATGCGTTTATCCCTAACTCTTTGAAGCTACCAAAGGTTAATGACTACGAAATCTCTAGGATTCATAAACTTAACACTAAGGTATTCTTTGGATGTTTAGCCTACAATTCCACTAGTAACTATATGCTAAGGTTCAACAAAGATTAATCAAGCATTAATAGCACAACGAATGACCTATCGCAATACTAGGTCAATCACAATTAAGATAAGAGACAACCAATCAATATTCAATAACTAGGTTTCATATTACCTAAGCAAATACACAAATAAATTAGCCGGACATGGAGAACATGCAAGCATACACACAATCAATTGAAGACATAATTGAATTAATGAAGTAAAACACTTATCTTGATGTAAGATATGGTATGAAACCCTAAAATACTGTACAAGACAGCCTTGGTTTGGTTTAGGTTTTTACTCCACAAAACTACACACCGAAAACTGAAAAATTCGGATTCTATATATAGTGTTACAAACTGCGACGGCGTCACTCTTTAATTGTGACGCCGTCGGGTCGCCGTCATTAGGGTTTCGTCTTGGCCACGTTAGCTTTGTGAAGGGCGTCACCTTATGCCTGTGACTCCGTCTCCTTCAGTCTCTGACGCCGTCTGGATCAAATCTAGGCCGTCTGAGCTGCGACGCCCTACTCTTTTAAAACCTGATGTCGTCACTTGTAAATAAGCAATTTGGCTACTGATTCGTCACAAAACTTGTTCCGACGGCGTCACAAATAGAACCTGATGCCGTCCCCTTTAGTTCCAGCAGCCTTAGTGTCTCGATTCTTGACTTTGGCCATTTTCTTCGTATATTCGCGCCTTTTCGTCCGAATAAGTGTCATTCCAGCAATTTGCCTTCAAGAGACCTAAAAAGTGAAAAGGAACGAAATTAAGTAGTAACGGATCCAAAAGTGATCAATTAAGGGCTTAAATGACCCCTCAAAAATGTACCTTTTGTTAATACAAATAAGCCATAAAAACGTTTATTTATATTTTACGATCTTCTAATGTTTTGTCGATAACAAACGTAAAATCATTTTAACGAAACAAATAAAATACGTAAATAGTTTGATTCAATAGTTTTCTAACACACTAACATTTTCACATAAAACACTAAAACAAGTATAAGTGATTTTATGATTAAGATACATATGTACAACTAGTGTTTACATATTGGGCTAAGATATGCTTAACCAAGTTTATACTAAAATAGGTAAAAACAAGTATATACTAAATGGGTAAAAACTAGAAAATTTTATTGACCCATAACCCATGGTTTTGTCCAAACCACTTAGCCAAGTTCAATGTATTCTAGAGATACATTGTATCTAGAATGAAACCCATGAATCAACCTATAACCCATGACCCATGACCCATAACCAAAAATACCCATGGGCAAAGAGGAGCATCCCACGGATCCCTAGCCATACGCTAGCCGGATCCCTTGTGGGAGGGATCCGGGGAACAGTAGAAAATTTCCTCTATAAATAAAGAGCAATTTCTTCCTTTCTACTTACCACTTTCACATATACTTTCTCCAAGTATTATATCTCTCTAACCTCAGATCCAAGAGATCTATGTAGTTTGTCTTTTGTTTTTGTGTAATTCTCTAGGTTCCTCTTAAAGGCGAGATCACCACTTCTTGAAGTCGAGCAAGCTCAAGTCCATGAGTTGCCATGCTTCGTCATCATCAAGACAACTGAGGTTCTCTTGTTGATAGTTCTTTCTTCCTCCATAGATGTTGTGCTGAAGGCATTAGTGAAGGATGCCGAAAGTGTCAAGATGAAAGCATTAGTGAAAAGTGCTTATCGTCCGTGTCCAAAGCATTAGTGAAGAATGCTAAAGGTGTCAAGACGAAGGCATTAGTGAAGGGTGCCAAGTGTTGTGTCAAAGGCATTAGTGAAGGATGTCTAAGAATCAAATCAAGTGGCATTAGGGAAGAATGCCTAGTTCGTATAATCGATGAGGTGCATCGTTATACATATAAGTATTTGTTTATTTCCAAGGATGGTGATATCCTTGATAGTGTTGTAACAAGGAGTGGATCTCCTTGAGATTAGGTGTTGTGTCGTGAAGGGTAGTAGTTCCTCCATAGTAATGGAACTAGGTGCTTAGCCTAGTACCTAATAAAGGGTAGGCGACGTTGTTATAGGATTAGTTCTCCTTGGTGTGAAATAACTCGGTGATTAACCTAGCACCTTATAAAGGGTAGGCGATGTTGTGTTAGGTGTGGTTCGCCTTGGTGTGAAAGAACTCGGTATTTAACTTTGTACTGGAAAAAGGTGTAAGCGACGTTGTGAAGGCTTCTCCGCCATAAGGAGATTGGTGTAGTGTTTACGAACTCTCGAGTAGGTGACTCGGGGAGTGGAGTAGGGCAAGGAAGGTTTCCTTGTAGCCGAACCACTATAAATACTTGTGTTGTGGTGATGTGCTTCTTACTCTTTATCTTTCATTACACGTTTATATATCTATCTATCTAACAACGTCCAACATAAACAACCAAATAGATTGACATAAGTCGATCTAAATATTTAAAAGGAAGTTTTAAATGGCAAAACTATTCAACCCCCCTTCTAGTTTTCCACACCTTTTAAATCCTTATCATGATTCTTTTAGTCTTTTTCCTAAAGTTTTGCACGATAAGCAGGTAACTAAAGTCGCAATTTGTTCATCTATCCCTTTTCCTGGACGAATAAAAGAAGATTTTAATGATGATTAGAAAACTTTGGATGATTTGAAGAAATTGCAGGTTAATGTTTCAATTATGGAGACTCTAAGTGATGCACCACAATCTGATCTTACTTTAAAGAAACTACTAATGGAGAAGTCAAGGATTGAGGAGGAGATAAGAGCAACAAGCCTTAGCTGACTTAGGAGTAAGTGTTAGTGTGATGCCTTATTCTACTTTCATTAACTAAGGATTAGGTGAATTAGCTCCTACACGTTTAATTATTGAATTGGTTAATAAAACTGTTAAACGTCCTAAGAGAATAGTTGAGAATGTGTTGGTAAAAAATGATAAATTCGATTTTCCCGTAGACTTTATTATTATAGAAATGCCCGAGGATACATAAATTCTAATAATCATAGGAAGACCATTCTTTTATATGGCTCATGCTAAAATAGATGTATTTAAAAAGAAAAATTCTTTAAGAGTTGGTAATAAAAAAACAATCTTTAAGCATGATAATTCAACTAGCAAAACTACCAAATCCGTTTGTGTAATATGATTGCTTGAACGAATGGAGCTTGATTTAGAAAATAGGCTAATGGGTGAAGCATTAATTTTAAATAGATCACAAGACCCTGAACATGATGATTTCTTAGAATTGAATGATCTAAATGAACCATTAGTTTTAATGACCATGAAATGGAAGACTTATATCCCGAGATTGAGGAAGGAGAAATTTTAGATGGACATAAGGTAAATGTGATTAATACTAGGAATGGTTATACGAATAAGGAGATTGAAGGATATCCTAGTTTTTGCAATTATGATAGGAAGATCCATATTGATGTGCTTATAATTTACAATTTTCATACATGATAGGATACAAACATGTGAATGCTAACTTTTTCCCTATTCTTCCAATTAATTTAATGTCTGAAAGTTTTTATAATTAAAAAATGAAAGAGAAAATTGAGTATAAAGGGAAAAATATGGTAGGAGCTTTTATAAATGTGCTTATTTTTGTTGAAAATTTTTCAATTGTTACTGATCTTGCTGTTGTAGAGAATATGGATGCTTACTGTGATAAAGACATGGTTGATGTTACAATTGGAAAACTGTTTTGTAGGGTTGCTTGTGTAGAAGCAAAGAGGTTCGAGGGAATGATTACCCTGCATAATGGTATTGATAGTGTCACTTACTAAATGGTCATTTACACTCAAGGTTTAAACATCTCTCAAATGAGAAGTGTAACAAGATGTGGCCATTGCTCATGGTAAACACTCGTGACATATTGGAAGGAACTAGGCACCCATATTAAAAGTAAAAGGGTTTCTTCAAAGGAATCTTAAATTTGGGAACCGAATACATAAGGGATGAGAAGATTATTGAAAGGCTCACATGTGAACATGTGAGCATACACGAGATGGATTAGGAGCTGAAGAAATTTTAACTTAAAGACTTTGCAATAAACAAAAGTGCTTGCTAGGAGACAACCCGAAATGTTGTTTTTAATTGTTTTATGTCGAGTCTGTCAACCTAGTTCCTCAATACGGCATATCCAATCTAATGGATATGGCGTATTGAAGCTTCTAGAATATTGTAATACTTAATTTAATTTTTATTGAGTGTGAAACTTTATTATCAGATGCCTCAATATGGCGTATTCGGGAAACTGGATACGGTATATTGGACATCTAATACGTATTGAGAGTGTGTCATAACATGTACCAATACGGCGTATTGAAATCTACTGATACGCCGTATCGAGTCTCTGACCTATTTATCTATTGTGTCATTATTTATCTAACCGATGATTATCTCGACCCATGTGTTGTTGTGGTTTTCTTATATTTGAACATGGAAGAACGAAAAGTAGTGGTAAGGAAATTTCTGGATTTTTTTGTGTGGGGCTGTTCATGCTAGAATTTGGACACCTTTCAACACTCGAAAAGAAAATGTTGCTCGCATTCTTACCATGGAGGATCATACCGAGCAAATACAGGGGAGTTTTTATGTTCTAATTCTACATATTTCATGAATATGCAGTTATATTTGTACAACGTGGGCGTTGTACATTTCAAGTTGGGGGGGGGGGAGAATTAGAACATTACTTGTAATTTGAAGTTTTAGCATGTTTTTTGTAAATCATTAGATGCATATCCCGCACACATAACCCTTTATTTCTATTTTGTAAGGATTTGAATCATACCATTTCCCCCATTATACCTAAAATTCCACAAAAATATGAGTGTACCGGTGATTTGTAGTAAACTTTAGAACTTGGATTAGTATACTATTCGAGACCACAATAATGAGCATTATTGAATAATCGGAGTAACTTATCTAGATTGGTAAATTCTTAGGATACACCCAAAATGCCCTATGTCGTTTACATTTGTATTGTGATATTAACTAACTACACTGGTTAGTTAACCCCCATATAAAACCCTTTGTTACTCTCACTTTTAGAGTATCATACCCCTAGATAAACCTGCTGAGCCATTCCTTTCGTTTCTTACACCTAATGAAAATATGTTTCGTCACCCTTACACCTCAGCCTATCATGTAGATTAAGTCCTTGGTTGATTTCTAGTTACTTATGTGTAAAATGTATATTTCTTGTGTTCGTGTGCATTTTTCTTATCTTTTGTTAGGTCAAAAATTGCACATTGCAATGGGAATGTGAAAGCTAGTTATTTTATTTTCGTGTGTTTACTACTTTTACTATTATTTTTATTTCTGGATCCGAGCATTAAAGATTATTTTCCGGATTTAATATGATCATGCGATGGTGAAATTTTACATCTTTATTAGTTTATGAACTTGAAAAAAAAATCAAAAAATACAAAAAAATGTCAAAGATAAGAAAAGGAGGGGATTATGTGATGATCGGTTCATCTAAACTTAAATGCTTTTATTTATTTTGATCTAATCGATTATTATTTGGTACGTGTTATAAACCAATGATGTAAAGTATTGTTGTGTATTAGTTAAAGTTGGTCATAATTAACCAACTATGTATTAGTGGTAGATATCGCCACTATTTGTTGTATTTTTATGGAATGACTAAGGGTTGGTTGTTATGAGTGCTAACTAGGGATTGTTTTTCATGGAATTTCAATGATGAGTGATCAAGACATCTTTGAGTCTAGTTTGTGTCTACCAAATAAAGCGTGCGTTTTTTCGTGTTAAAGCGTGAGTTAGTATATGATTTGTGTCTTTTTCAAGTGTTTGGTTTGATAAGTAACTAGTGCATTGGTTGTATGGACTTAGTTGATCTATTTTGTTATTTTTATCTTACCCCAATTATAAATATTTCCCATGTCTTATTCCTACCCTATATTGTTCTTCATCTTGACCTTTAGATTACTCGAATGAGGGAATTGAGTAATTACATATGTCTCATTCATGGATTTGAATGTGTATGTGTGGTTTTGTCGTCTTCGTTGGTGTAATATTATTGAAAGAGATTATTTAATCCTATACTTTACCTTATTCGAGTTAAGGAATTGAGCAATTACAAGTGTCCCGGTCATGCATGTGGGCGTGCTGTAGGATCGATAATATTCTTGTGTTGATGATTCGGGTGGTCTTGGATGATCAAAATACATGTTTGCCATTAGAGAGAGAAGTAGAGAGTTGGGTGTTTTCTTGCTAGAGACTTGGTATACAAAAGTATGGAATGTTAGATTGAAAAATACCACCCCTTCCATGGATGGAAGGGGTATTTATAGTTACAGACTTAACGACCTCCTATCGGCCTGTAGATCAGGTATACAGTGGGTAAAGACCAGTCCTTCCTCCACGGTGTTACACTAAACTATTCTACGCTACAAACTACCTAATGAACTACTAAATAACGTAACAAACGACACGTCTACAAGCTAACATATGCTAGACTGATAATTGGGGTGACCGACACTTTAACATGGAATTTCCAATTCCTACAATCTCCCCCTAAGGGAGGTCACCCCATGAAATACATTTTGAATCCTAGCATTCTATTCTTGAATTTGTTCTTGATCTCGTAGACTTTAATTCTTCAATTCTGCATTCTTTGTGCTTAAGCAGTGACTCTTCATAGTCCGCATATTTTGTACTTTTAGTGGAGGCCTTTAACTGATCCACATCTTGATGATCTTTGAGCTTTCTTTGAGATCATCAGCCACAGCAAATCTCTCTGGATCATCCATAGTTGTGTTGCCTTCATGTGATGTTGTGACTTTCGGACCGACATGCTCACACTTTTGAATCATGACATCTTTCCATCAGAGTAGCGGAAGTTTTACTGGTTCATGATATTTGCAGCAGCGTAGCAGAAGCATAGTACAGAAATATCAGAACCAGGTTACGTAGATATGCACCAGTCATGATTTCTTCAATTAAGTGTAGATGCTGTGAGCATGCGGCTTTGGAATGACTCCTCAATTCTGATCAGCTGCAACCGTCCAAGTGTACCTGCAAACAACAGTTAGCAATAAAACACACGAAAGTGTCTTTGATCACTTTCGCTAAATTGAGGTACACGGCCCACGGTTCCCCGTTGATCAGTACAAGTACTGCCTGTGATAAGGTATAATTCCGAAGAATCTCCTTGACAGGGTTTCGCAGCTGTTCTAGCCGTTCTCAAACCAGAACGTCTCAAAGAAGACAACACGGAGTGAGTGAACCAGCGAATTGAGATTCACTGATTGATGAAAAATGATTTGAAAACAATCGCGTATTGCTTGAAGAAAGAGTTTTGCAATACGACGAAGGTTTTATGAGAAAGATGAATTTTCAATCAAAATACTTTTTGTATTTGAAAAGAGTACACATTCAATGTGCTAGAGAAACAAGTTTGCACATCGAACGGTTTTTCCAAAAGTATTTTTTTTTTCAATCAGAGATACTTTTTGAGTTTGAAATATGAGTACACATTCGACTTGCTAGAGAAAAGAAGGTTTGCACATCGAACGGTTTTTCCAAAAGTATTCGTCAATTCCAATCCTGGACCAAGGTTGATTCAAGAATGAATCGCCCCATCGTTTCTATCCAGTTGTCACAAGCTTGATCTTACGAGAAGATCTCACATGTCACCCACCAAGAGCTTGTTTGATGTTGGCTCTAGAAGGATTTCCATCTTCATTGTGAATATTTTTACATATCACTCGGATGTTCTGGCAATACCACAAGGATAATGCGTAGGACTCTTAAAATATATTCTTACTTTCCACATTGTGTGAAACAGCAAGTCTTCAAGAATAGTGTCCTAATGAGATATTGTGGATGATCTCTTGGCTCTAGACTCAATTGTGCACATTTGGTTCCTATGCCGGAGACTAGGGAGAGGGTCTCCTTCTTCAATATCAACAATCTCTAAGAAAAAGTCGATAGATTATGTAGGTTCCCCGTGAGAATGAAACAAGCCCTTTTAAGAGGAACTTGAGTAGTTTGGGAAGTTTAGTGCAGTGCGTCACTGGGTCCATGACGTCTTGTATTCAATACCAGTGTTACCTTAGTAACCACCAGTAGCATATGTATTGAACCCGGTTACTGCCCTAAGGTTGAATTATTGAAGGGCTAATTCTTTTCACCCTTTTCTCATTTCATTTCTTTTTCATTCTTCAACCCCTTCAGTGCTTACCGAGACTTCATAACTAGAACCTTGTTGGGTTTATTCCAGTACTAGTTCTGTCTCAGTCCGCACTCTTCCCATATTCTCATTTTTCTCCTTTTTTTCATCATACCTACGGACTCTACACTAACTAGTGGATTGTCCCTGGGTAGATCCCTCCGGTTCTGGCTGGATCGTGGGAACGAATACCTAACCTAACCATCCTTATAACTCCATGCATAAAGTAAAATGGTCGGTCTTTTGGTACAATTCATTCTTCCTTGAAACCAATTGAAAAATCATTTGGAAAAACAATCAAGGTACTTGTGATACGAGATCAAAGCATTTTGTACCTTAATAGTTTTGATCATTTAGAAAACCTCTCCCTCAACATGTGCATATGATTTAGAAATTGTTTAGCACATGGAGGCAAGAGGACTTTGAAATATTTTCTTTGATCATAATTTTCATACGAAAAAGCCATTTGATTTTCTTGGTAAAATTCTCCCCCTCAATATGTGCATAGGATATTTGAAATCATTTTATCACATAGAGACAAGAGTTCTTTTGAAGCACAACCACAAACATAAAAGCCATTTAAGAAACCATTCGGAAAATCAATCAAGGTACATTATGTTGAAACATAGAATCTTTTGTACCTTGAAAGTTTGTTTTCATTTGAAATGCACATTTAAATCAAAATGATCATCATTAATCAAGTTTCATTATTAAATCACAAATTCTCCCCCGATCAAAAATATCAAACCCTTTGAGATTTTGGATCCCAAGTGATTTAATAAGGTTTATAAAGCATGGGAGAATATGTGGCCAGGTTTAAATACTCATCTTGTTTTTGGATAAATCCTCCTCCTCAACATGTGCATTATGTATTTCAAATCGTTTGGCACATGGAGGCAGGAGTGCCTTTGAAGGACTAAAACCAATTCCACTCAAACAGATTTGAGATTTAAATCACGATCTCTCCCCCGATCAAAAATATCAAACCATTTGAGATTTGTGATCCCATCTGATTTAAATCATTTAGAAAAATTTGGGGAGAGACGTGGCAAGATTTAATTTTAAAAAATGACAGATAAGGACCATTTTAAAACATTAAAGATTGTTAGTGTCAGGTATGATTGTTTTAAGAGATCTTTAAGTAAAATAAAACAATTTCACAATCAAACAAGAACAGAAAAAAATTCATTTTGAAAGATTTTGATTCTAAAGAAAAATCATACCATGACATAACATTATATCTTTAGATCACCACATATTTTGTACAAACGGACCTTTTGTGAAGAAATATCGTTTGAAAATATTTTATTTTAAATCACTCTCCCCCTCAATCGATGACCGTAGTCGTTGATTGAGTGACTTAAGTTTTGATAAAATGAAGTCCGGTGATTTTCAAAATTTAGTCCAGTTTATTTTCAAAACAAATTTTTTCATTTTCAAAACAATTTTAATCAAAGTTTTAGAAAATGGTGTCCTGCACAAAGATACGTTAGGTGGTATGGAATTTGCTTCTGTTGTTGCTGTGGGGCTTGGAAGAAAAACCGTCTGCAGATGCAGTGAGACTTCTTCTTACGTTGCATTTTAATGCCAACTGAGGTCAAATTAAGCTCTGTTTCTTCATTTGCTGATGAAGAAAACCATCTGCTGATGCAGTGAGACCTCTTACGTTGCATCATGCCAACTCTCCATAGAAGTCAAATTAAGCTTCGTTTCTTCATTTGTCAACCCAAGATATAGTTACCCTTTCCTTTCGGCATCCAATCATCATCAATAGTGGGATCCGGATCGGGAACATTCTTATATACCAATATACCTGCATACGTTAGTGAACACACATACAGATATATGGTGGTCGACATCACCCAAACAACAATCGACTAATAAAAGTCAATTCAACATGTCAGTCAGATCATATAAAGCATGGGAATTCTGTGTTCATCAAACTTTAATCATCTAAACCTAACAATCATATCCTAGAAACCTAGTCCTTCAACATAGGCAATTATATTTTTTCAGATAAAGACGTAGGATAATTAAGAAAGTCCGTTAGATGATATAAATTTGAAAAATATTCTTCCCCTCAATCAATGACTCTTTTTCTTGAAAAGTTTTAAAAGTGCTGAAGTCATCGATTGAGTTTTTGCAAATTAATACGAAAACTCTGATTCTGATTGATTTTTCAAGCAACTCATTTTCCACCATATTTGAAAACACCAAATATTTTCCTGAAGAATTTTAGACGGAAAAACATTTGTGTAGGAACAGCAGTCCTTCGACATACTTTCCTCATATTGTTTTTAGGATAAGTGCACGAAATATTTGAAAATTGGTTTTAGTGCAGCACTTTCCTTCCTTGAAGAGCGGGTTGCTATCAGAAATAATAGCAAACCATGGTTTTAAGCACGGGTTACAGTCTGAAGTAACTGCAAGCCATATTTAGAGACATGTTTAGAAAAAGAATATTTACACCTCCTGCTCGAACTTCATCTATGGTCCCGTGCCATTATTGAATGACATTTCTAAGGCCGTAGATGTTATCGATACCAGAAGACATGTCATGAGAAAACAATATTTTTGGTATTTTTTAAATTTTCTGATTTTTATGGGTTTTTGAAGGTTTTAAAATTTTCTATTTTCTTTTGCTGTTTTTATATTTTTGTATTTTGTTTTTCAGATAAATATATACAAAGATAGAGTAGATGATATAGTATAAGAGGATGATGATACGAGTACCGAGATAAGGATATCGAGCAGCCCCGTTGTAGAAGATAGAAATCATCATCTCTTAAACATTCACCACCAAAGATTCCGAGGCTCTTGCATTGAAGAGAGAAATTGAACCATCTGAAAGTGAGACTTTGGCAGCTTCCCCCAAACCGAAAATCCTATAGCTGAGCAGATTCAAAGCTTTCTTTCAAGCTTCTCTTAGCCAGGTGCACAAAGAAGCACACCATTATCATCGAACATGCTGCTCCTTTTAAGAATAAACACCGTGATTCATCGTTCGGGGTTATATCATCCAATAGAAGAACAACAACGTATCATCCCACACATAAATAATTCTTCTCAAATTTCATTCCACTGAAGTCTGAAGCAATCCATTCCAAAAGGTGTCAAGAGAACACTTCCCCCAAGTAGATGAATTGATGCAGTCAGTCTCTTAGACTAGAGCTCACGAACCCGAATACACATACCCGAAGACAAAGTAACTTATACCATCGAAGTAGCAGATTAAGTCCAATAGCCAAAGAATAACCCCGATGTATACTTTTCTCTCCCCCTAAAGAAAGTGTATAAAGCTCAAGAACCCGAAGTACCCGAATGCCCAAAAAGAGAATAACCGATAACATTGAAGAAGCAGGTTGAATCACTGATTATCTCTGCGGGTGACAATCTCTGCGGATGTTAACACCGGAATAAGTGATTATATCTCTGAATCACTGATTAAGCCCTCAAGTAAAACAGCTGAGCATCCCCAATGTACACAATCTCTCTCCCCTGATGATTGTGATAACATCAAAATCATCACACACTTGTGTACCTCTTTCATCTTCATAAATTAACTCTTCCATCTCTTTCCCCACATAGTTGGAATAAGAACACTAAATGCCTTGATGAGTAAAACCTTGAGTTTCTCTGCGGTCATGACATTTGTTTTCCTGGGATAACTTAATCACTTAGAAGTATTAAGTCCATCAAGTTTACTCGCCATGAGTCAAACCTTGATTTTCTCTACGGTAATAACATTTGTCTTCCCGGGATATCTTCAATTACTTAGAAGTATTAAGTTGATCAAGTTTACTCACGTTTAGATACGTGTCTCCTTCCCCCTTGCTGGTTTTGACACTTCAGAATCAGCAACTCTTTGAAAGCCTAAATACTAGAAATCTTTTGAGAAGAACGCTTGAAGTCTTTGTGAAAATCAACATGCTGAATAATGTGAGCAAGTCTAATTGGGGATTAAATCTGACATTTCACCCTCCCCCAATTAGTGCTCTCCCCTAAACTGACAATGCCCGGAATATGAAGAAGTCTTTGGATAATCAAATGCAACTCGTCTTTAGTCTTCTAACATGCAGCAGAAAATGTAGAACAGACTATAGACTCGACCTTTTTCAAGATTGTGCAGTTGGGGAATAGATAGTTAACATCTTCAACTCCCACCAAAAAGCATCCCGATTAACTTACATCTTGCAAATCCCATTAACTAAAATCCCTCCCAATCAAACAAGAACAGAAAGATGTTCATCAAGGAAATCAGCAATCAAGCCGCAACGAACACACAAGATGGTAACACCAAACTACCAATCACATCAAACAAGAACAGAGAGATTGTTCGGAATCATCATGTTGATGTATACGTGAAGCATTAACCGGAAGCACTTTGTCGATAAACTCATCAATCCGAGTGAAGATGTCAACCAACGACTCTTAGAAGAAACTCCATGTAAAGATGACCCGATAAGAAGAAGCTCGGTTCTTACATGAGTTAGGAGCCGTATGACCATATATTCTCATAAGTCAATCAACCATGCAGAATTATCACACTTCTTCTCCCCCTCAAGAATTGCATACGAAGATGCCATTCTTGATTAAACAAGTGAATATCATCCAAATGTAGTCTATTCACACTTCTCCCCCACAAAATTAGCGCAGGATGTCGCCATCGTCATTATAGATGAGAAAGTGGAATCAGAAAACAATCAACAGTAGCCCGGTTCACTTGATGACTGAAGCGCATGGAAAAAGTATGAAGCATGTTGATGAGAATGGTCATAATAAGAAGATTTCTCTTCTTCAGAAGATAAAGCGCACTGACACGTACACCTTTCTTTTCTTTAGCGAACGAGGCATGAACTGTTGTGTTCATACGTCATTAATCTCTCTCTTTTCATCGTCTCTTGGCAAAACATGTAATTACCCCATTATCATTCAGTAGGCTATTTGTCAAGACAACTGATGGAGAAAACCCAATATGATGAATTTGACCCTGAAGTAAACTACCTCGAACTCGTGACTTAAACTTGCACATATGTAACAAAGAGCGGTGCCGATTTCCATTAGCATCTCTAAGTACTCTCTATGTACTCTATACTCTTCAACCAACCAACCATCAAGTATAAAACGTACATTACCTCTTGAAAATCCACAATTGAATGTGACACTGAGCACTAAACGTAACTCCTTAAAGTGATAGTTATTTTGTGGTGGTATGAGCCCAATTCTCCCAAGTGGTAAAAGAAAAGGTAAAAGACACCCAACAATAACTAGATTTCCAAGTCTTCGTTTTTGATAATAAGCTTGAACAAGGATCTTGAAGAATCTTCATCCATCCATCCCCGATACCTTCAGATACTAAGTACACTCGCCCGTGATAATTCACTTCAACCTCAAATAGATAATACTGAATTAACCCCGTTGTCACATCTTCTGATTAAAAGCTCAAATCTAGCCTTCTTTGACGTTTTAAGTAAACTATAATAATGGTATCATCCCGACCATGGTTAAAAGCACGTAACCCCGTAAAACCATGTAATAACCAAACTACCATGACGAATATCCAAACACACATCCAATTCATGAAGTACACCCTTTTTATCCCTTCTTCGAAGCAGAAACCGTAGCACCAGCATCAAGTAAGATCCAGATTTACACTTTATCTTATCCAAGATGGTTCCATCATTACGGGATTTTACAACTCTATGGTTTAAACCGAGAAATAGTTTCTTTCGCGGGATTTTACAAAACCAAGAATAAACCATAAGATAGATCCAGAAATGCACTTTACTAATACCAGGATGTTTCCATTGTCACGGGATTTTACAAGTCTATGATTTAAACCGAGAAATAGGTTCTTTCACGGGATTTTACAAAATCAAGACAAAACCGTAAACAATGTCAGCTTGAATGTGTTATGACGACTTTGGTTTCAGTGAATATCTGTTTTAGGGGAACATGCAGTGGTTCATCAACGGTTCATTATCCAACATCAACAACATCATCAACCATCCAGAAAACACATTGGTAAACACATCATTCACTTAATCTGTCGGCAATTGCAGTGACCATATGAAGAAGTAAACCCGATATATCAAACTCGAACATGACGTAAAATTCCCCAGATTTGTTACTTAAACATGTACTAATCCTCGTGAGAAAGAAACGGTGTACCCAATGTACAAAACCTCTTGACATTCTCAACTCAGTGAGACACCGAAGTGATAGCTACGTTGTGGGTTAAGTGAGAAAGAATCACAAACGTAACTAAGTAGCCAAGTCTTCATCACCCTCTATAAACGCCCAAACAAGTCATCTTCGCTGAAGGGTAGAAAAAAAGAAGATGAAAATAAATAAACACCCCCGGAAAACCTCACTTCAAATTCAAATACGAAATACCATCCAAACAACCCCATAGTCAACCTTGTTCAAGTATCAAATCAAGCCGCGACATAATATTATCCGTGAAGATGCATACACCAAAGTACCAATTCACATAACCATATCTTATCATCTCAACAATCCTCAAAATGAATCTCATCATTAACAAAACTCTTCAATCACTCACATTGATAAATTACTTCAACAAATCTCATCACCACACCACATCATATCAATAAATCTCATCAACCAATCTCATCATTAAATCACATAAATCTGATCTCATATTAAAAAGCCCATCTGACCGTCATTCAAGTCCAATCACTTATATACCCGTAATGATAAATTTCTTTTCTCAAAAATTAAGCACAAGCCGTGAAATTGTATCCTCCGTGAAATATTATCATGCCAAAAATACCACTCTTTAACATTTTACACAAAATTTGTATCCAACATTTTATATTTCAACAATATCAAGAAGACACATTAGATTACTAATACTTGCAGCCCCAATAATCGACGTCCATTTCACAACATTAACTTATGTTAAGTGTATGAGACTGTGAATATCCGATCCAAACGAGTTAAACCGAGGCCCAAAAATTATCACGTAACCCGTTCCAAAATTAATACAATTTATCACTTGGTCCACTCAAATCATTAATTCCATCCAATCAATCAAATAACTAATACACTATCAGAAATAAATTGTGATTAACCGAAAATCTGGCGTTTCATAATTCTCAAATCAAAGACCATATGTGACCCTTGTCTATGTCAATAACGTTCAAATGTCCACAAAACTGCTTGGCCCATGAAAATTATTACTAACACACGCCCGGGCCCATGAATACCGCATAATACATGGCCCATTCATAATAATACCCACCCAATCCAAAATGAAGCACAGAACCTGTTATATCATGTGGGATGTGGCAAACCCTAAACTCTTGGGTATAAAACGCCTCTCACACAACTACTTGTAACCCTAATCACTATCAAATCCCTAACTCCTCTCAAACTTCCGCCCCCATCAAAATAATCTCTGCTTCCACCAAATATTTGCAAACCCTAACATCAATAAAAAATCCGCCTCTCACCTTCTTAAAAAATAAGCGCATCAAGTAACCATGTCTTGCCACAGAGATGGCTTTGAGACAGTGAAAAAGCCACAGGGATGGTTTCTGTTTTTACGAGTTCCAATAATAAGCCACAGAGATGGTTTGATACCTTGATGACAGCCATGAGATCAACCCACATAAGATCTTAAGGTAGGTTTCAGGCAAAAGACACGGGGTAAGATTTATGTTTTTGAGTCATGGGTCAAACGAATCAAAGACATGGTTTTGACATAGTTGTTAAAGTCATATCTTTATTTTTCGTACATTATCAAGAATATCTTGGTCAATGATGATTAACTTAATCCATGTTAAAGACTCTTTGGTAGTCTTGATATTTCTTTTGAGAGCCATGAATTAATGAAGCTGAGATCAAAAAATCAATTCGTATTTCGAGTCTTTGATTTGTTTGAGACTTAGTACTGGAAATAATGGGATGATGTTGTGATGTTTTGATATTGAGTATATTTGTTATAAATGATATTGGACTAATGAAGTGATGAAACTGAGGTCATGTGGTGTTATTCGTATCTGGTATAATGTGGTTGAGATCACTTCTTGTCAAGTCGCTATAGTAGAGTCAAGTTGCTACATGTCATACCCAAGTCGCTAAGCTTTTAAGTATCAACTCGCTACTTGATCAATATCAAGTTGCTAGTATTTTTCTTTCCAAGTCGCTAGGTCTTTTCCTTGACATAAGTCGCTAGTCTTCAAACTAAACAAGTCGCTAGCACAACTTTTTAACCAACTCGCTATAACAGCTTCATTTTTTAACACAACTCGTCACGACTTGTAAATACAAGTCGCTAGGGATATTTCACATACAACTCGCCACACCAAATCGCTACATATAAAGTACAATGTATCTAGACACCTTTTGACAAGTCGCTATGTTAAAAGACAAAAACTGCATTTGTATTACAACTCGCTAGGAAGAGTGACCCAGAAACTGCTTCAGTTTTGACGAAAGACTGCATAAAACTGCTCTTGTTTTGACCTCAAGAAACTGACCAGATATACAAATCTTGGACAAAGCTTACACAAACAGTACTTGGACATGGACATGAGAAAAGACAGATATGAACTTTAGACCAAGACTTTTAATTTATTGACCAAACAAAAAGGATACAAACTTGTTAAAACAGTTATACCACACTACTAAAAAATATGTTTTTCGACCATACACATAGATAAAACAGTTTCGAACAAGTAACAAAACCACACAAGAATCATCAAAACACAAAAACCTTGGCTCTAGTACCATTTGTAGGATCGATAATATTCTTGTGTTGATGATTCGGGTGGTCTTGGATGATCAAAATACATGTTTGCCATTAGATAGAGAAGTAGAGAGTTGGGTGTTTTCTTGCTAGAGACTTGGTATACAAAAGTATGGAATGTTAGATTGAAAAAAACCACCCCTTCCATGGATGGAAGGGGTATTTATAGTTACAGACTTAACGACCTCCTATCGGCCTGTGGATCAGGTATATAGTGGGTAAAGACCCGTCCTTCCTCCACGGTGTTACACTAAACTATTCTACGCTACAAACTACCTAATGAACTACTAAATAACGTAACAAACGACACGTCTACAAGCTAACATATGCTAGACTGATAATTGGGGTGACCGACACTTTAACATGGAATTTCCAATTCCTAACACGTGCATTCGGAGTTTTTTCGCCTTTTATTGAATATTGATATTGATAGAGATTAAAAAGAATGATCAACCCTTAACCCTTCATCATTTTAACCCAATTTGACTTTTTAGATTTGTTACTCCTAGACTTTAGTGGTGGAGATGTGTATCCTTTCCAAGCTTATGATAAAATACTCGTCACGACCGAGCAATTAAGCGAATTACTAAATGTTACCACATAGATTAGTAGAGTGATTTGAGTGTTTTCATTTTCCTATTTCCTGAGGTGTTTGGTTGTGCAGTAATTGATTGACTAATAAACTTGATGATATCAAATAACGACTAATTTATTGTGTTAATACAAATAAGCCGTAACAACGTTTATTTATATTTTATGATCTTCTAATGTTTTGTCGATTACAAACGTAAAATCATTTTAACGAAACAAATAAAATACGTAAATAGTTTGATTCAATAGTTTTCTAACACACTAACGTTTTCACATAAAACACTAAAACAAGTATAAGTGATTTTATGATTTTGATACATATGTACAACAACTAGTGTTTACATATTGGGCTAACATATACTTAACTTAGTATATACTAAAATGGGTAAAAACAAGTATATACTAAATGGGTAAAAACTAGCAAATGATATTGACCCATAACCCATGGTTTTATACAAACCACTTAACCAAGTTCATTGTATTCTTGAGATACATTGTATCTAGAAAGAAACCCATGGATTAACCCATAACCCATGACCCATGACCCATAACCAAAAATACTCATGGGCAAAGAGGAGCGTCCCACGGATCCCTAGCTTTGTGCTAGACGGATCCCTTATGGGAGGGATCCGCGGGATCCGGGGAACAGTAGAGAATTTCCTCTATAAATAGAGAGCCATTTCTTCCTTTTAACTCACCACTTTCACACATACTTCCTCCAAGTATTATACCTCTCTAACCTCAGATCCAAGAGATCTATGTAGTTTGTCTTTTGTTTTTGTGTGATTCTCTAGGTTCTTCTTAAAGGCGAGATCACCACTTCTTGAAGTCGAGCAAGTTCATGTCCATGAGTTGCCATGCTTCGTCATCATCAAGACAATTGAGGTTCTCTTGTTGATAGTTTTTTCTTCATCCGTAGATGTTGTGTTAAAGGCATTAGTGAAAGCATTTGTGAAAGGTGCTTAACTTCCGTGTCAAAAGCATTAGTGAAGAATGCTAAAAGTGTCAAGACAAAGGCATTAGTGAAAGGTGCCAAGCGTTATGTCAAAGGCATTAGTGAAAGATTCCTAGGAATCAAATCAAGTGGCATTAGGGAAGAATGCCTAGGTCGTATAATCGATGAGGTGCATCGTTATACATATAAGTATTTGTTTATTTCCAAGGATGGTGATATCCTTGATGGTGTTGTAACAAGGAGTGGATCTCCTTGAGATTAGGTGTTGTGTTGTGATGGGTAGTAGTTCCTCCATAGTAATGGAACTAGGTGCTTAGCCTAGTACCTAATAAAGGGTAGGCGTGTGAAAGAACTTGGTATTTAGCTTTGTACCGGAAAGGTGTAAGCGACGTTGTGAAGGCTTCTCCGCCATAAGGAGATTGGTGTAGTGGTTACGAACTCTCGAGTAGGTGACTCGGGGAATGGAGTAGGGCAAGGAAGGTGTCCTTGTAGCCGAACCACTATAAATACTTGTGTCGTGGTGATGTGCTTCTTACTCTTTATCTTTCATTACACGCTTATATATATATCTATCAACGTCCAACATAAAAAACCAAATAGATTGACATAAGTCGATCTAAATATTTAAAAGAAAGTTTTAAATTGGTAAAACTATTCAACCCCCCCCCCTTCTAGTTTTCCACAATTGGCATCAGAGCTTCGTTACCAAGTTTCTTAGAATATGTTGTACTTTAAAAAAACTTGATACGATCCGTGTATGTTTGAAAACTACAAAGAATGATTTTTTTTGTCATGTTTTAAAAAATCATTATAATGTTTATTGTTGGACACTGATAGAATGTTCTAACATTCTCCTTGTTAAGCATTCTCCATACTTGGATTTGGGGTTACCAAGAAGATCATGAAGAATCTATCTAAATATGTCTTTTCGCAAAAAGAATGTTTAGTGTTGTCCTTCTCTCAACATGAATCTGGAGATTCCAAGAAGATCACAAAACATTTCATCTAAATACTTCTTTTCTTAAAAAGAATATTTAGCAAATGTATGATCGCTAATAATTTACTTTTGATTTTATCTTAGTCGCATGATTTATATCTATTAGTAATTACTTAAGTAGTTATCTATATTATAGTCATCATCAAGAATAGTATTCTTCGACTAATTTGTATAGACTACGCTACCAACTCGTAATAATGATATCTTGGTTATTCGATAGCCTCAATCATTATTCATCACAAAGGGTTTATTGACACTTCATCTATGTCAATAAATATCCATGTAAAACTTCTTATATTATGATAAAATGGGATTTTATTATAATGTTTGAAAAGCTTTCCAAGAATTATGACTAATTCTTAAAAAGGAAACCACGTCTAATAGGAATAGTATTAAAATCTTCAAAACCTCAAATCACAAGTTTTAGAGCCTTAACATCAAAACACTAGGCGTTTTAGAACTCCCAAACCAAAGTTATCAAGGAATGTTTGAGCTGATTTTTGCTGTCATGCAGGATCCCTGCGTTTACACTAGCCGGATCCCAAATGAGAGGGATCCGCGTGATCCGTGCAACAGAAGACAGCTTAAGTTAAAGAATGATCACTGTGGATGTTCCACAATTATACTCACCTCAAAGACTCACGAACAAGAACTCAACTACTGTTCAAAGGAGCAATTTGATCATTCCTCTCAAGCTTAACAATCACTTGTGTAAGTATAATCTTCACTTCATTGTTAATTTAATTCCTTTATTTCTAGGATTACAATTCTTCATCTTTAAGAGTTGGGTTCAAATGGTTTTATCATAATTTGTCACCACATTGTTTTCTAAGATAATCTAAATCAAAGAATTAACATTGTTAATACAAATTAAACACATTTCTTGAATTCAACAAAGATGATGAGAGCAAAATTGTGATCAAACCCTCTAGGTTACTATTCACAATTAACACCACATTGTGGTTGTATTGTTTAGGAACAATCATGCCAAGCAACAAGTAACAAGATTACCAAGACACCGTTCACTACATACCCATGTACCATAGGAAAGATGGACTAAGTCCGGACGATAGGAAAGCCTTTAAGATGCTTGAAAGAAGACTCTTTCACGAAGGTAGAGTTGTTGAACCTTCATTTCTTGCAAATATCGACATAAGGGAAGTGTTTGGAACTATTGGTTTTGATTGTCTATTGGACATAGACAAACAAATTTGCCCGGTATTTGTACTTGAGTTCTACAAGACCATGAGAATAGTTAGAAATGAAGATGGGTCCATCTCGATCGCCTTCATCATCAATGAGCAAGAGTTTAGTCTTTCACTTGTAGAGTTTGGAAGAATTATAAGGGTTCCATACCAAGGTGTTTGCATGTACTCCAATGAATGGTCTTTGGAACAACTACACACAATGGTTGATCATCATGCTATCTACCACTCCTTAATCCCGGAAGCAACCACTATGAGGGACACAGTGTTCCAACCAAGAGCATCACCATCAAGAGTCACTAGGAACTCGAAGGTGATCTATAGGGATCCTTTCCAAATGGAGCTTTCAGAAATGTATCCATTGTATAGGAAATGGGAGAATGTGGTGTGTTTAGTTCGAAACAAGGATCACCCCAACGCTTGTCTAAGCTTCATGATCTATTGCCTAGTGACCGAGACTTGTTTCAACGTTGCTTACTACATGATAAAAAGAATGGAAAGTGTAATAAGCATGGACAAAATGGTACTCCCATACGCGATGCTTCTAACCCGTCTTGCTAAATTCATCTTTGCATTAGACCCTTCTCCATAATCCTATGATCATAGATTTTGCAACAAAGTTATGGTACTATTAACAGAGGGTAGAACAACAAGGTTTATGCTGGAAGGCAAGAGGCCTCACGCACCCACAGATTCCTCGGATGAAAGGGAGAAACAAGGAGGAGGTGAAGGAAGTAATAGCAATCCACTCGGAAATACCGATCTTGACCCCTTGGACTACATTAACCAATTTCCAAACATTCCTAATGAATCACCCGAATGGCAACAAACCAAGGGAATCTTCAAGTGCTTCGTCAATTTCTTGAGGAAGAAGAAGTGAAGATGGTATGATAAAGAGTGAAGGACGGGTGAGGACGTGATGGAGAAGAGAGGTAAGGTCATAGGACCTAAATTTGTGATAAACAATTTCAAACAATGGTTTGTAACACTTTAAACTATGCTTGTAGTATGTAGGTACCGCCATATCTTGGCACTAAACAATTCTAACTTAGGAATTTGAAGAATGAGATTTTACGACCTCTTGAGTGGTCGTCGTCACTCATTCTAGGAACTTTAGCTCTTCCTACTTTGCTATACATTATATTTGTTGTGTTCTTGCATTTAATCCCCATAGAAACAACTAGGAGAAGCATTTACTAAAAAGTGCAAAGTTGCACATTTGCTGAAAGCCTTCTGATCTGCAGTAGGCGGATCCCAGCATTTGAACTAGCCAGATCCTTCCCAGAAGGGAACCGCGGGATCCGTGACCTCTGATAAGCAATACAAACATGCTTACATCAAAATAGCTTACTAGATCACCTCACACTAGTCAAACATAAGATACTAGAGTCAACTAAGTCTTCCTCAAATAGTTGAAAGCCGCTCATCTATGGCTTACCTAGGATATATTTCAAAATATTTTTGATTTATCAACTCGTCAAAACTCACCATAATTCCGCTCCAACACTCACACATTATTTATCACATCTGATAGCACTTAGTTAGGTATATCCATCAATTTTATCAAAATTGATCTTAATCACCTTTTGACTCAAAATTAGGCTCAAAACTAGTTTTTCATTTTTTCTTTATTTTTAAAGATTTTAGTAAATTTTTATTAGATCGTCATCTGACTTCTAGGATTTATTACCACCATTTCTTCATATCAAATTAAATGGTATCCTTGTCAAACACATAGTTAGACTACCTAAAGTCAATTTTCTTACCTCAAAACCATCATTAAGCACCATCACTCATTATGGTTGAGGATTTGAGATATCCAACAGCTAAAGACTTCAAAATTAAGTCAAAACCCCGAAATCCATTAATAGCAAACCTTACAAAAGCATAATCATTTCACCTAGAACCTGCCTGACAGCCGGATCCCTGGTCTTTAACCAAACGGATCCCTGCTGAGAGGGATCCGCGGGATCCGTAGCTACAGAAAGCCTAAATCAGCTTCCATATTCAATTTTAAGTCACCTTTTGGTTATCTAACCACTTTTAGCCTTCATTTATTATCCTCCTAGAGCTGATCAATATCCTAAGTGCATGCTTAATCCTCTAAGTGGCCAAGAATTTAATTTCCTAATTCAAATTATCCTTTATAAACAAAACAACCTTAGGGTTAAGGCACCACTCTCACTTACCTCTCAAAAATCAGCAACTAGTAGTTTATATTAGCATCATCATCATTATGACAAAGGCTCTTAGCAACAACTCTTCAACCATAGGATCATCCAAAAGAAAAGGTCAAATGATCCATGAAATCTCATCCACCGAAACATCTCCCATTAGAGATAATAATGCTAGAATCCCACCTCATCTAACTCATCCAACAAGTGCTAAGAGAACTACAAGGATTAGCATCAAACCTTTCAGACTAGAAAAAGGATCATCTAGTTCAAAACCAAACACGGCTAGTTCTAGCAAGCCGTCAAAACCCTCATTCCTTGAGCATGGAATACACTCCTTGAATGAGCCTCTTCCTCACCCAAACATCTACTCATTGAATCATTCACCACCAAGAGCCACTCACTCACCAACCTTTTCATTGAATAAGGAACCACCGACAACACCAACTAGTCCATCATGGGAGCCAAGGAACAACCTTGATCATATTGAAGAATTTCCATTACCACCCTCATTTTTAGAACCTCGTCCCACTTCTCAAAATGAAGACCCACAATCACACATAGAGCCTCCTCAAAATATCCATTTCCCTCCGGTTCCAAACCAAGACAATAATTGGCCAAATTGTCTAATTACTCAAGGACTTGTTCAAGAAGCACGAAATGAGATACATTTTATGTTTAATCATCTTCTTGCAAAGTTGGATCAAATCAACAAGTCCACTCATCCCTAGACTCAAACATATTGTCGCGTTTTAAGTCTAGTAACTAGTTAGTATTAGTAGTATTTGTATGGCTAGTTCATTCTCTTAGTTTTAGAGATATTGCTTGATTATCTCTTGTTTTTATTGAATGAATATCTATATGCCATGATTGTTTTTGTGCTTGCTAAATCATTTATTTCACCTCTTCATTAGCATTGTTTGACATATCTTCATTGCTGAAGAAACAATCACCAGACAGCCGGATCCCTACAAATGACCTAGACGGATCCCTCCACAAAGGGAACTGTGGGATCCGTGGTCCAAAAGCACATATTACTACTAACTTGAGTCTTATTTGCAGGAAATTATGCACTATACTCTTGTTTTCTAACCTTTATTTTGTAGATTTTCAAAATACACATGAAGATTTTGACACCATAAAGCTAGGGGGAGCTTTGTGTCAAACTATACATTGCAAGTTCACTTGCAACTTAATCCTTATTTGGATTACTCTTCATGACACCCAATTGCAAAATTGCAATCTTCAAGGGGGAGCATTTTTTTGTCACAAGGACGAACCAATTGCAAACATAATTGCAACACATTAGCTCTATTATTTTTATGTACTTGACGCCCTCACAAAGGGATGGACTCGTCAAGGGGGAGTTAAGACGAGAACCATTCCCGTCACTTACTCATTTAACATCTTTTCTTTTTACATGTTTTTTCTTAAAACTCTGTGTTAGCTTCTTTTCGACGCTCTTTTTGTTTCAACAAAAAGGGGGAGAAGAAAGTAAAAACTATAAATTCAAACTCTTACGAATTTTAGCTTTTCCTTAAAATAATTTTATGTTTTGTCATCAACAAAAAGGGGGAGATTGTTAATACAAATAAGCCGTAAAAACGTTTATTTATATTTTACGATCTTCTAATGTTTTGTCGATAACAAACGTAAAATCATTTTAACGAAACAAATAAAATACGTAAATAGTTTGATTCAATAGTTTTCTAACAGACTAACGTTTTCACATAAAACACTAAAACAAGTATAAGTGATTTTATGATTTTGATATATATGTACAACAACTAGTGTTTACATATTGGGCTAACATATACTTAACTTAGTATATACTAAAATGGGTAAAAACAAGTATATAATAAATGGGTAAAAACTAGCAAATGGTATTGACCCGTAACCCATGGTTTTATACAAACCACTTAGCCAAGTTCATTGTATTCTTGAGATACATTGTATCTAGAAAGAAACCCATGGATCAACCCATAACCCATGACCCATGACCCATAGCCAAAAATACCCATGGGCAAAGAGGAGCGTCCCACGGATCCCTAGCTTTGTGCTAGACGGATCCCTTGTGGGAGGGATCCGCGGGATCCGGGGAACAGTAGAGAATTTCCTCTATAAATAGAGAGCCATTTCTTCCTTTCAACTCACCACTTTCACACATACTTCCTCCAAGTATTGTACCTCTCTAACCTCAGATCCAAGAGATCTATGTAGTTTGTCTTTTGTTTTTGTATGATTCTCTAGGTTCCTCTTAAAGGCGAGATCACCACTTCTTGAAGTCGAGCAAGTTCAAGTCCATGAGTTGCCATGCTTCGTCATCATCAAGACAACTGAGGTTATCTTGTTGATAGTTCTTTCTTCATCCGTAGATGTTGTATTAAAGGCATTAGTGAAAGATGCCGAAAGAGTCAAGACGAAACATTAGTGAAAGGTGCTTAACGTCCGTGTCAAAAGCATTAGTGAAGAATGCTAAAAGTGTCAAGACGAAGGCATTAGTGAAAGGTGCCAAGCGTTATGTCAAAGGCATTAGTGAAAGATGCCTAGGAATCAAATCAAGTGGCATTAGGGAAGAATGCCTAGGTCGTATAATCGATGAGGTGCATCGTTATACGTATAAGTATTTGTTTATTTCCAAGGATGGTGATATCCTTGATGGTGTTATAACAAGGAGTGGATCTCCTTGAGATTATGTGTTGTGTTGTGATGGGTAGTAGTTCCTCCATAGTAATGGAACTAGGTGCTTAGCCTAGTACCTAATAAAGGGTAGACGACAATGTGATATGATTAGTTCTCCTTGGTGTGAAAGAACTCGGTTGTTAGCCTATCACCGTATAAAGGGTAGGCGACGTTGTGTTAGGTGTGGTTCGCCTTGGTGTGAAAGAACTCGGTATTTAGCTTTGTACCGGAAAAAGGTGTAAGCGACGTTGTTAAGCCTTCTCCGCCATAAGGAGATTGGTGTAGTGTTTACGAACTCTCGAGTAGGTGACTCGGGGAGTGGAGTAGGGCAAGGAAGGTGTCCTTGTAGCCGAACCACTATAAATACTTGTGTCGTGGTGATGTGCTTCTTACTTTTTATCTTTCATTACACGCTTATATATATATCTATCAACGTCCAACATAAACAACCAAATAGATTGACATAAGTCAATCTAAATATTTAAAAGGAAGTTTTAAATTGGTAAAACTATTCAACCCTCCCTTCTAGTTTTCCACATATTGCATCATTTATCCTGTTTATATTGCTTGTCTTATATGAGAATTGATACTTAACTTATTTGTTTATTTCTCAGTTATTATCAAGCAATTGGTGAAAGTTAGTGAAAAGAACGTATTTTGGAGCTAAATTGGTGAAGTCAAGAAATTCTACCGAATCTGACATCAATACGCCATATCATTCTAGACATATATGCCGTATATATAGACTTGGACGATTATCAAGAGCATTTCCTGACTTTGAAGAATACGCCGTATCCGAATATTGGATACGTCGTATGAAAAACTTTGGTCAACGAGAAAAACAGACTTGTTTTAGTCCAGATACGCCGTATCCACATTCTCAGATACGTCATATCCCTCATGTTGATTTCACAAGACTTCCAAGATAAGAAGATCTGATATGCCGTATTCATATTCTCTATACGTTGTATCAGGAAGGCGGTTGACGAATATTATAGAATATAATAATCTTGGACCCCACACGAAGTTACCCTGATACGCCGTATCGAATAACTCGATACGCCGTATCAACCCATATTCGAAGAGTATAAATAGAAAACCTAGCATACGGTTTTCAGAGAGCTTCAAATCACCAAGTACGATTTCCAAATGATTTTAAAAGACAAGAAGGTCCTGCTAGTGCTATCATTCCATAGAAAAACTCTTGTAATTATTATACTCTGCTATAATCATCCGGTTAGCGTATTTTTCTCTTTTGAATTCTACTTTAATCATTCTGAATATGATACTATGTATGATTTCTGAGATTATGGGCTAATACCTGTAGGTATTAGCCAATTTAATATTTTAATTTGTTTATATCGATTGTTTACTCTTTCTTTACATGTTGAGAATGTTTATCACTTGATGCACGTTTATGTTTATGCTTATCTTTCATTCAACTGTTTCTTGTTTATTGAATTAATCCTTCCTCACTATTTGCTGTGTAAAATGGATGATGAACTTGAGTTCGGGAAAGATGCATATTACTTAGCTTTAAAACTGGATCAATAGTGCTATGACCATTAAGCTACTAGTAATAAAGTTAAGGCATAAATTTGTAACAAAGTACTCATAGTTCACCTTAGTAGCGGTTTCGTAAGTGGATAAATTATAATAAAAGTGAAGCTTTATGCGAGGTTCGATAATTGCGACAGGATTAATCAGTTAGAAACCTCGAGTTTAAGGAGAAGTACCACCTAGTTTACGATAGAAAAAAACTAAAGAATGTAGTACAATCATTGCACACGTAGACAAATGTAGCATTTATTTGATTAACTTGGTTAATACGTTTTCTTTACCATCGAGCTTTACTTCTTTTTTATCGTTTGTTTATCTGCTTGTATGTGTTATTAGTCTCATTTACTGCTTTATTAAACCTAAACGTGTGCCAGTATCTTAGGCTAAAAACCCCTTGCATTAGTTTTAGTTTAATTAGGTTAACTTAGATAATTAAAATACTGATAGATTAAGTGTTAACGTCCACTCTTAGTGATCGACACCCTACTTACCAACGAACCTACAATTGATTGGGCACACTGCTTGTTAGTGCTAGTTAATAGGTAAAGTCGGCAAAACATAAATAGTAAAACTTGATAACAATAATTACTTATACTAAATGACACATCAAATTTTTGGCGCCGCTACCGGGAGTGAAATTGTTTAATACTTGTTTATTAGTATCTTAATTTAGTTTTATATTTTAGATTAGGTTTTGTATTTTATTTTCTATATTTTTGTAGTTTGTGTTTTTAGTATTTTTACTACAATTTTGTCTGTTGTTACTCTTCTGCTGATTTAACCAATACGACGTATTCTGTTTTTGTGACCTACATAGCGTATCTGATTTAATTATTCGAATATGACGTATTCAGTTTTTTGAATATAATGTATCCTGTTTTTATAAGAATCCTTATAATTTATTTTCAATACGGTGTATTCAATTTTTAAAACAGAAATCGAATTTCAAATTAAAATACAGCGTATTGATTTTTATCAATACTACGTATCTATTTTTCGGTAGAAAATAGATAAGTTAAAATTAAAATTAGTCAATATAGCATATTCAGAATCCTGAATACGGCGTATCGAGTATCTGATACAACAGAGTTAATATTTTTCGCAATCCGTACTCATTCTTCGCAATTTGTAATTTTCTTTCTTTGAACCTATCCTACTAATACTTAGCTCTTGTTCTCAGGTGGTGCATGATCAGGAGTTCAAATAAAGAGCTCGTTGAACCTTACAGTGAACCTGAGAAAGTTTTTCATTCGTTAAGGAAGCTTTTCAAGACAACTAGTTTTGATTGTTCGAGTTCATCGTAATTCGATTATTTTTTTGATCAAGAAGCTAAATTTGAAGAAGAAATCACGGTAACAATGACGGAACCAACTATGGAAGAGTACATGATGAAGACCCGGGAAGACTATGGATCGGGTGTTGCTAGGCCTATGTTTGACGAGAAGGCAAGATTTGAGTTGAAGCGTCAATTTCTCAAGGAGTTACGTGACAATACTTTCAGTGGATCGGAAAATGAAGATGCAAATGAACACATTGAAAGTGTTTTTGAGATAGTTGATTTGTTTACCACTCCAAATGTGACTCCTGATCAACTTATCCTTCGTGTTTTCCCTATTACATTTAGTGGGGCTACAAGTAAATGGCTGAAGAATGAACCTACTAGTTCCATTCCTACTTGGGAAGTTCTTAAGGGAAACTTTTGAGCAAATACTGTCCACCTGCTCGAACTACAAAAAAGATGGAGGAAATTAATTATTTTAAGCAAAAGCATGATGAAACTCTTTACCATGTTTGGGAACGATTTAAGGAACTTTTATTGAGATGTCCTCGACATTATCTTACTAGTATGAAGGAGGTGATTTTGTTTTATAAGGGATTGGATGTGCCAACTACTATTTTCTCTATAGTAACTTTCAAAAATCATAGCTTTTAATCAATTGATATAGAAAATGTTATGAATATGCTCTTTTAGACAAAGTTGAGGTTTTCAATTTGTGCTTATGCCTTCGCCATTAATGACTCATTTCATAATAAATTTACCTTTAAAGAAAAACAAGTAATTATGAAATTATGAAAGATATTAATGTAATTGTAAGAGTTTGTAACAATATAGATGTAAAACTCACTTAGTTCAATATCCTTCTAAACATTTAAAATACATAAAGTTATCCAAAAAAAACACATGTTTTCATATTTTAATAGATTTAATAATAATTACATCTATATCAATATATTACCTAACATGTTAAATTACCTTTTTACCCTTTTCCTGGCTAGCTAGAAAAAACCCAACTCAAGTAAACTGTCAACTAATCGGATACGTTTCACAGGTATTTGAAAATTTAAATTCAATGCTACTACTAAAAGAAAATATCCATTAGTTTGTTTTTAAATTCTTATTTTAGTCTTTCCTTGCCATTTGGATTTTACCTTCAAACACAAATTACTCCATCGGTGAAAGTCAAATGGACATTTTGGGTTCCATTTTTTTTTCTTCATAAGGGGCCCTGTAACAGATTTACAACTTATAAGATTAGGTCTTTTTCAGTTAGGATCCCATCTGCAAGAATAGAAACTTAAAAACCCTTCAATAATCAATATTGCTCGTATGTATCCTTTTTATTTATGAGAAAAGGGTAAAAAGGTAATTATATGTTAAAAGAGAATCAAAATTAAGCTTTTAATGTTAAATCTATTTAAATAGAATGAAAATGTGATTTTGGATATTCACGTGCATTTTAAATTTTTGAAAGGATATTAATTTAATTATAAAATTTATAAGGACATTGATGTAAGTTCAAAGTTTGTAAGGAAATGGATGTAAGTATACCACTCTCTAGTTTCAGCAATTCTTTCATCTTTCGTATGTCTACATAATGAATTTTTGAAAATTAAAACCATTAAGCTTAGATATTTATGAAAATAAATCTATATTATAAATTTACATAGTTTTCTCTAATTTAATACTCTGTAATGTTTAAAAGGTATATTTGTCATAAAAATATGAACCTTGCCCCAAAAAAAAAAAAAAAATTGTTACTCATATATGTTAGTCTGTTTACAAATAAATCATAACATAACTGTGTATGTTTAAAGTAAAAACTAAAACAGATTCTAAGTTTTCACGATGTAAATTGTTTTTTCAATACCACGTATGGAGCGAGGTTATAACACCCCCTGTTTAAATTAAACTAGCAGGATACCCTCGCGTTGCGGCGGCTGGTACCCTGAAATAAAAATTTTCAGTGAATCATTTATTTTTGTTTATTATGTTCTTTTTGACAATAATTTTACGGATATCAAGAATTTCGTTTAGCCCGTGCCAGTTCGAGCTCGAGCCCGTTGTCCCATGCCCGTTTGGCTCGAGCCCGAACTTTGGCCAGCGCCAATTCGGGCTTAAGCCCATTTTGTCCGTTGACCGATTGGGCTTGAATATCTGTATAATGTGCTTTATTATTTGTACTAGTGACATTTAATGCAGGGTTCTCGCTCGTTGCGGCAGCGGATACCCTGAAATAAAGTTTTCCGGTGAATCATGTATTTTAGTTTATTATGTTCTTTTTGATAATAAATTTACAGATTTCAAGATTTTTGTTTAGCTCGAGCCCGTTTTGCTTGCGCCCGTTCGGGCTCAAGCCCATTTGGCACGCTGCCCGTTCGGGATTGAATATTTGTATAATGTCGTTTATTATTTGTATTAGTGACATTTAATGCAGGAATTGTTTTTAATTTTGTTGTACAATATGCTTGATAATTTGTATTTTTTATGTTAAGAGTGTTTTAATAACTGTATTAATTGTATTTATTGATCAGTATTAATTGGCTACATTAAATAGCATTAATGTGGTGTTTTATTTTTTTTAATATGTGCATTAAAGTGGTGTACGCTATTCTTCTTGTCTTGTACGTCTGAAAATTATGTGCATTAAAATGTTGTGCACTATTCTTTTCTTGTAAATGTACTAAGTAATTGGCTTTAGTAGCTTCATTAGATTGTAAATTGTGATTGAATAGTTGTATTTTTTGGTAAAAGGGTATTTTTAATAGTATATTAATTGTATTAAATGAATGAGTAGTGTTTTTTTAGTTTTATTTGTGCTTTATGTATTGTCCAATAAGTTATGACTTGTAAATTAAAACCATTAGGAAAGAGATTCATTCTTCTATTATGTAGTACTAGCATGGTACCCGCGCGTTGCAGCGGCGGGTATCCTGAAATAAAAAATTTCGATGAATAATGTATTTTAGTTTATTATTTTATTTTTAACAATAAATTTACGGATATCAAGAATTTCGTATAGCCCGTGCCCGTTCGTGCTCGAACCCGTTGGCCCGTGTCTGCTCGGGCTCGAGCCCGTTTGGTTCGCCCCCGTTCGGGCTCAAGCCCATTTGGCCCGTTGCTCGTTCGGGCTTGAATATTTGTATAATGTGCTTTATTATTTGTAGTAGTGAAATTTAATGCAGAAATTGTGTTTAATTTGGTTGTACAATATGATTGATAATTTGTATTTCTTATATAAGGGGTGTTTTAATAACTGTATTAATTGTATTTATTGACCAGTTAAATAATTGACTACATTAAATAGCATTAATGTGGTGTTTTGTTGTACACTATTCTTCTTGTCTTGTACGTCTGAAAATTATGTGCATTAAAGTGTTGTACATTATGTTTCTTTTCTTGTAAGTAGTAGTCATTATAGTCATTAATAATATTGACCACTTTAATAACATTAATGTTGTAAGTCTGAAAATTACATCATGCTTATTTTGTTGTACACTATGCTTATTTTGTTGTAAATCTGAAAATTGGTTGCAGCTATTGTACATTGTGCTTAAATGGTTGTAAATTTTTGGTGAATGGGTGTTTTTAATAGCATTAATGTTGTTTGATAAAATTTTGGTCCTAAAATGACACCACGCTTTACTTTGTTGTACAATATGTTTACTTTGTTGTAATTCTGAAAATTGGGTGCATTAAAGTGTTGTAAACCATGCTTAATTTCTTGTACGTCTTAAAATTAAAAGTGAGGTGCCATCGTGCATTATATGTAACTAGCAGGGTACCCGCGCGATGCGGCGGCTGATACCCTGAAATAAAAAAATTCAATAAACCATGCTTTATAATCTAAAACGTTTTATGTGACGATAAATTTGTGGATGCCAAAAGTTTCATGTCACATATTCCAACTCCTTAGAATATTATAGTTGGGTACCCGCGCGTTGCGATAGCGGGTATCAAGTAATAAAATTTTCGGCAAAAAATGTTTTCAATTTTATGTTTTCTCTTACAATAACTTTACCAATAGCGAAAACATAATGAGTTTGAGTAACTTTAATAAAAGTGATGGATAATATCAAAATAATTCATATAAAAACAATTGAAAGTGACTTGATTTTGCGTTGAGGTAGTCAATAATGTTATGGGGTTATGGTCAAATTAGTTGATAGTGGTCCGTAGTAACAAGTACGTAGAAAACTTACATGTTTGTATCATTAATATTATTTATTACATTTGTCCCATATAAATAAAAGATATAAATAAAAGAGTACTTATAATGTATACATCTTGTAAAGTATATATGTATGAAAAAATGTTTGAATCATTAATATTGTTTATAACAGTTGTCCCACATAGATAAAAGATATAAATAAAAGAATGTTTATAATGTAAATAAAACTTACATGTTTAAGCAATCATTTAGAGTTATCCATGAAAAGTATAATAATTAATATACTAATATATTAATCATTGAATTAGCACTTAGCACATTTGCATCATTTGTTTTAAAAAAATTGTCCCGACTTTTACAAAAAACCGTTTTTTTACTTTTGTGGTTAATTTTATTTAAAATAATTCAAAATTTATTTAGATTGGTTCTCGGAACACTCTTACGATATAATAATAGTTTTGGAACTTTGTAGTTTTTGCATTCATTTTAAAATCATATTCATTTATATGTGCATTTTTGCATTAAAACTAAACTAATTCAAAAAGAAATAATAAATGAAGCATTAAAATGTTGTGGAAGATAAATTAGTAAAAGCTATTTATTGTGTACATTATGCATTAAAATTTGTAATGCTTAAAAAACACATTAATGACATCTTAAAAAATTTTAGGAGAGAGGGTCATCCCTTCATTTTAAGTAGTATAGATATAGATATGTGTAATATGTATAAAATCAAATAAATTATCACTTGTGAATTTACATCTTTGCATCATTTGTCTTAAAAAATTTGTCCCGACTTTTACAAAAAACCGTTTTTTACTTTTGTGGTTAATTTTATTTAAAATAATTCAAAATTTATTTAGATTGGTTCTCGAAACACTCTTACGATATAATAATAGTTTTGAAACTTTGTAGTTTTGCATGCATTTTAAAATCATATTCATTTATATGTGCATTTTTGCATTAAAACTAAACTAATTCAAAAGGAAATAATAAATGAAGCATTAAAATGTTGTGGACGATAAATTTGTAAAAGCTATTTATTATGTACATTATCCATTAAAATTTCTAATGCTTAAAAAACACATTAATGACATCTTAAAAAAATTTAGGAGAGAGGGTCATCCCTCCATTATAAGTAGTATAGACTAGCAGGGTACCCGCGCGTTGCAGCGGCGGGTACCCTGAAATAAAGTTTTTTGATGAATAATGTATTTTAGTTTATTATATTCTTTTTTAACAATAAATTTACGGATATCAAGAATTTCGTATAGCCCGTGCCCGTTCGAGCTCGAACCCGTTGGCCCGTGTCTACTCGGGCTTGAGCCCATTTGGTCCGCGCCGTTTCGGGCTCAAGCCCATTTAGCACGTTGCCCGTTCGGGCTTGAATATTTGTATAATGTGCTTTATTATTTGCGTTAGTGAAATTTAATGCAGGAATTGTGTTTAATTTTGTTGTACAATATGCTTGATAATTTATATTTCTTATTTAAGGGGTGTTTTAATAACTGTGTTAATTGTATATTTATTGACCAGTTAAATAATTGACTACATTAAATTGCATTAATGTGGTGTTTTGTTGTACACTATGCTTCTTGTCTTATACGTTTGAAAATTATGTGCATTAAAGTGTTGTACACTATGTTTCTTTTCTTGTAAGTAGTAGTCATTATAGTTATTAATTACATTGACCACTTTAATAGCATTAATGTTGTAAGTCCTAAAATAAGTGTGAAAATTACATCATGCTTATTTTGTTGTACACTATGCTTATTTTGTTGTAAATCTGAAAATTGGTTGCAGCTATTGTACATTGTGCTTAAATGGTTGTAATTTTTGGTGAAGAGGTGTTTTTAATAGCATTAATGTTGTTTGATAGAATTTTGTTCTTAAATGACACCACGCTTTATTTTGTTATACAATGTGCTTACTTTAAAGTGTTGTAAACCATACTTATTTTCTTGTACGTCTTAAAATTAAGAGTGAGGTGCCTTCGTGCATTATATGTAACTAGCAGGGTACCCGCGCGTTGCAGCGGCGGGTAACCTGAAATAAAGTTTTTTGATGAATAATGTATTTTAGTTTATTATATTCTTTTTTAACAACAAATTTACGGATATCAAGAATTTCGTATAGCCCGTGCCCGTTCGGGCTCGAACCCGTTGGCTCGTGTCTACTCGGGCTTGAGCCCGTTTGGTCCGCGCCGTTTCGGGCTCAAGCCCATTTAGCCCGTTGCCCGTTCGGGCTTGAATATTTGTATAATGTGCTTTATTATTTGCGTTAGTGAAATTTAATGCATGAATTATGTTTAATTTAGTTGTACAATATGCTTGATAATTTGTATTTCTTATGTAAGGGTGTTTTAATAACTGTATTAATTGTATTTATTGACCAGTTAAATAATTAACTATATTAAATAGCATTAATGTGGTGTTTTGTTGTACACTATGCTTTTTGTCTTGTACGTTTGAAAATTATGTGTATTAAAGTGTTGTACTCTATGTTTCTTTTCTTGTAAGTAATAGTCATTATAGTCATTAATTATATTGACCACTTTAATAGCATTAATGTTGTAAGTCTGAAAATAAGTATGAAAATTACATCCTGCTTATTTTGTTGTACAGTATGCTTATTTTGTTGTAAATCTGAAAATTGGTTGCAACTATTGTACATTGTGTTTAAATAGTTGTAATTTTTGGTGAAGGGGTGTTTTTAATAGCATTAATGTTGTTTGATAGAATTTTAGTCTTAAAATGACACAACGCTTTATTTTATTGTACAATATGCTTACTTTGTTGTAATTCTGAAAATTGGGTGCATTAAAGTGTTGTAAACCATGCTTAATTTTTTGTACGTCTTAAAATTAAGAGTGAGGTGCCTTCGTGCATTATAAGTAGTATAGATATAGATATAGACTAGCAGGGTACCTACGCGTTGCAGCGGCGGGTACTCTGAAATAAAAATTTTCGATGAATAATGTGTTTTAGTTTATTATGTTCTTTTTAACAATAAATTTACGGATATCAAGAATTTCGTATAGCCCGTGTCCGTTGGGGCTCGAACCCGTTGGCCCGTGTCTGTTCGGGCTCTAGCCCGTTTGGTCCGCGCCAGTTCGCGCTCAAGCCCATTTGGCCCGTTGCCCGTTCAGGCTTGAATATTTGTATAATGTGTTTTATTATTTGTAGTAGTGAAATTTAATGCATGAATTGTGTTTAATTTGGTTGTACAATATGCTTGATAATTTGTATTTCTTATGTAAGGGGTGTTTTAATAACTGTATTAATTGTATTTATTGATCAGTTAAATAATTGACTAAATTAAATAGCATTAATATGGTGTTTTGTTGTACACTATGCTTCTTGTCTTGTATGTCTGAAAATTATGTGCATTATAGTGTTGTACATTATGTTTCTTTTCTTGTAAGTAGTAGTTATTATAGTCATTAATAACATTGATCATTTTAATAACATTAATTTTGTAAGTCTGAAAATTACATCATGTTTATTTTGTTGTACACTATACTTATTTTGTTGTAAATCTGAAAATTGGTTGCAGTTATTGTGCTTAAATGGTTGTAATTTTTTATGAATGGGTGTTTTTAATAACATTAATGTTGTTTGATAGAATTTTGGTTTTAAAATGACACTACACTTTATTTTGTTGTACAATATGATTAATTTGTTATAATTCTGAAAATTGGGTGTCTTAAAGTATTGTAAACCATGCTTAATTTTTTGTGCGTTTTAAAATTAAGAATGAGGTGCCTTCATGTATTATAAGTAGTATAAATATAGATATAAATAAATGTCGGGTACTTTTAATATCATCCAAGTTTTATTGAGTCAATATGACAATATACATGTGGTTTTGTTTACACGTCAAACCAAAATTAGTTTGACCATCTTGCTTAGAGCATCAAAAACCACGAGCCCTGAGGATGACAAGCATGGCCCATAAAAATAACTAGGTTGAGAAGATTCAAACGTAGGTTTCCTTGCCCAAAAAAGAAGCCAAGTTATTTTCATAAGTTTATTTTACGGGATGGAAAAAAACTACAAAACTTTTGTTCTTATAGAGGACAAATGATTAAAACAAAACTAAAAAAATGCTAGTGGCCGACGACCAATACGTAATATGGGTTTTCTGGTCAACAAGGTTAGTTTACTTGTCTATAGGTCACTTTTACGTTAAGACATTAATATTTAGAAAGGTAGCAAACTTTTATTTAGTTGAAAGTTTAAAGCTGAGAAAGATCGAACTTAGTTTCAGTTGTGGATGGATGTACTAATCCCGAGCAACCTATGTATAAGAATTCAATGATTGGCTGGAGTAACAAACCCTTTACCTACAAAAAAAAAGCTGTTGGAGTTATGAAGTCTTCGTTCAGAGTAAACGATTGGCTTACTTTTCAATTGACCAAGCCAGTTTCTTTGTTTTTTTTGGTTTACTTTTAAACTCCCCCATCAATGAAGTTTCACTTTTTTAATGCATAAAGGCAATCATGATGTTACGAATAAGCAATTCAAATAATCAATACAACTCCTTTTGATAAAATTAAACCATAATGTTACTACCTTCCTTTACCTTATTTTTTCTAATCCTAACCACTTGTAATTCATTAGACACCCTAGTTGTGAATCAAATAATCTCAGACGGCGAGACAATTGTTTCAGGGAATGAACAATTTGAGCTTGGCTTCTTTAGTCCAGGGAGTTCAAATAATCGATACCTGGGAATATGGTATAAGGACACATCACCTCGTACAATTGCATGGGTTGCTAACCGGATAAAGCCGGTTAACAATACCTTAGGCATTGTCAAATTTGACAGCCAAGGTATCCTGTCTATTGTCGATGGTGGTGGTACCATTACTTGGTCATCCAACTCCTCTGTATCTAGCACAAGTGCCAATCCCGTAGCACAACTCACAGATGATGGCAATCTGGTAATCAAAGACGATAATAGTGTCATTTGGCAAAGCTTTGATTACCCTGGAGATACCTACTTACCAGGAATGAAATTGGGGAAGAATCTCATAACAGGAAGAGAGATGCACCTAACATCATGGAGGAGTCTAGAGGATCCTTCACCAGGTGAGTATACAGTCACATTTTTAATGGTTAAGGGTAAATATCAGCAAGAATATATTAGCAGAAGGTCTGTTATTCAAGCTAGGATTGGTCCGTATAATGGCATACAGTTTGCTGGACAGCCAGACTATAAGCCTAACCAATTTTATTCTTACAAAATTGATATGGTTGTCAATGAGAGGGAGATGTACTTTGTGCTTGCTAGCACCAGCTACGCATTAAGGTGCATGATAACTCCTAGTGGGAAGCATGAGTTTTGGCATATGAATATGCGTAACAAAGAATGGACGCAGGATCTCACCTTACCCTTGGATAATTGTGACAGCTATAACTTATGTGGCCCATATGGAAGCTGCAATACTGTAGCTTATCCAAAATGTGGGTGCTTGAAAGGGTTTGAACTAAATAACCCAGATCGATCCAGTCCTGATAACTATACTAGTGGATGTAGACGGATTACAGCTTTAGATTGTGGGCCCGGAGAGGGGTTTTTAAGACTTTCAAGCATGAAATTGCCAGACACACAGAATGCTGTGTTTAGTGGCAATATGAGTGTACAAGATTGTGAGGTGGCTTGCAAGAATAATTGCTCTTGTACCGCCTATGCAAATCCAAACGCCACTCCAGGTGGAGTCGGATGCTTGCGATGGTTTGGGGAATTGTCTGACGTCCGTGTGTACCCACAAAACGGACAAGACCTTTATGTTAGACTAGCAGCCTCTGAATTACTAGGTAATTCAATCTATATCTATTAAAATTATGCATTTTATGTGGATGTTTCTTTCTATTAAAGCTTAACGTGTTTCTTTAACAAACTGAATGAATATATGTTGTATATTGCTATTTTTTTTTGTAACATTATTATATTGTTTGCTTTAATATAGCTCTCCATTCCAGCCCCCATGGTACGAAACGAGTAGTTATTGCAGTTACTTTATCAATATCAGCTGGTTTGATTTTATTTGGCCTTATATTGGCACTGTACACATGGAGTAAAAGGAAGAACAGATCAGATGCAGAACGAGCAGGCAAGGAATGTCAATCTAGACTTCTATAGTTATAACTTAACATCTCATGATCAATATTTTTTAAGATAAAATCATTGTCTCATTGCACCTATTCTAGGTGGACCTGTGACTATCCATGGTAAAGATAACAACGGTAGCAGCCAGAAGGGAGAAATAGATGTGCCATTGTTTAGCTTATCAAAAGTTTTGAAGGCCACCAACAACTTTTCAGTGGATAACAAGCTGGGAGAAGGTGGGTTTGGTCCAGTTTACAAGGTAAATGTCAAAATGATATGTATTAGAAGCTCATATTGGAATAAGAAAACATCAAATAAAATATAAATTTTTTATGTTTTATGCCAACAAAATTGCATGTAATAATCATGTTAGCCTCCAGGGTGTGCTAGAAGAAGGACAAGAGATTGCAGTGAAGCGGCTATCAAAATCCTCACGACAAGGACTAGACGAATTCGAGAATGAAGTTATTTGCATTGCAAAACTTCAGCATCGGAATCTTGTGAAGCTATTAGGATATTGCATGCAAGGAGATGAGACCATATTAATTTATGAATACATGCCTAACAAAAGCCTGGACACATTTATATTTGGTTGGGCTCTCTTTCAATCCTATAAAGAATATTTATATTTTTAAATTTGCAATATAAACAATATGTAGACTAATTTGTTACACTTTCAGCAGATGAATTAAGTAAGTCATCACTTGATTGGCCACTACGTTTCCACATTATCCATGGAATTTCTCGAGGTCTACTTTATCTACATCAAGATTCCCGACATAGAGTTGTACATAGGGATTTAAAAGCAGGAAATATTTTGCTCGATCATCACATGAATCCTAAGATATCGGATTTTGGATTGGCTAGAATGTTTAAAGAACATGAAAGTGAAGCAAATACCAAGAGAGTTGTGGGAACTTTGTAAGAATCCTGTAGAATTGTGTTATTGGATACTTTAATATATTCTATATTTGTCTACTGTCTATTTATTTGCATGATCCAATCTTCTCTCAGGGGCTACATATCTCCAGAATATGCAGTACATGGTTTATTTTCGGTGAAGTCAGATATTTTCAGCTTTGGTGTATTAGTGTTGGAGATTGTGAGCGGGAAGAAAAATAGAGGTTTCGTTAATGAAGATCACCATGATAATCTTCTTGGACATGTAAGTGTTCTGATAATGACCATTCATTGATGAAATTGATCTAATTTATGTTTTCCATATATGTGGACTCATCTAGGCATGGAGACTTTACAAAGAAGGCAAATCTCTTGAAATAATTGATCCTACATTAGGTGAGTCATGGTCTGTTTCTGAAGTGATGCGGTCAATACACATTGGTCTCTTATGTGTGCAACAGCGAGCAGAAGATCGACCAAGCACTCTATCTGTGGTTTCCATGTTGGGTGGTGAAGGTTCGCTGCCTTCTCCTAAACAGCCTGGTTTCTTTATTCAAGGAAGTGAAAACGGCTCCACTTCAATTGTTCCTTTACCACTATCAGTAAATGGAGTGACGTTAAGCCTAATAGAAGGTAGATAACGAGGCAAAAAGCAAAGAGTAATATATATGGTAGATTTTACTGAATATGCTACATCTCTCTTAGTTGGGTGTTTAATGAGGATAAGTAAAAAAAACTTTAGTTTTGTATATGTTATGACTCGTTATAAGACCCGTGAGATTCACAGGTATTTCAAAAAATAGTTACAAAAAATGTATAATAGATAGTGTGTATATATGACGCAAAAAGCCGGAATAAAGAAATAACCGAGGTTACCTGGATGAAAAAAGAAATTTTTTGTAGTTGAAACATATGGAGAATTCAAAATTTGTCAAATAACTAAAAAAATAGCATAAAGTTGAGTAAAAACGTATTGTGTTGGTGTTGTTCATTTTGATTTGTCGTCACAACGCAATGACAGGATTATGAACTTGTCGAAAATTTGAGCAGTCATTTGCTATGCATCTCTACATGAAGTACCTGCAATAAATTGTTCACATGCATGTATGCTTAATTTGAAAATTGTATAAAGAAAGAAGATAGATCTGAAATCATAGTCCATATGTAATAAGATAGGATAGATTTAATCAGAAAAAAAGGAAAAAAATGCTAAATCCTCCTTCTATATATTTCTTCTTCTTCTTCCTAACCTCATCAAATATCAGATGTGTTCAATCACTATTTCTCTCTCTCATCCTAATATCCTATCATTTCTCCAAGTAATTTAATGTAGTAGGAGGATTTTGGAGGAGGATACATTAAACTCTGTTGGAATTATATATCAAGACATTCAAATAAATAATCACAAAACATCAAAGTAATATTGCGGAAGCGTATAAGGATGTATTAACGAATAATTAATTAACATAAAAAGTATGCGTACCTTTGTTGATTCTAGCCGAACAAGAATCAAATCCACAAACTAGCAACAGATGAACCCTAATTTGATTTAGTTAGGATTATGTGAATTACCCCTTACAGTTTTGTAATTCAATCCAAGATAATAACAAAAGTATGTTATTACTAAGTTCTTGTACACACGTACTAAACCGAATTAAAGTACCGCTAGTTTTTATCAAACAAATAACTTGTTATTGTGGAAAAGATTTGGATCGAACCTTATGAAGGTGTCGACCGGTTTTGGAGACAAAAACACACACAAAACAATTTTTAGGGTTTAGCTTATGAGCACAAGAGATAGAAAAACAAGACCCCTAGCCTTGTATATATACCCAAGTAAACTTGGTGAACAAGTTGGTCCTTGTTTCCTTTTCTTGATGGCCGATCGGTTCTAGATCCCTAAAGGGATTCCGGAACCTTCCCAACTTTTGCAATTTGATCCTTTTCCATAAACATTTAACGACCGTTAATCCATTACATTAATTACTTAACGTCCGTTAGTTATTTCGTTTAATAAATAAATAAATACAACATTTATATTTAATTATTAACTTTAAATTCTCATACGTAAAGTGTGCAATCCCAAAGTCTCGAGTTCGATCCTAACTCACATCTACTAATTTATATCCATAAAACCAACAGCTCCCACTTGGATATATCTTAATAGAGTGATCACATTCGGTTAGCGTCTAGCAACACTTCGATGCCTCTAGTACAACTCGAGCAAGGCTCCTGGAAAACCTTTTAATGATTTCTCATTATTATTATCCTTTTGTTTCTAATACCACGTTAAATAAAGATATGGAATTAAGTCATTCTTTATATAACTATTCTGTTTCTCGTTTGTAAGTGATTGACCAAGATTACCGAATCATCTAAACATATTTAGGGGAGATTTGGGTGCGGCCGCACAAACATCTTGTCAACCCTACGAGGGGCCCAGCAGTGTTAAACTCCAAATAAATTTGAAGGAACAAATTCTATTTTGACTACAAGAATAACCCACAAACTTTGTAACATTTCTGAAAACAACCCTTATGACTACCAGTTACGTATAGCGTTAAGTTGCTCCACAGAAATGCACTACATTTGTGACACTTATCTGGTATATCAAGTCTGAGGATAACTATTCATAATTTACTTATAACAATATCCACAAAGTAAATTATGTAGTTGGGATAAGTCCTATATTCAATTCATTGAATATCATCTGAAATTGGTATGCATTCTCATCAATATACTTTCAAGTATATTCTACCACATCTCTCAGATTTGTCTTAGTTCAATGATACTCCCATATCATTAATCGACAACGGACATTTAGAATAACTAAGTTACTCACGGATTAAACATGCAAATATAGGACAACAATATTATAAATGAAAATAAACATAATCCAAACTTTATTTCATCAAAATAATAAATGTTTTACAATATCCTTTATCCAAATACTAATCACAGTTATGCATGAAACTATTAGCTAAACGAAGTCCAATTCCATTGGCAAGTCCTACAAGCTTGTCTTTAGCTAAAGCCTTAGTGAACGGGTCAGCTAAGTTATCATCTGTGTGAACTTTCAGTAAATTTATTTCACCTTCCTGGACTTGTTGCCGAACATAGTGATACTTCCGTAGAAAATGTCTGGTGCCCTTCATGACTCCAGGTTCATTGGCAAATATGATTGCAGCAGAATTGTCACAATACATATCAATAGGCGATTCAATTGAAGGCATAACACCAAGCCCTGAAATGAATTTCCTAATCCAAACAGCCTCCATTGCAGCTTCCGAAGCAGCTATGTATTCGGCTTCTGTTGCAGACATCGCAATCGTAGTCTGCTTCTTGCTCTTCCAGTCAATTGCTCCTCCATTGATGACAAAGACATAACCCGTCTGAGACTTCGTATCATCTTTATCACATTGCCAGGACGCATCACAGTAACCTGTAACATCAAGCTCTGTGTCTGGATTTCCACCATACACTAAAAACATATCTTTAGTATTTCTGAGATACTTCAGAATATGCTTAACAGCAATCCAGTGAAGATTACCCGGATTTTGTTGATATCGACTGGTCATGTTTTAAGCGAACGCCACATCTGGCCTTGTGCATCTTACAGCATACATAATAGATCCTACAGCCGAAGCATAAGGAACTTTCTGCATGCGTGCCACCTCAGCAGGTGTTGAAGCACACATATCGCTACATAAGCCATGCTTTACTTCCATCGGCAAATATCCTTTCTTGGAATTTTGCATACTGAATCTCTTCAATATTTTATCAATGTAAGCGCTTTGACTTAAACCAATTAACCGCTTTGACCTATCTCGGTAGATCTTAATTCCCAGAATGTATGCAGCTTCTCCTAAATCTTTCATGGAAAAACACTTCCCAAGATATGCCTTAACATTTTGCATGCTTGGAATGTCTTTTCCCATAATTAATATGTCATCGACATAAAGAATTAGGAAAATTACATCACTCCCACTAACTTTGTGATATACACATGGCTCATCAAGATTTTGAACAAATCCATACCTTTTGATTTCTTCATCAAATCTTTTATTCCATTGCCTTGATGCTTGCTTCAATCCATAAATGGACCTTTGAAGTTTGCATACACGGTTTGGAAATTGTGGATTCACTAACCCCTCAGGTTGCTTCATATAGATGTCTTCATCTAAGCGACCATTTAAGAAGGCGGTTTTGACATCCATTTGCCATATCTCATAGTCATAGTATGCTGCTATAGCTATGAGAATTCTAATAGCTCTAATGTCCGCTACAGGAGAAAAGGTCTCCTCGTAATCAATGCCATAAGTTTGAGTAAAACCTTGCGCAACTAGACGAGCTTTATAGACGTGTACATTGCCATCCATGTCAGTCTTAATCTTATAGAGCCACTTACTCCCAACCACCGAGGCGTTTGGAGGTAAGTCAACCTCTACCCAGACTTCATTTTCTCTCATGGATTGCATTTCCCCATTCATTGCAACCTGCCATTTAGCCTTGTCAGGACTTGCCATGGCAGCTTTATAACTAGTAGGCTCTCCAAGATCTCCTAACATAGTTTCCTCAACCTCTACGTTAAGACATAGACGTTCAGGTGCACGTATATTCCTTACGGATCTACGAACGGGAATCACTTCAACTTCTGGTGGAGGACCCAGACTATCAGGTTCTACCGGAAGTACGTTAGTGTTTTCAGAAGGTAATGCATCTTCTTGATCATCTTCCAGATCATAAACTCTCCCACTGAATTCTTGAGATACGAGATCTCTTTCAAGAAAATCTCCATACCTAGCAACAATTACTTTATTATCAGTTGGATAGTAAAAGTAGTAACCCATAGTTTCCTTAGGGTATCCTACGAAGATACACTTTATAGATCTTTGTTGGAGTTTATCTGCTGAGTCACGTTTAACATACGCCTCGCAACCCCAGACCTTTAAATAAGACAGGTTAGGAGCTTTACCATGCCATATTTCATATGGTGTCTTATCAACCTTCTTTGTGGGAACCATATTTAGAATACGAACAGCAGATTCTAAAGCATAATCCCAAAAGGATAAAGGTAGAGTGGTAAGATTAAACATAGATCGTATCATGTCCAACAATGTACGATTTCTTCTCTCAGATACACCATTTTGTTGTGGAGTATATGGAGAAGTGAGATTCTGGACAATTCCATTCTCAGCTAAGTAATCTTTAAACTCTTGGCTTAGATACTCGCCTCCTCTATCAGATCGAAGAGCTTTAATCTTCTTTCCCAATTGCAGTTCTACTTCAGCTTTGAAGACCTTAAATGTTTCAAACACCTCATGTTTATGCTTAAGTAAATAAACATAACCATAACGGCTGAAATCATCAGTAAAGGTTAAGAAGTAGCTAGCACCTCTCTTTGACACATGTCTAAGTGGTCCACACACATCAGTATGAATAAGACCAAGTAGATCAGAAGCCCTTTCCATATTGCTATGAAAAGGTTTCTTAGTCATCTTCCCAGATATGCATGACTCACATTTATCAAATGATTCATCATTGATATTTTGCAAAAGCCCTTCTTGTTGCAGCTTATGCATGCGAGCCTTGCCTATATGAGCAAGTCTACAATGCCAAAGATAAGAAGAATTCACGTCTGACTTTATCTTCTTGTTAATGCTAAACATCGAATTATTATTATTGTTAGATTCATTTCCAATCATATCAATTTCAAACACACCATTCACAGTAATTGCTTTAAAATAAAATACACCATTTAAAGAAACATCAATTCCATTACTTGAAATAGTATGAGTAAAACCATCATCCAACAAACTTGAAAAGGAAACAACACCTCTAATTATAGAAGGTGCATAATGACAATTGTTTAATAACAGTACTAAGCCCGAAGGCAATACTAAACTAAACGTTCCTATGGCTTCAACAGCTGCATGTGCGCCATTTCCCACGTGCAGATATTGCTCCCCATAGGCAAGCTTCCTTTCCACTCTAAACCCCTGCAGTGTATTACAAATGTGAATACCACAGCCCGTATCATATACCCAGGAATTATTATGATTTAGAGTAAATAATTCAATGACAAATAAATTACCTGAAGTACCGGCGCCCGAGGACCCAGCATTCATCTTATTTGTCCGCAATTCATCAAGATAGAGAGCACAGTTTCTCTTCCAATGCCCAACTGTCTTGCAATGGTGGCATGCTTGATCCTTTTTAGGATTATCCTTCCTAGGAGTAGGGTTCTTCTTGGGTTGAGGTTGATAGGCCATCACCTGTTTGCCTTTGTCAACCTTTCCCTTACCCTTCCCCTTCTTGTTGTTCGCACGCTGCGGTTTTGGCTTATTAATTCTTCCACCCTGAATAGCAAGTACCTGGGCGGTAGGAACCTTTTGAGGCAACCCTTTCTCATAATCAATGAGCAATGCGTGTAGGTCAGTAACTGTCTTCCCCACGCAGTGCATATTGAAATTTCTGACAAAACCATTAAAATCCTTGTTAAGGGATCGATTAATCAGATTCACAGCCATGTCATCCTCATAAGTTTTGCCAAGTGCTTTTAGTTGGTCCATGTACCCTTTCATTTCAAGTACATGAGCACTTACGGGTTTACCTTCTCCCTGCCTACAGCTGTGTAACGCGTCGGTCAAGTCATAAATCTCGACAGCAGCTGGTTTCTCAAACATAGTTCGAAGTTCATTGAGCATATTATATGGGAAATAATGTTCGAACTGCTTTTGAAGAGCAGATTCCATTGTTCCCAACATAAGACAAGCCACATCATTATGACGCTTATACTCCAGTTTCCACTCGTCCTTTTGAGCTTGAGTAGCTTCAGGACCAGATGGTTCAGCAGGGCAAGGTTCATAAAGATATTTCATACGGTCAGCAACTCTACAGACAATTCTCAAAGAGCGGTGCCAATCATTGAAATTCTTAGAGCCAGTCAACTTTTCTCGATCAAAAAAGCTTTTGAACGCAGAATTTAGAGCAGTGTTAGTGTTATCGGTGTTTTGAGCCATTTCTACAGAAAAAAGTTCAAGTATTAGTATTTTCGATAATACACTTTTCAAGAAAATAAATATACCCAACGGTAATATAAACATATAACCATATAATTTTCTCGAAAACTAGGATCCAAATTATCATAGGTTCATCACATCAGTTGATCTGCTAGCAACAAACGCATATAATAAGGTAATCTGTCGAACATTAATTGGCAAACAATTTCCAACTCCTAGATCATTATGGGATTTATATTTTCCAACGCTATTGCAAATATAAACATGTTTTATCCCATCTTATGCCATTGAGTCCAAGATCTCACTTCCTACTCAACTTAAGTGTCTAACTTAAAGAACTGCAAATATGTCCATGCAAGATCTCACTTTACATAGAGATTTACCTCTCCATCACAATCTAGCCAAGTACTCTCATGACTAAATTGCAACTTCAAGTGTTCCTTTTAATTAGACGGCATATTCTTAATTTTAAAAGGGTACTAGTTTTGATTTTATGTGGTCAAATCAAATATGTACAAAGATGTCATGCATTCATCTTGTAGCATAATTTTAATAAAAAACTTTTTATTACCAATTCATAAAGATCAAATTATCAAAGTTTTGATTGAGGTATTGGGTTCACCAATCAAGGAATTTAGTATTAATTATCATCCATTATACCGTACTTTTGCATAAGTGTAAACACTTAGTGTTTCGGATAATTACCACCGAAGTGGCGCATGGAATTAAAACTAATTCGCCCTTAAGATGAGCTTGCACATTTATATGGCTTACTAAGTAGCTCCACTCGAACTTACAGGGGGCAGAGGACCAGGTACGCGCTAAAGCACAACCTAAGACATCCATTCAGTGTGACTATGCGCACTTCTTTAAACCCCTTTTGTTAGTTCATTCGAATGGGTGAGCCGTTCAGTCATTGTACAAAAGTCACCAATCAATTTAAACTATTTGACAACTTAACTCTTCCAAAACAATTAAATTTCGCCATTGTTTAGTCCGTATTATTTTTTCTATTCAAAATTACCCTTTGCTTAAAACTGTCAAACATAATAAACAAACAAGTAACAAATAAAAAAATAAACTACTAAAAAAACAATGCGCACATAATAAACAATTTATACGTGTAAACAAGTAGCCACATGCAACTTATTCGATAAAATCCTATTAATAATCAATATCTAGGTTAAATTAATGTATATATTAATTTAGGGTTTTCACTCCAGCAATAGAAAGTGAGCCACATACATCGATGAATCGATTGCGTAAACCCTTAATTAATTATACCAAATTGCACATAATTGATTCATTAATATATAAATTGGAGTCTTCCCCAATTCAAGATTTATCATAAATAAATATGTCTCAACAATTAAACAATATATCAAAGCAACTTATCCATGACTAACATGCATGTATAGTCATGGACATCATAACAATTATTCAAGTAAGTCACAAGATCGCATATAAAAATTCCATGACACATAACAAATTTATTCATGAATTAATCACGTAATCAATATTAATTCTAGGATTTAATAAGGTTAGCAAACAAGTTTCAAAACCCTAAAAAAATTATACATGTGTTGACATTAAAAAAAATAGGGAATGCCCCATTCATTAAAAAAAATCGACCAAAACATGAATAAAACATAAACCCTAGATAAACATAGCAAACAACATACAAGTATTTGTTTTATTACGCGTTTATGTAATTAATTACTCATTAAAAACCAATGACTCGTGATGCCACTGTTGGAATTATATATCAAGACATTCAAATAAATAATCACAAAACATCAAAGTAATATTGCGGAAGCGTATAAGGATGTATTAACGAATAATTAATTAACATAAAAAGTATGCGTACCTTTGTTGATTCTAGCCGAACAAGAATCAAATCCACAAACTAGCAACAGATGAACCCTAATTTGATTTAGTTAGGATTATGTGAATTACCCCTTACAGTTTTGTAATTCAATCCAAGATAATAACAAAAGTATGTTATTACTAAGTTCTTGTACACACGTACTAAACCGAATTAAAGTACCGCTAGTTTTTATCAAACAAATAACTTGTTATTGTGGAAAAGATTTGGATCGAACCTTATGAAGGTGTCGACCGGTTTTGGAGACAAAAACACACACAAAACAATTTTTAGGGTTTAGCTTATGAGCACAAGAGATAGAAAAACAAGACCCCTAGCCTTGTATATATACCCAAGTAAACTTGGTGAACAAGTTGGTCCTTGTTTCCTTTTCTTGATGGCCGATCGGTTCTAGATCCTTAAAGGGATTCCGGAACCTTCCCAACTTTTGCAATTTGATCCTTTTCCATAAACATTTAACGACCGTTAATCCATTACATTAATTACTTAACGTCCGTTAGTTATTTCGTTTAATAAATAAATAAATACAACATTTATATTTAATTATTAACTTTAAATTCTCATACGTAAAGTGTGCAATCCCAAAGTCTCGAGTTCGATCCTAACTCACATCTACTAATTTATATCCATAAAACCAACAAACTCTTCAGTTGTATATGATCACGGATTGATAAGAGGGCATAACGGAAAAAAGCAGAGCATAACATTCAAGCATAAGGCTGGTCGCATTCGAGTGGTTGAAATCGGTTGGGCACGCGTTTTTTTGACCCTCGATCGACTTGAGATCGGTTGGGAACGGTTGTGGTGGCCGGTTGCCACATCGGCCGTGGTCTCAATTTTTGGAATATCGGTTCGATTTCCACTCGATATTCACGCAATGTTTTCTCCTTCCCAACGTATCCCAACGTGTACATTTAATACATTTTAAAAAAATGACCGTTTGGTCATACAACTAAAAAAAAAAAAAAAATCCAAACCCATTTTACCACTCTATAAATACCCACTTCACCTCAAACACAATTCACAACTTACCATTTTCATCTACATTCAATTCAATCTAATTCTTATCCAACTTCAAAATGTCAAAGAAAAATACCCCACAATCAAAAACCCGACGATCACGACTACCCCAAAATGCCCCGGATCTAAATTTATCGCCGGAAAACAACTTTGAGTTAACCGGCATATCACCACAACAAAACCGGCCTATTCGCTTTCGTCCACAAAGTTTTGATTATCAATCACAACTACCCCAACCAAATCAAAACCAAAACGCGTTTTATCTTAACCGTCCTTTTGTCCCACCGCAACGTTCTTACCACGATTACCGACAAGAACCTAGTGGGTCTTCGTACCATCCAAACATGGACTTCATTTATCCTTCTCAACCGTATCAACCTTATTCCCCGATTCGAAGCACTAATCTAGACATGAATTTGGAAGATTGGATGCCGGAGTATCCGACACAAAACTACCCAAGTCAAGATGCTTCGATGGGACAAGGTTCGGGTCACGGTTCGCACCACGGTTCGTTCCATGGTTCCATTCCCGTTGATGATTCTGATGATGAGAAAACCGCTTCCGCTGAAGAGATGTCCCCCATCAAACCAAAGCAGCCATCTAGACGTGCTTCAAAGGCCAAGGACAAAGGCAAGAAGCCGGAAACAAGCAAGGGGAAAGACAAGAAGCGTGCAGAGCCATGGACAAAGGAGGAAGAGGTGGTGCATAACATTATGATAGAGGCGTGTCAAGAACATTCCATAAGGGATGAGTTTATTCTTGGAGCCTTGAAGATTTGCAATTCGCCTTGCAAAGAAGTAGGTGAGATTGTATGGTTGTTGTGTTAGCAAACAGTACAACATGTGAGCACAACAAGCGGGAAGGATTTCTCGATTTCTCCTAAGGCTCCAAACATTTTCATGTAGGATGAGTGCAAGAGGCTTGTACTCTTCTCGGATATCCCTTGTAAAGATAATGTTTGGATCGGAGTAATATGGTCGAGGTTTGCATATCATGCGATTTAAATCTTCCGAAGAGGGTATGTGTAAACAATATGGACTATTTTCTTCATGAAAGTTGAAGAGAGAATCAAGAGACCAATCTTCGGTGAAGCCACATTGTCCATGATTTGGAATCCGGAGGATGTGAGCAAAATGCCCAAGGGTTAGAGTAAACTTTTGGTTTTTGATATAAAATCAAAGAGATAGAGAGCGATCCTCGTTACGAACGAGTTCGACTTGACGGAAGAATTCCATTATGAACCTTGGACATATCTTCTCGTTGATTTCAAGAAGACATTCTAGTCCTATGGCTCGGAAGGAGGTATTGATACCTTCTTCGAATTGTAGAGAGGTGTCTACAATACGTCCTTCGTGAAAGTGACAGTTTTCGAGATTATTGAACCCACAGACATGATTGCCAGGTGTGTTGGGTTCAAGAGAGATGTTCGGAGTGTAGACGCTAGTGAGTGAAAAATCAAACTCATATTCATGCGTCATAGTTGAACCTATAGAAATGATAAGTTAATAAAAAGATATGTTTGTGGTCAACCTATGATTATCTAATGTTTTTACTAGATTTTTATTAACAATGGTGTTTAACACTCTAACTTACTCAAGGTTTTGACTTTCTAGTGGATTATTACATTTAGAAAGATAGTGGTTTTTAATTTGCATAAAAAACTGTTTTCCAGTAGGACGGATCCCACGGTTCCTTTTCAAAAGGGATCCGGCTAGTATAACTTCCGGGATCCGTAGATCTGTAATTACAGAACCAGATTATATGAAAACGCATAGGTTTTTAGATCTCATAGTTTTATACCAAGATATATGTTTTAACCTACATTTTCTTTTAACATGCATACATGACTTCTAATGTATCACGAAAGAATATGAAACAAATAAATCAAAAGAAATGACAAACATATTATGATAATAATAACCTAGATAACTAGATTATTAGTAATATTGCATTTCAATACTAAGGATGATACAAAGGATTGGGTATATGATCCCAATGTAGATTAACAACACAAAGTAAATGTCTCCATATGTGAACTTCATCATAAGGAACACAAGTGCAATGAGTGTTAAGGCGATGAGCACGAGTGCGATGTAAACCATGTTGATGACGGATCTTCTTGGTTTCGGTTGAGATGGAATGAGGAGGAAGATGAAATTTTTGAATGAGGGGAAATTTTTGAAATTGGAGGATTTGAAAAAGTGAGGGTTTGGTAGAGTGGTCGACGGTGGGGTTATTTATAGGGAAGGAGGAATTTTTGAAATTCGTGTTTTGTTTTATTATTGGATTAAAAGAAACAAAACATAAGTTTTATATACCACGACTTTAGACGAGAAATAAAACACGTATGTGAGAAAAAGGCTTCCTAATGAAGCTTCATGTAAAACATGTATAAGCACAAAAGATAATCATATAAATACCTAAATAGGCATACTTAATTATTAAGCAAAATAGAAAGAAAATCATACCTCTAGCGCACTTAGGAATGTCTTTACAAATGACACAACAAATGTCACTTAGACGATTCCCGCTCCTTTGCGATTAAGATACCTTCTTAAGGAAGGTATTCTTTTTACCAAGCGATTCCTATAGCTTGGTGGGTATGAGCTTTGACTAATCAACATGACAAAGAGGATTAGTGCAATTAAATGAAACAAGTAAATAAAAAAAAATGTTGTTATCAAATCAACATCCAAACATATAGTTTTAAAAGACATGGTGTTTGTTTTTATGAAAAACATTCTTTGTAGTTTTCAATTAACCATGGATCGTATCAAGTTTTTAAAGTACAATATACTTCAAGAAACTTGGTAACGAAGCTCTGATACCAATTGTGGAAAACTAGAAGGGGGGGTTGAATAATTTTGCCAATTAAAACTTCCTTTTAATCTATTTAGATCGACTTATGTCAATCTATTTGGATGTGTGTGTTGGATGTTGATAAACAAGCATATAAAGGTAAGTAATGAAAAGATAAGAGTAAGAAGCACAAAACCACAACGCGAGTATTTATAGTGGTTCGGCTACAAGGACACCTTCCTTGCCCTACTCCACTCCCCGAGTCACCTACTCGAGAGTTCGTAATCACTACACCAATCTCCTTATGGCGGAGAAGCCTTCACAACGTCGCCTACCCTTTTTTCGGTGCTAGGCTAACCACCGGGTTCTTTCACTCCAAGGTGAACCACACCTACATAACGTCGCCTACCCTTTATAAGGTACTAGGCTAAGTACCTAGTTCTTTCACTCCAAGGTGAACTACACCTTCACAACGTCGCCTACCCTTTATTAGGTACTAGGTAAGCACCTAGTTCCATTGCAATAGAGGAACTACTACCACACTACACCAACGACTAATCCCAAAGGAGATCTACTCCTTTACAACATCATCAAGGATATCAATATCCTTGGATCTAATACTAGTCTATCTTGTACATCGAAACACACCATATCGAATGTACATATAAGGCACCTTTTACTAATGCCTTTGACTAGATCTACAAGACACCTTTCACTAATGTCTTGTGTCTTCACTTCTAAGCACCTTTCACTAATGCTTCTAGTCTTGACTTCTAAGCACCTTTCACTAATGCTTCTTGTCTTGACTTCTAAGCACCTACCACAAGTGCTTGTGCTATAGACGATAGATACCTTTCACTAGTATCTTCGTCTTGACACTTGAGACATCTTTCACTAATGTCTTCAACACTACACTTCTTTGAAGAAAGAAAGGAATCATCAACAAGAAGACTTTAGTAGCCTTGATGATGAGGAAGCATGGCAACTCATGGACTTAAGCTTGCTCGACTTCAAAGGTGGTGATCTTGCCTTTAAGAGGAACCTAAAAGATCACACAAAAACAAAACTACAAACATAGATCTCTTGGATCTGAGGTCAGTGAGTTTTTAACTCAGGGAGAAAGTGTGTTATGAAGGGGTGGGAAACAATGAAGAAATGGCTCACTATTTATAGAGGAAAAATCCTACTGTTCCCCGGATCCCACGGATCCCTACCACAAGGGATCCGGCTAGCACAAAGCTAGGGATCCGTGGAACGCTCCTCTTTGGCCATGGGTATTTTGGTTATGGGTCATGGGTCATGGGTTGAACCATGAATCTTTTAGCTAGATACAATGTAGCTTTTGAGTGCAATGCACTTGATCATTTGGGTATGGGTTGATCCATGGGTTATGGATATTATCCATGTGTGATATAAGCATGATGTCATGCAATGGGTTATGGGTCAAGATCCATGGGTTATGGGCTTTGGGTTGTACCCAACTACATTCAATGTATTTGCCCAATGGGTTGTGATACTTAAGTTTTTACCCATTTATATTACCCAATATACTACATACTAGTTATGTGTATATTTTACCCAAGTATGTAAACACTAGTTGTTGTACATATGTATTACTAAATCATAAAATCACTTATACTTGTTTTAGTGTTTTATGTGAAAATGTAAATATGTTAGAAACTATTAGTTCAAACCATTTACGTATTTTATTTGTTTCGTTAACATGATTTTACGTTTGTTATCGACAAAACATTAGAAGATCGTAAAATATAAATAAACGTTTTTACGGCTTATTTGTATTAACAGTGACTTAAGGGCTTAACATTAGTAATTACCAGGACCAAACTATACGCGTAGGAGGATAACTTCACCTTGACGCAACCTTATAAGCTAGCACACACCCTCCTCACCACCTCAAGCTTGAGGTGGCCTGTCCTATGCTTAGTCACAAGACCATGTGTCTTAACATAAGACATATAGTCTTATATCATGACACCAATTCATGCACCTCCATATATAAACTTTCCCCCTCTTCATATCTTCATTTCAAAGTAATCACAAAGCAAAGAAAGAATTACATCTCTTGGTCCTATCCTATTTGCCGTACAACATATGAACACCATCACCATCATTTAGTTTAATTCAATGTACAAGTTAAACAAGAAAGTTGAAGGTGTTGATGAGCTATACCTAGTCCAAGTGGTGAATTGTTGATTTAAAGCTTGACACAAGACTTATACAAGGTATTTAGGGGCTGAATAAAAGGAGATATTACAAGGGTAAATATATTAGTAAACTTTGGTTAAAGGGTTGAAGACAAGGGTTGAAGATTGAAAGGAGTTAGGCTTGATTATTTGTAACTATTAATCCTATCCTTTGTAAGGTTTGAGTTTATTTTCATATTCATTCGATATGGTTGTAATAATCCCAATTATTATTGGATGTTTAATTTGATATAAGTATTATATGTAATAGGGCATGATTGATGTTGTACATGAAGTTTGTAACATGAAAAGAAGCTAGAACAAGCCTTAGGTAGGTTTTATGAACCTGAATTCTGTAACAGTCCCAAAGATTGATTAAACTGATCATCTCAGTAAACTTTGAGGTTAATTCAATAATATAGGCTTGTAGAGCTATGTCTTATGGTCGTTTCTCCGGGTGGCGCACCTCATAACTCCTCCCGATGAGTAAATGAGAGCCAAAATGGCAAAACATGTCAAAATCTGCACACCATATTTCATTTGGGAAAAGCCCATGGTTCTGGACATTTCTGTAAGTCGACTCAATTTTATGAAATGTATCCAAGACCTAAACTTGAAGTTTGGCGAGAGCCGCATGTCAAAACAAGTTGTAGAACTCAACTTATGGTCGTTTTTCCAGGACTGAATGTGCAGCCAAACTTTCTGCAATGGAATATAAGTATATACTTGTAATTAGACTATTGATATAAGTAAACTTTGGACTTTGGACTTGATTAAGCTTGAGAAGCTGTAAAACCCGAAAATCTAAAACCTATATAAAGACTAAAATGCCCTTGGAACCAAGAATAATAAAATATGTAAAATACGTTTATAATATAGTACGAAATTAAAAACCTAATAAATAAAACTTAACAAATATAATTACGTGAACGACTTTGGTACGACGAAGGACTTAAATGTTTCGCTAATATGTTGGGCCGTTCGATTATTAAATGGACTCGTTTCTTTTCTTTTGTCTTGCGCCAAGCCGAGAGCCCAAAGGGGTGTTTGTTTGTGTTCGTGTGAGCCAAGGGCCGAAGCCCACTTTGTGGAGAGCTTGTGTGTTCGGTTGGACCAAGCCAACCCAAACCCAACCTTTCCTAAACCTAAACTAATTGCTACTACTATAAATACATCACATAATCATTAAATTGAAACCCTAGTTTGCTTTGCCTCTCCTTTTCTTTCTTCTTGTTCGGCCGAGACCCATAACACCCTTGGTGTTGAGATTTTGCTTCAACGAGCTAAGGTATAACGTTTATTCATCTTCCTTTAACGTACCTTGCATGCATATGTCAAGATATATTTGTTTCGTCGCGTTTTTGTTCTCTTTTGTTGTGACCGAGAGGTGTAAACCGAAATGACAAGGAAACCCTAATCCATTTAACTTGTAACTAATAAGGAACATGTAACGTGATAAGTAATATTGAATCGGGTCTTGGTTGTGTCGAGTTAAGCTAGGCCGAAGCATGCATGAGTTTGGACCGAGGCATGCATGACTTTCGAATAGGGTGTAAAACATTATAACTTGATTATGTAACATGTTTAGATGAACTAGGTCTTGCGTAAAACATGCTAGCCGAAAACCCTAGTTGAACCGAACATGTATACAAGAGTTTTGGATGTGTAATAAATAAGTAAGGGTCACGTAAACATAAACCCTAGTTTATTATGTAAAGCGTATGAAGTATACAAAACCCTAATAACTTATGGTCACATGAAATCATAAACGAGTATGGTAAAGCGTAAAAGTAAAGAAGGTTATTAATTACGTATTAGGTTAAGTGGAGAGTCATTAAGACGTAACATGTAAATTAAATGCATAATTAATGATATATTAAAGAATAAGAAAACCCTAGAACATACATAAGAGTCGATTAGGGTTTGAACTGAATATAGTAATACGTTATTTCATATGTGAGTTATGACTTATAAAACTATTTTTACATTTAAACCTAGACTTTAATAAATGATATAATGAACCCTAATCTACAACTTTAATTATAAAATACTTAAGACTCATTAATAAAGAAACCCTAAAGTATGAAGATCATTTTGAAGATTATGGAATCATAAATAACGTGGACGACCGTTAATGTCTATAGGTTCTGTGAAGAGGGAGTAATCCTTTGCTTTTCGTCTTTCTGCTTTTCGATCTTTTGCGTTGGAATAAGGTACAGATATTCTGACCTTTTCAGTAAAGGTTTCTCTTACGTTTTCTTTTGTATTAGGTTTTCCTAAGCCTTTGCTATGAACCCATTCTGATTTGTTTGAGCTATTGCTTATCTGAACTCTGATTTCTGAATTATGAAACATCTGATTTTGAACTATTTGATATGAAAACTATGATTTTGGAAATATGAATGATTTTATGATAAAAGATGATCTGTGTCAGTTATGACATTCTGATTTGACCTAAGATAGTTTGACACCCGAGCCAAATATTTAACTAGTCATGGGGGTTCCATGTCCGTATCAGTGATGCACTTCTGATATGACTCTAGGGCAGTAGAGTGATGTTATGCCACGTCTCTGGATGGTGAAGCATATTTGTAAATATGTAGGAAGGGGCGTATGGATGCATCCTAGATCTGTTATCTGTTATACGTTATATGTTATCTGTTATCTGATGATTGATGCTGCGTGCATGCACGTCCTTCATAACTCTGGTAGGTCTCCCCTACAAATGTTGCCTTACGTGAATATGAATATGATCTGATATATGTTTCTGGGCTCGTGGTAGTTGACTATAAACTTCATTTGAAATTATGATTTATGCTTTGAAAATGATTATGATTTTGCTATTGCTCATTCACTTTATTTCGTATCCGTTATCGTTTAGTATTCGCTTTTGCTTTCATATCTGTTCACTGGGCTTTTGAAGCTCAGCCGCACTTTTCTTTTCTTCCGCGGCAGGTATCTAAGCATTGGAAGCTGGGTTGCTTTGGGGATGAGTGCTTGAGTGGACTTACCTTAGAGATTTTAGCTTTGATTTCTTATGATGCCATTTAGACTTATTTATTTCGGATATGATGTTTGGAGTTTATTATGTTTCTGCTGGGACCTATGTAATGAAGTCGTTTTGACTTGGATTATTTCCGCATTTATGTTAAGACTTCTTTTGGTTATTTGTGTTTGCTTTGATATGACACCATTACTTGTGATTCCTTTACCCTTGGCGGGTCGGGGCGTTACAGAAGCTGTTAGAGAAAGTAAAAACTAGAACTTGAGGTGTTGAATCACTTAAAAAGGACTTGTGGTTAAAAATTTATGCCTAGTTAAGTGTCACTAGAGGTAAATATAGTGCTGGAACAAGAAAGCTTGCTGATACGATTTTAAAACGAGGTTTTGACCCTTTTCTGGTCAGAATCAGCAAAAGTGTAAAACACGAAAGTTGCTCAGCAAACGGTTTAAGGAATGCTATCATAGGCTTTCTATCATGTAACAGCTCATAGGGGTCTTGTTATGAGGCTTCACTACCTTGCTTCTATTATGCACATAACATGCAGTGCCTACAGCTTTAGCCCAAAAGTTAGTGGGTAACTTAGATTCTGACTACATTGTTCTAGCAGCCTCAATTAGTGTTATATTTTTCCTTTAAGCTACACCATTCTGTTGTGGTGTCCTAGCAACACTAAACTGTCTTTCTATACCCTTAGCCACACAGAACTGATTCATCACATCATTCTTAAACTCAGTTCCATTATCACATCTGATTACTTTGACCTTATGGTTTACTTGATTTTCTATCCTAGTAATGAAACTCTTGAGGATCTCACTAGTTTCACTCTTAGCACCTAAGAAGTATACCCAAGAAAATCTGCTATAATCATCAGTAATAACTAGGCAGTACTGCTTATGGTTCAAAATTTTAACAAAGGTAGGGCCAAATAAGTCCATATGAAGCATAAACAGTGGTTGTGTAATGGTGTTTACAGTTTTGGTCTTACAAGAAGCTCTATGTTGTTTTCCTTTCTGACAAGCCACACAAAGTTCTTTACACTCAAAAACCTTAGAAGGTAACCCTCTCACTAAGTTGCCCTTTACCAGTTTATTGATTGTTTTGAAATTAAGGTGACCTAGCCTTCTATGCCATAATTTTGACTCATCAACTGATACCTTAGCAAACAAACAAGTTAAGGACCGATTAGGAATTACATCTTTCATGTTAAAGCAATATATGTTTTCTTTCCTAGGTACCCTTAACTCCACAAATTTCTCATCAGGCATTTTAAAATCAGGTGATAACACCACACACTCAGTTTCCCCAAAAAGTACCCAGTTTTTCTTATCACACATTTGAGAAACACTGAATAAATTATACTTGGTCAGAATAAGCAAAATGACCATATGACATGTTAAACTACTTCACGACACACAACTTATATCATCATATCGTCACACAAGTCAATCAATAGTCTTTGACGAAACACGACACATGTTTTATATAACATTTGTCTCGTCAAATACTTTACTTATAAATGACAAGTACAATAATAGTAAGGAATTTCATTATCATAAAAGGCCTCTTCGGGGTTTCGTATCGACGAGTTGTGGATTTACGATTTAAAGTGTCCTGGATCCTCATACGTTCACTACACGACCTCTTGATTTTGATAGCCCGAACGATGGTACGAGGTTATTTATAAAAGGGCTATAGGCCAAACAACACTTAAGGGATACATTAATTTAAGATTTATGTACAACATCATATTGAAAGCCAACAAACTACATATACTTGTACACTTATATCGTACACTATACTAAAACGCGAATACTATGCTTTCGTAGGTAATCGTTAAAGATCGTCGTCTTGCCATACTCTATTGTTGACATACAATATATCGTAACACTCCGCTGCTGATCACGTAGGGGCAATTTTCGGCTGAATCGGCTTAAGTAGTGGAACCTTTATGCAATGAACGCGCTGCATACATAATGGACCCTTTGAAACTTTGACAACCAATTGATTTCCAGTTTTGGAAACTACTTGTGTATTAAAAACCTGTGAACTCACCAACCTTTGTGTTGACACTTTTAGCATGCATTTTCAGGATTGTAGGCTATAGCTAAACTTTGGAGGCGCTTGGGCATTGGCATGGCATGATCATAGAAGACTCTGATATAATTTGGGGACCACGTAAATCCTTTTAATGGGGCTACATTCCATTATATTTATATTTTGAAAGATGTAAACACAAATCTTTACGAAATAAGATTTCTCAAGTTAAACTGTTGTTCTATACTTTGTGTTGTGGTACCAATCGAGTAGCACCCCAGTAACACTTACTTCCGCTGCAGACCATCATTTTTGGGGTGTTATAGATTGGTATCAGAGCCTCGGTTATAGAGAAATCGGTATTTTTGAAACCTAGACTAACTACTTTTACGAAAACTTAACACTATGATCGATACATGCCTGCCTGCCAAGCCGATGCCTCGATTATGACTTGTTGAAGTCATACTTGATAAAATGCGTATTATATTACTATTCACTTAATCTCACTGTGAACTATGATTGCTTTCTTATACGTATGTTTACGTACCACAGCGCTACGCCTTATCCCCCACATAAATGGAATGCTCGTTTTACTCTTTCGTAACAACTTCTAAAAGTAAAGGACTTATTGCTAGTGTAACTGAGCCGAGTATTTCAAAGTTCATGTGAATATAGATTGATCACCTATTTTCACCAAGGAGAAACGACATAGACTGATCACCTATGTCCAACCCTGAGGCGAACTTTGCAATGCTAGGGATGGTTATTTTGGTTTTGGGAACGAAAAGATTTTGTATGTGTAAACGAGCATGGACATGATAAAATTTTAACCCTACACACACAACACACTGGCATCACAATACTTATTCATAGTGATATTTTCCCACTTTTACAGAACGTCTTTCATCGCCGCTCGGTTATGTTACGACTATGAATTACTTTCGGAATTAATGAAAACGTTTAATCGTGCTTTACGTTGGGTCGAGTTAGACCCGATTAACAACCATTTGAATTCGAGTTGTGTATCTCGACACATTTGATATCGTAATAAGTTCATTGAACTTATTGATGGAGTGTTTTGGAATTAATCTTGACTATGTTGATTTTGGACTATTTGGTACTGAGATTTTGGGTCTCGTTACGGATTTGGAATTGCTACCTTATTTTAGCCTTGCCCTGATCGTGGTTTTGTTACGGACCCCTTACCCTAAGCCTTATCTTGGAACGACTGATGTTTATTTTTCTAAATCGATGCCGTTCACTCGATATTATTCAATCGACTTTATCCACTCGACGTTGTTAATCTTTCTGAATCGATAATGGTCTACCGACGTTGTTTCATCAACAATACTCGATTAAGGTATTACCTTACACTTTATTGATGTAATACCTCACACACTATTGGTGTTATACGTTATGCTCTATTGATGTATTCCTATCGATGTCGTTCTACCGAAACTGTTTTATTGATGCCGTTTTATCCATATCATCTTACCATGTTGTTGTTTTATCAATGATACTCTGTTGATGTTGTTCTATCGATGTTAGCCTATCGATAGGTACCTTACACTCAATCGACATGCGATTCTCTATCGTACCCATTAGGAACTATTGCCGTTTACTCGTATTTGGAGCTTGATTTGATCTCGACTTGTAATCGTATTTCTTTTGAAAATATGACTATGAACTCGAACGTTGTCCCCTTCATTGTTAAGTACCGAGCTAATCGACTAATTGCTAGTAGTAATTAACTCTCTTCTCCGGAGTTGTACCTTGAACTTGCTAACCTTTCCCTTCAACATAGATTCTATACCCAACAGAAATATTACTTATGATATATTAAATCACTATTACTGAGTTGTTGCAACACCATGTCATCTCTATCTCGTCCCATTAACATTCTCTCAGGCGTTGGGATCGAGGTTGCCTCGTCACTCATTGCTGTAATAGTGACTCTTCTATCCCAAAACTCGTACTTAATTGATGAGTCGGATTATATCCCTTGCCGTTCTAGGAATGACACATCACGACATCTACGAAGGAAAACCCTTGTTGAACATAGATAACGAGCGAACTACTGAACTTTTAACAATCTAGAAACACACCACGAGTTAACTTGTAACTCGAGCCACAATTTATAGGAACAAATACCTAACTCTCTACTTATCTCTAGAAAATACCAACAGGTTGCTCAACTACTCCCCCTTATAAAATAGTAAATTGTGTCGTTTTCTAACGCACAAATTGTAATCGATCATCTTGTCAACTATTTCGCGGTCAATCTACCAAATGTTGTACTACTTCATCACTGAACCAAATTTTGACCCTACAAGTATTTTATGAACAATGAGTCCCCCTCAAATCGTCCTACAAACTTTTGTACAAGCCACTTCACGGACTACTATATTGTAATAAACCAATTCACTACTATGCTTCTATTTCATTAGACAACAAACACTTTTTGCTAACATTTTGTAAACTAAGTTACGATTACCCTACAAGTTTACAACGACCTTATGAACTAGCTTTGCCACTGAATCACGAAATGAACTACAAATATTTCTACTATTGGGCAATTAATAAATTGTTTTCTTATCTACTCTATGAATCATTTACAAATCATTTCACGAGTTAAGTTATAACCTGATTTGTTATCTTACCAAAACATCACAAAGTTTAACTATGATTTCACTACTATTCTATTAAAAAAATTAAAATAAAATAGTGTACTCATATTACCTTATAAACTATTTACTCCCTTGAAAAGCTCTAAAGGATAACCAATATCTCCTTTTGGAACTGAACCCAAACCTTCGAAGTAAATCAAACACCTTGTTTTGAAACAATAAATAATAAACGTATTTATGGGAAATACTAAAGAACAAACTACAAAAGCAGTGGTGTTAGAATTATTTGAAATTAAGAGAACTTCTGAATTCACATGTAGACCTCTAACTTGGAATTGATTCCATGTTGTCACTTAAGGACTTTATTTAACAAGTTTCATTGCAAAAGCTGAAGCTCAGCAACTTTCTCTACATTCATTCAAGTTCTCTCCCGATATTTTTAACAGGTCGAGACTCTTTATTTTTATACCGTCCAAACCCGAGAGGACGGTGACACCATGCTAGTCATTATAGGGTATACTACCGACGAGCATAACCTTAACAACTGAACTATAACCTTAGACGTCTAAAACTTATGGAGGCATACATACTCAACTACATTTTCTTCTGCGACGCTTTCACCTTCAAGGACCTTCCTTTAGAGTTTCATTTTCCTCAACGATAAAACTTGTGATGACATTTTTTCTGAAGATACTTGTTCTTACGAATTAGAAATCTTTGGTCAAACCTTATCAAGCTTTCTTATGCTAAGAAACATCAAAACGTCGACTTCTGTGAAAATGTCTCATTACGTCACGTCTAAAAACCTATCTTACTAGACTATAATTCTTTCGAGGTCACAAACATCTTACCCAACTATCCATCTCGGAAACAGATACTTATATAACTTACAATTCACAATACTGCCAACTCTTGAAAGCAACGGATATAAGTCGTGATATTAATATCTTTGACAACAAGGTTCCAAAATCACCTTCATTTCTTGCACCTCATTCCGAGGGCAATACTCCTTGTTTATAACTTCTTCAACTTAGTCCAAGCAATCTTATAAGTACTCTCAATAGTCAATACTAATACATTGAGCAACAATTCTACCACGACAAAGCACCATTCAGAAGTATGCTTGCGGCATGTTTGACCTTGCAGTCTTCAACATAGTTGATGATTAGAAATACTGACTTTATCCAGTCAAACCAACGAACCAAACCAACCGCTCTTTCCGTGACTTTGAAATTGTTGAGCTTGTAGCTCCAGAACTCCTTGTAAGAGCGACCTCTGACCACTGATATAACATTTACGCCTGTGGTGCCTTCAACTGGCCCTGCAACATTACTCTGGAGTTTCGTTAACCCTCCAATTATCTATATTTTATATTATCCCTTAGAATATACCAACTTGAAGCTTGATATTAATCAGAACTTTTGCACACTGATAAAACCTTAAAAGAATTCCTTATTTCACATGGGAGCGTGAGATCAAATTTCATCATAAACACTCACATTTTTCCCAGACATCTCAACATCATACTTTTCAAAACATTCATTTGAATTGGATCGATAACGTACAAACTCGAGCTCCCACCCGAATTTATCAGTGTACACGACGTCATTCAGTTGTACTATCACAAGGAGCCTCATACTGATGAGGCACTCATTATCTCTCTAGAAGAGATCCAGATTGATAAACGTCTGAACTCTATCGAAGAACCTACTGAAGGATCAAACCACTTAAGAAAGCCGCATTTCTATTGTCAAAGTTCGATGGGACTCGAGAAAAGTTTCTGAATTCACGTGGAAATGTGAAAATGAACTCAAACACACCGTCAGCAAATAACACTCGCTGAACTTCGCGACGAAGTTCCCATAAGGGGTAGAGACTATAGCAACCTGTAATTTTTCATAAGGTTAAATGATTATTTTACCCTTTGACTTTTAAATTTGACTTTTCCTATAATGTAAACATCATTACCGTAATCGGTAGTTAACCGGTAATTTTACAAGATAAATAATTCGCTCTGTTTCAAATAATTACTCTTTGAACGTTTTCGTTCACATATGTCTATTTGACGAAAAGATGTCTCTCAAAATGACACCGCATTAGTAATGGTTTAAAATTTGATAATTATTTTTCGAAGTTAATAGTTTTATTTATTTATTATTTTTTTTATATTTATTTTTATAAAAACGTTTCGAGATATACATATTTCACATTTACTAAACCATGACATAACGTTTACATTTTTGCTCGACGGGACACGAAATGCACAAAATACACTTTATATCATTAATAGTTACCTTTAGTAATGGTTGTTTTTTTTTGTTTTTTTTACCACCGCCTCACTCACACACATATGTTACACCTTTTTTTTAAATTTCATCTTATCTTTTCACTCTCTCAAAAGAAAAGATGTCATCGTCTCCTTCCTCCCTCTCTCTGGTGAACGACAGCAACATCACCACCCCTATCTCCTCGCCTCCACTTCTGCCACACCACTTGATAACATCACAACCATCACCATCATCAACACCAATAAGAGTTGCGTTTGTTGCTACGGGTTTAGAGTGACGGGGTTATGGATTCAGTAAGTTACGGTTTGATTCTGTTCGTGTAACGCCACCAACACCACCATGGCCTCCATCGTGCCACCATCTCCATCTTTCTTCTCTCGCCATCCTTTGGTATATCCAAGACCCAACTCAACCTCGTTATATCTTTTAAAGTCAATTATAAATAATTGATATGAGTTTTCGTGGAATTAAATTAACAATAAAAACGTATTTAAATTTCTCGTGTTGTAAAACAGATTTAAAAGGGGTGTATGTTTGATTTTGTTTTGTGAACGGATTGGGTCAACCCACGTACGGGTCAGGTTTGACCCATTTGGGTCACGGTTGGACCATGAATCTGGCCTAGGTCTGGCCATGGTTCGGTCTTACAGCAGAAACACCCATATGGGTGGTTTGTTTGATTCATTCTTCTGGTTCAACAGCAACCCCAAGAGGGTGTTTGTTTTCTGTAGTCCGAACCCTCAAAGGGGTGTTTGTTTTGGTTTGATTTAAACTAGAGGTGGCAATTTGTGCCCAAAATCAAAAGAACGTGCTAAATGGGCAAACTTTTAAAAGATTTGGACACATTTGTGCCCCCTCCTTTTTTTGAAATGGGCATGTATTGCCCATTTAGAAGTTAAATGGGCATAACGGGCACATGTTTTTCTCGAACATTAGATTATTTTTAAAGAAAAACTTACATTTTATTTTTTTAATATAAATGAGGTGTTACGTTCGATGAATTAATGTCGTCATTTTGGGTCTTTTTAAAAGCGATTCGTATAACATGAGCCCGTTTGGCCCGTGCCCGTTTAGCCCGTGCCCGTTTGGCCCATAGCCCGTTTGACCCGTTGCCCGTTTGACCCGTAGCCCGTGCCCGCCTGGCCCGCCCGTTTTGCCACCTCTAATTTAAACCCACGAGGGGTGCTTGTTTTGCTTTTGTCCCGGTTCGCGACAAAGACACCCAAGAGGTATGCTCGCTTTGGCTCAACCACAAAAACGGCCAAGTAGTTGTTTGGTTTGTTCTCAGCGAAAGCAACCGACCAAGGAGGGCGTATGTTTTTGCGTCACAGCCCAAACAGGGGTGTGTGGTTGTGTTTGATATACCACAAACCCGCAAGGGTGCTGTTGGTTTTATCTGGTCTCGTGTCAACACCCATGAAGGGTGCGTTCACCTGCTTGTTTGTCTCGGCTAGTAAAGAAAACCACCTCGAAGGGTGTGATTGTTTATATTCAAAACATGTAAATATAAGGGTGTCGGTTTCATTCTCGATTAACCAGTAAACGTGAGAAGGGGATGTGTATGTTAGAGCTTATTCCAAATAGGCTGCCCATTTGATTTCAGCTTATTAGGAGTGTTTATGTTTGGTTCGGATTTATAATCACGGACGATAAGGGTTTGTTACTGTTGTTAGTCTCGGCTCGACCACGACACACCGAGGGTGTTTGTTCTTGGTCCACAGGTAAGACACTCATAGGATGTTTGTTTGTTCGAACATATACATGTGGCTTAACTCTCTTAGTTTATACTTAGACTCATGATAAGTTTCAACACCTTCTTTGTGCCTAGTGAGGTCTCGACACCAAAACAAAACCACCAAGGGAACTTATATTCTGCTTGTACTCCCTCCGTCTCAATTTAATCCGTCTCAATTTAATTGTCAGGAGAGAGAAATCACGAAGTTTAATAAAAGTGACGCCACTTTAATTTTCAACCACACGAATAGAATATTCCCTCTTTAGATTCTATAGTTTTTACTAAAAAAAGAAAGTGGACAATCTTTTTGAGACATCCAAAAATGAAAATATGGACAATTAAATTGAGACGGAGGGAGCAGGGGTGGCAATTCGAGTTGGGTTGGCGGGTTCGGGTTGTCAGGTTGGCGGGTCAGAAAATCCCAACCCAAACCTGACCCATTTAAATTCTCGGGTCAGCTATGTCAACCCTAACCTGTTTAGATATAACCCGAACCTAACCCATTTAACCCGTATATATACTTGGGTTGGTGGGTTAAATAGGTTATACGGGTTAAATATGTTAAATGGTTTAAATCGGTTCAGTGGGTTTCGGGTTCTCGGGTTCGGGTTGACACATTTAACCCTTTTTATATGTACAAAAGTTAGCATATTACACGAGTTAAACAGGTTGTCGAGTCGACCCATTTAACCATTTAACACATTTAACCCGCATAATAAAATATAAATAATTTTGAGTTTATGAAAAAAAATCTTAGACGAGTTAGCGGGTCGACCTGTTTATTTTATTCCCAACCTAAACCTGACCTGTTTAATAAACGGGTTAGATAGGTCGACCCAAACCTGACCCAAAATCTATTTAGCACAACCCGAATCTGTTAATTTTCGTGTCGGTTTCAGGTCGGATTTCGTGTCGGGTCAGAAATTGCCACCCCTTGGAGGGAGTAACCGGAGTATATGTTATGGCACAAAGGTAGCGTTTAGTTTGCTTCTTGTATTGGGTCAAAGCCCACTTAGGGTGCGTCTTAGTTTAGCATTGAGCCAAAGCCCACTGACAAAATAATAAGAGTAGTGCTAATTTGTTAAATTTATTTGTATAAGTACTAATATTTTTCCGGATACTAAACATATGACTAACGTTATTTAATTTATGTTATTGATACGTTTCGGACCTTGAAACTTGATAATAGATATTGGACTATACTAATACCTAACGGACTAAATACATTATACACTCACATCGAACTTTATATACATTGGACAAATTGTTATATGTTGGACATTGGACAAAACAATTGAAGTTGGGCATTGGATTATTTTTATTAGACTATCGGACTTATATTATAAATGGAACTGTTAAACTATTTATTGGACTAATTTACGGATTACTAATGAACGATAAACCTTATCGAACTATATATATTTGACATATATAGAGTTTATACTATTTTGGGACAATGGATATTCGGACTAAACGTAATGAATCAAGACTTGGACATTGAACTTATATGTATTGACAGCATTTCGATATTTAACTTATGACGAAATTAAGGTACCAAAATAGATATCATTTGGACAAATATTGGACGCATCGGACTACATGTATTACTACATGTATTGCACTTGTTGTTCTAATAGAGCATTATTAGATTAAAATATTGAATACATGTTGGACTTGACTGTTTGAACATATTAGACTCGTTACAGACTTAAGATATAAGGCTATACATATAATTAACGAACCTTACTATTGGACTTAAACTAGAATTAAGTTGGACTATTATCGGGCTAAAGCCCAATTGACTTACTTCTTGACATATTTTCTAGTTGTTACCCTCTCTCCTATAATCCACTCGTCAATGCTTTTGTAACTCGTCTTCCTGAGATATATTGTCTATTCTTTTACTTCATAATATATATATATATATATATATATATATATATATATATATATATATATATATATATATATATATATATATATATATATATATATATATATATATATATATATATATAGTGTAACTTTATTTTCAGAACTCTGTTAAGTGCGAGAACTCTTTTTTGGCCATTGGATTAGTTGATCAATGGTTAAAAATGATTGTGGCAATCTTGTAATTAAATAAAAAAGGTGGAACATCTGATAAAGAGAAAAAGGGTATTCTAATCTTTTCAAAAATAATTTCATTTGAATCTCTTTTAACTCTCCTCTATCACCACCGTAAATGTTGGATCTGCATATTGTACATCACACCAAAACCTATTACTGTATCTCTCTCTAAAAAAACCGCTGCCCCAAATCTTGTTCCTTTCCCTTATGTGAATCTCGAAACTTGGTCACAAAATGAACACAATCATATGTTTTGATCCTGTACGCGAGACCTTTAACGATTTGTGTTCAGTTTGTTTCGATTTGTTCTGTTTATTTTGATATGGGTTTCACAAGATCTATCATCAATTCTTGTTCCTTTCGATCTGTTGTACCGGAGACGTCGAAACCTTTCACAATGTAAGGTATCCATTCGGTTTATTTCGATCTTGTTCTATATGTGATATAAAATAAATATGATATGTGTTCAATATGTGAGGTAAATATGATCTTGTTCAATCTGTGTTCAATATGTGATATAAAATATATATCGAATCGTGTTAGGAATTAGAAAATTCCATAGTAAAAGAGTCGGTTACCCCAATTATTATCTAGCATAAGTTAGCTCGTAGACTTGTTATTAGCTACGTTATTTAGCAGTTTATTAGTTAGTTATTAGCGTAGTTTAGTTTAGTGCAACACCGTGGAGGAAGGACGGGTCTTTACCCACTGTATACCTGATCCACAGGCCGATAGGAGGTCGTGTAAGTTGTAAGTATAAATACCCCTTCCATCCATGGAAGGGGTGTGGCTTCTTTGAATCTAACCTTCCATTTGTTAAGCAACTCTCTTTCAAGGAACCTCCTCTCAACTCTCTTCATCTATCTAAAATGGCTTTCTTGTTTAATCACAATCCTAGACCACCCGAATCATCAAACAACATAATATTAAGATCCTTCAATTGGTACCAGAGCCAAGGTTATGTTGTTTGTGTTGATTTGGGTCTCATTCGAATGGTTTTTTAATGCAGTTTGTTCGGTTTCTTGTATGCGGTTTGTTTTATTGATTTGTGTGTTGTGATGTTTGTAGTTCGAATCACTTTATTGACAGTATGTGTGCTCAAAAATATTATCTTGGTTAACAGTTTTTAAAAATATTATTCGTGACTTATGGGTCAGTTTCTGTTAGTCTTTTATATGGTCAAAAAGGGATGTAATGCAATTTTTCTGAAGAGTTAAATGGTCTCAAATTGGTTAAATTCGTGGTCAAACAGTTGTCAAAATGGGTCGCCGGATGCAATGTTTCTGGGTTTTGTTTGGTTCATTCTTGTATGCGAGTTTGTGATGATCTTATGAGTGAGTTGTGGTGCAGATTCTTGTATGCATTTTTGAATGCGACTTGGCTGAACATACAGATTCTAAGTACCTTATGCGTGTTGGTAAACAGACTAATTTGCGAGTTGTGGACTCGCATTCTTTAATGCGAGTTGAGTACTAGAAGTTATGAAGCGAGTTGGGGTTTCTGGTCCAGTTTAATGCGAGTTACTTAACTCGCATATGGTTTATTTGCACTGGCTTTTGAGCGAGTTGCTGCTGCTGCGAGTTGCACTCAACCCGTTCTTGAGCGTGTTGTTATTTATGCGGGTTGGTTCTATTGCGAGGTGTCTCAAAATCATGATGCGAGTTGGTCTCTAAAATCAATATGTGAGTTGAGAAACAGACAAGGTTCATAACGAGCGAGTTGCCAACAAAAGTCAAAAGCGAGTTAACAACAGAATAAAAAAGCTTGTTGGTCTGGGTCAAGATGCGAGTTGTGTTGATTCGCATGTAAGAAAAGAAGAAGATTATTTAACTTGACCTCTAAACCCAACACCAAAATACTCATAGATCATTGTAATCTTGTCAGAAAGGAAGAAGAAGACTTTGACTCAGACCAAGACCACATAACAAATAACATATACCATCTTGACCTCAGTTTCATTATACATCATTTCCAAGATTTCCAACATCAACATGCAGCAGATTCAAATCTTAAACATAAATCAAACATCATTCAAACACCTACATCTACTCACAAATATATAATCGATCTCATCCAATTTTTTTTCTTTGTGGTACTGTCACAAATCAGACTTCAAGAGTCCAACACAAGAAAGAATGGGTCATCATTGATCAATCCTTGTTGTAATATCCGAAAATATGGTCAAAGAATATAACATGTATGTTATTTCTTTTCCCATGACTCGTTCATAATGGGTATATACAAGTTTCAAAAGTCATGAACGAATCTAAATCAAATGGATATTCACTAGATCTCAGATTTATGTCACGTGTTCTCAAAGTTTCATACAAAAACGGTTAAGGACTTCTCAAACACCTTATCATCATTGATCAAGACTCTTAAGCAAACATAAACACCATACATGATCTCAGATTTCATGACTCGTGGTTATCATAATGAACCATCAAGACTTCCAAGAGTCTTATGCACGAGTCAATCCTTCCATCATCAATCATAAGGTTTGTATTATATCCTAAAATAATTGAAGAAAGAACAAAACCTTAGAGGTTTCATCCTCTCCTCGTGCTCGGTTGAATGAAACGAAAAGCAAAACGAAAAAATCACAACAATACCTACCTGGTTCTCTTTGATAAGCTCTCGAAACCAACTCAACAGCTCGAGCCATCCCTGTGGCGAGGCTAATATGAGAAGGATCTTGGAGGAGTAAAGCAGGATTTAAGGTGCGTGTTTATCATTGATTCTGAGATGGAGAGTTTTAGTTTGGAAAAGAGAGGCGCAGGTTTTATGTTTAGTATGAATAGGGTTACGGTGTATTAGGGTATTATGAGATAATGTGGCCATTTTATACACCGGATATTTAGGGCTACCTGAGATTGGATCCTAATTTGTAGCGGGCCGAGTATTGACTTTCACGAGTGGACCAGACACTTATGTTCACTTGGGTATTCACCTTCACTAGTGGCCGGGTAAGAGATAAAAGGTTTAATGATTTGTTATTGGGTCAAATTTATTTATGGATCGGTTGAATGATGTAATGTTGGGCTTCTCATAATTGAGATTTGAAGATTTGTGATTTTATGAGTTTTGGATTTTAGAAGACTTGGTCAAAATGTGATTTGTTGAAGAGATTTGATGATAATGCAATGTGATGATGAGATTAAGTGTGTGATACTTTGGTTGATACGTTTTCACGAAGGATTCACTAATTCACGGTTTAATCTAATATTTGAAAAACATGGGCTTGAGCTTCTTGACCGATGTTACTAATTTGGTATTGAGTTTAATGTTCTAAAGGCTCTACTTGGACGATTGGACTGTTTTTCATATACCGGGCCTTGATTCTTGCAAGTAACCAAGTGTGGGTCGTACACATGATTGGGTCGAATGGGCTTCTCAAAAATTGGACTTTATGTGAGTTAATTGATTATGAGATCTGAGACATGCGAATTAAAGGTTAATATTGATTTCTGATAATGAGATTTGTTGATATGATTTGGCAAGATGATGAGATTTGATGTGCTATGAGGATTGATACTTTGGTTTATGCATTTTCACAAAAAATATTATGTTACGGCCTGAATTGATGGTGGAACTTTGTTGACTACGGGGTTGTTTGTACGGTATTTCTTATTTGGCTTTGAAGTGAAGTTTTCCGTGCGCGTTTACTTATTTCATCTTCTTTCTTTCTACCCTTCCGCGAAGATGACTTGTTTTGGGCTTTTATAGAGTGTGATAAAGACTTGGCTATTCAGTTACGTTTGTGCTTCTTTCTCGATTTACCCACAACGTAACTATTACTTTGGTGTCTCACGCAGTTGAGGATACGTCAAGAGGTTTTGTACATTGGGTACACCGTTTCTTCTTCACAAGGATTAGTACAAGTTTAAGTAACTAATCTGGGGAAGTTCACTTCATGATCAAGATTGGCATATCGGGTTTACTTTTCCATGTTGTCACTGCAATAGCCGACAGAATGCGTGAATGATGTGTTTACCAAAGTGTTTATTGGATGGTTGATGATGATGATGATGTTGGACAATGAACCATTGATGAACCGCAGCAATTTCTCCTAAAAACAGATATTCACCGAAACCAATGTTGTCATAACACATTCAAGCTGACATTGTTTACGGTTTTGTCTTGATTTTGTAAAATCCCGCGAAAGAACCTATTTCTCGGTTTAAATCTTAGACTTGTAAAATCCCGTGACAATGGAAACATCCTGGTATTAGTAAAGTGCATTTCCGGATCTATCTTACGGTTTATTCTTGGTTTTGTAAAATCCCGCGAAAGAAACTATTTCTCGGTTTAAACCATAGAGTTGTAAAATCCTGTAATGATGGAACCATCTTGGAGAAGAGAAAGTGTAATTCTGGATCTTACTTGATGCTGGTGCTACGGTTTCTGCTTCGAAGACGGGATAAAAGGGTGTATTTCATGAATTGGATGTGTGCTTGGATATTTGTCATGGCAGTATGGTTATTACTTGGTTTTACGGGGTTATGTGCATTTAACCATGGTCGGGATGAAAACCATTATCAGAGTTCACTTAAAACGTCAAAGGAGACTAGATTTGAGCTGTTCCGAAGATGTGACAGAGGCGTTAATTCAATATTATTTATTTGAGGTTGAAGTGAAATATCACGGGCAAGTGTACTTAGTATCTGAAGGTATCGGGGATGGTTGGATGAAGATTCTTCATGATCCTTGTTCGAGCTTATTATCAAAAACAAAGACTTGGAAATCTAGTTATTGTTGGGTGTCTTTTACCTTTTCTTTTACCACTTGGGGGAATTGGGCTCATACCACTACAAAATAACTATCACTTTAAGGGGTTACGTTGTAGTGCTCAGTGTCACATTCAATTGTGGATTTTCAAGAGGTAATGTACGTCTTATACTTGATGGTTGGTTGGTTGAAGAGTATAGAGTACATAGAGAATACTTAGAGATGCTAATGGAAATCGGCACCGCTCTTTGTTACATATGTGCAAGTTTAAGTCACGAGTTTGGGGTAGTTTACTTCAGGGTCAAATTCATCATATTGGGTTTTTCTCCATCAGCTGTCACTACAAAGAGCCTACTGAATGATAATGGGGTTGATTACAAGTTTGGCCAAAAGAGATGATGAAAAGAGAGAGATAATGACGTTTGAATACTTCAGTTTAAACCTCGTTCTCCAAAGAAAAGAAATGTGTACGTTTCAGTGCGCATTATCTTCCAAAGAAGAGAAATCTTCTTATGACGTATGAACACATCAGTTCATGCCTCGTTCTCTAAAGAAAAGAAATGTGTACGTTTCAGTGCGCATTATCTTCTGAAGAAGAGAAATCTTCTCACTAATGACCATTCTCATCAACATGCTTCATGCTTTTTCCAAGCGCTTCAATCATCAAGTGAACAGGGCTACCATTGATTGTTTTCTCATTCCACTTGCTCGATTATAATGAAGATGGCGACATCATGTGCTTATTTTGCGGAAGAGAAGTGTGAATAGAACATTCGGATGATTTTCACTTACTTAATCAAGAATGGCAACTCCGTATGCAATTCTTGAGGGGGAGAGGAAGTGTGAAGTTATTGCATGGTTGATTAATATTTGAGAATAAATGGTCAAACGGCTCCTAACTCATGTAAGAACCGAGCTTCTTCTTATCGGGTCATCTTTACATGGAGTTTCTTCTAAGAGTCGTTGGTTGACTTCTTCACTCGGATTAATGAGTTTATCGACATAGTGCTTCCGGTTAATGCTTCACGTGCACATCAACATGATGATTCCGAACAACCTTCTGTTCTTGTTTGATGTGATTGTTTGCTTGGTGTTACCATTTCGTGTGTTCGCTGCGGGCTGATTGCTGATTTCCTTGATGAACATCTTTCTGTTCTTGTTTGATTGGGAGGGATCTTAATTAAGGGGAATTGCAAGATATAAGTTAATTGGGATGCTTTTTGGTGATGTTCTTGTGTTTTGGTGAGTTGAAGATGTTAACTATCTATTCCCCAACTGGACAATCTTGAAGAAGGTCGAGTCTACAGTCGGTTCTACACTTTCTGCTACATGTTAGAAGACTAAAGACGAGTTGCATTTGATTATCTAAAGACTTCTTCTTATTCAAGCATTCATCATAAAGATTGTCGGTTTAGGGGAGAGCACTAATTGGGGGAGGGTGAAATGTTTGATTTAATCCCCAATTAGATTTGCTCACATCGTCTCTTCAGCAAGTTGATTCTCACAAGATATATCTGAGCTAATGATGCTCTTCTCAAATGATTTCTAGTATTTGGGCTTTCAAAGAGTTGCTGATTCTGAAGTATTAAAACCAGCAAGGGGGAAGGAGACACACATCTAAACACAAAGCGAGTAAACTTGATGAACTTAACTCTTCTAAGTGATTAAAGATATCCCAGGAAGACTATTGTCATTACCGTAGAGAAACTCAAGGTTTGACTCATGATTGGCTTTTAGTGTTATTATTCCAACGACGTGGGGGAAGTGACGTAAGAGAAAGTTTCTGAAGATAAAAAGAGGCACACAAGTGAGGAGGCATTTGTGTACTTCGGGTTCTTGAGCTTCATACACAATCATCAGGAAAGATAAATGTGCCTTGGTTGGTTGTATCATTTATTCTTTGGAAATCTATTTGTGTATTCGGGCTCTTGAGCTCTATTCTAAGAAACGGGTTGCATCAATTCAACTACTCGGGGGAAGTGGTCTCTTGACACCTTTTGGAATGGATCGCTTCAGAATTCAGTGAAAAAGAAATTTGAGAAGATTATTTATTCGTGAGATGATACGTTGCTGTTGTTCGTCTTGATGATATTACCCCGAACGGAGGATGTCGATTATCGTTCTTAAAAGGAGCAGCGGGATTTATGATAATGGTGTGCTTCTTGGTGCACCTGGCTAATGGAAGCTTGAAAGAAAGCTTTGAATCTGCTCAGCTAAAGGATTTTCGGTTTAGGGGGAAGCTGCCAGAGTCTCGCTTTTAGATGGTTCGATTTCTTTCTATTCAAGAGCCTCAGAAGCTTTGGTGGTGAATGTTTAAGAGATGATGACTTCTATCTTCTACAACGGGGCTGTTCGATATCCTTATCTCGGTACTCGTATCATCATCTTCTTTTACTATATCATCTACTCTATCTTTGTATATATTTATCAAAAACAAAATACAAAAATATAAAACCAGCAAAAGAAAATAGAAAAATATAAAACCATTAAAAAAAAAAAAAAAAAAAAAAAAAAAAACCCATAAAAATCAGAAAATTTGAAAAATTCCAAAAATATGTTTTCTAAGACATGTCTTCTGGTATCGATAACATCTACGGTCTTAGAAATGTCATTCAATAATGGCACGGGACTTTAGATGAAGTTCGAGCAGGAGGTGTAAATATTCTTTTTTAAACATGTCTAAAAAAAAATAAAAAAAAAATGGCTTACAGTTATTTCAGACTGTAACCCGCGCTTCAAATAATGGCTTGCAGTTACTTCAGACTGTGACCCGCGCTTAAACTATGGCTTGCTATTACTTCTGATAGCAACCCGCTCTTTAAAGAAAGGAAAGTGCTACGCTTAAACGTTTTTCACAAATTTCGTGCACTTATCCTAAAACATAATGAGGAAAGTATGTCGAAGGACTGTTGTTCCTACACAAATGTTTTTCCGTCTATAATTCTTCAGAAAAATATTTGTTGTGTTCAAAATGGTGGTAAATGAGTTGCTTGAAAAATCAATCAGATTCAGAGTTTTCTTATTAATTTGCAAACTCAATCAATGACTTCTGCGCTTTTAAAATTTTTCAAAAAATGAGTCATTGATTGAGGGGGAGAATGTTTTCAAATCTATATCATCTAACGAGCTTTCTTAATTATCCTACGTGCTTAATTAAAAATGATATTTTCCTGTGTCGAAGGACTAGGAATTTAGGATATGATTGTTAGGTTTAGATGATTAGAGTTTGATTAACACATAAACCCCATGCCTTATATGATCTGATTGTTATGTTGAATTGACTTTAATTAGTCGATTGCTGTTATGGGTGATGTCGACCACCATATATTTGTATGTGTGTTCACTAACGTATGCAGGTATATTAGTATATAAGAATGTTCCCGATCCGGATCCCACAATTAAAGATGATTGGATGCCAAAAGGAAAGGGTAACTATTTCTTGGGTTGACAAATGAAGAAACGGAGCTTAATTGGACTTCTATGGAGAGTTGGCATAAATGCAACGTAAGAGGTCTCACTGCATCAGCAGATGGTTTTCTTCTAAGTGATTGAAGAAACGGGGCTTAATTTGACCATAGTTGGCATTCAAAATGCAACGTAAGAAGAAGTCTCACTGCATCTGCAGACGGTTTTTCTTCCAAACCCTACAGCAACAACAACGGAAGCTTCTCAACCACCTAACGTATCTTTGTGCAGGATACCATTTTTAAACAATTTTGAATAATTTAATTAAATTGTTTTGAAAATGGAAAATATTGTTTTGAAAATATATTGGACTAATTTTTGAAAATCACCGGACTTCATGTTATCAAAACCTAAGTCACTCAATTATTGACTTCTGTCATGGATTGAGGGGAAGAGTGATTTAAAATAAAATATTTTCAAACGATATTTCTTCATAAAAGTCCGTTTCTACAATAATAAGTGGTGATCTAAAGATTTAATGTTATGTCATGGTATGATTTTTCTTTTGAATCAAGGTCTTTCAAAATGAAATTTTTTCTGTTCTTGTTTGATTGTGAAATTGTTTTGTTTTACTTAAAAAGATCTCTTAAAAACTATCATACCTGACACTAACAATCTTTAATGTCTTAAAATGGTCCTTATCTGTCATCTTTCAAAATTGAATCTTGCCACGTCTTTCCCCAAATTTTTCTAAATGATTTAAATCAGTTGGGATCACAAATCTCAAATGGTTTGATATTTCTGATCGGGGTAGAGATCGTGATTTAAATCTCAAATCTGTTTTAATGGAATCGGTTTTAGTCCTTTATAGGCACTCCTGCCTCCATGTGCCAAACGATTTCAAATACACAATGCACATGTTGAGGAGGAGGATTTAACCAAAAACAAGATGAGTATTTAATCCTGGCCACAAGTTCTCCCATGTTTTCTAAACCTTATTAAATCACTTGGGATCCAAAATATCAAAGGGTTTGATATTTTTGATCGGGGGAGAATTTGTGATTTAATAATGAAATTTGATAAATGATGATCGATTTGATGAAAATGTGCAGGCTGCTCTCTCATATGTGCTAAACGCTTTCGAATCTCGAAGCACATATGGAGGGGGAGCAAATGGTTTCTTAAATGGCTTTTGTAATCGTGGATGTGCTTCAAAAGAACTCTTGCCTCTATGTGATAAAAATGATTTTAAATATCCTATGCACATATTGAGGGGGAGAATTTTACCATGAAAATCAAATGGCTTTTTCGTATGAAAATTGTGATCAAAGAAAAGATTTCAAAGTCCTCTTGCCTCCTTGTGCTAAACAATTTCTAAATCATACGCACATGTTAAAGGGGAGGTTTTCTAAATGATCAAAACTATTAGGGTACAAAATGCTTTGATCTAGTATCACAAGTACCTTGATTATTTTTCCAAATGATTTTTCAATTGGTTTCAAGGAAGAATGAACTGTACCAAAAGACCGACCATTTTACTTTATGCATGGAGTTATAAGGATGGTGAGGTTAGGTATTTGTTCCCACGATCCGTCAGAACCGGAGGGATCTTCCCAGGGATAATCCACTATATAGTGTAGAGTCCTTAGGAATATTGAAAAAATGAGAAAAATGAGAATATGGGAAGAGTGCGGACTGAGACAGAGCTAGTATTGGAATAAACCCAACAAGGTTCTAGTTATGAAGTCTCGGTAAGCACTGAAGGGGTTGAAGAATGAAAAAGAACTGAATGTGAAAAAGGGTGAAAAGAAATAGCCCTCCATCAATTCAACCTTAGGGCAGAAACCGGGTTCAATACATATGTTACTGGTGTTTCTTAAGGTAACACTGGTATTGAAGACAAGACGTCATGGACCCAGTGACGCACTGCACTAAACTTCCCAAGCCACTCAAGTTCCTCTTAAAAGGGCTTGTTTCATTCTCACGGGGAACCGACATAATCTATCGACTTTCTCTTAGAGATTGTTGATATTGAAGAAGGAGACCCTCTCCCTAGTCTCCGGCACAGGAACCAAATATGCATTATTGAGTCTAGAGCCAAGAGATCATCCACAATATCTCGTTAGGACACAAAATTAATGAAGACTTGCTCTTTCACACAATGTGGAAAGTAAGTATATATTGAGAGTCCTACGCATTATCCTTGTGGTATTGCCAGAACATCCGAGTGATATGAAAATATTCACGATGAAGATGAAAATCCTTCTAGAGCCAACATCAAACAAGCTCTTGGTGGGTGACATGTGAAATCTTGCAAAAGATCAAGCTTGTGACAACTGGATAGAAACGATGGGGCGATTCATTATTGATTCAACCTTGGTCCATGAATGGAATTGACGAATGCTTTTGGAAAAACCGTTCGATGTGCAAATCTTCTTTTCTCTAGCACGTTGAATGTGTGCTTATGTTTTCAAACACAAAAAGTATCTCTGATTGAAAAATACTTTTAGAAAAACCGTTCGATGTGCGAATCTCTTCTTTTCGCTAGCACGTCGAATGTGTACTCTTTTCAAATACAAAAAGTATTTTTGATTGAAAATTGATCTTTCTCATAAAACCTTCGTCGTATTGCAAAACTCTTTCTTCAAACAATACACGATTGTTTTCAAATCAATTTTTCATCAATCAGTGAATCTCAATTCGCTGGTTCACTCACTCCGTGTTGTCTTCTTTGAGACGTTCCGGTTTGAGAACGGCTAGAACAGCTGCGAAACCCTGTCAAGGAGATTCTTAGGAATCGTACCTGATCACAGGCAGTACTTGTACTGATCAACGGGAAACCGTGGGCCGTGTACCTCAATTCAACGAAAGTGTTCAAAGACACTTTCGTGTGTTTTATTGCTAACTGTTTTTTGCAGGTACATTTGGACGGTTGCAGCTGATCAGAATTAAGGAGTCAATCCAAAGCCGCATGCTCACAGCATCCACACTTAATTGAAGAAATCATGACTGGTGCATATCTACAAAACCTGGCTCTGATATTTTTATACTATGTCTCTGCTACGCTGCTGCAAATATCATGAGCCAGTAAAGCTTCCGCTACTCTGATGGAAAGATGTCATGATTCAAAAGTGTGAGCATGTCGGTCCAAAAGTCACAACTTTACATGATGGCAACACAATAAAGGGTGATCCAGAGATTTACTGTGGCTGATGATCTCAATGAAAGCTCAAAGATCATCAAAGATGTGGATCAGTTAAAGGCCTCCACTAAAAGTACAAATCAATGCGGACTTTGAAGAATCGCTACTAATGCACAAAGTTTACGGAAATTGAAGAATTCATGTCTACGAGCTCAAGACTGAAGATTAAATAGTATGCTAGGATTCAAAATGTAAATCATGGGGTGACCTCCCTTAGGGGGAGATTTTTAGGAATTAGAAAATTCCATAGTAAAAGAGTCGGTCACCCCAATTATTATCTAGCATAAGTTAGCTCGTAGACTTGTTATTAGCTACGTTATTTAGCAGTTTATTAGTTAGTTATTAGCGTAGTTTAGTTTAGTGCAACACCGTGGAGGAAGGACGGGTCTTTACCCACTGTATACCTGATCCACAGGCCGATAGGAGGTCGTGTAAGTTGTAAGTATAAATACCCCTTCCATCCATGGAAGGGGTGTGGCTTCTTTGAATCTAACCTTCCATTTGTTAAGCAACTCTCTTTCAAGGAACCTCCTCTCAACTCTCTTCATCTATTTAAAATGGCTTTCTTGTTTAATCACAATCCTAGACCACCCGAATCATCAAACAACATAATATTAAGATCCTTCAAATCGGTTTATTTTGATCTTTTCAATATATGAGGTATATATTCAGTTTATTTCGATATGTTCTATCTATTCGGTTAATTCAATATGCGATATAAAATAAATATGATCCGTGTTGGGTTTGTTTTGATCTATGTTCGTTTTATGTTGCTGATGTCGTGCAACCTGATGTAGGGGCTACAAACTGTACATGAAGATGCTAACATTTCTTTTGCTAGTGTTTTGTTACATTTGATAATCTTTTATCGTTAATCTTAAATTGGTTTTTGGAACATTGATTTAATAGGCATTTCTTTTAATAGGCATTTAATAGGCATTTGGAACAGTGATAATCTCTTATCGTTATTAGAAAAGGTATTTGATAATCTCTTATGGAACAGTGATTTAATAGGCATTTGATAATCTCTTATCGTTATTAGAAAAGGCATAAGTGATTTAATAGGCACTTCTTTTGCAAGTGTTTTGTTACACGTAATTGTCTACATATGCATGTATAACTTGTTTAACTTGTTTTCAGGGCACGGTACAATCATTCGGGAGGGCTCAACCTGCATTGACAGGATCTATGTCACAAAGTTATATCGATGGAGTCTTGGCATCCGAGGTAGTTAATTTTTGCTCTTGTATATGATTACGCACACAATCAGTTTGTTGTCACAACTAGCTCAAATGGGAAACTTTTCAGCACTTGCATCTTAACCATATGTGAAGCATTGCTGTCCTTCTTTTGTCAAATGCTCATTTGAAACTATTATATTTTCAGTATAGAGAAGTGTATGAGCATTTAGTAGATTCGCTGGGAGAATTTAGTCCCAAGCTAATTTTAAGGCTTTCTTTCTCAATTATTCATTGGTTTTGCTTCGGTATGCTTTAAACTTCTAGAGGTTGTAAAGGCTAATCACCTTGATTTGGTCATGGGTCAAAATGTGTTAAATTTTGTGGGCTGACTAAAATTTTGGCTAAACAGTTAGGAGGTTTATTCTTGTACATAGTTGTGTGGGTCAACTATGATAAAGAAATTAAATTGTGTCAATAAACATATATTGAATCTTGCATCTTTCCTAATGTCCTCAAAGATTGTTTTGTAATGTCATATGTTATTTTTATAGGCGCCAACTATTGGAAACATTTTTGAATTAGTTTTGAAAAGATACATATATATTTACATATAAAACATATATGTTTAGGTATAAAATATATATGTTTTGCGTTTCTATTACAAAACATATATGTTTTGTGTTTGGATTATATGTTTACATATACAACATATATGTTTTGTGTTTGGATTATATAGTTTTGCATACATAAAAAAATTGGTCTCTTGTTTATTTGTGTTAACTAGTTTAAGCTTGTGCATATGTGTTATGTTATCTTGAGTTTTATCTTAAAAGTATTTAATCTTGACTATTATTTTTTCTTAGGTGTGACAATATGTTCTTTGAAGGCTTGCGCACATATGTTTTAACAAATTTGATGAGAAACTGGAAGCACATATATGTTCTTGGAAGGCGTGTATAATCTTGGAAGACGTGCACCCATGTTCGAAAAAATCTGACGAAAAACTTCAAACACATATGTTTTGTACACATATGTTCTTAGAAGGCGTGCATACGTATATTTAAAATGATACATTTGATTTGTATTTCATTTGATATAAAAATTTGTGTATTATATTAGGTTCTTGGTTTGTAATAAATATAAAGATTACCACTATAATTTATGTTTTTAGTTTTTATTTAAGAAGTTTATAGAATATACCGCAAAAACATATGTGCAATTACAATTTTAAGTAAAACTCAAACTTTAAAGTTTAAACTATTGTAAAACAAAATACATGTAAATTTACATTATTTAAAAGAAACATATATGCACCTTGACTTGCATGCTAAAATACAAAAAAAAAAAAAAAAAAAAAAAAAAAAAGTCCGAAAATTATGTGAAATTTTAAAAAGGGATTTAATAAAAAAAAACTAGAAAAATATAAAAATTGTCTTTTACTATAATACCCTTTAGATTAAATAATAATATTTAATACTTTAAAAAATCTCATTGGTCTAGAAGAGTTTCTCGCAGTTCTCGCACTTATATATATATATATATATATATATATATATATATATATATATATATATATATATATATATATATATATATATATATATATATATAGGGAAGGGTTCTTTTCAGAACCAAGAAAAGGTCGAGAACTGCGAGAACCAGCATCAACTAATCAGATTTTTTTGGACATTTTTTTTCTTATTTAATTCATAAGGGTATAATAGTAAAATTACCTTTTTATTTTCTTTTTGAATATTTTTTAATAAAAAACGTTTTTTTGTATCCTAAATTTTAGGAATTCATTTTTTTTAGCATGCATAATTTTAAAAGATAAGATGCATATGTGTTTTTTTCTTCCGATAATGTAAATTTACATATGTAGTGTTCAATTGCTTAAACCTCTAATGTGTTTTGGTCACAAATATTTATACAAGTGCATGGAATGACACACAGAGATATTTTACATGTATTTTATACATTTCAAAACAAAAACATTATATACAAAATCTAAAATCATGTAATATACAATTCAAATAAAACAAATTCTTAAAGTAAATAATAAATGAAAGTTTAGAAATGTCTGATAATCTTTAACAGAACCATAATTGGTTTTGCTGTATATACACATGTATTTTCCCGCATTAGAGGCTCGATTTTTTGGTATGTATATGTGCATTTGAAGTTCATCCATATGCCCTTGTATATACGTACTCAAGTTAGTTTATGTGCACTTGTGTCTTTCCTCTTTACTTCTTTATCATAACAATCTTCTCGCTAGATAGTATATACAAAACACATGTACAATCTTCATATTGCTCATCATACTCGTACCTGTAAGCACATACAATTAATAAACCAATTATTTAAACATAACAACAAACAAAACACATATGCACAATCATTTCCTATGTCAAATGATGCAAATGAATTTAATCATAACAAGTAGTGTCACATGTATGCATAATCGAGCAGAACACATATGCATACTTACTCATAAGCTATTCTTGGTAAATAATGTGCATAACATATATGCACAATTACTCACAAGCTATTCTTTTTAAAATACCAACGATCATATAACATATCTACCCATATAATAACAACCACTTCTTTAATAACTAGCATAAACATATAGGCGCACATATATTAACAATCGTTCATAGCTCTCTTTTATTCAAAAGTTATGACCCAACCAAACAACCATTTATGCAACCAAAAATTTCATATCTTAAGCCAAAAAAATTTCACATCGAAACAAGGTCACGCGTTAGGAAAACATATATGCACACATATCAGTAACCACAAAACTTTCACCACAAAAGAACCAAAATATCCTTTAATCGGCACCAATATGCAAATTGTATACCCTTTAGATATGCATAACCAAACCACGTTTGAACAAAGTCAATACCATATTTTGAGCATGAAACCAATAGAGAACATATATGCACCAACCAATGTCAGTAAGCTTTTTTGATTCATAAGTTTACAAAACACCAATACGACTAAAAAATAAACATAAAAATTAAATAACACACAATTAGTAACATGTTTTGAGCAAAATAAGACTTGTAATAAGAAATAAATATAAGTATTGGATTGTGTGCATATGTATTTGCTTTCATTAAAATAAATCGTGTATGCAGCATGAGAAGTCAAAATAACTCTAGCTACACTCCTTGCCTCTCAACTTTGATAACTATAAACTAATGTAGATATGTTCATATGATATATGGGACGCATTTCCGATTTCTCATTTTCCCTTCTCAATCTCACTTTGCCACATACATTTACCACATAGTGTGACCTTATATATATTTGGTCAAAACCAGACAACTGAGACTCAATTTTTATTAACAGGTCATCTACAAAAAGAACTAAAAAAAAAAAAAAAAAAAAAAAAAAAAAAAAAAAAAACGAGACTAAATGTACCTCATGTTCCAGAAAACCTTTAAGTATTTCATCGCTTATATATAGATATCGCTTCCTTTATGTGCCCCGTCTCAGTTTACATCAAAATATAAGCTTGGCAAGCTTCAACTTAGTCCCACTACGAATAACACATTTCCAGAAACATAAGTAACATGGAATAGCATAACAATAAAAAAACTATGCATGGTCAAAGGAAATCTTCGAACCTGTTCTTAACCAAGCTTTCCCATAGTCCGCGTGTTACGGTTATATCTTTCCCAATATTGACCTCCAAGCGGCCCAAGTAGCTATGTACTTGTATAAATCTGTGTGTGTTCCCTAGCTATGGCTGCAAATAATTACATGCCCTTTGGAATAGAGCATACAATATCATAAGTTAAAAGTCATTTAAATAATAGCTATAAAATGATAAAAGATGACCATGAAGGTAGTCAAATAAGTAGTTAACAACTGAATTAAAAAAGAATAAAATGAAACATGATACACCTAAGTCAACAAACATATCTCATTCGACTAGTGTTTTGAGGTGTGTACATGTATTTTCAAAAAAAAACTTAACCTTAAACCTACAAACAACATTACCAACAAAACTACAACTAGGTCAACAACCATATATCCCATGTTTTGACAAGAAAAAAAAGAAATCAAACAACCCATGTAGCATTGTTTTGACAGAAAAAAAAAAAAAAAAAAAAAAAAAAACAATCATGATAACAAAGTATTGTTGAAAGCCACCTTTAGATAGAATTACATATGATTAAATACGACATGGGTCGAAACTTTAACAAACCTAACTCATTCTACTAGTATTTTGAGGTGTGCACATGTATTTGCCAACAAGAACTTAACATCAATGTAACCTGTTAACATCCTACGGATGGATGAAAACAAAACAAGTGCAAAGTAGGTGATATAATATTTATCAAAAAACATAACTTCAACATAACTACAACAACTTTATTCATCGATTTACGTAAGCCCCAAATGTAAGACACATCAGATGACTATAATATAAAAATTAAAGCAAATACCAAATGTAGCACAACTACAAAACTGATTCTTTAAATCGTGATTGTGGATCCACAATCCATAATTAAAAACGAAAGTTTTATTTTTATATTTTTTCATCAAATTACATAAAATACTGAAACTAGTATCACTAACAAGAACATAAATGAAAACGATTTACAACATATAATTCAGAAAAAAAAATATCGAAACCCAATATACATTACTGAAGTAATATTCAATATATATGTAGAATTCGAACCTTTAATGGGTGATATGCCAATGATCGGCCTTTTTTAATTAGATTTGACTATGATTTTCTTAGTTACCATGACAGAGAAAAAAAGACTCACTAGAGGATCGTGGTAACTGAGATTTTTGTGGATCTACAATGGTTTCTTTTTTCTTCTTACTTTTTTTTAGTAGTTTGTTGGAGATGGTGGCTGAGAAAGTTAAATTAGGGTTTGAGAGAGAGAGAGGATCGTGGTGGCTAGGATATGTGAGAGGGTGTTTTTTTAGGAAATCAATCAATTAAATTGCTATTTTGTTCGACAGTTATTCAAAAAGGATGATATAAAATTCCTGTATTACCCCTCTAGCCTTTACAAGAAAATAAATGAACTTATATTATATTACAATTATGCCACAAGTCATCCTATCCATTGATCAAATCATCCAAAGGCTTAAAACGGTTCTTGCAGTTCTCGACCTTTTTCTGGTTCTTAAAATAACTCTACACTATATATATATATATATATATATATATATATATTATACTTTGGCTTGAGTTGTATTTTGAGTCTGAAATCTTCAAATCACCACACGAAACGTAATACTAAGCTTTTCTTACAAATTATAACAATAAACTCTTATAATTATTAATACGAATATTCCACGAAAACTAAAACACTTACCTTTTGAAAACTCATTTACTTTACGAGACGCATTCTAAGATAAACCATATACTATTAGGCCGGTGACGTACCATTGTGTCGGTACGCTTGTATCGTTGTGCGTGCTACCTTGTGAAGCTATTGTGTTACATTCTCGATGCCAGTTGTGTTAGTTGTGATTCTTACATTTCTTCGGACTAAGGTGAGATTCACAGCCCCGTTTTACTCGTTTTGGGGTGAAAAACATGTTATGATTACTTAAAACTAAATTGGTTGTGCATTCATGAAATTATGGATTTACTGAACTGATTCAATCTACTGAGCTATGCTCTGCTATACTGTGCAAACTGGTATGTATGCTTATGTTTGGCGCCTATGTACGACTGTAAAAGTCCCCTGTTACTACACTAATTATTAACTCACTCCCACTGTACGGGACGAGCCGTTGATATCTATGGATACTTGGATAACGCTATTTAGGGGTAGAGCCATCCCTCACTCTACTAACCGGAGTGCATAGTATCACCTTCTCATGCTAGGTTAGAGCATGTTGCACGTAGGGGCAATTTTCAGCTGAATCGGCTTAAGTAGTGTTACCTTTATGCCATGAAAGCGCTGCATGCCTGCATACATAATGGACCCTTTGAAACTTTGACAACCAATTGATTTTACAGTTTTGGAAACTATTTGTGTATTAAAAACCTGTGAACTCACCAACCTTTGTGTTGACACTTTTAGCATGCATTTTAAGGATTGCAGGCGATAGCTAAACTTTGGAGGCGCTTGGGCATTGGCATGACATGATCATAGAAGACTCTGATATAATTTGGGGACCACGTAAATCCTTTTAATGGGGCTACATTCCATTATATTTTGAAAGATGTAAACACAAATCTTTACGAAATAAGATTTCTCAAGTTAAAATGCTGTTCTATACTTTGTATTGTTGTACCAATCAAGTAGCACCCCAGTAACACTTACTTCCGCTGCAGACCATCATTTTTGGGGTGTTACATGTTAGATTGTTTGTTTTTCATATATGATAATACGTATTAAAAAAAAAAAAAAAAAAAAAAAAAAAAAAAAAAAAAAAAACATCGTTTGTACATAGGTATCGTAACTAGTTTTATCTAAAAGAAGTTCACACCTATAATTGTGAAGAAACCTAAGATTTCTCTACACTTCTAAGTGTTGTAATTAAAGTTTTACGAGTTTTTAACCAACTCATAGTGTTGTATAAAAGTATTTATTAAAACGTAGTAGTATTAAAAGTATTATCCAAGTCATGGTATATGAGTAATCCGAAGCTTTACTCACTACTTGTATCAATTACATTTTTTTTAAAACTATTGATTCCAATATTTTTTATTGATGTAACAAAAACATTTAATATTTTAATTTATCAGACCATCAGGTTTACGAAATTTTATTAAATATGATTAATGTCCCATTATATTGATGTTCCAAGTGTTTTTAGATATTTATGGATTGCTGTGTTTGGTGTTTGCGGTTTTCAAATGCTTTTTGAACGAATTTGAGAGCCAAATCAAGGAATTCCATTATGTTTACATTATCACGTAATTGGTTCGGCTTATAGTATGAGTCGAAAACCATATATGTAAGTTGAATAAAACAATTTATGAAAACTCAAAAACAATTTCATGAACAACATATCGCTAGATCTAATTTATATTGTGAAAAATTCATATAACACATGGTATAAAAATGCTATGAAAACATTATTAAAAAGGATTGCAAATTGAATTTTGGTATAAAAAATGTAAATTCATTTGGTAAAAGAAACTTGAAAAGATATATATGAAAAAAAAATAATAAATAAATAAACTCTATCTATTAGATACGGGTAATAAATGACTAGGTTAACTTATAGCACCATGACTTGGAGAATACTTTTGACACCTCGCATTTTGGCAAATATTTTATTGAAACACTATGAGTTGGCTAAAATATTTTATTGAAACACTTCTAGCGGGTGAATTGACTTTTACATCTATAAGTGTGGGCACTTAGATTTCTACACACTTAGAAAGTTAAAGGTGTGAATTTTTTTATACAATAATAAGTGTGTAAAGATCAGTACCAATTTTGATACATTATTAACAATTAATAAACTAACAAAATTTTATACAGTTTTTGAAACCGTAGAGAAAAAGATGTGTAGATTTGATATTTCTTTTGTAGTGTTGGAATTTGAGTTTTATGTAGGGCAAATCTCATAAAAGATCTTAACGGTTAAAGCTAAGAATTAGAATCGACAAGGCAACACGTTATATAAAATCGCATGATTAGTAATAAAGAGGACTTCTTGCCAGCTAAAAAAAGTGATATTCAAATATTAAACAAATCGCGGCTGCTTACGTTATATTATTTCGAACTGCTCCTGGACCCCAGATCGACATCCCTATTCTTTTCTAATCACACAACAACAACAACAAATCCAATCCCGCCAAGGCAGGGTATGGGGAGGTAAAATGTAGACAGATCCTACCCCTACACCAGGGTAAACTCGTGTGTAGAGAGACTGCTTCCAACGAGACCTCCGGCAAGTGCATATGTGCGGGAGTGAAATGAAAGAAAAGAGCAAACAACAAAACAAAAAGCTAAACGCAAAGCAAGCCTAACAAGCAAACAAAGCATACAGGGAAAAGAAACCACGCACAAGCACACGCAAAGAAGCCATACAAAAAAAAAATCCACACACGAGCCAAGGCACACAAAAAAGCAGACCAACTAAAGGGGGGAAACACTGAGCATAGCAAAGCAACACACGGGGCCTAAAGCTAAGGCAAAAACACGCATCACGAAAAGCCAAACGCAGGGGGCACAACAAAACAGGCAAACCTAAAGGAGCAACAACAAAGCAACGCAAACCACGCACGGGGCCTAAAGCTACGGCAAAGCAAAAAAAAAGGCTACAAAATCAAAAACGCAAGGGGCAAGGAAAAAGGAGACTCCTAAAAGCCAAACACCCAAAAACAACCTATAACCACATCGCACCTAGCAGAAACTACCCGCAAATCCTAATTCTATCCCTCCACCCCTTCCTATCTGAGATCATGTCCTAGGTCAAATGAAGCTCCATCATGTCTAGCTTAAGTCTATCCTCCCACCTGATATTGGGTCTACCCCTCCTTCTCACGCCATCAACAACTAGCGCTTCGACCCTTCTAACTGGAGCTGACTGTGGCCTCCTCCTGACATGACCGAACCACCTCAACCTCCCTTCTCTGATACAATTTTATAATAAGCATCAGCTTACTTTTTTTAGTTTACTATTTCATTTCCTTGACCAAAGGAGATTCCCCAACCCGCCTCGACGAAGTTTCACTTTTTTTAATACATAAATGAGCAATCAAGATTTAAGGAATAAGCAACTCAAATAATTCCCCCACCCGCCTCGACGAAGTTTCACTTTTTTTAATAAATAAAAGAGCATTCAAGATTTAAGGAATAAGTAACTCAAATAATCAATACACTAATAAGCTAGAATCTAAGATAATGTTCCTCCCTTACATAACCTTCTTTTTCTAATCTTAACAACATGCAATTCATTAGACACCCTAGTTGTGAATCAAAACATCTCAGACGGCGAGACAATTGTTTCGAGGAACGAACAATTTGAGCTTGGCTTCTTTAGCCCAGGGAGTTCAAATAATCGATACCTGGGAATATGATATAAGGACACATCACCTCGTACGATTGCATGGGTTGCTAACCCGATAAATTCAGTTAATAGTACCTTAGGGATTGCCAAATTCGATAGGCAAGGTACCCTTTCGATTGTCAATGGTGGTGGTACCATTATTTGGTCATCCAACTCCTCTGTATCTAGCACAAGTGCCAATCCCGTAGCACAACTCATGGATGATGGTAATCTGGTAATTAACGATGATAATAGTGTCATTTGGCAAAGCTTTGATTACCCTGGAGATACCTACCTACCAGGAATGAAAGTAGGGAACCTCATAACAGGAAGAGAGACATACCTAAGATCATGGAAGAGTGCAGACGATCCTTCACCAGGTGAGTATACTGTCTCAATCTTAATGGACAAGGGTAAATATCAGCAAGAATATATTAGCAGAAGGTCTGTTATTCAAGCTAGGCTTGGTCTGTATAATGGCATACAGTTCGCTGGACAACCAAACTATAAACCTAACCAATTTTATTCTTACAAAATCGATATGGTAGTCAATCAGATGGAGATGTATTTTATGTTTTCTTTCAATAGCATCGCCTACGCATTTAGGTGCATAATAACTCCTGGTGGGAGGCATGAGTTCTGGCATATAAATATGCGTAATAAAGAGTGGGGGCAGGATCTCACCTTACCCTTGGATAATTGTGACACCTATAGACTTTGTGGTCCATATGGAAGCTGCAATATTGTAGCTTATTCAAAATGTGGGTGCTTGAAAGGGTTTGAACCAAATAACCGAGATAAGATGAGTCCTGATAATTATACTAGTGGATGTCGACAGAGTACAGCTTTAGATTGTGGGCCTGGAGAGGGTTTCCTAAGACTTTCAAGCATGAAATTGCCAGACACACAGAATGCTGTGTTTAGTGGCAATATGAGGTGGTGTTTGTGTTGGTTTGTGGGAGTTAAAACCACAAGTAAATGACTAGAAGTGTGTGAGCCTATGGGGGCACACATGTTAAACACGAGAGTACGTGATGAACGTTTTATTACTTGAATATATACGACCCGGTTTATGTTTACATGATACCCGATCCAATACACGACCCATTGGACTTGTTCTACTTTCAAAGTGGGTCGGTTAGTGTTTTGCCTTGGGTCTAGTACACGATCGGGTTGGGGTGTTTGGATAGTTTACTTGGAAGAAAGAATATTTTGTGTAACTGGAAACATTGTGTTTAGAGCTACCAAAATAAATAACATTCTGCACTTGTCACGATGTATGAGTTTAAACCGTAAAGAGTAAAGGACTTACTAGCATATTTGCTAGGTAATCTTCTTGGACTCTTATTATTCCTAAAGTGCTAATTACCCTTGGGGCTATGTAGACGATAAAGGAGGAATTGCATGCTAAAGATTCAAGTTAATTGAATAAAAGAATGGCTAGTCCATTGTCTGCATGAGTAGAACTTCATATACTCTGTTCACCTAAGTACATCTCGTAGGCATTTGAAGAGAATAGGAAAGTATATAAAACTGCTATATACCTTCTACTGGAAATGTAACACTCACAATGTTGACAAATCCAGTGGGAGCAGTTGCATTTTATAACTGAAATATCATTCATGAAATGTTGTAAATTTCAGTGGGAGCTACGGGATTTATTTCCTGTTAGTCAACCATATCATTTCAAACTAGCTTTGAAATAATCCATTACTTTCCGAATATGAACAACCATTGCATAAAGAAAAATTGCATTTTATTTTATAAGATAACACGTTACCTTCCTGCTGTCGCTTCCTGAACTGTTATCTATAGAATAATAATCCACAATTCCTTATTACAGGTTATGGTTTTAAAACTACTTATGATATATATGACATTATCATATTGTTTAAACAATCGATCACGTGTTGTTTGTTTTCATAATATGATGTTGTACCTTACACAAGTGGGAGACATCTCAAAGTGTATGCAAGGAACAACAATATTATTGGTATCTCTTGACCGCAAGGTAAAGGAAACTAATAATTCTACTAGGACTTAAACACATTAGATGTGTAATGCCCTACTACATGTAAATAAGAATTCTACTAGGACTTAAACACATGAGATGTTGATTGCCCTACTACATTCTAATAATGATTCTACTAGGACTTGAACACGTTAGATGTTTGTTGCCCTAATACATTCAAATGTCATGATATAATGTAAAGATACTTTAATATTTGATTACATGTTTTAGTCAACATAATTATGGTTATATGATAATGATCATAATTCTGAAGAATAAAATTAACTTAAGATTACTATAGATATGAAGAGTTTGCGTTCATGATTACTTTTGTTAGTATAATTATGCTTACATGTTAACACATAATTATAAAGTCCTTGAATTAATCAATGACTTATAACATAAAGTATATATAGTAAAAGTGTTATGTCTTCTAGTTAACACATAAACATAAGGCCTTTGAATTATTCAAAGACTTAATAATGTATTATTGACATGTTCTGTTTTCATGTAAACACATGAACATATAATACTTGAACAGTTCTGTCTTCTTGTGAACACGTGAACATAAGGTTCTTGTATTATTCAATGAATATACATTATAGCATGCACTTGTTTCGTAAATACTTTATATGCAATTTGGCTCGACCCAATTGACAAGTATTTGGTCCAAAGAAAATTAAGTTATATATGGAATTCTGATATAGTTTCACAATTCTAATAGTCATAGAATACCACTTCATTATGGTATGTCTAATGTGTTCGATCAAACCTTATTCATATTGTTTGGTTCATGATAGCTTTAATTGTTGTACCTCCAAAAACATATCAAGGTTAGAAATTGCGTGTGTCATGGATACACTCAATATAGTTCAAACCTAGAAGGTATTCAAGACAACCCATAACTGAAAACCCTAATTCATTAGGGATTTGAGGTTTTACTACTCAAACCAATTGAATCATAAACCCTATTTTGATTTTTGATTTTTCTATAGTTCCTAGCTTGAAGATTGTAGTTTTGGTGTTCTTCCTAGCTTGACGAAATACAAAACTGTTGCTAGAACTTTTGGTTAAAGAGTGATACTAAATTAAGAGTTTTTCTATAAATCCTAATTTGAGTTGTTGGAAGGAATTCCATTATGTCTTGATTTAAGTTCTGAATTTGTTAAAATCTTATGAAGCATTTTATTAACAAATATTGAGATGAGAACTTAAAATGTATTTTGTGGTTCTCCATAAAGAACAATTTATTGTTGCTTAAATACTTAGTATTTAGAGAATTGTATCTACTTACAAAAGTAAGTGGGAGCATCTACAAATCTCAAAGTTTTTGAGAACAAAATACTTAACCTTATAAAATCTACTTATTAATGCCATACTAAGGTTAAACATGAAAATGTTGACCGAAGTATAATGATTACTCTCATTCATAAATCTGCAAGGATGCCTCATCACTTGAAGTGATATTTTTAATATCAATGCTGAGGGATATAAGTTAGGAGATTATTGTAAATCAGCTAACTACTAAAATACATTATCACATCTTGAATCTGATAAATATTTTAGAACTATGAATGACACTACAAGAAAAACGGGTATTTGGAAGGGTGAAAAACTGTGCCAAATACTCAAAAAGCCGTGCCAAATGCTATTTGGCACGTCTTTGGCACGGTTTTGGCTCCGTCCTAAATATGAGGGTGCCAAATACATTTGGGTCGGGTTGAAACCGTGCTAAATAGTATTTGGCACGGTCCATGGGACGGTTTAACTTTGGGGTGCCATGAGTGATGTATTTGGCACGGCTGAAAATTTTCCGTTCCAAAATGGGCATTTGTCACACTTTTATATCTCGTTCCAAATGCGTATTTGTTACCAATTCATCTCCCGTGCCTAATGCGTATTTGGTACAGTTTTTATTTACCATGCCAAAATTAACAAGGACGGTTTTCTCTACCGTGACAAATGTATTTGGCACATTTTTATCTACCTTGCCAAAAAATATTTGGCACACTTTTGTGTTCGTTATGAAAATCATTTGGCATGATTTGCATTATCATTGCTAACGTGTATTAGCACTATTTTCTGTTACAAATAGGTTTAGTACACTATCTTATCAACCAACCATCTCATATATGAACAAATTTAATTCAATTGAAGCAAAAAATAAATTGAACTTTTATTAATCATCCATAAAATCAAGCGAACATGGTCACTTGAATGCTATAAAGTAAAAATCAATAAGTCCAACATCCTTGTAAGCCATTATCTTTAGAATAACAAAGTCATAACTAGAACTCAATATAAGTCGCTAAGATATTTTATTACTAACGGAAACGAATAAAGCTCATCGGATCAATTCTTCATCATAAACCCTGCATAATATAATATTCTAACATTAGAATTATGTATGAAACAAGAAGAAAGTGCAATATATAGGAGCAATAGAAAGGGTATACAATTATTAAAACGGGTCAAAAGTTTTAAACTCAAAACCGTGATGGGTCAAATGGGTTCAATATCATCCTAATGATTTCAACCTCATTTGAAACAGTTTAAATGGGTTAGAAACCATTTGTTAGATAATCTGTCATTAATTACCAAAGGCCTGCCAACAAATATTACTGACTGAATTTATCAACAGGTAACCGTCGATAAACACCAACAGATTACTGACGAGAACAGGTTAGTAACATAGTTCTGAAAAAATCATTTAATACAACCATTTTTATTAATAAAAAAACTTGCATAATAAAATAAAAACATACCTATGTTGTAATTAAATGGAAATGGATAAGGTCTTCGTCGGGTTTCGGCGGTAATCAGTCACCTGAATAACAATGACAATGAAAAAGATAGTTAAAAGAATGATAAAAAAAAAACATACATATGTACTTTGTGTATTATTAAAGAATAATGTGAGGAACTATGTTAGAAATCAACATTATCTTTAATATACAAAAAAAGAACTTACTATAATCATCATCATTAGAAGAATGATGGCACAAACTTAAACTGATTAAGATTCTAGGACATATGGGTCGATACTGTGCATCGAAGACTAGTATTTGATATCAACCATACATGTTTATGATTAAACTTTACCTTCTGAACATGATCAAACCAACGAAACTTAATGCAACAACACTAAACGCTAATTCACTATGATAACTAGACCTCTAATACCTTATCTAAAAATCCATAATAGTCACACACATCATTATAAACATCATCTTTCACGCATACACCATTGTTTTATATGACACGACCATTACCATATGAACATGTGTGAAACATGTAACCATTGACAAAAGATCCCTTATGTAGTTAGTATTTCCTTACTGGTCCACGCACTAGATCTCTCAAATGACTAAAATTATCATCCTGACTTCGACATGCCTATAGTGAGATTATAATCTGTAAATTTGGATAAACATATAAATACCATATAACTATAATTACAGAAACAAGGAGTTTAATACTTACATATTCTTGGAACCACATAGCAAACTTTTGCTCTTTGTACCTATCTAGTGTTACTTCCATCAAAACCAGGATGTTCATCGCTCACCCAATCTTTATACAAACTTGGATCACCTATTTCGATACACAAACCCCTATTCCAGTAGCCATTAACATAATGTACGCAATTGTTATGCATGTCTTGCGATCAATATAAAAGCTTTAGAAGGCAAATAAATCAATTACCTCTACAGGCAATCTCAAGAAACTAAACGTGTATCTAAATGGTAAAGAGGGATCAATCAATAAAGACTACAAACTAGAAGTACATCTACTCTATTTACACAAGGCATAGCCCGTTAGTGTTACCACGCTAATATAAGTCACGATATCCTATCTCCAGTTGCAACCTTTAATGATGTACAGATTTACCATTGATAATCATCATTGACTTGTGCCACCTAACTGGCAGATATTATCTTATCCTGTCAAAAAAACATCATGCCTTGCACCTCATAAACTTATAATACAAGCTACATACATCAATTACCTGAAACCAAATGAATATAATGAAAGAAATCATATTTTTAATTGATACAGTAATTTTCATACATTACCATAGGGCTTTTTTCCATATTTCCATATAAATCAGCGTCAAGTTTAATTTTATCTAACACTTTTTATTCAACTACTCTACCATTCCATGCCAAATGTCATGGGCTTGGCCTCAATGAGTTAATAACGCATCTAAGAATCGAAGTAAGACTGCTTTGACCAATAGCTCAAGCCTTACTAATCTAACTCTTGGGGAATCAAGTGAATAACCAAAGTTAGTTTACTTAACAAATGGCAATAATCTAAGGAACTAACAACTGACTACACCAAGAGGAAATTTACGCTGAGGCAAGAAGCCAAAAACTAGAGTTGATTATCTAATCAACTAGACTGATGTAGGTTATGTTTATCTTTGTAATGTGAAATTGGCAAAATCAAAAGATGGATTTTATAAGAAAATTGGTCAAACAGGTCGAATGGGTCATGTAAGTTGAAAGTTTCCTAAGGTGTATTGTACAACATACAACTTACTTGTGAGAGATTTGTTTTGTTGATCATATGTAACAAGTTAAAATTCTGCAACCACTTCTTTAAATGGACAAAAGAATGTTACAAATCAATCCAACATGGCCTGTACATCAATCATTTTCTACACTTCTTTAAATGGACAAAAGAATGTTACAGATCAATCCAACACGACCTGTTAACTGAACCCATTTTCTACACAAACCACCATTTTGCTACCTCGGGCCAAAACAATGGTAACAACAATCAACTTAATGACCACATGAACACAATTGAAAATACATTGAACCATGATACGAACCAAAAACCTCCTAAGCGAAACATGAATATAAGAATTCATTTTCACCAAAAAAAAAAAAAAAAAAAAAAAAAAAAAAAAAAAAAAAAAAAAAAAAACCAACTCATATCACAGTCATTAAGAGATTAACACAACACCCATATCAGTTTCAACAGAACCTTAAATTCTATGTTACAAGTTCATATATTCGGGTTCACAAAAACCCCTAAGTTCGAAAATCAACAAAATAAGAACTTTACCCATGAAAACCTTGAATAGGTTACTAAATTGAACAGATAACATATTACATTACCTGATTTCCATAATAATAGCCTTAATATTGGCAACACTGATGGTGAATGGTGTTAGCGTGTGGTGAAGCTGGGCAACCACAACTTATTAATTATATGATTTTGATTTTTATTTTGGGAGAAAAGGGTGGGTGTGCCTGAATTAGTGAAAGGTTGGAGAGAGGGATCTAAAATGTGATTTTGATTTTGGGGGAGAATTAGGGCGGGATATAATGAAAATATTTGGGGGAGGATCAAATTTTGGGTAAAAATTTTTAAAACTAATTTAAGGGTGCGTTTGGTATCCCACTATGGGAATGACACTGTGACTATGAAAGTGATTAAAGGTGTTTGTTTAAGATGAGAGGGCCCACCACTATGATAATGAATTATAGATATAATCCATACTCCATATACATTAACTGAGCTAGGTATGGATCTTTCATAGGTGAGGGACCCATCACTACAATCAACTCATACCCATTGTCATTAATGGCAGCATACCAAACGCACCCTAAGATATATATGTATGATTAAAAATTAGTTCAATAAACTGATTTACGAGGAACTCGTTTGCAGGCACGGCTCACCGCTTACCGCTTCTTAAACAAAAATTGAAAAATTAGCGCTTCTAAAAATTAGCCAAAGCTTACTGCTCTTTTTCCAAATGATCACTAAAATTCAAAATGCTTATTGATCACTGCTCACCATCCAAAAAGCTCCATTCCACTTTGCGTCAAACATACCTTAGTATGGTGACAAATATCATGCTTAATAATTGAGCTTGTTGGTTCGAGCTTTTATCGAGTTCAAGTTCTGGTTAAAAATATATTTGTATTTTTTTTTATCCATCATGCATTTTTATTTGGTTAAGTAAATTTTATTGAATTTAATATAGAGTTTTTTTTTTATCAGTTGCTCTTGAATCTTCGTTATTCATGTTATAGCACGTGTGATGCATTATCTAGCCTTTTACCATAATGGCACGTGTTTGTACATTGCAACAGTCATATTCGAGTCTTGTTGGTTCCTACATGTGTTTGCCAGGCTGTGAGCCTATCTTGGGATGTAGATTCTCGAGTAAGTTATAACAGGGTTGCGACCTTAGTGGCCGATTTTAGGTGTATGAGCTTTAGCTAGTTGGGCTAAAGCTCTCATATGCTATTAGGTACTATTTAACTATCGATATATATAATATGAATAAACATAATCAAATGGCTTAGTAGTAAACCTTTAACTTTCTCGCAATATGTTTAGGATTCAAGCTTACTAGCTAACGTTTGGGGGTTCACCTGGAAACAAGCCAAAAATGGTCGGGGGTGCCTCGGTTAAGCCATAAACACTAACAAACCTAAGCCCACATATGGGCTCGGGCCTAGACACATAATTATCATCTAACATATTTTATGAATGAAGTGATTCTTACACTAGATAACCTGAATATAGATGACCTCAATCATTTTTTTTATCCGTTGTTGTCTATACAATATGAATTTGACCTTAATAAAAAAAAATTAAAAAGAACAAAGTTAACTCACCAAAATATAGAAGAATACACGTTTTAAGTAATATGATAGATATTAATCCATTATATTGATTAATTAGAGATTAAAAGTTAATATGAAGGCCTACTGAATGTTAGAGTAAATTAATAAAATTTATCTAAAATTTAATTTGATGTCAAATAAAAGTAACATATGTATAGTCAACACTTGCGGGAAAAAAGTGTAAATTAGGTCATTTTTTCAAAAATGTTACAAATTCATAAGATTTAAAAAGAGTTTATAAAAATATCCCAAAATACATGTGTATTTTTCATAGCCTATAAAAACCGTTTCAAATACATAAGTATTTGACACCAACATTAGATAATGTTCCAACTACATATAGGTATTTGGCACCGTTCGTATCAACCGTTCCAGATACATGATTATTTGGCACCAAAAGCAAATAGCGTTCCTAATACATATACAAATTTGGCACCAGTTGTACCAACCGTCCCAAATACATAAATATTTGGCACTTGTAACTCAAACCGTTCCAAATACACAAGTATTTGGCACCATTATTAGAAAATGTCCCAAACGCATATGTATTTGGAACGGTTTCTTAGTAGCCGTCCCAAATACCTAACTTTTTGTAACAGTTACCCCACAGGTGCCAAATACATGTATTTGGCACAATTTTTCGACCGTTCCAAAAAGTTTCGTCCTAAAAACCCCCCTTTTCTTGTAGTGTGACAAGATGCAGTCCTTAAAAGGCAAATCGAGTTTTGTGCTTGATTGTTATTTCGTCTAACAGTTAACCTATGAGGTTGGAATGAGTTTCTTTTGAAGAAAGACTCACAAGGACGAAATTGTATACATATTAATTCATGGCATATATTAGGAAGTTTTTAATCACACTTAAGCAATTGACTGTGATTAAATTTTCTTATATATACACGCATTAATTATATAAAGATATTTAATTGTCATACATGTGATTTGTAGGTTGAATATGACAATTAGATTTTATAACTCTTTCTTTATGATTACCTTTTGCGAGGACGGTGTGTAATCAAAAGGGTTATGAATCTACATAATCTTTATGTAATATACATATTTAAGCAATCCAAGTTTGGATTGTATTGTGCATCTAAGGGCTGAAATATTGAATTTAATTACAATATGATTCTAATCGAATTAAGATAACTCTTGAGTACATCTGACATTGAGTGTGAGCATTGTGTTTATCCTCAAAATTTACATGTTGAAGATATCATTCTATTTAAGCTAGATATTGATCCTTAAGCTTGTAATGAAACTTCACTTGGAATTTAGGGAATAAAACAAACAACATTGGAATAAATGTTTATCTAGAATAAACAAATGCGGAAAATTAAGTCTAACACAAATGCAATATATCATTCAAGCAAGTCTTAAATGGTATATTTCACTTAAAGTAATTTATTACATGGATGGAAACCTTATGTTGTTTTAACTAAGGATTTATCATGTATATATTATATTGTGTATAAGACTAGTTGTTGCTTTTGTATAAGAACAAAATGAGCTGACAACAACAATATCTAATTGAGAGAGTTTAGATTATTGTTAATATAGATGTTTACGAATTATAAAGCATAGTGTTGTATAAATACAAATGATGCTAGAGGATTATTAATACTAGTTGTAGTCGGATTTTATCATTTATGATAAATCAGCTAACTGGTTATGCTCAACATAGAGCATTGTTGCATTACACGTTAATGAATGAGAATACTTTACACTTTTAGAAACTGTAAAGATGACTGTCAGTATGTCGTTGTTTCTAATACCTCATGTAAGGTAGGGCGACATCTCTATACTATTATTCTTGCAATAGTATGAGCATATGAGATAAGACACTCATCTCATATTTCAAATCCCTCACTATATGTGAAATTTGAAACAAGTATTCGGAAAGTTTACTCAAATGACTATTTAGTTTTTCTTGTAAAAGAAAGGTTGAGAATGTTGGAAACATTAGGCTTCAACTTACTAAATGAGTTTCATGCATATTTGTTTTAGTATTTGGATAATTGTGATTGATAGATAATTTTTACTTTATGATGAATAAAGATACTTGGTATTTGTTATTCATTCATATAATAATTGTTATCCTATATTTCCATGTTTAATCCTTGAATAATTTTATTATTCTAAATATGTCCATTGTCGGTTAACAATATGAGAATATTGTTATTTAAGGCAAATGTGAGTGTTGGTTATATTCTAACGAGAATGTGGATTGTTCCCGCCAAACTCATATGTATTCATTAGAGATGCATATTGGATTCCCCAACTTTCAAACATTTACTTTTGGATCCTTGTCATAAGTAAAATATTGAAAATGGTTTGTTATCTTCGTCCTTAGACTTGAGATGCAAGCAAGTTTTGTTATATGTGGATATCACTTTTTGTAAGTATACGCAAAACGCTATCTGAACAAGGTAGTTATAAAAGCTATATTTCGGAGTGATGTGAAGCAGCATCCACAACACTTGTAGTCAATAAAGGATTTGTTACTCCACTTGATATGTGTAGAAAGATACCATGGCGCCTCTCCAGAATTAATAAGATAATTGTTCGGCCGAACTCAAAGGGTAATGCAAGATGATACTTGATTACATTTGGTATATCTAATTAAATTCTATAACGAGATTCTAAATGTTTAAACTATATGGAATGATTTAAGATCCATTATCCATGGTTTAACGATATCTATAACAAAGGATGATTAGAGCAAGACATTGAATGACCATGCTACTGAGAAACTTTTATGAAACTATTCTCTCAGACACTTTTAGTTAAAAAGCGAGTGAGAGCGTTTGCTAGGCGTTTCCGTCGTTAGTTTTGTGTGTCATTCGACACTCCAACTCCCAAGTGGGAGCTGTTGGTTTGTGGGAGTTAAAACCACACGTAAACGACTAGAAGTGTGTGAGCCTATGTGGGCACACACGTTAAACACGAGAGTACGTGATGAACGTTTTATTACTTGAATATATACGACCCGGTTTATGTTTACATGATACCCGATCCAATACACGACCCATTGGACTTGTTCTACTTTCAAAGTGGGTCGGTTAGTGTTTTGCCTTGGGCCTAGTACACGATCGGGTTGGGGTGTTTGGATAGTTTACTTGGAGCTCAAGTATTGAATCCAAGTACAACTATGGTTGTTACCCTATAAATATAATCCTACCTCATGTATCCATAAAAAATGATCACAACCCCAACTGTAGTATTCGATCACGACCCCAACTGTAGTATTCGATCACGACCCCAACTATAGCAGTCGATTACGACCCCAACTATAGTTTAGTCGATTACAACCCCAACTATTTTCCAGTTGACTAACACAAGTTCTTTAAACCCTAAACTTGCTTTATTCATCCAAGGTGTTTCAAAGGGTTTCAAGTTCAATGTTTTCCAGCTTATTCCTAGTTGAATGGAAGCTACCAAGAGATTTTTTGTTAACTGTGTTCGCGGGCAGAATTCTAGACATAAACATATCGGACATCATTGTCCGATATCGGACAAAACATAAGTTTTGATCTCGGGTGGTTGTTGATCTCGGACATGAAAAGAAGTAGAAAGACTTGTTCTTTGGGTATTCTTTGTTCGTGACTATTCAAGTATTCAAGGGGTCGATTGGTTAAACGTTATCGACTAGCATCTAATCGAACGTACTTGGTTTAAGTGTTTGTGTGTGATACTCATAGAGGCATCTATTTTAGATGCTTAGTTTCGTATTGGTTTTATTGTCCGTTACTAAAGATCAATTGCCAAGCAAGGTTAGGTTTTCTTTTATCCCTTTTATTAATTAATTGTTATATTAATTAATTGTTTATTAATTACGTGTTTAACCTAATTGCGATTACTAGATCCATATCCGCTGCGTACTCGTAGTAGTTAATGGTTAACGTAGTTCTAAAATCCCAACAGTTTGTTTTTTAAGAGGCTCTGAATCTGAATCTGAACCGCACATCTGAATCTGAATCTGAATCTGAGGCGTAAATGTCTGAATCTGACCGCATCTGAACGGGAAAAAAACTCATGTTTGAACCGCACATTTGCTTGCTCGTACTAATTTTTTTTTTGTTTTTTTGTTTTTTGTTTTTTTTTTGGTCAGTAAGAGGCAACAAGAGGCATTCAGACACCCCTCTCAAGTTAGACCATTAAGATCTTACTGCCTCTGAACGCGTCTGAACGGAAAAAAAAAAACAAACGGTCTGAGCGACCAAAATGTCTGACCGCGTCTGAACGATTCAGATTAAGAGACTGTTAAGAGCCTCTTTATGAAAAACAAACACCACGTGAGTGTACAAGATTGTAAGGTGGCTTGCAAGAATAATTGCTCTTGTACCGACTATGCAAATCCAAACGTCACTCCAGGTGGAGTCGGGTGCTTGCTATGGTTTGGGGAGTTGAATGACGTCCGTGTGTACCCACAAAACGGACAAGATCTTTATGTTAGACTAGCAGCCACTGAATTACAAGGTAATTTTATGCATTTAATAATTTATCATGAATTTCATGAAAGAAGTTTCTTTCTTTCAATGCTTAACGTATTGATTTAACACTTTTGAATATATGACCTTTATTGTTTTTTACGTAAGCAAAATTTAAATTACTTTTTTTTTTAAACTTTAGTTCTCAACTCCAGAATCCACAAAAAGAAACAAGTAGTTATTACAGTAACTTTATCGATATCAGCCGGGTTGATTTTGTTGGCCCTAATATTGGCACTCACACTTGGAGTAAATGGAAGAACAAATCTGATGCAGAACGAGCAGGTAAGGAATATCGATTTAAATTGCTGTAGATACAATTTAATACCTTATGATCATTATTATTTGAAAATAAGATCGTTGTCTCATTGTCATCTTTTCTAGGTAGACCTGTGATGATCCTTGATAAAGACAACATATATGCAGCCGCGAGAAGGGAGATATAGAGGTGCCGTTGTTTATCTTATCAGAAGTTTCTAGGGCCACCAATAACTTTTCGGTCTCCAATAAGCTGGGAGAAGGCGGTTTTGGTCTAGTTTACAAGGTATATGATATGATTTAGAAGCTCTTATTTTTTATTTTTTATTTTGAACGGCAGGGAGATTTTATTTTATAAATAAAAATAACTAGCAAGAAGCTTGATATTACAAACACCTAGCTAGCTAGGAATCATAACAACAAGCCTAGAAGATGGAGTACTTCTAACAACTACACTCATATACCTTTGCAAAAAAATAATAATAATAATAATAAAAAAAAATAAAAAAAAAATCACGAAACACCTAAAACAATGGCAACCCTACACCATCCTAAACGACGCAAGCACAACTACATAGACCCTAAAAAGGTTACAAAACATAAGGACATATTAAACGAAAGACGGAAACATAATTTAATGTCGTTATGCTCATGTCAACAATATTGCATGTACTAATAGTGTTAACCTCCAGGGTGTGCTAGAAGAAGGACAAGTGATTGCCGTGAAGCGGCTCTCAAACTCCTCACGACAAGGACTTGACGAATTCGAGAATGAAGTTGTTTGAATTGCTAAACTTCAACATCGGAATCTTGTGAAGCTCTTAGGATATTGCTGTTGGCTTAATCTCGTACTAAACAGAAGATAAAGGGCCTACATGTACAAAACGGAAGTCACAAGGGCCAGATGGGTTTATATTAAACCTAATACCCTCTAAACGGTTATTTGATGTGTGAAGCGACACAATCCCAGAAACATCACAACGTTTCAAGAAAAGCTACAGGCACATGTGTGTCGTTTCAATTAGTATAAATAGGGATGAAATCCCAGCAGTAAATATCAGATATTTGTACAAAAACCATAGTTGTAAACCAAATCGTTTATTAATACAAATCGTTTTAGTTTATTGTTTCGTGTTACTTAATTTGCTTCGAGTATTATAACCCCGCTGGGCAACAATTGCATGCAAGGAGATGAGACATCGTTAATTTATGAATACATGCCTAACAAAAGCCTGGACAATTTTATATTTGGTTTGGCTCTTGATTAATCCTATAAATAGTATTCATATGAACCGTAAGATATACAATATATAGACTAATTTTTACAATTTTAGCAGATGAATCAAGTGAGTCATCACTTGATTGGCCACTACGCTTCCACATTATCCTTGGAATTGCTCGAGGTCTTCTTTATCTGTTGGCATAATCTCGCCCCTAAAGCAAACTTCAAGGGTCTACGTGTACATATATAGAGACACAAGGACCAGTTAAGGATATATTAAACCTAATAACCATATAACGGTTATTTGCTGGGGGAAGCGACACAAACAGAACCATCACACCGTTTGGAGAAACAGGAAGGGACATGAAGACCTTCGTTGGTGTCTTTTCCTTTAGTATAAATAGGGGATGAAATCCCAGCAGTAGATAATCAGATATTGTACAAAACACAGTTGTTAAAACCAAATCGTTTATAATACAAGTCGTTATTAGTATTTGTTTCGTGTTACTTAATTTCATTCGAGTATAAAACCCCGCTGGGCAACAAATTGGCATCAGAGCCTACGTTTGTTTTGGCAACACAAGATCAAGAGTTGGGTTGAGGTTTTTCTGCAAATCGCTGGAAGTGAAGAAACGCAACAGCCTTGCTGTTGGTTCAGGCAGAAACCAGAAAAGGAACACCGTTCCTTGGCGAAGGGATTAAAGGCAAAAAGGAAGGAAAACTGATATTGTTTTGTTTCTGTGTTGGTAAAAAGACAGGAGAAACAAAAAAATATTAGGCTTGGTATTTTGTTTTTGCTGGTTCGAAAAGAAAGAAGGAAGGAGGAACACAGGTCTTGTGTTTACTGTTTCGAAGAAAAAAAACAAGGAAACAACTTTTGTTGACTACATAAAAATACACAAAAAGAAAAGTTGTAGTTTTTGTTTTTTATTTCTGGTTCGATCAAGAAGAGCAAAAAAAAGGAAGAAACATCAAGAGGAGTGTTTGGTTAATTGTACAAGGAAGGAAAATCATATCGTGAAGGAATCGCAAATTCGGGTTTTACTTGAGTCTCCGGTCATACTGTATAATTTGTAGGAGTGTTTGATTAGAATTTTTTTTGCTTTTGATTCCTAGTAGAATTTATAAGAATTTCCTAGATTCCTAAATATATAATCCCTATTAGGATTAGAAATAGTTTCTAGACAAAATGACTGGAGACTCAAGTAAGGAAACAAACAAGGAAATTGTAATTCACAAAGAGGTTACATCATTTTCCCAATTTCAATGTCCCGTTTTAAAACCTACAAATTATACAGTATGGGCTCTTCGTATAAAGACCATACTAAAAGCAAATGGGCTGTGGGAATTGATAGAACCTACGGGTAATGTAGAACTGGATACAAAAAAGGATATGACTACAACTGCATATCTTTACCAGGCATTACCAGAGGATATGATTTTGCAAGTGGCTAGTTGTAAGAGTGCAAAAGAAATTTGGGAAGCACTACAAACTAGGCACATAGGTGTAGATAGAGTGCAGAAAGCACGGCTACAAACTCTCAAAACTGAATTTGAGATGTTGAAAATGAAAGAAGATGATAGTATTGACGTTTTCTCAGCAAAACTTAATAGTATTGTCACAAGGGCTAGTGGCTTAGGATCAACTTTTGATCAACAAACCTTAGTGCGAAAACTATTAAGTTCAGTACCCAGAAGGTTTATACAAATCGTGGCAGCCATAGAACAATTTTCTGATCTAGAAAACACAACCCTAGATGAGACAATTGGAAGGTTAAAAGCCTTTGAAGAAAGAGTCAAACTCTTTGATGGAAACCCTAGTGACAATCAGGACAAACTTCTGTTCACAAATTATGACAAAAGTACAAGTCATAAGAATGGTGGACAAGAGAAGTTTAGATCATCAGAAGATAACCAAGATGGAAAGCCCAAGCAATACAACAATGATAGGAAAACTTCACATAAGTTCAAGAAAAATAATTTTCAAAAAAGGGACTTAAGTAAAGTAAAGTGTTACAACTGTAACAAGATTGGACATTTCAAGAGTAACTGCAAAGAAAAGAATAGGAGACAAGAGCAATCAAACTTGGTTCAAGAAGACATTGAACCAACGCTCTTAATGGCAGTTGAAGGAAAAGGAGACGTGGGAGAGAAAATCTTCTTAAATGAAAAGGAGATTGAACCCAAGAAGTACATAAGCTCAGATAAAAGCTTATGGTACTTAGATAATGGTGCTAGTAACCATATGACCGGAGTTAGGACACACTTTAAGGAAATTAATGAGAAAATTTTAGGAAGAGTCCGTTTTGGAGATGGGTCATATGTAGAGATTAAGGGTAAAGGCTCCATATTGCTGGAATGTAAAAACAAGGAACAAAAGGTGATTCCCAGTGTTTACTACATTCCTAGTTTAAAAAGCAATATATTGAGCCTAGGACAATTAACAGAGAATGGCTATAAGATCATTATGCAAGACAACATACTATTGCTATATGGTCAGGATCAGAAACTCCTCATGAGAGTTGAAAGATCAATAAACCGACTTTACAAGATAAACTTGAACGTTGGTATGTTTATGTGTTTATTGACTAATTTAGAAAACCATGCATGGCTCTGGCATGCTAGGTTGGGTCATTTGAATTTTGATTCCATCAAACAAATGACTCGGAAGAAATTAGTGGAAGGAATACCCAGGATTAATCACAAGAGTCAAGTATGCAATGCATGCTTACTAGGAAAGCACAGTAGAGCTCCGTTTCCAAATCAAACAAACACTAAGTCTTTGGAACCTTTAAACTTAGTATTTGGAGATTTATGTGGACCTATTTCCCCAGAAACAGAATCAGGAAAGAAGTACATGTTTTTGCTAGTAGACGATTGTACTAGATACATGTGGTTATACTTCTTAAAGTCAAAGGATGAGGCGTTTGAGACCTTTAAGGATTCAAGTTAAAGGTGGAAAATGAGGTCGGGAAAAACTTAAAGGCATTTAGAACAGATAGAGGAGGTGAATTCACATCAAAAGAATTCACAAGCTACTGTAAGGAGAAAGGCATACTTAGGCAACTTACAGCACCATATTCCCCACAACAAAATAGTATTGTGGAGAGACGGAATAGGTCTGTAATGAGCACAACGAGAAGTATGTTAAAGGCTATGCATATGCCACAAAATTTTTGGGCTGAAGCAATTAGGCATACTATTTATATCTTAAATAGAGTGCCTACAAAAGCCCTGAAGGATTCTACTCCCTATGAAACGCTAAAGGGTAGAAAACCAAACCTGAAACACCTTAGAGTGTTTGGATGCAAAGCATATGCAAAGGTAACCAAACCACATCTAAAGAAATTAGATGATAGAAGCAAGGAATTGGTTTACCTAGGAAGTGAACCAGGATCAAAGGCTTATCGATTGTTTGATCCTGTAAGTAAGGTTATGGTTGTCAGTAGAGATGTAAAGTTCAAAGAGAATGAAGGATGGGACTGGAAAGGTTATTTGGATGATCACAATCCAACTGAACCAGAATGGACGGATTTCATTATAAATGAAAACCAAACATCAAGTATCATTGATGTAGAGAGCACACAAGATCCGGCAGAAAGTAATGAAGATAATGCTCAAAGTCCCATACAAAATACTGCTCATAGTGTATCTGATGATGAGATGGAACAAATGGACTATCCATCAACACCTACACCGTATAACTATGAACCAAACTCAGAAGAATCTACTAGACAAACTTCATCTATAGCAAGACCATATGATCATACTCCAGTTCAAGGATACAGAAACTTATCTAACATATATGATCGTGCACGAAGAGTTCATCCTGATGAACTAATGCTATTAGAGGAAGAACCTAGAAATTATAAGGAACCCGCACAAGATAAGAAGTGGATTGAGGCAATGCAGATAGAAATGGACTCAATCAACAAAAACAAGACATGGAAGCTAGCTACCCTACCAGACAACCAGAAGGCTATTGGTCTAAAATGGGTATTTAAGACTAAACGAGATGCAGATGGAAGAATTATAAAACACAAGGCTCGTTTAGTGGCTAAAGGATACGTACAAGAGCATGGAATAGACTACGACGAAGTCTTTGCTCCTGTAGCAAGAATGGAAACAATCAGGTTGATTCTTGCATTGGCAGCTTATCATGGATGAGAAGTTCACCACTTAGATGTAAAATCAGCATTCTTACATGGCGAACTTAAAGAAGAAGTGTATGTTGCACAACCAGAAGGCTTCAAGAAACTAGGAAATGAAAATAAAGTGTACAAACTCGACAAGGCACTTTATGGATTGAAGCAAGCACCACGCGCTTGGAACATGAAGTTAGATCAAACCTTGAAATCACTAGGTTTCAAGAAATGTACTTTAGAACAAGCAATCTACACAAGAGTCAGAAATGACTCTATGCTGCTTGTTGGAGTTTATATGGATGATCTAATAGTTACTGGAAGTAACAAGAAAGACCTTCAACAGTTTAAGTCACAAATGGAAGAAAAATTTGAGATGAGTGACTTAGGCTTATTAGCTTACTATTTGGGAATAGAGGTTATCCAAACAGAGGATGAAATCTCAATAAAGCAATCAGGATATGCAAACAAGATTCTTAAAGACGCAAGAATGGAAGATTGCAATGAAACCAAGATTCCCATGGATCCAGGAACAAAGCTAGTAAAAACGGAAGGAGGAGAACTAGCTGATGCTACAGAATATAGAAGTCTAATTGGATGTTTGAGGTACTTACTTCATACAAGGCCAGACCTCAGTTACTCAGTTGGCTTATTAAGCCGGTTCATGCAAGAACCAAGGGAGCAACACATGAAGGCAATTAGAAAAGTGTTACGTTATATCAAAGGCACGACAAACTTTGGTATAACTTATCACAAGACCGGAGGATGCAAGTTACTTGGATATAGTGACAGCAGTTATGGCATCAACATAGAAGAAGGCAAAGGAACAACAGGGATCGTATTTTACTTCGGAAACTCACCTATAAGTTGGGTTTCTCAAAAACAACCTACTGTTGCATTATCATCATGCGAGTCAGAGTTCATGGCAGCAACAGCAGCAGCTTGTCAAGCAGTATGGCTACAAAGACTATTAAACGCTTTAACAAGCTGGGAAGAAGAAAAAATTATGATCAAAGTCGACAACAAATCGGCTATAGCACTTATGAAGAACCCCGTGTTTCATGGCAGAAGTAAACACATTGATATACGCTATCACTTTATCAGAGAATGTGTTGAAAAGAATCAGATCGAAGTCGAGCACGTAAGTGGAGACTTACAAAAGGCGGACATACTTACCAAGGCATTGGCAAGGACCAAGTACGCAGAAATGAGAGAACTATTAGGCGTAAAAGATCTGAAAGGATTAGGCACGAGATTAGGGGGTGATTGTTGGCATAATCTCGCCCCTAAAGCAAACTTCAAGGGTCTACGTGTACATATATAGAGACACAAGGACCAGTTAAGGATATATTAAACCTAATAACCATATAACGGTTATTTGCTGGGGGAAGCGACACAAACAGAACCATCACACCGTTTGGAGAAACAAGAAGGGACATGAAGACCTTCGTTGGTGTCTTTTCCTTTAGTATAAATAGGGGATGAAATCCCAGCAGTAGATAATCAGATATTGTACAAAACACAGTTGTAAAAACCAAATCGTTTATAATACAAGTCGTTATTAGTATTTGTTTCGTGTTACTTAATTTCATTCGAGTATAAAACCCCGCTGGGCAACATTATCTGCATCAAGATTCACGACATAGAATTGTACATAGAGATTTAAAAGAAGGCAACATTTTGCTCGATCATGACATGAATCCGAAGATATCAGATTTCGGCTTGGCTAGAATGTTTTCAGAACATGCATGAAAGTGAAGCAAATACCAAGAGAGTTGTGGGAACTTTGTGAGAACTCTTCAGCTTTGTATTGTTCATTACTTCACAATATATTCGACATCTGTCTATAGCCTATTTATTTGTATGATCCTATCTTGTGCTCAGGGGCTACATATCTCCAAAGTATGCTGTAAATGGGATATTCTCAGTAAAATCAGATATTTTTAGCTTTGGTTTTTTAGTTTTGGAGATTGTGAGCGGGAAGAAAAATAGAGGTTTTGTTGCTGATAATCATCATGATAACCTTCTTGGACATGTAAGTGTTTTGATAATAATCTTTAATTAATAGATTTGAACTAATTAATTTAATTTCTGTTTGCCATTTATTTGGACTCATCTAGGCATGGAGACTTTACAAAGAAGGCAGATCTTTTGAAATAATTGATCCTAGATTAGGTGAGTCATGTTCTGTTTCTAAAGTGTTGCGGTCAATACACATTGGTATCTTATGTGTGCAACAGTGAGCAGAAGATAGACCAAACACACTCTCTGCATCCTAACGTTCTTGCTAGACGTGTAGTGTGTGCATTTGATAGAGATCAACTTATTATAGTTGATTTGGTGTTTCGTGGTGCAAGATCAAGATCCGGTGTTTATCTATTTTTCAATAGATTCGAGGTTAGTATTTTATGTGTTTTAATTATGTGTTTTAATTCATAACATTAAACATAGATCCATCCGCTGCGTACTCGTGGTATTGATGGTTTAATCAATATGAATTCCCAACAGTGGCATCACGAGCCATCTCGTTTGGTGTTATGGGTTACACATAGAGTCGCTTGCTACGCTAATTAAACACATATATTAATTGTTATGACAATAACATGCATTATTGTCATTTAATTAAATCTTGATCTTGTTTAATATTAATGGTTAATAAAAGAGGTTAGGAAAAATTAAAAGATATTGTAATATGGATTATTCTTTTTCTTTTTCCGATCTTAAGGCTTACGCGGTCATGATCTATGACGTCTGTGGTCCACTTGGTACCTAGCTCGAAAACCTTGTGGGAGCCTTAGATTCTCCAATTGGGGAAGACTCATTCTTGAGTTTTGGAGCATTACTTGTTACTGTTTTCCATTAGAGTCTGTCCTCACCTCTACCCCTTCTTCTGTCTGTTTTAATTGCTTATATGTTTTATTCCTTGTGACTTGTTTACATATATGCTTTTGATTTTGGAAATAAAAACAGACTAATTACTTATATCGAAACTTGGTTTTAATTAAATCGTGGGTTCCATCAAGCTATTGAGGGTGTGGATCATTACTCGAAGCTACCAGGATATAGCTTCCTGGATATCGTGAGATTTAATTATTGTCTGTTAATATACACACTTAATTCCTTGTGACCAGTTATGTGTTATGTGTAAAACTTGTTTTTTTTTTACACTTAAACGGACTATAAACTATCGAAATTTGATTTGATTAAATCATTGGTTCGATCATGCTATTGAGGGTGTGGATCATTACTCGAAGCTACCAGGATATAGCATGATGGATATCGTTTGATTTAATAAACTTTAACTATAAGATACCTAAAGTTTTGTACTCTTATTAATGATCTTTTGGTTAACACCAAGATCTAGGGTTTTGCATGGCCTTTTCCCGCCCCACTACATGTTTCGGCATTTGTGGGAATTATTGGAAGAACTTGGGTCTTTTGACTCATGTAGAGTACAATATAGGGTTCTTGACCATTCTTTTCCTGTGATATTAGTACACCTAAATAAGTTGAAAAATTGTTTTTTGCAAACTTGTGCTACAAAGATGTTTGCATGCTTCTTTGTACACAATTTTTGATACATGTTTTTGTCAAAAATTATGTGATACCCTATTTGAAATTTAAGTCTATGCCATCCAAGTTTGAGAACACTTGCACTTGCCTTTTGCTTTTCGTGGGACGTGAGTGAATTGCAACCCAAGGTGTTTATTCTCTGGCGTAGGACCTAGAGTTATTTACACATGTTCTCTAATTGGACGACTTAATCGAGTCAAGCGGGTGAGATCCTTGATCCCGAGGCATACGATGAGACAAAACATGCATGACACTAGCAGCTTGTACTCTAGTGCCATAAGTCTCATAATCTAAGAATTGCACTTGTAATGTAATTGTCGCACGCCGCCTACCTCTTGTACCCACAAGACTTACCAGAGTAGTAAGCACTACCGTGATGAGTGGGATTTCAAGAGGATCTTAGTCTTTTAGTAAATTAATTGTTTTATTTATTAAAACATGGGTAGTTAATTTGTAAAAGAATTAATTATCGAAGATACTAAAATTTTGAACTTTGTTTATTGTAGATGGCAGCAAATCAAACCGTCAACAATTCGATCTTCAGGTCTTTCCTTGAAAAGGAGAAACTTACTGGATCTAACTTTCTCGACTGGTATCGGAATTTGAGGATCGTCCTCACAGCCGAGGATAAGTTAACCTATGTGGAGCATCCCATACCTGCCACTCCTGTTCCTCCAACTCCTGATCAGCAGGTTCCTGCTGATGTCCTTGCTGCTCACGCCCAATGGGTTAAAGCATCCAAGGACATAGGCTGTCTTATGCTCATAAGCATGACTCCAGAACTTCAAAAGAATCTGGAGCACTTTGATGCATATAACATGCTTAAGGAATTGAAGACCATGTTTGCTCAGCAAGCAGAACAGGAACTCCTTGAGACTGTGCAGGCCTTTCATGCATGTAAGCATGAGGAGGGTCAATCTGTTAGCACCTATGTTCTGAAAATGAAGGGCTATCTAGATCGACTGGAACGCCTTGGTCACCCCATGTCATCTGGCCTTGCAGTGAGCATGATTCTTACCTCTCTGAACAAGGACTTTGCTAGATTCAGACAGAATTATAATATGCAATGCATGGGGAAGACAGTGAATGAAGTGCATGCAATGCTTAAGCTGCACGAACAAGGGCTTCCTAAAAGAGATGTTGCTCCTGCTGTACTTGCTATAAGAGCAGGAAGGATCCAGAAGAACAATAAAAACAAGAAGCCGCATAATGGTGCTCAGGGCAAGAATTGTGGCAATGGCAAGGCTAAGCTTGCTTATGCCCCCAAGGCCAAGATTCCCCCTCCACCTAAAAAGGAGCATCCTGCTAAGGACACTGAGTGTCATCATTTTCATCAGATTGGACACTGAAGGAGGAATTGTCCTACCTATTTAGCCGAGTTGATGCAGAAGAAGTGCAATGTGGGTAGCAATGCTAGCACATCAGGTATCTTCGTCATAGAACTTTATACTTTTCCTCATAAATCTTGGGTATATGACACTGGTTTTGGTACTCACATCTGTAATACTACTCAGGGTCTCAGGGGAAGTAGGAAACTGAAGCCCGGAGCTTTAAGCCTGTACGTGGGGAATGGAAACCGTGCAGCCGTTGAAGCTATAGGAACTTTTTGATTTGTCACTTCCTAGTGGTTTAATAATTTGTTTAGACAATTGTCATTATGCTCCTAGTATTACTAGGGGTATTGTTTCAGTTTCACTTTTGAAAGACAAGGGTTTTACTCATTGTTTTACGGATATTGGTATTTCAGTTTCAATGAATAACTTGTTTTATTTTAATGCTGTTTCTAGGAATGGTATTTTTGAAATTGATATGCATGATTCTGTTTCAAATGATTGTTCTATGTATTCTGTTAATAGTAAAAGATCCAAGCGTAACTTGGACTCTACATTCTTGTGGCATTGCCGACTTGGGCACATTAACAAGAAACGCATTGAGAAGCTGCAACACGATGGGCTTCTTAAATCAACTGACCTTGAGTCTTTTGATAAGTGTGAATCTTGTGTGTCTGGGAAGATGGCGAAAAAGCCTTTTTCGCATAAAACGGAGAAAGCTACAGATCTGCTTGGACTCATACATACTGATGTTTGTGGCCCTTTTAGAACTGTGTCAAAACAAGGATACAGCTATTTCTTAACTTTCACTGACGAATTTAGTCGATATGGTTATGTTTACCTGCTTAAACATAAACATGAAGTTTTTGAAACTTTCAAAGTATTTCAAAGTGAAGTTGAGAATCAACTTGGAAAGACCATAAAGGCTTTACGGTCTGACCGTGGAGGCGAGTATATGAGTCAAGAGTTTATTGATCATCTTAAGAAGTGTGGGATTGTCTCACAACTCTCTTCTCCACGTACACCACAGCATAATGGTGTATCTGAGAGAAGGAATCGAACCCTGCTTGACATGGTAAGATCTATGATGAGTCAAACAACTCTACCAATGTCCTTTTGGGATTATGCTCTTGAGTCTGCTGCACGCATTCTCAATATGGTTCCATCAAAGAAGGTTGAAAAGACACCATATGAACTATGGCATGGGAAAGTCCCTAACCTGTCTTACTTAAAGGTCTGGGGTTGTGAGGCATTTGTGAAACGTGACACGCCTGACAAACTAGAACCAAGATCTATTAAGTGTGTCTTTGTAGGATACCCAAAGGAAACAATGGGTTACTACTTCTACTATCCACCCGAGCACAAGGTATTTGTTGCTAGGTTTGCTGAGTTTTTTTGAGAATCGTCTCATCTCACAAGAGGCAAGTGGGAGGATCGTAGAACTTGATGAAATTCAAGAAGATACTCACCCTTCTGAAAATACTAGCCAACTTCCTGAGATGGTTGAACATGAAAGTGTTGAACCAGAAAGTGAAGTCATTCCTGTTCGTAGGTCCTCAAGGACAATACGTGCACCTGATCGAATGTGTTTATACGTCGATTCAGAGGAGCATGAGTTAGGGGATCTTAATGAGCCTACTAACTATAAAGCTGCATTAGCAGATCGTGAATTTGAAAAATGGCTTAAGGCTATGAACGAGGAAATGAAATCCATGAGAGACAATGAAGTCTGGATTGAAGTTGACCTCCCTCCTAATGCTAAAACCGTTGGTAGCAAGTGGCTCTTCAAGAAGAAAACTGACATGGATGGAAAGGTACACACCTATAAAGCTCGTCTTGTGGCAAAAGGTTACACTCAAACCTACGGTGTAGATTATGAGGAAACCTTCTCGCCTGTCGCAGACATAAAAGCTATTAGGATTCTTTTGGCCATAGCAGCGTACTATGACTATGAGATTTGGCAAATGGATGTCAAAACTGCCTTCTTAAATGGTCACTTAACCGAAGAGGTTTACATGGACCAACCTGAAGGATTTGTCAATCCACGATATCCTAACCGTGTATGCAAGCTACAACGATCCATTTATGGATTAAAGCAAGCATCTAGGCAATGGAATAAAAGGTTTGATGAGGAGATCAAGAAGTATGGTTTCACTCAAAACCTTGATGAGCCATGTGTATACCATAAGGCTAGTGGGAGTAATGTAGCATTCCTAATCTTATATGTTGATGACATATTGATCATGGGAAACAACATTCCAATGTTACAAGCTATTAAAGCCTATCTTGGAAATTGTTTTTCTATGAAGGACTTAGGTGAAGCTGCATATATTCTAGGAATCAATATCTACAGAGATAGATCTAAGCGGTTGATTGGACTTTGTCAAAGTGCATACATTGAGAAAATCTTAAAAAGATTTAATATGGCGAATTCCAAACGTGGAACTACCCCAATGCAAGTAAAACTTGAGTTGAGAAAATCTCAAGGACCCTCAACACCTGCAGAGGTGGAACGCATGAAGAGGATTCCTTATGCCTCGGCTGTAGGATCCATCATGTATGCGGTGAGGTGCACTAGACCTGATGTTGCGTTCGCTCAAAACTTAACAAGTCGATTTCAAGTAGATCCAGGTGAGTGTCACTGGTCTGCTGTGAAGAACATACTGAAGTATCTTAGATATACTAAAGATATGTTTCTTGTTTATGGCGGAGACCCAAACAGAGAGCTCAGAGTTACCTGTTATACTGATGCTGGGTGGCAGACCGACAAGGATGACACCAAGTCGCAAACCGGATACGTTTTCGTTCTAAACGGAGGCGCTGTAGTCTGGAAGAGTGCCAAGCAAAGCATCACTGCGATGTCTTCTACAGAGGCTGAATACACTGCTGCTTCAGAAGCTGCAATGGAAGCTATTTGGATAAGGAAGTGTCACATAAGTCGGAGACATCTTCTGTAG
>BPTQ01000006.1:100805643-100868372 GCA_019973895.1 Chrysanthemum seticuspe
TTGAACAACAGAAATGAATAATACGTGGAGGTAGAGTGTCTGATCCACTGTGATTGCAATAATTTTGAGCCAGCTTTTGAGATCATCAGCTAACAAAAATCTCTGAGGCATCCATTATGGTGTTGGTATTATGTGTTGTTGTGACTTTCGGACCGACATGCTCACATTTTGGATCATGAAATCTTCTCATCAGAGTAGCGAAAGCTTTCGTTGATTCATGATATTGGCAGCAACGTAGCAGAAGCATGGAGTGAAAATATCAGAGTCATTGATGCACTTATCATGATTACTTGAGAGATGAATGTATTTTGTGAGCATGCGGCTATGGATTGACCGCTTCATTCTGATCAGCTGCAAACGTCGGGCATAGCTGCATACAACAGTTAGCAATAAAGCGTACAAAAGTGTCTTTGACCACTTTAGTTGAATTGAGGTACACGGCCCACGGTTCCCCGTTGATCAGTAAAAGTACTGCCTGTGAACAGGAAAAATTCCGAAGAATTTCCTTGACAGGGTTTCGCAGCTGCTCTAGCTGTTCTCAAACCGGAACGTCTCAAAGAAGACAACACGGAGTGAGTGAACCAGCGAATAGAAATTCACTGATTGATGAGAAGAGATTTGAAAAACAATCGTGTATTGCTCAATAGAAATTGTTTTTGCAATACAACGAAGGTTTTATTGAAAATCAATTATCAATCATAAAAACACCTTTTGATTGGAAAAATTAGTACACGGTCGATGTGCTATAGAAAAGAGTATTTAAGCACAAAGACCGGTTTTTCAAAGGTATCCGTCAATCCATAACCTGAACCAGGATTGATTCAGGAGATTGAATCGCCCCATTGTTTCTGTTCAGTTGTCACATGGTTGATCTATATAATAGATCTCACATGCCACCTACCAGGAGCTTATTTGATGTTGGCTCCAGAAGGCTTTCCATCTTCATTGTGAATATGATAACACATCACTCAGATGTTCTGGCAATACCACAAGGATAATGCGTAGAACTCAAGATATAATCTCTCTTTCCACATTATGTGAAACAGAGAGTCTTCATTTGAAAGTGTCCTAATGAGATTTATTGATGATCTCGTGGCTCTAGACTCAATTTGTGCATATTTGGATCCTGTGCCGGAGACTAGGGAGAGGGTCTCCTTCTTCAATATCAACAATCTCTAAGAGAAAGTCGATAGATAATGTCGGTTCCCCGTGTGACTGAAACAAGTCCTATTAAGAGGAACTTGAGTGGTTTGGAAAGTTGAAGTGCAGTGCGTCACTGGGTCCATGATGTCTTGTCTTCAATACCGATGTTACCATCAGTAGCATATGAATTGAACCCGGTTTCTGCCCTAAGGTTGAATAAATGGAGGGCTATTTGTTTTCACCCTTTTCTCATTCAATTCTTTTTAATTCTTCAACCCCTTCAGTGCTTACCGAGACTTCATAGCTAGAACCTTGTTGGGTTTATTCCAGTACTAGCTCAGTCTCAGTCCGCACTCTTCCCATATCTCATTTTTCTCCTTTTATCATCATACCTAAGAACTCTACACTAACTAGTGGATAGTCCCTGGGTAGATCCCTCCGGTTCTGGCGGATCATGGGAACACATACCTAACCTTATCATCCTTATATCACCATACATAAGTAAAGTTGGTCGGTCTATTTGGTATTGTTCATCTGCCATAGAAACCAATTGAAAACCATTTGAAAATCAATCCAGGTGCTTGTGATATATTATCAAGGCACTTTGCACCTGAATTGTTTTTGATATTCTTAGAATAAGAGCTCCTCCTTAACATGTGCATCAAGTGATTAAAATCGTTTTGCACACGGAGGCAAGAGAAAAAGTTAACTTCATTGAATCCCATTTTCTAAAAGATATCAACATCACTTCCCTAATCAAATAAAGTAGATAAAGCATTTTCGGGAAGGATGAGGTTTTCATGATTTTGCTCCCCCTCAATATGTGCTTCTAAGTATGAAAGAGGGTTTTGCACATACTGGAGGGAACCCTTTTTGAAGTGCAGACATGATCACCAAACGATTAGAAGCCATATAACATACAATCAAGGTACCTTAGAAAAATTGAAAGTGGTGTACCCTGATGTCTTGAATTTGCTAAAAAAAATGCTCCCCCTTAATATATGCTTCGAGATTCGAAAATTGTTTAGCACATATTGAGAGTAGTATGCACAAAGAAAGTTGGTCATCTTTTAACATCTTTCATATTTATATCACATTTTCTCCCCCGATCAAAAATTTCAAATCCTTTGAGATTTTGGATCTCAAGTGATTTAAATATGTATGAGACAAAATATTTGTTGGAGAAAAATATGTCCGGTTTTATATGATCAGAAGTGGACAACACAGATGTTCCCCTTTTTTTGATACAAGGGGAAACCACAGTACATAACCTAGCACTATTACATGCATTATAGTTGTTCAAAGTTAGTACACCACATATTACACATATTTAAAACACAACAGAAGCTGCTTCCCGAAGATGTCTGCATTCAGTTCTCTGAAGAAGTTTGTAATGACCACCCTGAAGTCTACCACCAACAAAACTTTCAAGGTTGCGGAAGATCCTTCGAGTCTTGAGTCTTCGCCTGATTGCAGCAATGAAATCTTCACACCGCTTTTTGTCATCGTCAGTCCAAAAGGTAGTCTTTACCCAAGATTTCATGTCAATTTTGATTTCTTTCACTCTGGTGTCAAGTTCTTCTTCAACCAATTTGAGAGTACCGTCACTAAACTTGTAGAGCTCACATAGTCGCATAAGCATGCAAGACCCATATCTGTCGGTGAAGATGACGGCTCTAGGGGTGTCAAGAACTTTGTATTCGCGATGAAATTCATGCCCTGTTGCATTCCATTATGGACTTGTAAGGTTGATCCTGGTTTGGTAGCTTTCTATGCCAAGCTGAAAGTCCTCAACTCATTTTCGAATGACTAATCCCCTGATCCAAAGAGTGACAGCTGCAGAGAGGGCCTTTTTCTCACGTACAGGTAAATGCTCAAGGTGTCCTTGAAGATTCAAGAGATAGAGATCTTCGAAATCATTTGGCAGAAGATGTTTGAAGTCATTTTCCTCAATAGTATACTCTTTGAAGTCTGCTCTTTTAAGGACTATCTTCTTCAAATACTCATATCCATAGATAGGGAAGATCTCTACACGAACAACACTTAAGATTTGCAGTTTTGATCGAACATCATTGCGTCTTTTATCAGCACCATGTCTTTCGATGTAGAACTTCTTCTTTTTGAACCACCAGTGAGAAATACCATATGAAGCGGCAATATCATACTTTCATTCTTCATCAGCCCAGAATTGATCAGGAACCATCTGTTCAAGCCCCTGATCAGAGTAGGTTGCAGCTTTCATCTTTGAGATTGATAGAGCTGGTCTTCTTTCAGCAGAGCGAGCACACAGATAGTCCAAGTCGTGATTGAAGAAGAATTCAGCCTGAATGGTCATCTGACCAGGTTCACCACCAAGAGGAAGAGATTTGTTGACATTGAAGCGACTGATTTGCTCACTGACTTGGTCATTTAGCATCTTATGGCATTCTTCCATCTGATATTGAAGATGATTTGCATCTGAGTGGAAGACTTTGACAATTTCATAAGCTTGTCCTTCAAGATCTCTTGGAGTTATGGATGAGATACTCTTTCGTTCACAAAACCATCTAATAAAGCTTCCCATATCACCAGTGTAGTGCAGAAGAGAGTCTTCAGCTGGAACTTCATAATTATTGGTGATAATTGATGCCCAATTGTTGTCAGGAATAATCGAGTCAGACTCTGGGATGGTCCATGTAGGTTCTGGAGAAGGAGGTCTATCTTCAACAATGCAACTTTGAATTGTGTCCCTTGAAAGTGCTACTCTGGATGTGCTAGTGCGATTCCCAGCCATGTAAGTATCAAACCAATCTTCTGATGGCTTAGGAATATGCTTTGTTGATGCATCATCTTCATCTGGTTCTGAATCTGCCATGACATGCGACTCTTCGTGAACCATTTGATCATCAGGAATAGAGGTGGATGTGGATGTGAACCTTGAATCAACCGTCCTCCAAGCAGCAGATTTCTTCTTAGTACTCTGTTCATTTGTAGGACTTGATTGATTGGAAGGTTTTGGCGGTGATGATGGTGGTTGTGGTGGAGGTGTGTTGGTTGTCGTAGAAGATTTACCAGCTCTAGAGATTCCAGCACCCCCCGTTGGAGGTGGAGGTGGAGGAGGATCTTTACGGTCTTTCCGTAGTGTTTCCAACACAATGGCCCTCCTTTTCTTCTTAGCTTCCTTTTCCCTGATGTCAATTAAGTACTGTTCATGATTGTCGTACTTAATTGATTCTTCAAGTGCCTCATATAGCTTCTTGTGGATCTCATGCTTGTCCTCTTCAACATCATACATCTTTTCAAAAAGAGCAGCTCTCATATCGGCAATAGGTAGGTCCTTGAACCGTCTAAGAAGAGGAGCTTCCATTGCCCATTCCACAGCATCCTTAACTTCCCCTTCAATGGCGGCTGCAACCCCTTCATCGAAGTTGAGGTGCTCCAATCTATAGACACGATCCTCAAGTGAATCAACAGATTTCGGAAGTTGCCTTTCAAGAGCTTCTATCCTTTTTACTGATCTGTCAAGCAGTTGATCTGAAGTGAGGATTTGAGGTGGTGACGCAGGTGGAGCATCTGTATCAACAACTGTAATGACCGGTTCAGGGGTAGGTGAAGATGTAGGTGGTGTTAGTACAGTTGATTGAGCAGGTTTGGGAGGTGGAAGTTCAGTTGTGAGTGAAGATGCTGACATCGGAGGAATGGTTGATGTATCTTGCTGAATGTTGACCGTAAACATGGATTGTGCAGTATCTAAGGGTTTGTCATTTAAGTATTGATCTCCGAAAGTGAAATATGTATCGAGATCCTTAAGTGAAGATAGAGAGTTGGTAGACAGATTTGGTTCATCCATCTGCAAGGTCTCATCAGATCTTGTCTCAAGATTCTCCTGCGAGCCTTTTAGCAACAGAGCGTCAACATTCTGACCAGACTGAGTCTCACTTAGTGTAAGAGATTCCTTAAACGTTTCAGGCACTTTGTCTAATCCAGATTGTTCTTTAGCAGGAGATGATTCAGTTCTTCTCTTTAGCTCATATTGATTGGTGGTGCTTGATGGAGATGATGAGATCGTTAAAAGCATGTGAGCGGCTTGTTCAGTTTCAACACTAGCAACCCCTTTTCCTTTGTCTTTCGTGTTTGATGTGGATTGCCGAGGCAATTGATCAGGTTCTCTTAACACAACTCCTCCAACTGGCATTCTCACATTATGACTTTTTAAGCTTTGCTGGATTCCAAGTTGCAGAACATCATCATCTTCATCAGTCAATCTCATATTACCCCTGGAAACCTCAGTTTCCTCAACATTATCCTTTACTACTTTCTTCTTCTTACTTTTCTGCTTCATGGATGTGGAGTCTAAATGTTGTGACCTTTCACGTCTCCTTTTAGGAAGAGAGGCATAAGACGCTTGTGAACCTGAGGTGGACTTGGGAGCATTGGGTTGTGAGGGAGTGGGTGTGACATTATCAGATGAGCTGGCAGCAATTTTCATGAACTGTTTCAAGTAGTCCTTCTTTTTTATATCGTCCGTGAGTAGAATATCAGGAATTGGCAATCCAAAGATTTCTTTATCCATACCTCTAGGAACATATTTAAGGTTTCCTAAAACAAATTCATCTTCTGCTTTATGTAGAGTTGATTCAATCCTAGGGTTGAAGTTGTGAGTTTGTTGCAAGAACTGGATAACAAGTTTTGAAAATCTGATGCTGGGAATCACTAGCTTGTTCAGTTTCTTTCGGCCTTGAGCTTTGTTCAGAAAATTTGTTCTATCAGCTATGAATGTGTTCATTGATAAAGAAAATTCTTCCCAAATACGATCTGAGACATTCACATCAACCTTATTAACAATACCCCATAGGATTTGCAAGATGGGAATTCTCACTTTATCAAACCCTGATGTTTTGCCAGATAGGCATAAGTTGAGAATAGTTGTAATAGCTCTCCAGGGTTGATACATGTGTCCAGTGATGATGTCGGAAGCCCTTAAAATGCTGTTCTGATAACCCAAACCAATTAGAAAGACAATTAAATCATCAGCACCAGGTGGAGATTCAGAACGAAGGTTGGGGTTGCATGGGGTGATTCCAAGAGCCTTGCTAAGAATGACTGAATCAATCACGAACTCCCTATCATCCAGTTTGCAAGAGTAATAAGTAGTGATTTTGTCCCATTGAATGGTGTTCCAGAATTGTTGAATGTAAATGGTAGGAATTGAGCATTGCTTGGTAATGGCACCGAAGAAGTTAGTGTTCCTGAGGATATCAATAGACACTTTGAGTATAGGATTTTGTTGCAACTTTTGTAGGTCCACGTAACAGTTACTCTTTCCAATATCAGCCCATTGACTCCTAGGAAGGATTTCTTCGTCTGAGAGACCTTTAGGAATTTGGGTAATTGACACATTCGGTCCCTGTGGTTTAGAGGCAAGTGTGGTAAGTCGCTATCAAAGATTTTTTTGACTAAGTCTCTAGTGTTTTTAACAGTAAGTTGCAAACATGGTCATTAAACGGTGTAATTTGATCATATTCTGCATATAAGATATAAATAATCCATGGCCATAACATAATTATCAGATAGAATAGATAATCACAATGATAACCATGAATCAAATAAACATTCAATGCAAAGCACTCAATACATGGGTGCACAGGGATAATCACAAAAGCAAGACACGACCACAACCTACAACTTAGCAAACACCATAGCACCATAACCAGCACAGAAGCAGATAGCATAGATAATCAAGAAAAACTTATACACAAAAACTCTCCCCCTCAATCAATGTCAACAAAGACCATTGATTGACATTAACCGACCCGTTTTTTTTTTTTTTTTTTTTTTTTTTTTTTTTTTTTTTTTTTTTTTTTTTTTAAGAAATATTAGTTGTTCGAACTTCATCTATGATCCCGTATCATTATTGAATGATATTTCTAGGATCGTAGATGTTATCGATGACATCGAATAAAATTTTTATTAGATGGACTAAAATGAAAAAGTATATATATATATATATATATATATATATATATATATATATATATATATATTTTTGATAATTTATACACAGATATAACGGAGCGAGTCCTGATTCAAGATGAATAGGAGTCAAAGTAATAGGTACATTAGTTGTGACATGCTATAGCTCCTGAATAAGCCATGTTCATTTCTGATGGAAACCAAGTCATGATGTTCCTGATTGAGTTTAGCATTGTACCTGAAAAAGACTGAGAGCACATTGTACTGGAAGCATATGTAGAATTGCACATAGAAGGGTTAGTGACATGTTTAATCTCACATTTGGATGCATCACAGTATAACACAGACGTATCATTAATGGGGATCCAATTAGGTTCGATATTCTTGAAGAGTTTTCCTGTGGGAATCCACTTGAGGCATGATCTAGGAATGTAAGTTCGTTTAAGTCCTGTAAACTTAAAAAATCTGCCAGTGGGAATCCATTTGAAACAACTGTTAGTTGAACTGAATGTGTGCACAGCCTTGTTTTGACTATTTGACCTTTTGTGATTAGAGTATTTCATAGGGGATTGATCAGTCAAATGATGTTTTGCATGAGAGCTAGTTGTACTTTTTGTATTTCTGATCTTAGAGCATTGAACATAAATCTGAGGTTTGAGATTCATCATATCGGAACTAGGCAATGAAGTGACTGGTTTTGACAAAACAGAAATATTATCAACTTGGGAGGTAAGCCTAGATTTCGATGGTTTAACTCTTTCAGACCTAAAGGCATTAGGTTGTTTAATAACTGTTCGTTTCGAGTGGTTCTGAACAGTTGACTTTCCCAAAGTTGAAGGTTTTGCAAACTTAGTTTTCTTCCTATTTCCAATAGACTTCCTAAGCTCATTTTTTAGGGCAACAATATTGAAGCTCTTATCCTGAATTTGGGCTTTGAGGTCATCAATGTCTTTCATCAAGAGGTTAGATTGATTGACTAACTTAGAATTTGTTTCCTCAAGGTTCTTCCTTAAATGCTCATTTTCTCTTAGTAGGTTGGACACACATAGAGCTAGTTCAGAATTTCTAGATTCTAGTGTATCACTCATCTCATGACAGTCATGTTTCTGGACTTCTGAAAGAAGTAATTTCAGATTGCCTATGGTCGAATCTTTGTCCTGAATCTGGGATTTTAACTGATTAATTTCAAAAAATTCTTGAAATTCTGGAAGTTCCTGATTAGTACAAGGGTTTTTTGCATAAAAGATTTCATCCTTTTGTTGTATTTCAATTTGCAATGAGATACAATGTTTTTCAAGAATTGAAAATTTGTTTGAAAGCTCATCATATACCCTTTTTTCAATCATGTTATTAGCATTAGATTCAGGCACAACCAAGATCGATTTCATGATGTTATGTTCAGAGTAAGAGTCAGGTACCTTTACATGAGAATTTATGTGATCAGTTAAGTGTACCTTATCGATTGATACCTTTTCTGACTCTGAGTATTTGAGATCAGTGCTGTTGTCTTCATCCTCTTTCATTGCGACTGACATTCTGCATTCGATATCATTCACTGGTTCAACTGGTCTATTGCATGACCTGTCACAATCGTTCCATAGTGTCTCTTGACACTCATTCAATTCATTCAGCTTATTATTTTCTTTTGCAGCTTCCTTGATGTATATTTCCATATTACTCATAATTTGAATAAATGAGTTTCTGAACTCATGAATTTCCATTCCAGTGTGTTTCTTGAATGAGATTCCAGTCATGTCATCATCAAAATCTGAGGAATATTCTTCCCGGATAAGTGGCTGAAATTGATTGAGGATAGTTTGAAGAGCTGCATGAGAATCATCAGTTGAGAACTTTTCTTTGGTAATTTGAATCCTTAGTCGTTCTAAGTTAAGTAACACAGTTCTTGTCAAAGTGGGAAAATCCTGACGAAGGATAGCGCTGCTTGTTCGATCCATAGATGTAGATAATAGTAGTTTGAGAAGCTGATGGAGATGTTGAAAGGGCTCACTGGTGCATTCCATTTTGTTTGCATCATTTGTCAACATTAAGAGTGTCTCATCTGAGTTGTTTTGATTAAATGATGTTGAATCATTAGATGTAGAGCATTCAGGGAGGCATCCCGTTTCAATATTCTGTGTGGTATCCTAGAGAGCAAGTACTTTGGTGATTAAAGGATCAGTGATGTAAGACATTGTGTATAAGTATCTTGCTTCACTACACCAATGTATTAAACATCCAAGTCGCTAAATACCAAGTATCTAAGATATTAGTACCAAGTCGCTAACACCCAAGTCGCTAGGGATTTAGAACCAACTCGCTAACTACTAAGTCACTATACCACCAAGTCGCTAAAGTCCCAATTCGCTAAACAAAAGACAAGTCGCTAGATAGCAACTCGCTAAGCCTCTAGTCGCTAGCCAAATTTTGGCAGCAATTCGCTAAGATACACGTCGCTAAGGAATCAAGTTGCTAAATAGAAACTCGCTACTTACCAAGTCGCTAACACCAAGTCGCTACCCGTAGTGGAGCATCCACTACTTGTACTGTTAGTCGCTAGGCCTAAGTCGCTAGCAAGAAAAGAAATCCGTAGGTTAAGTCGCTAGCAAGAAAACATCACAAACATCACTTTTTAATCCAAAAACAACCCAACCAAGATGATTCAAACTTACCAAATGAAAACCTAAACCCTTGTGATGATTCTAAACATAAAAGTACTAACAAAATCCAAGCTTTAACACAAGAAATCAACCAAATGATGCACAAACCACTAAACTTTTTCAAACTCAAAAACCACCTAAAAACCACTAGAAATCCAAAGATGTGCAAGATATGATCTAACCATGGCTCTTGATACCAATTGTAGAATATTGGATTTCACTTTCATAACATAACGTTAACACACTAAGCACATAGATGATTTTAGAGAGAGAGAAAGTGGGATATTCTAGTAAGAGAAACTTGTGGAATATTAGATTACCAAAAGAACATCCAACCCTCTACCTTGCAAGGTAGAGGGTATTTATAGGTTACAGACTAAACGACCTCCTGACGGCCTGTGGATCAGGGATACAATGGGTAAAGACCCGTCCTTCCTCCACGGTGTTGCACTATACTATTCTACGCTACTACTTATTTAATAACTAACATAAATAGAGACAAGTCTGCGAGCTAACTTTGGCTAGATAATACTTGGGCTGACCGACTCTTTTACTAATGGAATTTCTGATCCTAACATGATTTCTCTAAAATCATGCACGACGAGTTTGAAATGAGTATGATGAGTGAGTTAAACTTCTTTCTAGGACTTCAAATTAAACAACTAGAAGATGACATTTTCTTTAACCAATCTAAATATATAAAAGACATGCTTAAGAAATTTGGTCTTGAAGATTCCAAACCGACTAAAACACCCATGTCTTCGGACACTAAACTTACCAAGGACGAAGAAGGTGAATCCGTAGATAACACTAAATATAGAGGAATGATTGGTAGCCTACTCTATCTTACGGCTAGTAGACCCGACATTATGTTTAGTGCTTGTCTATGTGCTCGCTTTCAAGAAAACCCAAAGGCATCACACTTAGAAGCCTTAAAAAGGATTTTTAGATACATTAAGGGAACAACGTGTTTAGGATTATGGTATCCCAAAGGAACAGGTGTAGAAACCATAGTGTATGCCGACTCAGATCATGCCGGTGACTATGTCGATAGAAAAAGTACAAGTGGTATTTGCACTTTTGTTGGACATTGTCTCACCTCATGGTTTGCAAAGAAGCAAACGGCCTTAGCCATCTCAACTACTGAAGCCGAGTACATCTCAGCTGGAAAGGCATGTCAACAAGCTCTTTGGATGAAGCAAGCTCTCGTAGATTACAGAATTCATCTCAACGACATTGTGATACTTTGCGACAACAAAGGAGCCATCGATCTCAGCAAGAATCCCGTTCAACATGCTCGTACAAAGCATATTGAAATCCGTCATCACTTTCTTCGCGACAATGTTCAAAAAAGGGAACATTTCTATTGAGAAAGTATCCTCCGAAGACAACATTGCCGACATCTTAACTAAGCCTCTTAAACGAGAACCTTTTAATCTTCTTAGACTTGGTTTAGGGTTAATGGAACCAAACATGTAGGATAAACATAGCCTAAAACATTAGAATAGTCAAACCAAAACAATTTTGCTTTGTATCTGCTACTGTAGCCACGGCACCAAACGACAACACGGACGGAACCAAATATTTGGTGCCGTTTGGTCCGTGGTGTCTACAGAAGCAAAACTGCAATATACATAACATCCTCTTCCTCACAACCCACTTTACCAAAACGTATAAAACTTAAACCAAGCTCATTATTGTCACCTTCCCACTCACTAATCACTGAAGATAACATCATTGTAAGTATCCTAACTACATTTCATCTCTTAATTCTGAGTCTAGGATTCTTATTTATGCACAAAACTATCACAAATCATTACATGGGGTTTTATGTATGCTTTTATACCAAATATGAATTCAATTGGCAAATTGCATAACTAGTCATTGAAATTAGGTACTACATTATCATATTGCATAAACAAATCATGCTTCCCACTAATTGATAGATAATGAATATAAGGCCTTATTCAAACAACCAAACACCCCATGTCAAAAGTTTTGAAAAGCTTCTCACTTGTAGGAAAACAATTTTTTTTTCTTTCATTGCTAATACAAATAGAAACGTTAAATTTTCATCACTTGCATGCTCTTGAATACAAAAGGTATTGCATAACTAATATGCATTCCCGGGTATATTCAAATGAAGCCACATTGAATTAGGAGCATTTGGGTTATCTCATGGTATTTGCCAAACACCCCACTAAAACCATTTTTGTGCATAAAATGAGTCGAGATAACCGCAACTCCAAATTGTTTTCATATAGACACACACTAGAACCAAATACGTTAAAATTCATTCTCACTTTTAACATATTAATTCTTGTCCTTAGGAATAACCATGGTAGCCGCAAGATTCTATGATCACAAAGACACCCTTAACTACATTCCCAAACACCACAAAACCAAAGGACTTACCAAGGAACAAGTAGAAATATTTAAGGGTCTAGAATCAAGGTATTTCCATGAGGATAGAACCATTCACTCATCCTTCCTTGAAAACACCAATCTTCGTGAAGAACTAGCCGCCATTCATTTCGATTGTCTTCTTGACATCGATGAACCAATTTGTCCTAGGTTTGTGTTAGAATTCTATGCTAGTGTGACTGACTTTAGTGATGAAGACGATGATGAATTTTGTCTTAGGTTTAGAATCAATCAAAACGACTACACCATCACCTTAGGAAACTTTGCTCAAGTGCTAGGAATTCCCAACCGAGGAACATGTGTCTACACGAATAAGTGGTCACTCACCGCCCTTGATGCAATCAATGACCGCTCTTCACCCTACCAAACCCGTTTGGCCGACAAGGATGCCATCCGTGAACACCTTTTTAACCCAAAAAATGATACAACCCGAGTTACCCGAAAGGGAAAAGAGGTAAACCGAGATCCATATGGAATGGGGCTAAATGAACTTAAGCCCGAATTTAAGAAATGGGAGGAGCTACTTAGAGCCAACATCATTAGCACCATAGGAAATAGGGATCACATAAACGCATGTCTTTGTCACATGCTCTACAACTTGTCCACCCGACAACCATTCAACTTAGCCTACTACATAGCTAGGAGAATGATTGATATTCCAACTCAAGGATCGGTTGCTCTTCCATACGGGATGCTTCTCACCCGTCTCTATAGAAACTTCTCACCAATTCCACCAACCCCAAAAGGGATGCACCTCCACTATGAACTCATTCCTCACATCTTTGTACCTTTGAGTGATGCACGAGTTGCTAAGACAAAAGGCAAGAGAGCAAAACCTCCAACTCCATCATCTTCATCATCAAGTAGCTCCGAGGATGGTCTTCCTAGCTCTCGTCTCCCACCTCATGAGTATTATGCGTCTCTTCCCGAGATTGAAAATGAATCAGCAGAATTCAAGCAAACTAAGGGAATGTTCAAGTGCCTTGGTAGGATGATGAACAAGATTTACAAGAAGTTGGACAAATGAGGGTACTTTAAGGAGTGTTTGGAACAATGCATTATCGTTAATGTTTGATACTATTTAGTTGTTTTTATTATGTAGGATGATAATATAACTTAAAACAATGTCGTATGCTAACAATCTTATGCAGGGGGATAGCACAAGTATGCTATCAAATTTTACCCATTTTTACTATAATGTGAAAATCACTAGGCCTTGCTCAAAATACATGCTCCACTATGTTTATACATGTGTTATTTGATTTTTCTAACTAGAAATGTTTAGTATAACAACTTTTGAGAAAAATTTCAGGTTTCGGAAATGTCCCCGACACCTAAAAACGTACTCTGTCCATTTTTCTGCACTTCACGGATTAGACGGCACCATAAATTTGGTACCGTCCGTTATGTAAAATAGTACCGTCGTACCTGTACAGGCGGATCAGACGGCACCCTTTTAGGGTACCGGCCGTGTATGATTTTGGTGCCGTGGATCCTCCAGGTATTTTTCTGAATTTCGACTCTTTCGTGATTCCAAATTACCATCCATCACTTATAAATCAATCTTAACTAGTATATACTCTTATTAGAACTAGTATAATTCACTTAGGTATATAAGAAATCCATTTCCCACCAAAATTCAAAAATTTGAAAAATCCACCCAAGGAGCCCTTTTGCATAAAGGAAGGAACCAAATTTTTGGTACCTTCAAATACGTGGATGATCTGATTCTTAGGAAGTTCCACCCATTAGAACACATTTATTGCAAATCTTTTCTTTTTCACTCCATCTCTCTTGTATGGATTGACTTGGGTGATATGACTAGCATTCAACCCACTTCCAAATCATTAGGAACCTCATCTCTTCAATGGTTTAACATCAAATCAAACACATTTCTCCATAATGTTTCACTTCTATAAATTGAGAGGTTTTACCATGATCATCCTCACACCTTCTTCATTCTTACTATCATCTAGCAAAGAAAAACCCAAGTCAAAAATGACAAAATCATCTCCAAAACCTTGCAAGAAGACCGCTAGAATTAGCGTAAGACCTTGTTGCTTCGTTAACCTTAGCTCCTCATCCGAGTCTTCTCCACTCACAATCTCATCTCCCATCCGAGATGATACAAGTCTTACCTTGGCTACACCAAATCAATCACACATTGTGATCACAACTCCACCACCTACAAAAACACCAACTTCACCTCGACCGGCACCCATCTAAACATCCAAAACACCCTCACCACCTTCACCACCAAGGTCTCCTACTCTCATGCCTATGGAGTTATTCTCCACTCCACCAACTTCACCACATCCTTTCTTGGAGGACTTGGATGACTTGCCTCCTAGGCCAAATCATCCACCACCATTGCCATCCTTTGGCACAATTGAGCAAATAGCTCATGAATCACCAAGGTCATCTTTTGACCCAAACGCCCCACTAGGGCCAAAACCTTTTCTCTTCCACCCCATTTACAAAGACATTCATGGTCCTTTGTATGGGGATCATCCACTCCCAACATCAATGTCCCCTCATCTTGAGGACATTGAGGAGTGCATGTGGGATGCCAATCCCACTAGAAAGGAGATTCAAGCGGAACTCCACAACCTCCACCAATTCAAAGGCATGGTGGATTCTCACTTAAGTGAGACTATGCAAATGCAAAATGCTTTTCTTGCCTCCATCATGACCACCCCAAACATTCCCAACACCACCAACACATCTACCATACCACCACCACAACCTTCCCAAACATTCTACCCTCCTAGGCATGGTTGCTCAACTTGTGAGCAAACGGCCCAAACTGTGGAAAGGACCCGGGTTATGGTCCATGACTTCCAAGAGGAAATGAGGTTCATCCTCAATCATATCCTTGATCGCCTCAACGCTCTTTCTCATCCACCATCAACTTAGGATGGTCATAGATTAGCATTTCTTTCTAGTTCTTCTTTTCTTAGGATTAGTTTCTTTTTCTTGCACTAAAACACATCATTGTGTTCCCATTTCATGATCTTTATTCATGAAAATTTTAACTAATGAATGGTGTTTTTATTATAGTGTTGGTGCTTTTACATAGTGTTTGGAAATGCTTGTGAATGATCATTATTACTAACATTTTTTTTGTAGCTTTATTTTCACAATCCATGTATCTTCCCATTAAGTACCCAATTTAGGGGGAGCTTTGATCAAGGGGGAGATAATGGCTCGGGCTCATTACATTCCGCATCGCCTCTTCTTTTTGTTGAGACAAAAAGGGGGAGAAAATATAGAACTTGATTATATTTTGACTTTTCTGAAAAAGTCAAACAGGATACATCATTGATAATACTTGACTTTTCTTAAAAAGTCAACTGCATACTTTGACTTTATGAAAAAGTCAACATCATGCATCAACTAGTGAATACTTTGACTTTCAGAAAAAGTCAAACATCATACACTTGCATTATCATTCTCTTTTCAAGTTCTAAAACTAATATTTTTATAACTCTTGCACAAACTTTGTATCTTTTATAAAAATAAAATTTATTTTTTGTCTTCAACAAAAAGGGGGTGATTGTTAATACAAATATCGTCATTAAACGTTATTTATATTTTTTATCTTTACCTAAGTTTTGTTAACGACAAAAGTAAATTTAATTTGTATAAAAGCTTAAAGCTTGTCAAGTTTAATAGATATTAAAACAAGCTTTTTCAAACAATATATTCATCATTCAAGCATTTACATTTATGATTAGTGACATCTTGATATGACTCTAATCATTATGTATGATAGTAGTGTTTAGAATGTGTTAGGTTCTTAAAACCAAATACTACTTAAGTACTTGCATATTTCTAAAAATAGAAATACAACATATGACATCATGTGATGCATCATGGAAATCATTGGAAGATTTTATTAGATATTTTGTGTGGATTTGTACTCTTCATATCTTGCACAATCTCACTTAGATAGAGTTGACTTTGGCAAGATTTGATATCTTGGCTGTCAGACCCGGCGGTACCAATTTGGTACACGGGCGGAACCCTTTAAAGGGTTCCGTGGTCCGTGGACGCTCCTGTCCATTTTGGCTATAAATAGCAATGTCAAGCCAAGTAGTTTTTTATCCCTTTCTAATATACTCTCATACATATCTTCTCTCTAACCTTTCTAACTCAGTTTCATATCATATTAGTGATCTCTTTTGTAGCAAAGAAGATCAAGTCACATTCAAGCTTCAACGAGAAGTTGGAAGTCTTGTTTGTTTAGTGTTGTATGATCTAGTGTTGATTCATACTTCATTGTTGTATTAAACCATCATAATCTTGTGAGTGTGAGTGGTTAGTATTTTAGTCCTCAAAATACATTGTGTGTGGGAGTAGTTGTACCCTTGGAAAGAACTCGACATCTAGCTTAGTGTCGGAAATAGTGTAAGCGAAGTGTAAAGGTTTTCTCCGTCGGTGAAAGGAGCTTGTTGACTAGTGAAGTTAAACTCTCGAGTGTGAGACTCGGGGAGTGGAGTAGGGCAAGGAGAAAGAGTCCTTGTAGACCGAACCACTATAAACAACTTGTTGTGGTTTGATCATTTCTTTCCTTATTTACTTATTACATATTGCTTGCATATTTCATTAACATACTCAAGATTAATATCAATTGATCTTTCAATAAGTTTCAAAACAAAGTTTTTAATTGGTAAACTATTCAACCCCCCTTCTAGTTTTCTACACAATTGTTAGCCATGTATATTCAAATATGCAAATTTCAGTATGATATGGCTACTGAAGCTCCATAAAAACCCATTTGTGATCAAGTATGAGCATATAAATACATAAAAAGGATATGATATATAAGTATAATCTTTCAGATTTGAACTAATTTGTGTTTTTTATTTGGATTCATTTAGGCATGGAGACTTTGCAAAGAAGGAAAGTCTCTTGGTTTAATTGATGAATGTTTAGGTAGCTCCTATTCTGTTTCTGAGGTGTTGCGATTAGTACAAATTGGCCTATTGTGTGTGCAACAACGAGCAGAAGATAGACCTTGCACACTGTCATTTGTTGCCATGTTGGGTGGTGAAGGTTCTCTACCTTCTCCCAAACAACCTGGCTTCTTTATTCAAGGAAGTGAAATCTACTCCACTTCATATCTTCATTCACTATCATCGGTTAATGGAGTAACATTAAGTCATAGAGGGTAGTGTTTACAAGTCTTTAATCTGATATGATCTTCATATCTCCAAGATCGAATTAACCAAACAAAAGCATGCATCATCATACAGAAAGAATCAATAAGAAGAAAAATGAATAGATGGGTTGAACGCTTAATGAAACTCATATATTAAATGAAAAGGGTTACTTTGAATTACAAAATTTGTTCCTATATATATTGTATGAAGCGGCACCATTGAAGATGAGAGGATACCGTTTCATAAAAGTAATCGACACCTAATTATCTAACCTTTACAACCTATAACTGCCATCGTTTCTATCTATTGGGTTTGTTGGCCTGCTGGCCCAAACCAGAAACTTGCAGGCTTTTTAATCTTTTGGCGTCCAAGACATTAAACGGGTCCAACAGTTCCCCCGTAATGTCGAGATGCCAAAAGTTCTTCTCAGTGCCAAAAGTTCTTCTCAGTGAATCTTCTGTAATTCCTTTCATCTTGAGACCCTCACAGTCTTCTTCTTGAACCTTCGCGGTTGTTGTTCTTGCTTTTGAATTCGAGACCTTCACAGCCTTGTTCCTTCGTCTTGATCATATCGCATGACCCTTCTTGATCAATTCTCTTGATCATTCAATCCATCACAGATTCTTCTCTTCTTTGCGGTTGCTTCACACAACTTGGCTTCACACCATCTTCTTCATGATTGTGTTTCTAATAAGAAAACTTAAAACTTGTTTTGCAATTCGACATCCATGTTCTTGATCGTCATTCATGGCAGATTCTTGAGTGTGTTGTTTGATCCCTTCGCTCTGATACCAATGTTTACAAGTCTTTAATCTGATATGATCTTCATATATCCAAGATCGAATTAACCAAACAACATCATGCATCATCATACAGAGCGAATCAATAAAAAGAAAAAGGAAGAGATGGGTTGAACCCTTAATGAAACTGATATATTAGATGAAAAGGGTTACTTTGAATTACAGAATCTGTTCCTATATATACTGTATGAAGCGGCACCATTGAAGATGGGAGGACACCGTTTCATAAAAGTAATCGACACCTAATTATCTAACTGTTACAACCTATAACTGCCATCGTTTCTATCTCTTGGGTTTGTTTGCCTGCTGGCCCAAACCATAAACTTGCAGGCTTTTTAATCTTTTGGTGTCCAAGACATTAAATGGGTCCAACAGGTAGATAATAAAAAGATTTGGTTACTCATGTTAAAGGTCGTTTTTATAAGTCTATCAATGGCATAAAGTATGTATATATTGGATCATTGTATACTTATCATTTGATATCAACAAAATGTGTGTTTGTATGCATCTATATATATGTAATTTTTCAATTCTAGCATTTGATGTTGTAACCAGGGGCGGAGCTATGTGTTAAGTAGTAGGGGGCGTTGCCCCCAACAAAGCTTCGACGGACACACTAGATATATAGAAAAACAAGTTAATTTGGTCGCGAGAAAAAGTCCGGTGCCCTCAAGTAAATACTTCGAGTGCCCTCATCACGGTGTAAGGTTAACAATAAGAGCCCTCTTCAATGCCAAAATTATTTTGTGTTGGTTTCTTCATCGGAATAAATGGAGGAAGAGCAGAACTTAGGAATATGAAAAGTAGATTGAGAACTTAGGAATATGAAAAGTAGATTGAGGTGGGTGATGTACTGATGGGTGAGGGGGTCAGTTACAAGTGGGTATTAAAAAGTTTATGATTAATTATTTATGTTGTAAAGGAAAAAGTATACTTGCCAAGTGATACTACCCCTTTCATCTCATTGCCTAAATAACATAAACGTGTATGATATTTCTTTTTAGAACTTACGTTAATGTGTATAATTTATGTTTTGGATAAAATAATCACATTTTTAAACTTAAATCACATTTTTTTAACTTAAATTATACATGAAATGACATGTGCTTTAAAACAATTTGCATTAAACTTGGCTATGTTTAATTTATTTTTTTTCACGTATTTGTGTTTCACATGTGAAAATTAGAACCAAATTCGTTGTGGTTCTATGAAAAACTGGTTCATATTAAGCAAATATTCTATAAACAGTTTCACCTTATCATCCGAACTCAATAAGTGTCGAATGCATCAAAAGAATAGCAATTTTGTAGCCTTAAATCAAACCCGACCTGACTTGTTTCAAGTCACACTAAAAACCCTCTTATTACTTGTTTCAAGCCACTGGTTGTTACATGCAGTTCTTATCAAGCGCTGAAATGCTGGCCACAGAGATTGGTTTAATTGATAATCTAGTCAATGATGTTGTGATTTCCTATGTTCATTGATTAGTGATAATAAGCGATGCGAATATCAAACCTTTTAGAAGCGAGATGACGGTCTGTTGAAGTTAGCAGACATAGAAAAAAGGGACATGCAGAATTATTAACGATGTATGAATGAAGCTTTAACTCCAAGGTAGACCAATTCACACATGTGATAAAGATAGGTAATTATGATGCTGGCACTTTTGTCTATAAACTTGACTTTCCTATGTAAAAGGAATAAAAATATCACAGTCAAAACTCCTGTTAACTCTGATATTGATTGATATGCGTTTAATTTTGGCTATAGATAGAAGTCCATTCTTGATATATACATTTTACCCCTTAGACACGGTCATGTTCTTTGAAAAAATGCACACTTGCTATTAAATAAGTCTTCCGGTATGGGAGAAAATGCTAATAAAATGTTTCTGCAGTGCTCTAAACAGTAGTTTTGACTTGCTTAGTCATTTGGAAAAAATGATCATTTCTTCTAGAGAATTAACCCTTTAATTAAGGTGGAAAAATGAAGTCTTTATTATCAATATGTCACAATCTGTTGACTGCTGTTGAGATTTTTTTTTTTTTTTTTTTTTTTTTTTTTTTTTTTTTTTTTTTTAAAGTTGGTTTGGTCTTTATTTTCCTTACTGCTCATTCTATTTTTCATATTGTAGAATCTCATCCAAAATTAGTTCTAATTAAGTTAAACGGCATCTGCATTTCACTGCATACTTTCTTATGTTACAAGTTACCGATTTACTTTGGAACTATAGCATCATGATACATGTATGCAATATGTGTACTGGTCCAGATAGGCTATGTGGGAGCAAACAGAGATGATTTGGGCTCGGTATACACTTTAACAAAAATGATAATTTATTCACACTTAAGAAGGTGATTAGTAAGAGTTATTTGGTCTTCGCTCCTGGTAAACTACTCCGTATTATTTAGTCTTTACCAAGGAAGTCAATGAAGCACAATTATTTTAATCATAAATAGGGACCAATAAGTTGTGGGAAATGGCAATTCAAAAAGTTCAGCACATTCAATAATAATGTTACTCCCATATATTACCTTCTTTCTAATGCTATCATATTGCAGTTCACTAGACACCATAACTGTTTTTCAAAACATCACAGATGGTGAAACCATTGTTTCAGGAAACCAGAGATTCGAGTTGGGCTTCTTTAGCCCAGGAAGTTCGAAGAATCGATACCTGGGGATATGGTATAAGAACACATCACCTCATACAGTTGTATGGGTTGCTAACCGTGAAACTCCACTTACCAACAATTTGGGCATGGTTAAATTGGACAGCCAAGGTAACATGTCTCTTATTGGTGGCGATACGGTCTTTTGGTCATCTAACTCATCTGCATCAGGCACAAATGTCAATCCCACGGTGCAACTCTTGGATAGTGGCAATATGGTAATAAATGATGGAAGCAGTGTCATTTGGCAAAGTTTTGATTACCCTGGAGATACCTTCATATCAGGAATGAAATTGGGCAAAAACCTCTTAACAGGAAGAGAAACGTACCTGACGTCATGGAGAAGTGAAGACGATCCATCCCCAGGTGAGTATACAGTCAGATTTTCAATGAATAAGGGTAAATATGTCCAAGTATATATTAGGAAAAATTCTACTATTGATACAAGGATTGGGCCGTATAATGGCATTGAGTTTGCTGGCCAGCCAAACTATAAGCCTAACCCAGTTTATGTATACAAAGTTGATATGGTTGTCAATGACAAGGAGATGTATTTCAAGTATACGTACAATAGCACCACATTCTCGTTGAGGTTCATAGCAACTCCTGATGGCAAGCTTAATATATGGCATTTAAATATGCGCAACGAAGAATGGCAGCAAGATCTCACCTTACCCCTGGATAATTGTGACAAATATGGACTCTGTGGACCATATGGAAGTTGCAGTACTGTCGCTTATCCTAACTGTGGGTGCTTGAAAGGGTTTGAACTTAAAAACCCAGAAGAACTGAGTCCTGATAATTGGACTAGTGGATGTCGACGGAGTAGACCCTTAGATTGTGGGCCTGGAGAGGGATTTCTGAAGTTCTCGAGCATGAAATTACCAGACACACAGACTGCTGTCTATAATCGCAACATGAGCCTACAGGATTGTGAGGTGGCTTGCAAGACCAATTGCTCATGCACCGCCTATGCAAATCCAAACATCACTCCAGGTGGAGTTGGATGCTTGCTATGGTTTGATGATTTGATTGACACTCGTGTGTACCCACAGAATGGGCAAGATCTTTATGTTAGATTGGCGGCCTCTGAACTATTAGGTACGTCTTACATTACCAAAATGATGCATTTCATATTTAATGGGTCTGACAGTCTTAAGTTTGTTTGGATGCTATTTTTTTCCTTCTATAAATCAAGTTTAAAGTGTCACTTTCATTCCTTAAGATTTCACAAACCAAACAAACCGGAGCTTGTATGTTAAGTTTGTACTCCTAAGTCCTTACCATGAATTACTTCAAGTTTGATAATGTTATATATATTTTTTTTAACTTTGTAATATCTCTTAGAGCTACAATCCAGCATCCACAGAAAGAAACGAGTAGTTATTGAAGTTAGTTTGTCAATATCAGCCGGCTTGATTTTTTTGGGCCTCATACTGGCACTCTACATAAGGAGAAAGAGGAAGAGAAGATCAGATGCAGAAAGGGAAGGCAAGTTAAAACTGTTAAACTAAACTAGATTGTTAAATCTGTTTTTGAATGGTATCAATGATATTAATACCTTACGATAAAAATTTTAAGTAAGTTAGCACTTGTGTTATAGGTAGAGCAGTAAAGGTCCGAGACAATGATCACAACAATGGCAACAAGAATGGAAGTGTAGAGCTGCCTATATTCAGCTTATCAAGAATTTCTAAGGCAACCAATAACTTTTCTGTCATCAACAAGCTGGGTGAAGGCGGGTTTGGTCCTGTGTACAAGGTAATGCTCGGAGTTATATGACCCCCGCCCCTCCCTTCTCCCAAAGTTAACGATATACTTGTTTTCTTAATTCTAGGAACTGTACTGTATGAAACGTCTGAACAAAATATTAGTTACCTTTGAATTCACATATAGACACATATATGCACTAATTATGGTAATTTGCAGGGTGTATTAGAAGAAGGACAAGAAATTGCTGTAAAGCGGCTTTCAAAGTCCTCTCGTCAAGGAATTGACGAATTTGAGAACGAGGTTATCTGCATCGCCAAACTTCAGCATCGAAATCTGGTCAAGCTTTTAGGATATTGCATTCAAGGGGAGGAGACGATGCTTGTTTATGAATACATGCCTAACAAAAGCCTGGACTGGTTTATATTTGGTTTGGCTCATTTTTAAACACCCATAATAGCCATACATATCATATATTACAAGAAGTATGATTTATAAACTAGATTTTTCATCTGTGAGCAGACAATCTAAGGAAGTCACTACTTGATTGGCCACAACGTTTCCACATTATCAATGGGATTGCACGAGGTCTTCTTTATCTGCATCAAGATTCGCGACTAAGAGTTGTTCATAGGGATTTGAAAGCAGGCAACATTTTGCTGGATCACGACATGAATCCAAAGATATCAGACTTTGGCTTGGCTAGAATGTTTAAAGGACATGAGAGTGAAGCAAATACCAAGAGAGTGGTTGGGACTTTGTAAGAATATTCCGTGCTCTTTTTGTTAGATTTAATGTAGATTTATCTGTTCTCTACTGATTTTCATGGTCATAATTCTTCTCAGGGGCTACATATCTCCCGAGTATGCAGCCAACGGTCTCTTCTCAATCAAGTCCGATATATTTAGCTTTGGGGTTTTGGTGTTGGAAATTGTTAGCGGGAAGAAAAATGGAAGTTTTGCTCATGAAAACCACCACGACAACCTTATTGGACATGTAAGTGTGTTGAATATGATCCACCGATCAGAATCTACTATGCATACATAATGTATATAAATTCTTTTGGTTGGCCTAGTGGTAAAAGCCTTGTGACCAATAGCACTAAAATGTGTGAGGACTCGGCTTCAATTCCTGCTAGGTGCAAACAATCTTGAAGTGGCCACGCCAACCTCATGAAACGGGAAGTCCTTACCCGGTTTGAATCCGTGTGGCGGTGGGTTCAAACCCTGTGAATTAATCGGTCAAACGGTCAAAAACCAAGGTTACCAAAAAAAAAAAGTATGAGCCATTATATAGCTAGTGTAGCTCCCTAAACATCTATTTGCACCATTTTTGTGTCTATCTCTCTATATATATATATTCACACATAACCCAATTTCTACTGAAACGTCTTTTTTCTTCAAGTATGTGGTTTTATTTCAATGGTAATAACACGTAGTTGTCTCATTGTTAGAGTCACGATATAATTATAAATCTCTAGTTACATTGAAGAGTACACATATACCATTCTAACTGAACTAATTTTCTTGTTACGTGGACTCATTTAGGCATGGAGACTTTACAAAGAAGGCAAGTCCCTTGATCTAATAGATGCATCATTAGGTAAATCATGGCCGGTTTCTGAAGTGATGCGATCAATTCACGTTGGTTTATTATGTGTGCAACAACGAGCAGAAGATAGACCGGCCACACCATTTGTGGTTTCCATGTTGGGTGGAGAAAGTTCGCTACCTGCTCCTAAACAGCCTGGCTTCTTCATTCCACATAGTGAAAACGAGTCCACCTCGACTCTCCCTTTACCGTCATCATTAAATGAAGTAACACTAAGTCAAGTAGAAGGTAGATAAATGAGGCCAAATGGAAGAAGTAATGTTGGAACATTTCAGTATATGGATGATATGATGTTGGCAGATAAAGCAAATCTTTTGTTTGGGTGTTTGTAAAGAAACTACATAAGTAACGTTTGATACGTGTATATGTTGCGGTGCATTGCAGAAGAAAATATGTATACAATAAACGAGGTGTTTTTCAACCACTAGTATGTATAAATTATATAGTGTAGGCTGTGTGTAGCTAATTAAAAATACTTTTTAACTAATTGTTACGTATCTTAAGATCGGGTTTCGGGCTTTGAGCTATTGGCCGGGCTTTGGTCTTAGCTTGGGCCATTTTGTGTTCAATCCAGATGAGATTCTAGTGTACCTTTGTAGCCCCATATATGTTTTGTGTCTTTGCATTAGTCGTTTTCTTTTCTTTTGCCGAAATTATGGACGATACCATTGTAGTAACAAGAATCTGATACCCGCCGCTCCGCGGCGGGAGTTTTTTAGTACCTCGATTTTTTGCTGTTGGTTCCGATGCTGTTTCGTTTGTGTTTTAGGACTTTGGAATTCTTTTGTTACATTTTTTTCCCCTGCATTTGTTTTTGGTCTGGATTTGTTTTTAGGCATACCTTACTTTTATAAGTGAGTGTCCCATTCTTTTTTTGGGCTTTTCACAATAGGTCAAGCCCATTTTCGTTCACTATACCTATCGGTTTTTCTTTGGATACTGTCTTTTCATTCTATGCACCTTTTTACCTAACAATGGCAGGAAACCTAATATCGAGGAGCTATTCGCCGCGTGTGGCTCTGACAACTTAGCTACCGCTTTCAAATTCCTGTTTAGCAGTGAGTTTGCTGAGGATCGCAATCTGGTGAATCGTTTGGAAGAGGAGTGTACACAACTGCGCCGTAAGGTTGAGAAACGAGAACGTACCATTGCAGAAACCCATAGGTTTAGTCCTTTTGCTGTCAGGGCTGTTAATGGTTTAGGGGGTTTGGAAGAGCTTCAGCGCGTTGATAGAGAGACTTTGCTTGCTTTTGGTGCGTTGTTAGATGCTGTGCGTGATGGGATTGCTGAAAGGGAAAGGCAAATTGGGTTGATGGAGGAGAATGAGGGGTATGAGCATCAGTTGCTGTTGTTGGCCCCTTTTTTTGAACTGCTAGTGTTAAGGGTTATTTGCAGTTGTTGGTTGTTAGGTTTGGTATCGTTGTTAAGTGTGGTTATTAGTGTCTTTATAAAGTGATGTAAAGTCTGTTTGGTGGGTGTAGCATTTATCAGGTTACAATTTTGTTTATGTAAGATAGTCCACCTAATGTAAGGTACCTGTTGTAACTGTTGTTATGTTAATGGAAAATTGGCATGTTAAGCCTACTTTTATTTTGTGCCTTTGTGTGGTGTTTTTAAGCCTACTTTTGTTTTGTGCTTTTGTATGTTTTTTTGTTGCCTTTGTGTGAGGTGTTGTTAATGATTGGGAATCTATCAACATTGTGTTGGCTGCATTATGCACGCGTAGGAGGATGCCATCAATTTTGTTTGCGATAAAGTGTATGTAGTGGTTTAGCAAGTCGTTGTAGTGTGTCAGGTTTTCTTTATTCTTTATAGAATCTATTATAGATTCGTGCTAGGATTTTGACATGTGTATCTCTAGAATTAATTCAATGGAATTTATTGATCATTACATATAATTCAATTAAGATATTGTATGAAAGTATGATTTCTTCTATTCTCCTTTGAGAATCGGAGGATTTTTGATTGAGCGGAAAAAGAAGGATTTTTTGTCTACCTTACTTTACTTCATTTTTCCTTATATCAATAACTCAATCAAAATGCAATTATCTCGACGAAAAAAATGTCTGTTATGCTTAATATCTTTAGTCTGATATGTCTTAATTCTGCCCTTTATCCGAGTAGTCTTTTCTTGGCCAAATTGCCCGAAGCCTATTTTGTAGGATACAGTAATTCTGTTGAACCGCCATCGTTTCCGGCACGAACAACGTGGTCTATACTTTTGTATGTGTATGTTCTGCCGAGAATCTTTACTAAGATGGATGCATTTATGAGGTCGGCGGTTTCATTTTTTGGACAGACAATAGCTTTTTCTTGGAGGTTATCTGCTGTGGGGTGCTGTATCGTGATGGTGTCATAGATAAAATCGATTAGTTGTTCTTTGCCATGGTCGTTATCAGGTAAAGAAAACCTTTCAGGTATTTGTATCCACGACACGTTCTCAGGGTCTGCAACGTCTGGTGTCCCCGCATAGCCATCATCGATATCAAGTAACCATTTGGAAAATGTACTGGCTTCCTCCCTTTCCAGCTCACTCATTCCAGGCCTTTCCAATCTCATGTTTTTCTGCAACACAAACACTTTAAAATGTCGCCATAGATAAGATTCTGATATTGATGATGCAATAATTTCGTTCTTTGGTGCACCTTTTCTGACAGGTAGCGTCTGTCTGAAATCACCTCCAAACATTAACGATTTCCCGTCAAATGGCTCTTCTGGTACATCACAAATGTCGCACAATGTCCTATCCAATGCTTCAAAACATTTGCGATCACTCATTGGTGCCTCATCCCAAATCACCAAATCTATTTGTTTCAGCTAGTTTCCCAACTGTGTATTTTTATTATGTTGCATACTGATTCATCTGTTAGGGCCAATGTAACTTTGAACCTCGAATGAGCCGTTCTACCAGCTGGCAACAACAATGAAGCGATTCCCGAGGATGCAACTGCTAGCACGATTTTGCCATATGACCTTAATGTTGTTATGAAAGTCTTCCATAAGAAAGTTTTGCCAGTGCCCCCGTGAACATACACAAATGCCAGTTCTTGTCGGCCCGCCTCTAAACTCTGCATAACTGTTTCAAATATAACCTTTTGTTCTTGGTTTAACAGATGTATTAGAGTATCCCTTTCCCTTGATAATTCAGCGCGGTTGTAGCATTTCTCTTCCATTATAGCCTTGTTGTTTAGTATATTCAACAACTCTTTTGATGGTAGTGGTAAACCAAATTCTTCAAGGGATCTGCTGTGATGTGATAAACTTGATTGGAGCTCGTATAGTATACCGGAGCTCGTATAGTATACCTGCTTTAAGTTCAGGCTCATTCACGTGTAACAGATGCACGCTGAAGAGCTCTGACAGTGTTCTTGGAATGTCATCAGACATGTGTTTCCAAAACCTGTCCCACAATGTGATTGGGCTAGTTATGTCACAAAAAAGCAGGATTTGCACAAACAATGCACGCATTTCTGATGCCGATGCTGTTATAGCAGCCTCTTCTAACGCTATAGACCATTCATTATCATCTTCTAATAAACCCATAGCTTCTGCTGCAGACCTATAGGTTGGATATAGGATTCCATTAACTGTCCGTATATCGGGGAATGAGGTACAACCTACTTGGTGACACAGTAGTAATCGTTGGTAGAAAAGGTCACCCGAACTGGGATGGACATATGTCAGCCTCCCAATGGACGGATTGTTAAGATATTCTCTTGGAAAACATTCCCTGTCTTTCTTTGACCACACGAACTCAGATGGGAATTTTAAGTATGTCAAATGTCTACCTATGGTAGACGTAGAGTTGAAATCTAACCATCATGTGAGCGTTGTTTTTCGGGAATGAGGATTATCGAGCACTGACTGGATCCGGTTGCCAGCCCTGAATGTAACCCGTTGCATGTCTTCTAAATGCACTGCGAGAATCTGCATCGCTGGTTCTCTGAAGTGGATCTCAAAACCGAAAATACGCCAGCAGGCCTCATGTGGGCCTATGTACCGAGCATCAACAAAGTTCTTTATTTCATCAACTATCTTTGGCGCGGTGGAGAATGGTTGTTGATTTGCTTCAGCTGAGGTACCTAGACCTTGTAATGGCCTGCTTTTCCTTGTTATACGTGCTACGATCTTGTCAGTTCCTTTCGAGATGTATTTGAAGAGGTACTTTATAAGCATAGTCCAGCTGCAGCACTCAACGTTGATGTGAGCATAAAAGCGTAGACATAACGAAAGATTGTAAGGCACGACGTAACCATTGTCTAGTTGCATATTCTGGCGTGTCACCACAAATTCCTTATCCCTCGGACGGTAGTGGACGTAGCCGGAGTCATCTATATATGTATTGGTACAATATTCCTTCGGAAAGTGTTTTTTACATGTTTGTCGGTCACGCATACATGGAGCATCTGGAAACGGCATACCACATGGCCCATGCATCATGAGCTCCGTTACAACTCTGAATGCTTCGGGGTCTCCATGTTCGTCAGGTAACTCCGCAGAAATGAACCTATCGACGTCTGCCGGGTTTGTTACCTTTGAAGAGGAATCGTTCCAAAACAACATATGGTAATGAGGAAGGCCACGTTTCTGAAATTCTTTTGTGTACAATACTGCAAAAAAAAAAAGGTTTTCAGTTAGCATTGCAACATCATATGGACACAGGGACGGAAATGAGTTTTACATAAAGTGATAGAAAAGGGGAAAGAACAACGTATTGAATGATGCCCCGTTATCACTCACCTGCTGTAATGGTACCTAAGATCTTTCTGTCGCACACATATTTGACCAATCTTTGCACCTTTCATTCAAATACCCGGTCAACCACATCTGGTCTGTCAGCAGAAGTTAGGTGCGGAAACTGCCGTATATTCTTCTATCTCAGGCCATTTGACGTTGCACGTGAAGGTGACGAAAAAGGTTGGATTGCCATGGACTCTACATATAGCCAGCGCGTCAAGATAGTGGCTATACATGTATCTTGGACCCCCCGTGAATGATGCAGGTAGTATTATTCTGGAACCTACATCAGTACTGTCGTGGTCCCTTCTTGCAACAACATCGTATAGGCTCCTCAAGTTGTCTCCACGTATGTCTGCCTGATTTTTCCAGACGAAGTCCATCCGATACTGTTCAACTGCACAATAAGCAGTGACGACATATTGCTGGAATAGGCGACCACCTCGTGTAAGCAATGTATAACGGTTGTGACGATCATGTAAAAGATATGAATAGTAAGCATTCATTGACATGCGCTTGTCACTCTCATTTTCCTGACCAGCAACATTACGTAATCTTAGGCCTTTGTGATATCCTTCCTCACCGTATATAAATAACAGTGGCTCTACAACGACATGTAGCACGGATGCAGTTTGTTAATACGCTGAGGTTCCCCGGAATGCAATTCAATTATGAAATAAAAATCGGTTAATGTTTCAGGCCCTGATTCAAACACTATTGCTCCAATATTATCTGCCGTTGGTAACTCATGCCTTGCTGAACCAACAACCCCGAAAAGTGATACTTTAAAGTCTGGAACCGCTGCATCTTGAAGCTTGTCTCGTGCCGTCCGGAATAGCTGCACTAAATCATTATTATGGTCTAGGAAATGTATCAGGCCTTCAACGATATTACGGTCAAATACCCTTTCTAAATCCCTTCCGAAATTATCCAACCTACTATCAATCTCGTGGTCCGTGTCATATATGTATAACTGTAGAAATCTTGGATCATCTCCTTGTATCGGGCAAATACGACCAATCCTATGGTAGATGTGACCGGACACCTTGAAAACATATGGGCCTCTTCCACTGTTGACCGTATCATCAGTCGATGCCCCCAAGGATGTCATTGCAAACATTTGATTGTAGCCACGTGATGTGCTATCCGTGTGCAAGTTTTAAAAATTTATAAACACGAATTATCCGGCTATTACTATAAACACATACGAGCAAGTATACTCGTTCGCGATAGCAAAGGTGGGTAAGTTGAGATCGTCCCAAGGGATTTTGCTTTTGAAATTGTTTTAAAAGATTGGTAACAAGAAAGCTTTGTCAAGGCTCTCTCCAAAAATGATGGTTTTAGTGAAATTCAATATAAAGAAACATATACTTGTGTGTAGTCTATAGGCAATCATAGTAAGTGTTCATGAAGGTTTGGTGTAAACTCTTGATGTGATGCACAAATCATAAGCAAATGATTTCGAACCCATGGTTTATGTTTGTAAAATCATTTTAAGAACAATAACATGTAGGTAATCCTTTCGGTCCTTATCCTAATGATTATCCTTTTAGAAAATCCATTTGTTTGTAAAATGTTCTTATTAAACTCGTTCCTACGAATCTTTCGACCTTTCGTGATGAAAATGTTTCTAGTCTTGTTTCAATAAGTAAACATGGTGGTTGTCAATCACCATATCCCCATACTAGTTTGTCACTTAACTTTTTGGAATAAAACACAAGAGAAATCCTTTCGGTCCTTTTTCTTAAAACATGTTTTATCGACAAATCAAACAAGACTAGTAGTTTTCCAACAAACTCATTTAAACAAGATCATATATACATGCATCACATATGAGAACACTAGTATGATTTCCTACATCCTTACACACAAGTATATTCAAGAACTACTCCATGATAATTATAACAAAACACAAGTAATAACAAAGTAATTCAAATAACTCAAGAGAATAGAAATCCATAACAAGTTTCATAGAATATCTAAACTTTTGGGATTACAAGAACTAGAATTCGTGGATTATAGAAACCACATGCCTCCAATCGCCTAGCTTAACTATATAACTCCGAATGATCAAACAATGGATGAGAATGAGTCTGTCCAACCTCTTGGATGTTTTACAGTAGTAACCAAACTTTTGGGATGAATAAAATGGTTAGTAATAGCTTGGGTGTAAACTATTACACTTTGGGTTGCATCACACCTAGACTACTAAGTCTAGGTTCATTATATAGCTAGAGAACCATAACTATCTGTCTAAAAATTTTCTCTACAAGTAAATAACAGGAAATGATCGGCCTCCAATGATTATGGGGAGTTAAGGCAACATTAAATGACAATTTGTGTAACTCCAGCTTTGGCAACCGGATCGGTTGCGCCTTGTTCACTTCGCCTAACCGGATCGGTTGCGGGCTCCAACCGAACGGTTGGGCGCCTCTTGTACCCCTAGATTTGAATTTTGTTGACTTTTCTTGATTTGCGCCTTTTTCTTTGTTTTTGTTGATGATTTCCAAGACGAAACTTGATCTTAACTTGTTGTAGATACTTAGAAATCTTCGCGCTTCCTAGTCATTGAGTCCAAGAGCTTCCTTACTCGACTTCCTTCCTCGGGAATTCTCCAAACGTGCATGAAAACTTCATTTCTTTTTCTTTTGTGATACCTGGCTACATACACATACACAATACGCATCTTTTGCACTTTTGCAACAATTATGAGTAAATATAGCAGATTATCATACACAAAACCAACAATAACGCTACTAAAAACATGTTCATTTTGAGCGTTATCAAATTCCCCCATACTTAAGTTTTACTCGCCCTCGAGTAGGTCTAACATTTTCAAAAATTGATTTCAATGGTCTTGATACCATGGTTCCGAAAATTTAACAATTGTCTCTAATATGTGTCTAAATACACATATATTTTATATTATTTAAACCCACAAAAACGACCAAAAACACACAAATGACCATATAAATGTTACAAATATCATTGAAATGTGTTTTTATGTGATTCAGGTACAAAAAGATTGAAAACAAGTAAAAAATGATCAAAGTTCACAAAATTGTCATTTTCAGTCCCTGAAGTTTCACAAATTGGCAGAATTGGTCCCTGAAGGTTTAAATTGGAAGAAAAGTCAACATAAGTCATTGGGATATCAAACTTGTTCATTTTTAGTCCCTGGATGAAAGTTTTCTAAAATTGGCAACTTTTACCCCTCAAGTTTCAAAAATGGCAAAATTAGTCCTCGGGTTTTTAAAAAATGGAAATTTATCAAATATTACCCTTGTACTATTCATCATTGGCAATATTAACCCTTTTGATAACCTTTGGGAATTTACAGTTTCAACCCTTCAAGAAATCAGAAATTACACTTTTGGTCCTTGTGATATAAACTACAAACCAAACCAAGCCCTTTGAACCTGGACCATGAACCTTGAACTACCCCTTTTGAACCCCCGTTAATAAAACCAACCCAGTCAAACCCCGTTTGACTAAACCAAAAACCTCCCCTGGTTTTCCCTCATAACCGCTACCTTTTCCTGCATCCCCAACACCACCATTACCACTTGCTCACTGCCATATTCCACCCACTTCACAGTTTGTCCCCTCCACCTCCACAAACACCCAAAATTCCTTAAATGGTTTAAACCTGCTCAATCCAATTGCTAAGACTTTTTTGGCGCCAAATTCACATCAACGGCTTGGAGCACTTTGACCAATCCAATGGCTCATGTTTTTGTTGGGAAATGATCAGAGATGTGAGAAAAAGCTTTTGGATGATAAATAGAAGAAAAAGGAGCTGAGACAAGTAGTAGTTCTTAGTTTTTATTTTCTTACATGTCGTTTTTAATTTCCATGTCCTAATTAAGCTTTAAATTGTAACTTTTAATCTTCCTTGTACTCATTTAAGTCATCTCAATCAGTTGTAACTTATTTTCAGTGATAATTCAAAGTTTGATCAAATTTTCTGTTTTTACATTTTCTGTTATTAAATCGAATTTAAAATTGCTAAGTATCAAGCTTCAAATAGCTTTATTACAACTTATATAAGCTTATTCAAGCTGTTGATAGCTCTGAATAAGCTTATCAAACAGTTCCAAACAAAAGAGCATCCTGGTCAACAAAAGTCAAAGGAGGTGGATTTCTTATTCCTGGAAATTGGAATAGGTCTGGGAATGTTTGTAGGGCACTATTGAATCTGTTTAGACCCATTTCAGATAGCAATTAAGGTTCTTGGCCTGTTTTCTTAATTTTTAATTTTTAGCATTAAATTAGCTTAATGTCATTCTGTTAATTAAATTGCTGTTAATGTTGCTTATTTATGTTCATATCAGTATAATTTAAGTTGTTATGAGTTAGTTTTGTGATTACATGCCCTGAATCCACCATTTGCTCTTTAAATCTTAAAAAGACCAACTTAAAGGAGTGTTTGGATTAGGCTGTTTTTAGAGCTCTAGTGCTTATTAGTAGTTAACATTGGTTTATACAGTCTCTATAGGTCATATAATAGTCAGGTTGTTCTTGCATTTAGGCCTCTTTTAAACAAAAAAGTCAAAATTACTCTAAAGGGAAAATGACAAAAAAATGCATCGAACTTGACACTTGTTGTCATTGTGTGTAGCCAACTATTTTTTTTTCCATTGTAACACAAACCTTTTGAATTTTTGTCATTGTATGTAGCCAGTTAGGTGAATTTGTGTTATTGTATGTACCCAGTCAGGTTTAGCGTTACATCGTTAGTCCTTTTATATTAACGGTCGTTAGTAAATAACTTAAAATTTCGTTCTCTTACGTTTTTATTCGTTTTCATCTGTTATTATACGTTTTGTCCGTTTTTTATACTTTTTCGTCCGTTGCTTTTTCCCGTTTTTTACGTTTTCGTCTGTTTTCTTACATTCTCGTCCGTTTTCTTACGTTTTCGTCCGCTTTTATACGTTTTCATTCGCTTTTATACGTTTTAGTCCGTTTTTATAAGTTTTCATCCGTTTTCGTCCGTTTTCATTTGTTTTTATACGTTTTCAATCGTTTTTCATCCGTTTTATATTTTTTCGTCCGTTTTTATACGTTTTCGTCATTTTTTAAATGTCTTCGTCGATTTTCTAACGTTTTTGTCTGTTTTTATATGTTTTCGCCTGTTTTTATCTGTTTTATACGTTTTCGTATTTTTTTAAAGTTTTCATCTGTTTTCTTACACCTTCATCCATTTTTATACGTATTTGTCCGTATTTTTAAGTTTTATACATTTTCGTCCGAAAAAGTAAGAAAGTGAACGAAAAAGTAAGAAAACCAACGAAAGCGTATAAAAAAAGATGAAAATGTTAGAAAACAGACGAAAACTTTAAAACAAAACAGACGAAAATGTATAAAAACAGTTGAAAACGTAAGAAAATGGATGAAAAACGTATAAATACGAATGAAAACGTAAAAAAAGGGACAAAACGCATAAAAACGGATGAAAACGTAAGAAAACAGACGAAAACGTATAAAAACGGACGAAAACGTATAATAACGGACTAAAACGTAAGAAAACGTAAGTAAACAAACGAAAATGTAAAAAACGGATGAAAGCATTGGACCAAAATGTATAAAACGGACGAAAAAGTATAAAAACGGACGAAAAAGTATAAAAACGGACGAAAACGTATAATAACGGACTACAACGTAAGAAAACGTAAGTAAACAAACGAAAATGTAAAAAACGGATGAAAGCATTGGACCAAAATGTATAAAACGGACGAAAAAGTATAAAAACGGACGAAAACGTAAAATAACGGATGAAAACGAATAAAAACGTAAGAGAACGAAATTTTAAGTTATTTACTAACGACCGTTAGTAAATAAGGACTAACGATGTAACGCTAAGCCTGACTGGGTACATACAATAACACAAATTCACCTAACTGGCTACATACAATGACAAAAATTCAAAAGGTTTGTGTTACAATGAAAAAAAAAATAGTTGACTACACACAATGACAACAAGTGTCAAGTTCGATGCATTTTTTTATCATTTTCCCAACTCTAAAACTAGTCTAGACTAAAAACTGTTAGGATTTAGTAACTAAAATGGCTTAAGATAGGTTTAGAAATTGTAGAGTAGCTTAATTTGTGCTTATTACATCTCATTTCATCAAAATCAGTCCTTAAATTGCATTGGAAGTTCAATAAAGTCAAAATTCCAATTCTGTTTGAAATAGTCAAAAAGTTCAAATCATGTCCAAAGTGCTTATAGTTTTGATTTTTCATTCCTTCAATATAGGGCCAAATTAGATGAAATTCTGGATTCTAGCTCTTTGGTTGGTTGTCTACTGCCTGGTCATTTTTGCTTATTTTTGTGATTTTTCTAGATAGCTTAATATAGTGCTTAAAGTAGGGCCTTAGGGGCTGTTTGGCTTATTATGGTTTGATCTTGCTTTTGTGCTTAAATGCTTCTAGCCTGTGCTTTTAGGGTCCCATTCAGTTGCATTAGCATAAGTTAGGTTATATTAAGGCTAGGGTAGCTTATAGTAGCTTATGGTTAGATTTTAGCTTATTTACATGTGCTTATTTCATTAGTTGTGCGCCCAAATCATATCTCCACTACTCCAAAATAGTTTCTGTTATTTTTCCTGGGTTCTCAATATTATTTTATCGTTGACTGGAAGTTTTCATATTTTTCACTGTTCATTTACTAATTTTCTGCATTTTATGTCATTTTCTAGCATTTTTAATTAGCATTTAATCCAAATAAATTAGAAAAAGATCAGAAAAATACAATTTCAATTTTATTAGTTTTAGAATATTCAAAAAGTCATAAAAAGTATCTTTCCTGAATTTTCTTAGTTAAAATAGATTTTCTAGCATTTTAATTAGTTTTAAATAGTTTAAATTCATAATAAATAGAGAAAAAGTCAAAAAAATGTGATTCCAGTTTATAAAATTCTTTTTAGTCATTTAAGATTTTTTAAAAATATTTTTGTAATTTTCTAGTTTATTTTCCTAATTTTTAGTATTTTAAGTCTATTTTAAATATTTAAAATTAGTTTTTAATTCAAATTAAATCAAGAAAAATCCAAAAAAATTAGTTTTAAATTTCCAATAATTTTCTTGCATCATTAGGATTGTAAAAATGTATTTTCCATATCCGTTGGTATTTTACTTCTTTATTTTCACGTTTTATTCCGTACATTCACGTAATTTTATTTAAACGTATGCGTTTTAGGTTTTAATCGTTAAACGATTTTAAATATAGAATTAAAATGACTTCAAAGTCTTTATTAGATTTAATTTCCTTAGTGTAAAATCAATCATAACCTTTTCCTGTTCAATATTCACCCGATCACAGATTCGTTGTATTACAGTTTACACACCTCGTTGGGACTTAACGACCCGGGGAAACACTAAAATCCTCTGGACTCAATTGCATTTTGCTCTGAGCTGTTTGACTTTTATGGTTGACCATTCACAAGTGGTTGACTAATAAAAGATAGACCGTTCGGAGCGAACCAGTCTCAAAAGAAATAATCATTAATTTGCTTTTAATATGCGAAAACTTCAAAATGAACCAAATACTTTAGATAACACAACTAAAACACCTCACGGATGATTTTAAGAATTCACTCAACACTCATATATTGGTGGGTATATGTAAATCACTCAATGCCTAGTCATGATCAATGCTTTTTACCATAAGCTTGTACAAGTATCAAAACAAAGAAAATAAATTCATCAAAGAGGGATTTTATTCGGGTTATAACGTTAAGGTTTCGGGTTTATAAAAGGTATGGATAGGGCATGGGATGGTTTATGAAATTGGTGTTAAAAGAAAATAAAGTCAAGTCTAAACCTCCATGTTGCTAGCCATCATACAAACCACAATCTTGAAAATGATTATATTTTCCTCCTCTTCACATATCGATCTCCAAACATATATAACTCAATTCAGCTCATTGGCTAATCAATTTTCTTCATATAGCACATTGGCTATAACCATTTTTTTTTTCATAACAAGTTCCCCCACACTTAGTGTAAGCATACACCACAAAAAATACAAATGAGAAGAACGTCTCCTTCATCTTTGTTGGAGAATGGTACACACTATAGACAAAGAGTAGCTTCTTCATAATCATAAAAAACAATCCAACACTCCAAACAACTAGCAACAAACCAATAGACATGACATGGGTAGTCTAAGGTTTAAAGTGTAAAATCTTTTTGTATTTTTCTAGATTTAAACGAGAATGAAAAGATTGGCTTGAAGGGTGTAACTAAGGGTATCTAGTGCTAAAAATGAGCACTAACAAATGGGTCCATAGAAGGTGGTTAACTAACCGATGTGGTTAGCAAAAAAACATTAGATGTAAAATGCAAGGCCATTTGGGTTAAATCCTACGATGCCTCTTATCATTTGAACATATTTTTATCACTCGAGAGTGATTTTAACCGTAATGCATAACAAGTACAATTTCTAAAATCCACACAATCACCGGCACACTCATAGCAAATATAAAACAAAAGATGTTTTTTATACAAAAAGAAACCTCACAATTAAGTGGAAAAAATCTATAATGCGTGCTAGAAAATGCTATTGAATCCATAATGAATTACTTCCGTAATTTGGTCCAAATCAAAAATTTTCAAAAACCTCATTTTACCATTGAAATACCCAAGTTGTTCTTTTAATATATCTCAATAACGTGTGAAAACAACTAGACAATCAAGGGCGATTTCCTGCTAATTACTTAAATCCAAAAACTTTACCTAAAACTAAATATAAGACTAAAAACTAAAAATTTAAAAATCGTATCATTTTTCCTATTTTCTTCCCTCCCCCATACTTAAGTTTTGCATTGTCCTCAATGTTATAAAAATGAACTTCAAAGTAAATAAAATGAGAAAAAGAAATAATCAAAAAGATACCACGGGATAGAATATGCAATATGCATATTGGGTCATAAGCAAGCATGTGAGTTATCCAACTCCAAATATTGACCAACAATAATCTTCCGTCACATCCATCCTGCAAACAAAACTGCAAAATACGCAATACAAAAAAAAAACAATCCAAATGCTACTAAAAATATGAAAATAAACAAAGTATGATAATCATCCTAAAGAAATAGTTAATAGATAGAGATAATATTGTTCAACACAATAACCATTGTTTTTGAAACCATAAATCAAGAATGATCCACGATCATTCGTCATCTTCACTCATATCATCACCTTCATCATCACTTTCGGTTTCATAGTTCTTCTCCTCATCAAAGATTGTGTAAACCTTCCTCTTTTTCTTCTCCTTTGCAACGCCCGATGAAGATCCTCCTACCTCGGGTAATCTACCATATGCAGGTACAGGGTCAGGAAATGGTGCATAGACATGATATAGATTGATGAGTGTCTAAATACTCATCATTTTTGTATAATATAAACTGCAAAATCATCTGAAAACACTCAAAAATGCTTCAAAATGATAAAAATATCACAAATCAGTGTTTTATGTGTTTTAAATGTAAAAATATCAAAATCAGATGAAAAATGTATCAAATTTGCAAAAATTGCAGTTTTAGTCCCTCAAGTTTCTAAAATTGTCAAAAATAGTCCCTGAGTCAAAATTTCAAAAGAAAAGTCACCAAAGGTCCTTTTTAAATCATAACTTGTCAAATTTAGTCCTTTGGTGAAAAATGTAAAAAGTTTTGAGAAAATTACAAATTAGCCCTTCAAGTTTCAAATTTGGCAGAAATGGCCCCTGGAAAATCTGAAAATGGCAACTTTGGTCCCTGCATTATTAAACTTTGTCATTTTTAGTCCTTGGAAGCAACTTTGTTGAATTGGCAGGATTGGTCCTTTATTTTCAGAAAATTGCATAACAAGTCCTTGTTAATTATTAAACCTTAAACCCTTTTTGGCCTGCCATTTGCTTTGTGACCCCCCTGTCATTAAGCCATTTTGAACCCCTCTTTATTAATACTGCCCAGTTAAACCCCCTTGGTTTGACCACCCACTTGGCGCCTTTTTCGTTTCCTCCTCCCAACTGCTCTGCAAAATTCAACAAATCCACCCCCCCTCCTCACCATTTCCTTTTCCTTGTCCCCCCACCTCAACACAACTCCAAAAGCCATTAAATGCATCCTTTCTCCATTCACTCTACCCCTCCAGCTGTTAAAAAGGAATTTGGCGCCAAAAATACAATCTATGGCCATGATTCATTCAAGTCATCCAAGGGTTATTATTATTGGTGGGAAATGCTAAAGTCAAGAAGGAGAAGCAGTTGGCATATAAAAAAGGAGAAGAGTGAAGCAGTTGAGAGTAGTAGCTAGTTTTAATATTTTCTTTAAATGTCGTTTTTTTTAATTAAGTGTTTTAGTCTAGTTTAAATAATGTAATTTCAGCTTATTGGCATCACATTTATGATAAATCATCTTTGTAATATCATTTTGAGTTTTCAATCCAAGTTTAGATAAATTTCATGTTTCAGGTCACTGTAGCAAATCTCAGTCTCAAATCCTTGCATTTAAGCTTTCAATAGCTTGTATTTTACCTTAAACAATCTTGTATAAGCTTATGATATCTTTGTACAAGCTTGCACTCAATTTTAAATACATTTTGTATGTGGTCAACAAAAGTCAACAGTGTGAAAGGTTTTGGTTCATCCAGGTTTGGAAGAGGAATGGGTGATGCAGAGCAGTTATTTGGGTTGGAATGGAGTAGGATAGGGTAGATTGGGTTTGGTTTTAGAGCTGCATTCCAGCTGACAGTTGTAAGTTTCTGTTTCATTTTCAAGAGTCAAGTCAACTTTTGCATTTTATGCTTGTTTGAGTTTTAGTGATCACCACTAGTGTAGACTTGTTTATATAATTGTAATTAGGTCTTGTGAACTCAGTTAGTCATTGGTATTAGCTTAATCAGTAGTTTACCTTTTTAAACTTTCATATCAATTTGGTTAAGGTGTGTTTGGATATGCTGCAATTACTGTTTTAGAGGCCTAATCAGTAGTTTTCTTTTGTTGTCCCAAGTTTGCTAAGTTCAGTTGAGTTCATACCAGTCAACATTCAGTGCTTAAATAAACCCAAAGTCAAAATTCCATGTAATCAATCTCAACAGTTAACTGTTGAGATTTTGTTAAAACCAAAATCTCATTTTGTGTGTTAAATACATAGAGAAAGATTGTAGTAACTTTATTTCATCACATTACATCATTATCAGTTCACAAATCAAGATCAAACTTCATATTAGTCAACTTTTCAATTTTTGTCAAAAGTCAAATTGCAATTCTCAGTTTGGAGTCCAAATGGAGGATTTTTCATGCACTCAGTTCTAGGTCTATTCAAGTGAAAATTGTATGTTTAAAAACCTCAGCTGGCCTTGTTTCTTATTAGCAATTTCTCAGATTTTTACCAAATTTTTAGCAGCTTCAAAAGGGCTTATCAAAATGAGCCTAGATGCCCTGTGCAGGGCATCACACCTGCACAGGTTTTACACAGGTTTTGCAAAGCTCACAGAAAGCTCATGAGAGCTTGTGTTGAGCTGATTTTTGGCTTATAGAATCTCACCCAGGTCTTTTCCAAGTCCCAATTGCTTGTTTTCATTTTTAGCTTAAATTGTGGCCTGTGCAGTAGCTTAAAGTAGACACCCTAGCTCCTGTTTTTAGCTTATAGCTTTTATATCAAATCTGTGCTAGCTTGTGGTTTAGAAGATTAGGATAGTTTAATCTTTTTTCATTTGAGTTCCTTTAGCATAATATTGCCTCTGTTTTGGTTTGGTGCCCTTTGGACTTCATTTGCTTATTGGAAGTGCTTATTTTTAAGCTCATTCCACATCAGTTTCAAATCCTTCCACACAAGCCCATGTTTTTCCATTTTTCCTAGCTTCCTAGTATTATTTTAGAGTTTTCTTGAATTTTTCAGATTTTTCCAAGCTTGTTTTCTATTTTTCTTAATTTAAATTAGTTTTTAATCCTTTTTAAATAGCTTTTAATACAAATAATTTAGAAAAAGCTTAAAAAAATATGTTTTCTATTCTCTTAGGATAAGATAAATATAAATAGCCTAAAAAGTATTTTTCCCTATTTTTCTCCTTTTATTTGGTATTTTTAATAATTTAAATTAGTTTTAAATAGTTTTAAATTAATAATAAATACATAAAAAGTCTAAAAAATATATTTTCAGTTTTAAAATTAGTTTTATCATATTTTAGATTTTTCTAAGTCTTAACTTTATTTTTCTAGTCTTATTTCATATTTTCTTCTATTTTAGAGTATTTATTAAATAGTTAAAATAGTTTTTAATTAATAATAATTAAATAAATAGTGTTAAAAATAATTTTCTTTTTCTATAAATTTTATTTTATCATCAGGATTGTAAAAATGTATTTTTCATATTTTTAGGATTTATATTGTGTAAGTTTCACGTTTTATTTTGTACGTTTACGTTATTTTTTATTTAAACGTAAGTTTTAAGTTTTAAACGTTCATCACTTTAAATATAGTGATAGCGTTTATTTAATATCTTTTATCTTTTTAATTTTCTTAATTTGCATTTAAGTCGCTTTAATTTATTACCTTTTTCAGTAGTGTAATATTCAAATCCTATCCTTTCTGATCGCTATCATTAGTGATCATTCTATCGTCTGATCAAGCGTTTGCACACCATTGAGTCTCCGTGGGACTTAACGACCCGGGAATCCATTGTATTCTCTGATCTTCATTGCATTTGTGTTTAAGCTGTTTTAAGTCTGTTTGACTTGACGGTTCAGCACGAATCAAATTTTGGCGCCGCTGCCGGGGAGGCTTTAGCGTGTGTTTAACCTTTTTCAGATCCATTCTTGCACATATACCATTTTTTGTAAAAAGTTTTTTGTAAAGTTATAAGAAAATCCAAAAAGTTCATTAACACCTTTCCTAAAGTGTTAAAAACGCCAAAAATATTTTCATTCTTTGTTTTTGTAGCATGTTTTTCAAAAATCCAAAAATATCCATCTTTTATCCTCCAATCTGTTTAATTCTACATTTCTCTATCCTCAAATCCGTTTAATTCTTCATCTCTTATCCCTCTTATCCGTTTAATTCTCTATGTCATGGTATTTGACATGTTCCTGGTGTGGAGGTCCATTTAACGGTGGAAATTGTCGGCGATGTACCAATGTGGGTTTCGGAGACAAGTTTGTCGGTAATCCCGATCCCATTTCAAATGAAACACCCGATTTTTCCTACCTACCTCCACAGCCCCATTACGAATCCTACTCATGCGAGTTTTGTGGGAATGATTCTCATTACGGTTTTGATTGTCCACCACAGGTTCCGCTTGTCTATGAGCCGGAATCATGTTACAATCAGAACTTTGGTGAAAGTTATTTTCCCAAGTATCTCTGTTGTGAGAATTGCGGGGGTCCTCATGCGACTTTTGAATGTCAACCGATGAATCAAAATTTTCAAAATTCCAATTCTCCCGGTTTTGACAATTTCCAACCCCCACAGTATCCCATCAGTCATCAGACTTCCGAGCCTTCACAGCATCTCAATGATTACGAGGAGTGTAATCTTCCTCAAAGTTCTGAAGAAATACGCATTCGAAAGAAACTACAAATGAAAAGAATGGTGTGTAAGCTTCAGCAGATGAACATAAGAATCCGATATGATGACGATGATGATGAGGATAGTATTCAAATGAGGGAATACTATGATTACGACGAGGAGAGTGTTACTCAATTGAACGATCTTATTTCTCAACTCCCTCAGTCTATTGCTATCACACCTATCTTACCTTTTATTGCTTCCAAAGACTCTCTCATAATGGGGGACGAGCCTTCTAGCACTATTCCAGAAATGGAATCGTCTAGTGTTGAGAACATTGTCCCAACCCCAAGTGAGTCCGAGGTTATCTCCGGTGATATATGTGATGAGCCTCTTGATGATAATTCTTACCCTCCTCTTGACATTCCATATGATCATGTCGAGATGTTCTCCGATTCTGATAACGATTGTACTTCGTTTGACGATTCTTTATCCTATGGAGACATCGATTATGTCGAGGAGCTACCTTCTGAGCTAGTTAGCTTAGAAGAAGTGAGAAATTCTGATGATCTGGAAATTGAGGACGAGATACTTCGTGAACAATTGTTCAATATACATCTCCTCGTTTCTAAGATCGAATCATTTTGTGCTAAGTCAGCTTCATCTCCTATCCCCGTTGTGGATAGTGACTCTACATTGGACAAGCCCGAGCTTGAGGCTTTTTCCAATGATTCTCTTCATGAAGAGTTCTCCGGTGAACTCTTTCATGACATATCTCCTCCGGAATATGATCATTTCCATTTTGATCTTGAGGATGATATTGGCTCGGAGGAAGGTGTACTCTATCATAAGAGTTTGCTTATCGATGATACTACCTTCACCCTTCCTCCCGACATGTCTACATTTGAGGATGAAGAATGGATCTTGATTGTTATCAACATCTTTCTTCCATTCCTCACATATGATGTGTCTTCCTCTCTTCTTCACTCCTTCGGGAGTGAGGACACTATCTTTGACCCCGGCATTTTCATTTATCATCTGTGAGCCGGGTCTGTCTTTCTCTCTATATCTCATCGGTGTGGAACTTTCACGTGCTTCAATGTTTATCCAAACATCTTGAATGAAAGTCCGATGGAGATTGTTTCTTCCACTTTGCTTCCCCATGAACAAATGAATTCGGGGTCGAGTCAAGCTAGCGACTCGGTAATCAAAAACAGTAGCTAAACATGGGTTTTCACCCGTGTGTACCACCTAAGTGTGGGGGAGTGCCCCACATATTATATATATATCTCTAAAAAAAAAAAAAAAAAAAAAAAAAAAAATCTTCTTTCTAAATAGTGGCCGTAGTATTTCCCTTTTACGTTCTTTGTTTCGGCATAACCGCCGGTACTTTGAATATTGAGGGCAATATTCATTTCTAAGTGTGGGGGGGAATTCTCACGAATTTCATATATTATCTACTTAATTCCCCCGTTTTTGGCCAAAATTTTTTTTTGGAGTAAGTGTTCTACACTTACTCAATTGGTTATCAGTCCGCCATGTTTGATGAACTAAAGGATTGGCTAATCCAGGAGCAAACGGATCTTGGTAAAGATATATCAAATCCGTTTATATGGCTTGCAATTTGCCCAAAATTGTATGGTTTTCAGCTCACCATATCCTAAAAAGTAAAGAGTTGGCTAGCCCGCAAGATTATGGCTTGTGGTAAAGGCAGTGGAAAAACCATAATTGGTAATCAGCTCACCAAAGATAATCCTGATAATTTATCTAAGAGTTGGCTAGTCCAGAAGGGTACGACTTCTGGTAAAGACTAATCAAATCCGTTTACAGCTTGTGGTTTGCTCAAAATCACATGGTTATCAGTGTACCATGGTTCTTACTTGAACTGAAACATTTGGCTACTCCAGAAGTAACGGCTTTTGGTAAAGAGTTTAAAATCCATTATGTTTTCTCAAATCATTGCTAGGGACTAGCAATATCTCAGTGTGGGGGATTGATGAGTGTCTAAATACTCATCATTTTTGTATAATATAAACTGCAAAATCATCTGAAAACACTCAAAAATGCTTCAAAATGATAAAAATATCACAAATCAGTGTTTTATGTGTTTTAAATGTAAAAATATCAAAATCAGATGAAAAACGTATCAAATTTGCAAAAATTGCAGTTTTAGTCCCTCAAGTTTCTAAAATTGTCAAAAATAGTCCTTGAGTCAAAATTTCAAAAGAAAAGTCACCAAAGGTCCTTTTTAAATCATAACTTGTCAAATTTAGTCCTTTGGTGAAAAATGTAAAAAGTTTTGAGAAAATTACAAATTAGCCCTTCAAGTTTCAAATTTGGCAGAAATGGCCCCTGGAAAATCTGAAAATGGCAACTTTGGTCCCTGCATTATTAAACTTTGTCATTTTTAGTCCTTGGAAGCAACTTTGTTGAATTGGCAGGATTGGTCCTTTATTTTCAGAAAATTGCATAACAAGTCCTTGTTAATTATTAAACCTTAAACCCTTTTTGGCCTGCCATTTGCTTTGTGACCCCCCTGTCATTAAGCCATTTTGAACCCCTCTTTATTAATACTGCCCAGTCAAACCCCCTTGGTTTGACCACCCACTTGGCGCCTTTTTCGTTTCCTCCTCCCAACTGCTCTGCAAAATTCAACAAATCCACCCCCCTCCTCACCATTTCCTTTTCCTTGTCCCCCCACCTCAACACATCTCCAAAAGCCATTAAATGCATCCTTTCTCCATTCACTCTACCCCTCCAGCTGTTAAAAAGGAATTTGGCGCCAAAAATACAATCTATGGCCATGATTCATTCAAGTCATCCAAGGGTTATTATTATTGGTGGGAAATGCTAAAGTCAAGAAGGAGAAGCAATTGGCATATAAAAAAGGAGAAGAGTGAAGCAGTTGAGAGTAGTAGCTAGTTTTAATATTTTCTTTAAATGTCGTTTTTTTTAATTAAGTGTTTTAGTCTAGTTTAAATAATGTAATTTCAGCTTATTGGCATCACATTTATGATAAATCATCTTTGTAATATCATTTTGAGTTTTCAATCCAAGTTTAGATAAATTTCATGTTTCAGGTCACTGTAGCAAATCTCAGTCTCAAATCCTTGCATTTAAGCTTTCAATAGCTTGTATTTTACCTTAAACAATCTTGTATAAGCTTATGATATCTTTGTACAAGCTTGCACTCAATTTTAAATACATTTTGTATGTGGTCAACAAAAGTCAACAGTGTGAAAGGTTTTGGTTCATCCAGGTTTGGAAGAGGAATGGGTGATGCAGAGCAGTTATTTGGGTTGGAATGGAGTAGGATAGGGTAGATTGGGTTTGGTTTTAGTGCTGCATTCCAGCTGACAGTTGTAAGTTTCTGTTTCATTTTCAAGAGTCAAGTCAACTTTTGCATTTTATGCTTGTTTGAGTTTTAGTGATCACCACTAGTGTAGACTTGTTTATATAATTGTAATTAGGTCTTGTGAACTCAGTTAGTCATTGGTATTAGCTTAATCAGTAGTTTACCTTTTTAAACTTTCATATCAATTTGGTTAAGGTGTGTTTGGATATGCTGCAATTACTGTTTTAGAGGCCTAATCAGTAGTTTTCTTTTGTTGTCCCAAGTTTGCTAAGTTCAGTTGAGTTCATACCAGTCAACATTCAGTGCTTAAATAAACCCAAAGTCAAAATTCCATGTAATCAATCTGAACAGTTAACTGTTGAGATTTTGTTAAAACCAAAATCTCATTTTGTGTGTTAAATACATAGAGAAAGATTGTAGTAACTTTATTTCATCACATTACATTATTATCAGTTCACAAATCAAGATCAAACTTCATATTAGTCAACTTTTCAATTTTTGTCAAAAGTCAAATTGCAATTCTCAGTTTGGAGTCCAAATGGAGGATTTTTCATGCACTCAGTTCTAGGTCTATTCAAGTGAAAATTGTATGTTTAAAAACCTCAGCTGGCCTTGTTTCTTATTAGCAATTTCTCAGATTTTTACCAAATTTTTAGCAGCTTCAAAAGGGCTTATCAAAATGAGCCTAGATGCCCTGTGCAGGGCATCACACCTGCACAGGTTTTACACAGGTTTTGCAAAGCTCACAGAAAGCTCATGAGAGCTTGTGTTGAGCTGATTTTTGGCTTATAGAATCTCACCCAGGTCTTTTCCAAGTCCCAATTGCTTGTTTTCATTTTTAGCTTAAATTGTGGCCTGTGCAGTAGCTTAAAGTAGACACCCCAGCTCCTGTTTTTAGCTTATAGCTTTTATATCAAATCTGTGCTAGCTTGTGGTTTAGAAGATTAGGATAGTTTAATCTTGTTTCATTTGAGTTCCTTTAGCATAATATTGCCTCTGTTTTGGTTTGGTGCCCTTTGGACTTCATTTGCTTATTGGAAGTGCTTATTTTTAAGCTCATTCCACATCAGTTTCAAATCCTTCCACACAAGCCCATGTTTTTCCATTTTTCCTAGCTTCCTAGTATTATTTTAGAGTTTTCTTGAATTTTTCAGATTTTTCCAAGCTTGTTTTCTATTTTTCTTAATTTAAATTAGTTTTTAATCCTTTTTAAATAGCTTTTAATACAAATAATTTAGAAAAAGCTTAAAAAAATATGTTTTCTATTCTCTTAGGATAAGATAAATATAAATAGCCTAAAAAGTATTTTTCCCTATTTTTCTCCTTTTATTTGGTATTTTTAATAATTTAAATTAGTTTTAAATAGTTTTAAATTAATAATAAATACATAAAAAGTCTAAAAAATATATTTTCAGTTTTAAAATTAGTTTTATCATATTTTAGATTTTTCTAAGTCTTAACTTTATTTTTCTAGTCTTATTTCATATTTTCTTCTATTTTAGAGTATTTATTAAATAGTTAAAATAGTTTTTAATTAATAATAATTAAATAAATAGTGTTAAAAATAATTTTCTTTTTCTATAAATTTTATTTTATCATTAGGATTGTAAAAATGTATTTTTCATATTTTTAGGATTTATATTGTGTAAGTTTCACGTTTTATTTTGTACGTTTACGTTATTTTTTATTTAAACGTAAGTTTTAAACGTTCATCACTTTAAATATAGTGATAGCGTTTATTTAATATCTTTTATCTTTTTAATTTTCTTAATTTGCATTTAAGTCGCTTTAATTTATTACCTTTTTCAGTAGTGTAATATTCAAATCCTATCCTTTCTGATCGCTATCATTAGTGATCATTCTATCGTCTGATCAAGCGTTTGCACACCATTGAGTCTCCGTGGGACTTAACGACCCGGGAATCCATTGTATTCTCTGATCTTCATTGCATTTGTGTTTAAGCTGTTTTAAGTCTGTTTGACTTGACGGTTCAGCACGAATCATAGATACGGATAGGGTCCAGGATAAGAGGTGTAGGGGAAAGGATATGGTGGAACATTGGGTGGATTGTAGGGTGGCAACTCATAATTGGCTTCTTGAGCCATGTGTTGAAAAATCGGCATTGAATAATCATTGATGTAATTGTTTCTCAACATCATCGAATCTCTCCACACTTCCCTACACTCAATTTTATTCAAATGTTGGTTCCACTCTCCCCAACCTGAGTAAAAACTACTAGACGTACCTGTTTGCATGTTTCCTATTGGTATATTGCTCATTGGCACATTTCCTTGCTGCTGTGGTGGTTGTTGTTGTTGTTGTTGTTGTTGTGGTTCAATCCATGCTCCCAACGTTTTCGTCTTCTTATTCAAAGCATTTCCAAAACCATTTGCATTCCAAATCTCACTAAACTTTGGCTCTCCACACTTAGCCAACTCACTACTATTGTAATACCCAAGATTCTTTGCCAACCTCGTCACAAAATGGCCTCCACAAATATTGCTATTACCTTTAATTCTCGGGGCTCTCCTAGACAAATACTCGGCTATGAGCCAAGCCGCATTTCCATCCTTAGTTTCCTCCAATAACATCATAACCCACAAGTCCTGCTTATGACATTTGTCCCTGCTTCCAACTCTATGAAACGGCCCATTTACTAGCAACTTGTGTAGCACTCTTATCAATGAATTCCTAATAGTTGCAGCATTCCTCCTAGTACAAGAAGGATCTCCCACTCGATTCCAGTAAGCGGGGATACTAGGGTATTCTTTTTCAAACCTCCTAAGCCTCGAAAAATGAGTTTCAAACAATCGATGCTTAACCTCATTCGGTTCATACAAGCCAAGAGCAACAACAAAATCCGGCAAAGTGTAGGTGTGATCCTGCCCACAAAGCCAAAACCAAACACAAACTTCTTCCATGATGTTTCGAACATTGACTTTCTTTCAAAGTACATGGTCGAAAAGAACTCCATACACCATTCACAATAAACTTCTTCATTTATGCTAAATGCTCTTTCCCATGACAAATCATCAAACGAATCCCCATCAACCGGATAGACATAAGACATCCGCATCATATTACGCAACTCATTTTGTAACCACTCATAAATTTCCCTACCGATTTTTCGCGTATATATATTTTTTTTCTTTTTCTTTTCAAACTTTAAACACGAAAGCTTTGTCAAGGCTCTCTCCAAAACACGAAAGCTTTCGCGTATCATAGTAAGGTTTGGTGTAAACTCTTGATGTGATGCACAAATCATAAGCAAATGATTTCTAACCCATGGTTTATGTTTGTAAAATCATTTTAAGAACAATAACATGTAGGTAATCCTTTCGGTCCTTATCCTAATGATTATCCTTTTAGAAAATCCATTTGTTTGTAAAATGTTCTTATTAAACTCGTTCCTACGAATCTTTCGACCTTTCGTGATGAAAATGTTTATAGTCTTGTTTCAATAAGTAAACATGGTGGTTGTTAATCACCATATCCCCATTAGTTTGTCACTTAACTTTTTGGAATAAAACACAAGAGAAATCCTTTCGGTCCTTTTTCTTAAAACATGTTTTACCGACAAATCAAACAAGACTAGTAGTTTTCCAACAAACTCATTTAAACAAGATCATATATACATGCATCACATATGAGAACACTAGTATGATTTCCTACATCCTTACACACAAGTATATTCAAGAACTACTCCATGATAATTATAACAAAACACAAGTAATAACAAAGTAATTCCAATAACTCAAGAGAATAGAAATCCATAACAAGTTTCATAGAATACCTAAACTTTTGGGATTACAAGAACTAGAATTCGTGGATTATAGCAACCACACGCCTCCAATCGCCTAGCTTAACCGTATAACTCCGAATGATCAAAAAATGGATGAGAATGAGTCTCTCCAACCTCCTGGACGTTTTACAGTAGTAACCAAACTTTTGGGATGAATAAAATGGTTGGTAATAGCTTGGGTGTAAACTATTACATTTTGGGTTGTGTCACACCTAGACTACTAAGTCTAGGTTCATTATATAGCTAGAGAACCATAACTATCTGTCTAAAAACGTTCTCTACAGTAAATAACAGGAAATGATCGGCCTTCAATGATTATGGGGAGTTAAGGCAACATTAAATGACAATTTATGTAACTCCAGCCTTGGCAACTGGATCGGTTGCGCCTTGTTCACTTCGCCCAATCGGATCGGTTGCGGGCTCCAACCGAACGGTTGGGCGCCTCTTGTACCCCCAGATTTGACTTTTGTCGACTTTTCTTGATTTGCGCATTTTTCTTTGTTTTCGTTGATAATTTCCAAGACGAAACTTGATCTTAACTTGTTATAGATACTTAGAAATCTTTGCGCTTCCTAGTCATTGAGTCCAAGAGCTTCCTTACTCGACTTCCTTCCTCGGGAATTCTCTAAACGTGCATGAAAACTTCATTTCTTTATCTTTTGTGATACCTGGCTACATACACATATACAATACGCATCTTTTGCACTTTTGCAACTGTTATGAGTAAATATAGCCGATTATCATACACAAAACCAAAAATAACGCTACTAAAAACATGTTCATTTTGAGCGTTATCACCACGGATGTTTGCTAAGAACTGTGGGTTTTGAAACAGACCTTGTATGTAGGGAGGATAGTCACGCGGTAAGAACAAATGGACCTGACCTCCTATACAACATCTATGATACAACGGACCAGATGAATGGGTAGAGTGAGTTAGCTTCTCTTCGTACCAAAAGCGCAAATAACAATGTCTGCAAATCCACTCACATGGCCCAAACCTTTCGTACTATGACGGTGCACCTACGATTTAACCAACTGTTATATGACACGTGTGATTGATCAAAAACAGCAATATGAGTCACTATAAAGTAGTTCTATGAATATGCGTAACCATTACCTCTTCTCAAATATGGCCTTCCATGTGCACGGGATTCAGTATTATGTTCAGCTGTGCTTACATTAGCCGCGGAGGTTGTGGGCAACCTGGTTCGAATTCCTGCAACGAAAAAAACAATACGTTGTCACCCAACAGGAACAATACAACACCAAGATGATGATGACTTAATATAGGGTACTTGAACCAATGAGCATAACGATCACCTCTTCTTGAATGTGACGTTACACGTGGCCAGGATCTAGTATTGTGTCCACCCCTGACGACATTAGCCACAGAGGTGCTGGCTAGCGTGGTTGGAACTCCTGCAACGAAAAGGCCAACATATTATCATACAAACCGTCTCATATCTAACTGCATCGACACACGACATAGCTAGTTGGACTTATAAGCCAATGACCTACCAACATTAAACATTATAATACCTCTTGCATGATTGGCTGCTGGTGGACATATGGTGGCTGCCACGGCCATTGTGCCAGAGACACGTTCACGACCCGCTATTGGCAATTGCTCCTCCCCATGCGTAGGCAAAGACGTAGGGTTAGAGACAACTGCATTTACGTAAGAGGCACACGATAATTGAGGCATCAATGGGCAACACACGACATACCCTAACAACCAAAATCACCCGTGGCAACCCAACCGACTTACAGTCATGAGGGGATGTTTCCATTTCCTGAATTGGATCCCGGGGCAGGGTAGGAGACACACCAGGTAATGAAGGCACCTCATCGTTTTTTGATGTAAAAGCAAATGGTGGCAGTGGCACTACACCTGCCATATGAAAACATAAGTGTGCAACGCCGAAGGTATGCAAACGAAAACCGCCTTAAACTAACAATGAACCAAATAATATACGTTAGACATACTATACGGCGACGAATTGATGAACGTGTACATAGGCTGGAAGGCGAGGCCTCACGATCATGCCTTGGATCAGACGCATTCTCTGTAAGAAAGAAACAGTATCTATAAGACAACATTAAAATAGCCACAAATGACTACCATATAACAGGTAAGTTATACGTTAAAAAGACTAACCTCTTATAATAGCCGCCCTTGTCCTTTTCCAGCCTGGCACATCACCAACGTACACAAATGGAGAGACGGTCACATCATTAGAAACGTCGTCTGCTAGCACTGGGGTAATCGTCGCAGCTTCAAAATCCAAATTCAATGGCCCGGAACCTACAGAAAATCACAACAATAGGATAATGCGGTTGATATAGGTCATGGAAAACCAACAAACTAAGTACACTATCACAAATAGTACATACGTAGCTGTGGGGGGACAATGGAAGGACCTTCATCCGCTACCAATCCTGTCACAAAGAGGTAAATGAATAAACTTCAAAAATAAAAACACAGAAAAATGAAACATAAAAGCGAATGAAAAACACAACGTCGCTTGCATGGACTGGCAGCCTTACCTGTACTATCCGCGTACGTTTTTTTACCTCGCTTCCGGCTACCATTTACATCAACGTCACAAACGTTCCTTTTACTACCACACAAAACAGTAAGTGGGTGGCCATGCGTCTCAACCACTCCCACAGGCAAATTATCGCTGGCAACCGCGCCCCTAACAATGTTCCCAACGGGCTTTGGACAAAAATCCAGCGTAGCATGACCAACCAAAGTACTAACACCCCCCACCAAAACCGATTCTTCAACACCATCCACACCATTACCAGGAACACTAACATCTGTCTCTAAACAACCTTTCCTACGCACAACTTTTCTTTTCGTTTTCATTGTCAGGGAAATAATGCGAATGAAAAAGCAACAATACGAAAAGGAAATAAACCAAACGGACAATAAATATCAGTATCACAACTTTTGTAAAATGATCAAAAGAATACCGTACAATCAAAACGTCAGAAACAACTTGAGAAAAAGAACCAAAACTGGAAACAAACACACGACACACATAAACACAAAGCATAGCAGCAAACAACCACATCCTAAAGGCATAATAACACGTAAAAATTCAAAAAAACATACTAAACCTTAACCTAACGGCCATGCAACATCCACTTAGACCATGAAACAAACTTAAAGGGCAAAGAACATGCAACATGTATAGAGTAGCGAAAATGAAGAAGAACCTCAGAGATCTACATGACCTACCTAACCCAGGGATACAACCTTTCTTCTATGAGAAGAAAGCATACAAAGCGTCTCCCACAGCACTATATTCACACATGAATCCGGGTCAAAAAACGGAGCTACAACGGGCCCAGCAGTAAAACGGCCCGGAAGACTAAACATGGTCAGGCCCAAACAGGAAAGGGAAATAAAATAACTTATTTTTGGAAAACGATCTCCTATTAGTGTATATATCAATATCAATATAATCATTGTATTATGTTTGGTATCGTGATATGGACGTAAACAATGTGTCATGTTTGGTATCGTGATAAACAAAGGGGTGACTCAGCGCTAAGAGCTTAACCTCTTAGGACGAAAGTGTCTAGAGGTCTTGGGTTCGAACCTTGGGGAAAAAATTAATCCTTATGGGAACGGAGGTTCACCTGCAACGAATCCGGGCTATCCAAAAAGGTAGTCGACCTGGGATTAGTCGGCTCGCAATGTCGAGTCAGAAACCTAGGTATACCCAGAAAAATGTTTGGTATCGTGATATGGTATTTAACGGTTAGAAAAGCATGCATCTACATAACGCAAAATAAATAATAAATGCATAAATCTCTACGTCTCAATATTTTTAAGAATAAACTCCAAAATACATCTATGTGGTTTGCCTATTTTCACACCATACATCCTTATTAGAAAAAGTTGAGACATATACATTCTTCCGTCAATAAATGTTAGAGATAAGGGTGCATGTATAGATTTATTTTTTTAGGCTCCCTATTGTTTCCCTGGCTTAAGATCGAGTAGGCTCCCTATAGATTTATAGCTTTGGCTGCTGTTAGGCTCCATATTGTTTCCCTTTGGCTAGTTGCCTAATAAATTCTTTGTCGTTTCCAGAAACCAAAAGACTAGGGGCTCCTTAAGTTTTGTGGAATATATAACGTATCAAATTTTACAACATCAGAGTATCTTTTATATATAGTATAAAAAGGATAATGTATCAGGGCCAACCCGAAGTTTCTGGTTTTCTTTAATAAATGTTAGGTATTTATTAAAGCAAATTTTCAGTTTATTTGATTATGTGTTTGTTTTCCCGCTTATTTTTTCAAATAATTTATCTAATGGAATGAATAAACTTAATACAGTGGTTCAAATAAGAAACTATTGTGAATTCCTAATTTACACCTCTATGACATATTTTTAATAGAATAAAGTCACATCTAAACTAAGGGTATACTTGATATTTCATATCTATTATTAATTCATATTGCGTAAATATGTTAGATTTAGGTTCATACATGCACATAGTTCGACAATTTATAAAATATATTCAACTAATGAGTTACCTATGTATATAATGAGGTGTGAAGACCCACGCTTTACGGCGAAATTTTTGAATATAAAATTATTGATTTCTGTCGTGAGCCGCCGCCAACCGCGAGGTTCTAACTCCGTAACGGATCGATAACCCCAAGGACTATTTCTATAAAAAAATTAGTTTTGTTACATGATTTGTCCTTATGTTAGTGTGTCATTGCAAAGTTAGTCATGAAGGACTTACTTGGCAACAAACCTGTCAAATGAAGCACCGACCACGTAAAGTCTTTGTTGATTTTGTTTAATTATTATTATTTTTAAAGATAACGGTTGTTAGTTAATGACTATTAGTAGTTAATGGTTGTTAACTAACACTCGTAAGTTAATTACTATTCATTAGACCAATTCTTGACACCCATTGGGTGTGGCAGTAGAAAAAAAAAGAATGCCCCCTAGCAATCCTGATAAATGTATCTATGTAGCAATAAAAGTTAAAAACTTACATGACGTTGTCACACCCCGCCTAGGCAGAAATGTGAGACGTGATGGGGAGGATCGTCATAACACATTGGTACAAAATAAAAAAATACTAAATGAATTCACACAATGTGTCATGACGTCGTCCGACACATAAAAGAAACTTGTGTCGTGACTAGTCAATTTACACGACAACATAGTTATAAAGTCAAACATAGAAGTCTCGCAACTCGAGACAAGTACAAGGCAACATGTTCTCAAATAAACCAAACAAACAACATAGAAACCGCAGAAGTGTTCTAATGCAAATCAGCCAATGAAAATGACCCATGAGGTTAATCTTATGTCTTGTTATGGCCAAGTAGAAAGCTTTATCCTCCTTAAGCATTGTTATTGTTATCACCTGAAAATGAATACTTGAAAACGTCAACATAATGTTGTTGAGCTCGTAGGTTTAAAGTAAATATGGCCCAGTTGTTGTGTGTGATATATAAGTAGGACAAATGTGTACAATTAATAGCGCAAAGCAAGTAGTATTTAGAGTTATCCAAGCCACATAGTATTCATGTAATCAACCACTTCATTGATAATAGTTATGTATCCGACCATCTCATGGTCTTGTGACAATAGGTTTCCATTCTTTCGACTACCAACCAGAGCTAAAACAGTTGGCTTAATAGGTTTTCAGCCAATCAAAACTTTTGGCTTTTCAAATTTCCAACCAGCCAAAATTGTTGGCTAAAAGGAATCATAGCAACCATAGACATATACCAAAATCGACCACAAATACTCATACACGTAATTATAGCACATATGTTGCATAAATAAATAAATGATATAGCATAGCGAAAGTAATCAAAGTAATTGGAATAGATTTTTAGTGCCATTTTCCTTCGAGGAATATATAAGAGATCACGAAAAGTCACCTTAGTCGGTAGAAAAAATAAAGACAATTACCGCTCAACGAAGACAACTAGAAAAAACCAACAAACACGCACCTTCTAACCATGAATAGCACATAGTTTGTAGATTTTATTAAGTACTTTAACCCAAATATTTAGACCCGATGAAAATTGTTAGCCTTAATAGTTTTATTAGAAGTGATGGTCATTCACGATTAGGAACTTTGTAACGTGTGTTAGATATCGTGATAGAATAGTCAACGGGCTCGTGGATTGGACTAAGCTAAATGGCTAGGCATTATGATTATGCTAGTCGTTTGAAGCTTAAGTATCCAAAGCCCAATCCATGTCCAACCCACGAAAAGCCCAAGCAAAGCCTTTTAGGGTTTTAAGTTACTTGTACTATAAATACCCCTCAAATGGTCATTTGAGGGGTGTGCTTGAAAGTGTGTGTGTGTGTGTTTTCTTTGGATTATACAACATATTGTGTTTATCTTTATCCTCTCACATACACGAATATAACATCAAGTCACCATCTTTCTCATCTTATTTCTAAGCTTTGTTTGTGTTTGTGTTTCACGTTTTATACGCGTAACTTGGGTTACGTGTGTTGGGTTTGCTTGGTAAAGTGATAAGGTTGATATCGTAGAGGTCCTACAATTGGTATCAATCGCCTAACAATGGTTTAGGAGTGTTTTGGTTGAAGTTTTTTTAGTAGTAATATGCGTAGTTTCGTTCAAGATTCACGCATAAAACTTTTATTTTTGCACTTAAATCTTCAAGATTCTTATGGTCTAAGGTTTATATAGTGTTAAAGATTCTAGTTTTGGCAAAAAGTTCGAAGCTTTACGTGTTTTAAATCGTTTTTAAACTCGTTTTGATTTCGTTGGTCATTTCTACTCGTAACTTTTCTGAGCACTTTGGGTGAAAAAGGTCAACATTTTTGGGTTATTCAAGTGTTTTTAAGGCTTTCTGTGCAAAAGAAATCATTTGAATCGTTGGAAATTTCTTACGCGTAGAAGTCAAAAAGTCAAAACCCTAGTTTTCTACGCATAACATTTTGGTGAAGAATCTTTGAGCTATAACGGTTACTCAGTGCTTCCCTCACTTGGATAAGTGTGTGGAACATTTCTTTATTTGTGTAAACTTTCATCATCCTCTGCACTTGAAGAGCTTATGAAGACCTTTCTTTATTTGTTTTCTATATTTGTAGTAAATGCTGTAAGTAATCCCTTATGTCGTCCCATTGGGGGAAGATTGTTGGAATCGCTCCTAACTCGTAAATGGAACGACATTGACGGGATTACTGTTTCTATCTTTGTTACCTTAAACACATGGGCTTGTTATGTCAATTACCCATAGATGTATGTGTTTGGGTATATAAACCCCTCCATACTTCCATGGAGGGGTGAGTCTCATTTGTGTAATTCACCTTTCTTTATCAATAAACACATAGTTTCTCCCTTCTCTCTCTAGTCTCTCTCTCTAACTTGAAGATGATGTTCTTTCATCTTCCCCGACCTCCCGATTCACCATATCATCCACATATATGATCCTTACATTGGTATCAAGAGCAAGGTCCGTTTTGTATCATTGGTTGATTTTTGGTGATTTTTTTCTTGTCAAAATCGTGTCTTGTAAAATCTGTTTAACAAAGTTGTTAACTTTTAGTATTTCTTGTGTTCATCAGATTTTTTGTTACAAGTTTATTGGTCAAAAAGTCTCATCCTTTCACAGTCATTAACCTTTTTTAAGACTGTTTTGCATACCAAATTACCAATACTCGTGAATCTGTTTTGGGTCAAATGGTCAAACTGGTCATGTCCGTGGTTAAAGTGGGTCAAAAGTGCATCCTTTATGCCAACTTTCTGGGTTACTATGAATCTGGACAGATTCTTGGTCGAAATACATCGCCGGAAAAAGTCAACACGGGTCAAAACCCTAAACTTACGCATAAGGATCCATCTACAGAGTTGTTACGCGTAGCTGTGAAGTTACGCGTAAGAAATGTTACGCGTATGCGTTTACGCTTAAGCCTAGGCTTACGCCTAAGTCTGGCTTACGCATAAGCAAGAGGCTTACGCTTAACATGCTTTACGCATAAGAATAAGTACTTACGCATAAAGGAAAAAAGTTACGCGTAAGATTTTTTCAAAAAACCTTATGCGTAAAAATGACAAGAAGAAGCAGTTATGCGTAAAGATAACTAAGACTTGACCATTAACCAAGACAAAAATACCAAACATCTCATAATCACGACCTCAGTTTTGCAACCTCATTAGTCCATGTCACAACTACAACCTCGTTTAAGACACAACCCAACATCAAATATCACAAATATATTCTAACCTATCCTCACAAACAAATTTCAATCAAAACTAAGACTCAAAACAATTGATAATGAACCTCAGTTTCGTATCTTTTGTGTGCTTAAAAAGTCAATAGATCTCAATGATCATTCATACGAAAAACAAAATCATCACTGATCCACATCATCTTGTGATATTATCCGAATTTAAAGACATGAATATAACAATTATGTTATTTCATTTCTTTGATTCGTTTAAATAAACAACAAATCGTTAACACAAACAAACTTTAACACCTTACCCGAGACCCTTATTAAAGGATCTTGACGAAACCACAATCTTTGGACTTGCATATCGTTACAGACATAATCAAAATAAGGATTATTGGGTGTTTGTGTCTCGTATTCTATGGTGTAAGATGTAAGAATGAATCTTGTTTGATATTCGATTTGTTGAAATTGAGGTACACTTGAGGATTTAGATCTGAGATTTGTTTGTTTGGGATGAGAGCATTTTTTAGATCTATTTTTTAAAACGTACAGGTAAGTATGGGGGCGCAGCTTGTGGTGTGAGTGTCTTTTTTAGGGTTCAAATTAGATTAGGTTTAGCGAGATGTGTGTGTTATATACCACGAGTATTTAGGCTTGGGTGACCTTGGATTGGATTTTGAGTGGGCTGGCTATTTCAAACCTGTTCAGTGGTATTGATTGGTTTGGGCCCGAGTTCTTTTATTCGTAGTGGACAGTGAATGTTTATATTTTGGGCTTAAAAGTTAACACACTAACGTGATATAGACGGACATTGTTTGCGACAATAGTTGCTTGGGGTTGTAATTTGCGTTGGTTATATCGAAAGGTATTGGACTGAATTGTCATTATTCAAATGTATTTTTCATACATTGAATTATTTTTCGGTATAACTTGCGTGTGAGAATGAGTGGTATTTTTGGATATATAAATTTTCACGGGGATACAATTTTTGACAAGATTGGGAACCATTATCAAGTTCATTTTAAACCGTTATCAAAGGCTAGATTTGGGAATTTAACCGCAAGATGTAACTACGGCGCGAATTCACTATTATTTATTTGAGGTTGAAGTGGATATCACGGGTGCGTGTACTTAGAATCTTGAAGATATCGGGGTTGGTTGGATGCATGATTCTTCGAGATCCTTGTTCGAGCTTTAGCCGTTTCGAATGACAAAGACTTGAGTTATCTAGTTGAACCTGATGTAAGGAGTTACGTTGTTGTGCTCACAGCTTATAACTATCACTTTTAAGGAGTTACGTTGTTGTGCTCAAGTGTCACACTAAGGTGTGGATAATTTGAGAAACTTTAAGTTTACCTTTTTTCGATGAAGTTAAGAAAAAGGGTTCTTCGTCTGACAATAGTGCAAGTTTAAGTCACAAGTTCGGGTTATACTACTTCAGTCTCAAGTTCGTCATATTGGGTTTTCTCCATCAGTAGTCACTACAAAAAGCCGTCAGAATGATAATGGGGTCGGTAAAGAGTTAGCTGAGAAGAGTATACACGAGTAGAGAAGTTTTATCAGCAGCTGATTCTCACAAGATATTTATGGTACTTCACACTTGTTCGATTAATTGAACATACATGGTTTCGATGCCTCCAATTTCATCATCAACATACGTGGTGTATGATTCTGATTCATTGAAAACATCGGGGGGAAGAGAGTATAGGTGGTGTCTACTTCCTTTGTTGTTTTTGTATTTTTTTGAGAAAACCCTCTCCTTTCATGAATTTCTTCAATCAGGGGGAAGCGACGATATGTGGTTTAAACGTCTCACTTTGGTGTTATCGTCTCACTTTTACAGAGTTATTTACGTAACCCTAAAAGGCTTTGCTTGGGCTTTTCGTGGGTTGGACATGGATTGGGCTTTGGATACTTAAGCTTCAAACGACTAGCATAATCATAACGCCTAGCCATTTAGCTTAGTCCAATCCACGAGCCCGTTGACTATTCTATCACGATATCTAACACACGTTACAAAGTTCCTAATCGTGAATGACCATCACTTCTAATAAAACTATTAAGGCTAACAATCTCCCCCTAAGGGGTGGTCATTCAAATGATGCTCCACTTGATTTGGTCTTTACTTTTCTCGAGCTTGAACTTTGTGCGTAGATATAGAATAGTCTTGATTCTTTGTTCCTTCATGCTTTGTGATCAGCCAATGTGGTTGTCTGCCATTGTCAACTTCGTTGGTTTGGTGTCTCCACGTCTTTCTCCACCATGCTCACACTTCTATTTGTCTTTTGGTTACCAATGATGTAGTTCTCGAGTCTTTAAACTTTGTAGATTCTTTGACATTGACGAAGAATCATCTTTAACTTTGAGTTGCCTTTGATTTTGATGAGAACTTTCATGTGTTGTTGGCATGAGCATGTGGAAAATCTGCACGATCCATCCGCTCCGGAGCTTCCATAAGAAGAAAACATAAAAACAGGTTAGTAATAAGCGGATTCCGGCACTTACAAGTTTGAATTTCGAGGGTGTTAACAACATAGTGTGAAAACACGTCTCTAATTCTCACAGAAGCCGTTCCTGAACTGGAGTCCCACAAGTGAGATAACGCGATGTACCGAAATACACCTACAGTTCAGATGAGTCGCTGAGGTACACCAAAGCATCACCCCACGACTGTAGACCGTTTGAGACACACTAAGCGTAATCCACGAGGAGTTACCGAAGTGACCTGCTGTCAGGGCTGCTTGATGTTGACCCTGGCAGGAGTTTCCATTCAATCACTGAAGATCACAGATGTGAAACTTCTCATAAATGTTCTGGCAGATTGCTAAGATCTGCGTAAGACTCTATAATATATCACTTGTGCCCTTATTGATGAACAACAAGCGATGTCATGTCAAGTGTTCCTATGAGATCTTTTGATGAATCTCGTGGCTCTAGACTCAATAGAGCATTTTGGTTTCCTGAGCGGAGACTAGGGAGAGGGTCTCCTTCTTCAATACCAACGATCTCTAAGAGAAAGTCAATAGATTATGTAGGGTTCAGTACACTACATTTAAAAATGGTGAAATGATGACTTTTGATTATTTCAGATCAAAACTCGTGCTTTTTAATGAAAATCACTAGTGTACGTTTCAGTGCACTACATTTAAAAATGGTGAGAAATCATCATCATCTTGAGCACCTTTTCAAGATTGTTCAAAAAGATTTTCAAAATATTTCAAAATATTTCAAAATATTTTGTGCTCAAGATAACTCCCTCTAAAACCCTTTAATTGATTATTCTTTATTAAAGGGGGAGTATAAAACCTATATGTTCAAAAAATTCATGCTTAAATCAAATCAGTTTGTCTCCCCAAAAGATTCTAAAATTTTGTTTAATCCGTTGATAACAAAAATATCACGAATATGCTATTTTTGAGGGGGAGGAGACGTGATTAAAATGTGATCAAAATCGGTGTTTGAATCTCAAAATGAGCTCGACTCAGACGGAACTAATGAATTGACGAGGAATCATGTACCATCTCGAGAAACTTTCTATGACTTGACCAGGACGGGTAATAATTTCAAACTAGTTCTCTAGTGATGTAAACGTGTCTCGAATCGGTCTAGTTCATTTAAAGTCGATCAATTTAAAAAGTGCGAACTCTACCCTCTATGTGCAGATTTCTGTCAAAACTTATAAGCACATGTGAAGGGGGAGTGTTTCTGAAAATATAAAACTCACGGAGTGTTCCAAACATGTTTTCTATCATAAACACTCTGAGAGATTTTCATGAAAAATGGTTTTATGGCAACAATAGGACAGTCATGGAGTTATAAGGTGACTAAGGATAGGAATATTCGTCCTATGATCCGCCAGAGCCGGAGGGATCTACCCAAGGACATCACAAATAGTTTAGATCTAGAAGTCCTTAGGAATGATTGAAAAAAGGAGTAATGTGAGAAAGGAGAAAGAAGGGGTTGAAGAATTAAAAAGAAATGTAAAAGAAAGGGTGAAAAGAAATAGCCCTCCATAATCAACCTTAGGGCAGAAACCGGGTTCAATTCATCTGCTACTGGTTGTCACTAGATGACACTGGTATTGAAGACAAAGACATCATGGACCCAGTGACGCACTGCACTAAACCTTCTAGCCACTCAATTCCTCTCAAAAGGATTTGTTTCATTCTCACTGGGAACCCTACATAATCTATCGACTTTCTCTTAGAGATCGTTGGTATTGAAGAAGGAGACCCTCTCCCTAGTCTCCGCTCAGGAAACCAAAATGCTCTATTGAGTCTAGAGCCACGAGATTCATCAAAAGATCTCATAGGAACACCTGACATGACATCGCTTGTTGTTCATCAATAAGGGCACAAGTGATATATTATAGAGTCTTACGCAGATCTTAGCAATCTGCCAGAACATTTATGAGAAGTTTCACATCTGTGATCTTCAGTGATTGAATGGAAATTCCTGCCAGGGTCAACATCAAGCAGCCCTGACAGCAGGTCACTTCGGTAACTCCCCGTGGATTACGCTTAGTGTGTCTCAAACGGTCTACAGTCGTGGGGTGATGCTTCAGTGTACCTCAGCGACTCATCTGAACTGTAGGTGTATTTCGGTACATCGCGTTATCTAACTTGTGGGACTCCAGTTCAGGAACGGCCTCTGTGAGAATTAGAGACGTGTTTTCACACTATGCTGTTAACACCCTCGAAATTCAAACTTGTAAGTGCCGGAATCCGCTTATTACTAACCTGTTTTTATGTTTTCTTCTTATGGAAGCTCCGGAGCGGATGGGTGGTGCAGATTTTCCACATGCTCATGCCAACAACACATGAAAGTTCTCATCAAAATCAAAGGCAACTCAAAGTTAAAGATGATTCTTCGTCAATGTCAAAGAATCTACAAAGTTTAAAGACTCGAGAACTACATCATTGGTAACCAAAAGACAAATAGAAGTGTGAGCATGGTGGAGAAAGACGTGGAGACACCAAACCAACGAAGTTGACAATGGCAGAC
>BPTQ01000006.1:100887976-100953214 GCA_019973895.1 Chrysanthemum seticuspe
GTGTTTCGTACAAAGAAATAGCCACTTTATGGTTAATTGTATGTGACTAAATACCCAAAACAAACATGATTTGTGTGACTAAATGTTAGAAAAGGCCACACACACATAAAATTCATGTGGCCATTGGATGATCAATAGTCACACAAAAGACACCTTTCTTCACTTGAAACACCATATGGTCACACTTATTAACACTTTTAGCCACTTTATGATTAATTGTATATGACTAAATACCCAAAACAAACATGCTTTGTGTGACTAAATGTTAGAAAAGGCCACACAAACATAAAATTCAAGTGGCCATTAGATGATCAATAGTCACACATAAGACATATTTCTTCACCTTAAACAACATATGGTCACACTTATTAACACTTTTTGCCACTTTATGCTTAATTGTATGTGACTAAATACCCAAAACAAACATGCTTTGTGTGACTATACAGTGTTTATGGTCACTAATACGGATTAATCCAACAAAATTTGTACCTAATTAGTCACACATGTTACGGTTTTGGTTACTCTTTTGCAATAGAGACTAAAAAAAAGTCAAACACGTGACCATAGGCTACCTATGGTCGCGCGACCTTTAGTCACACACGGCCGAAAAAACATGTGTGACTATATGTATATCGTCACACATATTCGGTGTGGCCAAATCCACTTTTTGTTCTAGTGTAGACACAAGTTGTCTTGCACCCGTATTTTACCTTCGAACTTAAAAAGATAATGAGAATAACTTTAGGTCTGATGTTCTTAAGATTCTTGATGGAGTTCTTAAATGGTTTCTTGAAGGTGGATTGTTGTTAAGATGATCAATAAGTAACTAGTATTGTTGATACTTGAAACTTAGCAAGATTTGGGAGGTGATGACGTTGTGTGTTGTGTGTTGATGCAGATAATTATAAATACAAGATCCTCTTAGGTAGAGTACCTAACCGTTGTAGTGTAATATAGTTAAGAAACGGGGTTTTGATTGTTCTTTAGGGGAATAGTAGGTGTTAGGTCACTAGATTTACAACACAAGCACAATAGAAAGAGATAGAGAGAAAGATCGGATGAACAAGACACAAACCAAACACTATGCGTATGAATACTAAGGACGGTTATGCGTAGCATATGTGAAAGAGAAATGAATTGAACAACCTACCCTCAAGTGAGGGTTATTACAAGGTATTTATAGGAAAGGGAGCTAGGGCAACACTCCTACTCCCTTTCTTTCCTTAGTGGACATGGGCCTAAGCTCATGGGCCTTCTACATAAGCTTAAGCTAATAACAAACATAAAGGCCATAATTAAGCTAACTATTACATATGAATCACTAACACTTGATATAGGTTTAGGAGTGATTCCAACAATCTCCCCCTAAGTGTTGGTGATGAATGAATGTAAACGGCGAAGGTACTAATGTAATAGTAGCTTTGACGTCTTCTGACATTCTTCTTTCTTGTGAGAAGAATTGCCTTGATTTGGACAATCTCCCCAGTGTAGAGAAATTGTTTTCTTTAAACAGTTTTGCTTTGACGTCATCTTTAACTTTGTTCTTTGATCATTGTTCTTTGTGATGGTAGTGATAGTATGTTGTTGTTGTCTGCATTAAGTCTGCCTCAGGTCTGCTTCGCTGCTCCAGTGTCTCCACGTCATTCTTCAACATGCTCACACGCTCTTTGACGTTGGATTTCAGTACTGATGAAGTTCTTTAAGTCTTTAACTTTGTAGATTCTTTGGCTTGACGAAGAATCATTCTGACTTTTGTGTTGCTTTTAGATAGAACTTCCATTAGTGATGATGTTGGCATGAGCATGTGAAGAATCTGCACGATCATTCCGCTCCAGAGCTTCCATAAGAAGAAAACATGAAAACGGTTAGTAATATGCGGATTCCGGCACTTACAAGTTTGAACTTCGAGAGTGTTAACAGCATAGTGTGAAAACACAACTCTAATTCTCACAAAGGCCGTTCCTGAACTGGAGTCCCACAAGTGAGATAACGCGATGTACCGAAGTACACCTACAGTTCAGATGAGTCGCTGAGGTACACCGAAGCATAACCTCACGACTGTAGACCGTTTGAGACACACTAAGCATAATCCGCAGGGAGTTACCAAAGTGACCTGCTGTCAGGGCTATTTGATGTTGACCCTAGCAGGAGTTTCCATTAAATCACTGAGGATCACAGTTGTGAACCTCTCATAAATGTTCTCGACAGATTGCTAAGATCAGTGAAGGACTCAATAACGTACCACTAACTTTCTTAATGTTGAACGACAAGTGATGAAATGTCAAGTGTTCCTAAGAGATCTTTTGATGAATCTCGTGGCTCTAGACTCAATAGTGCGTTTTGGTTTTCCTGACCGAAGACTAGGGAGAGGGTCTCCTTCTTCAATATCAGCAATCTCTAAGAGAAAGCCGATAGATTATGTAGGGTTCCCTATGAGAATGAAACAAGCTTCTTTTGAGAGAAGCTTGAATGGCTAATAAGGTTTAGTGCATGCGTCACTGGGTCCATGATGACTTTTAATCTTCAATACCGGCGTCACTATGTGACAACCAGTAGCATATGAATTGAACCCGGTGTCTGCCCTAAGTTGAATAATTTGGAGGGCTATTTCTTTTCACCCTTTTCTTTGCATTTCTTTTTAATTCTTCAACTCCTTCTTTCTTCGATTCTCATTTTCTCCTTTTTATAATCATACCTAAGGACTTCTAATTCTAACTATTGGTATTGTCCTTGGGTAGATCCCTCCGGCTCTGGCGGATTATAGGACGGTTATTCCTAACCTTAATCACCTTATAACTCTATTGCCATAAAACCATTTTTCATGAAAATCTCTCAAAGCGTTTGTGAATGAAAAACATGTTTGAACACTTCAAGAGTTTTAGATTTTCATAAATAATCCCCCTCCACATGTGCTTAAGAGTTTTAACAGAAATCTGCACAGTGAGGAAAGAGCTCGCACTTTTGAATTGATCGATTCAAGATAGACAATTCCCCGAGGGACACGGTTACGTTGCATAGTTAAAGAGGTACATTGTCAGCTTTTAGGTGACAACTAGCTCTAATAACTACCTTGAAGGTGTGGACAAACCTCGAAAGGTTGTCAAACCCGTCAAAGTTCATGTCTATCAAGAGCTTCTCGAATAGGTACAATTTACTTGGATAAGTCTTTGGAAGACAAATCTTTTCAATGTAAGACTGTTCAGATCCCGTCAATTCATGGGTTAAGTCTTTTCACATGATGATTCAAGTAGCAAATCAACATATTTCTTATCACAATAATTTTCTCCCCCTCAAAAATGGCATATAAATGTTATTTTTGATAACGTTTTGATAATAAATATGACCATTTCGAGTTTTGTGGGAAGATTATCACGAAGAACAAGTTGTTTGAACAAAGATTTTAGCAAATACTCCCCCTCAACAAGTAATACTAACTTTTGAGGTTTTGAAAAAACTTAAGGGGAAGTACTTGTTCTTTTGAGAAAAACCTTGAAAAATGAAAGGTTTGATAGGTTTTACTCAAAAGTAAGAAGCTTTCGCTCCTTTTATTGGATTGTGACACTGAAGCGTACCACAGAGTCCTTTCATTACAAGAACGGGTTGTACACTATTATGTGTGCACAAGCCATAGTCATAATTAAATCACACATCCAAAATATTATGAAATAGAAGCAGTTCAAGGGGTACCAGGAAGTCCATCAATCTTGCCAGGAATGTGAACAGGGCGTTGATAGCCGGCAAGAGCAATCCTGGGACGACCACCTAAAAAGCTCTCCAGAGTTCTGAACTGGTCCCGTCGATACAACCTTTCATCAATCCTAATGATGATTCTCTGCACATCCCTTCTGTCTTGAGAATTCCATCGCTTTGGAGACCCAATTCCTTCATGTATCGCCTTCAACCGATAAGCCAAGCCATCCCTAACCTTCTTCAATGTGTGATCCCCAAATTTGTGAAGATCTCTACACGCCATCAAGCAATTTCGTTGAAGTTCACTGCGATAAACGACGCCGAATGGTTTGCTGACGAGTGTGTATTGTGGAAGCTGGTTGATGTCGGGAAGATCTAGCTGTGGTGGAGTGAAGTTGACACGGGTCTGATATGATTCAACTGCAAGCTGGAGATCTTCTACACGTTCTTTGATTACTATTCTTCTGATGAAGATAAGCAAGGACTTGATGTATTTACGTTGCACTTCAGTCGAGAATTATCTTATGCGACCATGTACTTTGGCAAGGTACATGTCTTCAATGTCGTTGATAGACAAATTCTCAAAGTCCGCTTCATAGAATGCATAATCCCTTTCGTCTTGCCTTTTGACCACGATATTCTTGAGGAAAGTGTAGTCCCATTTAGATGAAAGATCAACATGTTTAATAGCCACGATTGCTTTAGTACTGAACACTTCATGTTGAGACTTCTGAACCTGGCAGCTTCTGTAGTAGATTCGTCGGCGTTCCGGCCAATGGTGAATCCCATACAATGCATCACGGTCATATACTTCCACATTGTTGGAGAACATGTGGTTAGCCCTTTCCTCGATGGCTATGCAGTTAGAGTATATGGCTGCCGGGAATGGAAGTGTCAGAGATGTAGCGTATTTCCTTGAACCATCGCCACCGTGCAGAAGAAATTCCAAGTCTTTGTTGAAGAAATATCGGAATGGAATCCTAGGCTGATCTGGTTGGCCAATTGTTGGTAGAGGTTTAGACCAGTCGGTGTAATATGGAGGGTTGTCCCGTTTGGTGAAGTCGATGTTTGCTTCGGGGTTGAGCCAATCCATGTTGTTAGACATAGCTCGTGCTATATTATCAAGGTGATACTCAACTTCAATAGCACTTTCCGAGCTGTCTTTGAGCAGTTGAAATTCTTCATTCTTGATGCGCTTCAACTCGGATTTCGTCATCTTTTTCACACGGAATTTCTCTTGCAAGAACTTAGCATGCTCCAATGTACTACCGTCTTCCAGATCTTGACCTTCAAGTGGGTAGGGAGTAGAATTAACAAGTGTAGAAAACCAGTCGTATTCATCAGTGTCATCTTCATCTAGCCATGATACGACGTCAGCCTTAGGCGCCTTCTTCTTCTTTTCTTAGGCCTGGATGAGGATTCTGGTTTCTTAACTTTGTCGGGTGAGGTGGGTTGTTGTTGGGGCTCATGGAATTCCTCATCATCACCACCCGTATACTCAAAGTGATCACCGATTTTCTGAGTCTAGGGTGGTAACTCAGAAGAATCCGGAGGTTTTTCAGTAGAAGAGCGAGGAGGAGACCTTTGTTGAGCTGGAGTCCTTTGGGGTGGAGGTTGCATAGAAGATGATTCACCAGACTTCTTCGGGCGTTTAGGCTCGTCATTCTTATCCTGATCCTTATCTTCATCGTCGCGTGGACGCTTAGGCCTTTCAGCTTCTTCTCTGCATGCTGATTTTAGTTGGTATTCCAGCAATGCTTCAAACAATTTACCTTCATAGGAGGAAAATGTTGCAGATCATTTCGACATTTGAGCTACCAGCCGATTAACCAATTCAGCATTTGAGAAGATTATGGGATCAACTGGATTGATGTTCACATGCATTGGAGTTGATTTCATAGTCTGTTTGGCCAGGTGTAAGAGATTCGGATAGAGTTCTGTGGTGAACAGCTCCTTAGTAACTCCAGGAACGATGTCAAGAAGGTACTTGTGAGTGTATCCTTTGATCATCTCGTCCATTTTCCCTTGAAGATCATCTTTCATGAGCTTCTGGACATATTCCCTTTCAACTTGCATCTTGTCGTTCTCATCATGAAGATACTGTATCTGATCAGCGAAGAAATTCATCTTCTTGTAGAGCACGTCTTTCTTTCTGACCTGTTTGACAGCTTTAACGATTCGTGTCTTAGCTTGAGAGATCCAAGATGCAGTTGGCTTCTTCACTGATTTGGATGTTGATTTGGTTGATCTTTTTTATGGTGGTGGTGAGGAGTGAGAAGATGAATCCGATGATGATGAGATGTGAGGAGACTTCGGGTCCTATGGTGGCTCAGAAGTTTTCTCCTTAGAACGGACAGGACTGTCTAGAAGAAGACGATCATAATCGTCCGTTTCATCAATATTTGTATCATCAGCAGTTGTTTTCTCAGTCTTTTCCGTTTCTGGTTCCTCAAATTCATAATCAATAGAATCTTCCACACGCTTTTGTTGTTGCTCAAGAGTGGTGGCACCAGTTTCCTTATCGGGTTGATTAACCGCATCGGGAATTGGTGTGGATTGAACATCACCACTTGACCCACCGGGGCCACCCATTTGATCCTTTGAAAACTCTTTCGCAACGTGTTGGAGTCTAACGAATTTGAACTTCCTCCTGTAATCAGTATCTAGAGGCTCTTCATCTGAGCTTTCCTCTTCAGGCTCAATAACTGGAGTCTTCCCTTTGCCGTGTTCAGCTATAGGAATGGGAGGTTTGACTGCTGAAGGATTAGTATCGGTTGCAGTTTCAGAGTAGAAGATCTCTTCGTCTGATTGTGTATCTTCAGAGCTTTCGTCCACTAGCTTTCTTGGCGATTCAGGCTTTGGCACGGGAATGGGAACAACTTCCTTAGAAGGAACAGTCCTTTTACGTGGAGGATTCCTCTTGGGGAACTTCCTCTGACTCTTAGTGCTTGCAGCACTTCCTGCACTCCCTCTTCTGGTTCTTCTTGTAGGTGTACCAGAAGATTTTTCATCGAGAAAACCAACTTTGTTCTCTTTCACAACTACCAAATATCTTTTATAAGAGTAGAGCTGTTTGAGTTCATCTAAGAGAAGGTGATATGGCAACACAACACCTTGTTTCTTGGTAGTTGACTCCTTAAATCTGACTGTTAGAGTGGGTTCAGACAACATGTCGTGATTGTCGGGATCATTGATTCTCTTGGGGATATCAGGGTTATATCCAAGTGCTCTTTGGATCAACAGTTTAGTATATCGGATATAAGGAATCTTTGAGCCAAGCTTTTTGAGGAATGTCATCATGTCATCCCATATCAGAGCTTCAACTTCGATGTGTTTCATGTTGATCAGAGCCCAAAAGATTTGCAGTTCCACGAGCTTGGGATGCTCATAGCCGCTGTCACGACCAGAAACGGATTTTGTGATGATGATATAAAGGGTTCTCCAAGGCTGAGGAATGTTCTTAAGATCCACGTGAGAATGCTTATTAATAACCCCTGAAGCTTTGTCATACCCAATATCAATCAAAAATTGCAGAACAGTCTCTTCAGTAGGTGCAGCAGAGTATTCAGTTGGTATGATGTCAGGAATGAGGAGAACGACTCTTAAATCTGCAGGAGTGATGGTGATTTGCTTGTGATTGAGTGTCACCGTCACAGCATTCTGTCCTTTGATCTTTTGCATTGTAGTCCAAAACTGTTGAATGTAGATCTCTGGAACAGTAGCAGAGTGGGAGAGCATGTTCTGATAAGGATGGTTCTTCAGAATATCAACAGCAATGAGACAAGAAGATTCTGAACAGGTGAGGGTTTCAAAGTCAACACGAAGGTTGTTCTTTCCAATCTTCATTGGATAGCCATGAGGGAAGATATCAGCAATGGTGAGTACATTTGGTGCATCCACATTCATTTGAGCGTCCATGTCGTGATCTGAAATACATTTAGCCAAAAGAACCAACATATCGAAAGACATTATGTTAGTCAACAGATGGTTTTATTGTCTAATAATTTGAATGAGATATGTCAATGATTGTTACGAGTCCAAAATCACTTGTTTGTTCAATAGTCCAATGACATCGTGATAAGTTTTGAGAGTTAGTTAACTTTAGGTTTTAAAGTTTATGTTATCTCATATTTTTCACAACATATTACACATTTAAGCTTATTAGTGACATTATTGGTTTCGTGACGTTATGATTTATTTATTTACAAGTTCGCACGCGTAACAATTCATAATGAAGGTTTGATCAAGGCTTAGGCGTAGAAATGGTAGCTTATGCGTAAACAGGAGTTATACGCGTAAAGGCGCAAGCTTATGCGTAGGACCCTGACTTACGCGTAAGAACTATTACGCGTAGGAAAAGGGGACCTTATGCGTAGAGCTTACGAGTAAGCGCATATAAAACCTTACGCGTAAGGCTTACTTGTAAGAGTAGACCTTATGCGTAGAGGTCACTGTTTACGCATATCCTTCACAGGATATGCGTAGTCCCTTATGTAGAACCTTACGCGTAAACACTACGCGTAAGATTTCTCTTACGCATAACATGCTACGCGTAAGGTGATCCTTATGCGTAGATGTCTAACAACCTTGATTCTGATTTTTACGTGTAGCAAACCTGAAATAAAATCATCATAGCATCAATTTTAACACATACATTCATTCTATAACAGATCATGACATGTATACTTCTCAAACAGTTTACGCGTAGAAGACCTTATGCGTAGAACTTAAACCCTAGTTTCAAGAATTATGCGTAAGAAATCTAGCCATGGAAATTGCACCAAAGTTTTTTTGGGAGGTGTTAGATGCATAGTAAGTTGTCCTATCCAAGTTTTAACATCAAATATGCCATGGATCAAAAATATCCAAACCGTATGAATATAAACCCTAAATTCCAATTAATGAATCATTAGAGTTTCTGGGTTTAGTTATGATTAATTCAAATTAAAAACAACCTCATACAACAATCTTTATCACCAAACACGTTCACAAATGAAAACACCCAAACCCACGCATAAACCCTAATTTCCAAAATCCATCAATTCGTGTATCTGGGTGCATTTTGAGGATAAAAATGATATCATTGATGTTATAGAAACGTTTTGACACTATCTTTTAACCATAAACACACAATCTTCATCATGTGTTCATACGCATATGCGTAGAACACAAAATCAATCATATACAAAAATTTGACCGTTGGATTCATATAAAAATCAAAACCAATGTTTGTAAACACGTTAAGATTATGAAACAACTTACAAATTGATGATCCAAAACACGGATTTGAAGAACGATTTTAGTGCGTAGGATATGTTTGGTGAGGATAATAAATGTGAAAGGTTAGAGTTAGGTGGAAGTTTTATTAAAAAAGGAGTTTGAGCTTTTGGCAGTTTTAGACCCTCCACCTTTTCCATTTTCATCCAAAGCCTTTTAACTTCCATTTTGGTTACCAAACGAAGAATATTTAGAAATAACTTTGAAGACACTCCCCCTCGACTTAAGAAATAATGAAAGTTTATAGATTTTAGTCCGAGGAGTGTCAGAAACCAGAAATGTGACCACCATTATTAAAGAATCAACCGGGATAAAGTAACATGCAGGTACAGTGATATTTTGAAATAGTTAAGAATTTATTTTCTCCCCCTCAACACTTGATCGAAAAAATACTGAATTTTGAAAGATTTGAGTGTTGACGGAAGGAATGTACTTGCCATGTTTGAAGAAATATAGATAGAAGAATATTTTTGTGTGTTTTATCTGATTTTCTATTTTTGTATTTTGTTTTTGAAAAATTATTTACAAAAGAGATTTTGGTGTTTGACTGGTTTTTTAAGACTGTTTTAAGAATTCATCCAATTCCTCTTGAGTCAAACACCGCATACCAATCCGGTGGACCAACTCATTAAACCTAGCGGGAGGCAAGGCTTTGGTGAGTAGATCTGCCAATTGGTATTCTGTACCCATGAAGTATAATTCAACTGTACCCTGTTCCACATGGTCCTTGATGAAATGATAGCGAAGATCGTTGTGCTTTGATTTCGAGTGCTGAACTGAGTTGCACGAGATCGCAATGGCACTCCGATTGTCGCAGTACATCAGGATTTTGTCAAATACGTAACCATAGTCTTTGAGTTGTGTTCTCATCCAGATGACTTGAGCACGACACGCTGACATGGCTACATATTCTGCTTCGGTTGATGACAGCGATGTACAATCCTGCTTCTTCGATTGCCAGGACACCAGTTTATCACCAAGAAATTGTAGTGCTCCTGAAGTACTTTTCCGTGAATCTAAACATCCCGTGATCAGCATCTGAAAAAGCGATTAGTTCAAAACCAGAATCCTTCGGATACCAGATCCCCAAGTTATTGGTTCCCTTGATGTATTGGAGGATTCTTTTAGCCTCAGAGAAGTGGGTTTCAGTTGGTCTCGACTGATAACGGGAGCAGAGGTAAACAGCAAAGACAATGTCAGGTCTGCTAGTTGTTAGATACATGAGAGACCCAATAATACTTCGGTATTTGGTAGGGTCTACTAATTTCCCATGTAAATCAGCGTCTAGCTTCTTGGTATGAGTCATTGGTGTGGCATAAGTGTCACAGGTTTTCATTCCAAATTTGTTTAACAATTCAAGGGCATATTTGGACTGACTCAAGAAAATACCACGGGGTGATTGATGAACTTGTAGTCCTTGAAAGAACGTAAGTTCACCCATCATGGACATTTCAAAATTTTTCTTCATTAGTTTTGCAAAAGCGATTGAGTACTTTTTATGTGTAGACCCAAAAATGATGTCATCCACGTAAATTTGAACAATTAAGATATGTGCCCCGTGATATTGTATAAAAAGAGTAGGGTCGACCGAACCTTTGGTGAAATTATTAGCAATGAGGAAAGATGATAGCTTATCGTACCATGCCCGAGGAGCTTGTTTGAGACCATACAGAGCTTTGTTCAGTTTGTAGACATGGTTCGGGAATGCAGGATCAATGAATCCTTCTGGTTGGCTGACATGAACCGTTTCTTTCAGTTGTCCATTTAGAATCGCAGTTTTGACATCCATCTGAAAGACCGTCATATTCATATGAGCCGCGAACGCGAGAAATATCCTAACAGCCTCAAGACGAGCAACCAGAGCAAATGATTCTTCAAAATCAATACCCTCCTCCTGTCTATAACCCTTAGCTACCAGACATGACTTGTTTCTGATTACGTTCCCTTCAGCATCCAATTTGTTCTTCCAAATCCATTTAAGACCAATGACGTAGACCCCTGTTGGTCTTTCAACCAGTTCCCATACTTCAAGACGTTTGAATTGGTTGAGTTCTTCCTGCATGGATTCAATCCAGTTGTCTTTTGTCATTGCGTCTTTAATGTTTTTAGGCTCAGATTGGCAGACAGTGAGAGCATAAATGCAATGTTCACCATCTGTGTGAAGACGTTGTCTTGTAACGACTGGTTGATTCGGGTTGCCAATAATATTTTCCAGAGGATGGTCTTTTGTCCATCGATGTGTAGAGGGTTGATGTTGGTATACATTGTGCATATTCTGAGGATTCAAATGGTTTGTTGATGATTCCGCGACATCAGGTGCAACAGTTTCATTAGCAAACGAGTTAAAGAACGCATTTGGATCAAAATCTGCAGGTGGGGGTACTTCATTAAGAACATCATCAGCCGGTTCATCATTGTTGGAAGTGGTTTGTTCAACTGTTGTGGTGGAGTCAACTGGTGGTGCTTCTTCAACAGTAGTTGTTGTAGCAGGTGTATCAGGTATAAGAGTAGTATCAGGTTGAGCAGCGGAAACAACGGATACACCTGGAGCACGTTCATCAATATCGTCACTGAACAGCGGAGCAAATAACCTTTCCATTTGTTGACGAGTGAGTTGGGGGCTTTGTTCAGCTGATGATGGGGTTTGAGGGAAGTTTAAGCGGTTGTAACCGAGTTCCAAGCTGTTATACTCAGAAACCATTTCCGTAAGTTCATCAAAATGAGCATGAATCGTTTCCATAACCTGCTTTGTACGACGATTCCAGATCCGGTAACCTTTAGAATTCTCACAATATCCAATAAAGACTCCAATGTCAGCTTTGGCTTTGAGCTTTCCAAAATCATCACGATCATTATTCAGATAGCAAAGGGATCCAAATACATGAAAGTGTTTGAGATTCTGTTTATGGTTATGGAGAAGCTCAAAAGGTGTTTTTGTTGTGGCGTTTAGTAATCATTGAACGATTTTGAGTATAGCATGCAGTTGATACAGCTTCTGCCCACAAGTAATCTGGAAGTTTAGCATTGATTAACATTGTTCTTGCAGCTTCCACTAACGTTCGGTTTCGTCTTTCAACAACTCCGTTTTGTTCTGGTGTATGTGCAATAGATGTATGATGCTCAATTCCCACTTTCTCATAAAATTCTCGAAGAGTTTGGTTAACAAATTCAGTTCCTTTGTCTGTTCTTATTTGGCGGAAGGTGTTCCGGAGCTGAACTTGAATTTTCGTGAGAAAGGTGATGATCATTTGTGGAGCTTGGTCTTTGCTTCGAAGAAAGTAGACCCAAGTCCATCGTGAATAGTCATCAACGATTACTAAGATGTAGCGTTTGCCATTGATCGTTTGCACGCGCATCGGGCCACACAAATCCATGTGAAGAAGATGAAGCACATGCTGAGAGCTGTGTTCCACCTTTGAAGGAAAATGAGCACGAGTGCTTTTCCCTTGTTCACAGGCTGAGCAAAGGTGATCTTTAGAATACCGGAATCGTGGGAGACCTTCAACTAGTTTATGTCGAGCAAGATTGGTTATAGTTTGAAAGTTTAAATGTGATAGACGACGGTGCCATAGCCAGGATTTTGTTAATGTTGCCTTTGAAAGTAAGCAGATGGGAGATGAAGTAACCATGTCTTGCATAGAGATGGTGTAAAGACTTGAATTACGCGAGCCAGACATAAGGTCGTTTCCTTGTAGATCACGAATGAAACAAGATTTCTCCCTGAAAGCAACCTCCAAATCTCCATCACAGAACTGACCTACTGAAAACAGATTGTGACCGAGGCCTTCCACATAATAAACCCTGCTAATTTCGATGTTCCCATTGATATAGTCTCCGTAGCCCATGATAGCTGCGAAGTGATCATTCCCGAATCTGACAGTGCCAATGAACTTTGCAATGAAGTTTGATAACATTTTAAGGTTGCTTGTCATGTGTCGGGAACATCCGCTATCAACAATCCAGAGAATGATCTGTATTACCTGCATTACATACAGACGACACAGATGGAATAGAAGTAGATGTGGAACCCGAAATGTTAGAGGGTTCCGAAGCAGTTATAGTGGAAATACACACATCAATTATTTTAGGCATCCATTTAAATCCTAGTGTGTTATATATCCATTTCTGCCATCTATAACTAGTATTTGCTTTAGTCTTAGTGAATGCACTAGGTGGTACTACATTCTTTGGAGGTGAAACTGGAGCTACAGGGACAACAATGCGTTTCCTAGAATCTAAAGAGGGTGGTTTACCAAGCACAGACTTAGAAAGATTAGTGGGCCTAGAGGTATTCCGATTCTTAGGATTCCGTAAACGAGAGATGATAGCTTTAGCAACACATTTTTCATGACAATCAGAATTCATACTTTTACGACAAATAACACAAGGTGCATCAGACTGAATATCAAAAGTACTTAAAGGTTTAGCATTCGTTACATCACTATTTCTATTACATTTGCCAGACGCAATATCTATAGTGGAAGCAACGTGAGTCTTATTCATAGTCCTAGGGTGTTCTTCTACTTTAGCATTCCTTATTGATCTTTTCTTAGGTCGCAACTTCCTATTCTTCGATGTAGTACTCCTAGGCTGTGAAGTGCGGACGTTTGGAAAAGAGGCAACGATTCATGTTTCAGTAGAAGGAAGCACGTTAGCAACTTGTGTTTTGGCAGTAGGCATTCTGGGTTCACGTTTACTAAGTGTTACAGGTGCTATTCTCTTAATTATGGTTGGCGGAAGTTGTTCATACTTTCCTAACATTTCTCTTAACTTAAAGATAGTGTGAATCAAATCTTGATTTTCAGAACGAATATTACCAGCAAAATTCATTACTTCTCTAGTGTGTGCAAGATAGTGATCAAGTTCGTTTGATGCTTCATGACGAGTCTTATTGAGTAAATCAAATATGACACCATATTCCTGTTTAACTTTTACAAGTTCTTATTCATATTTTGAGATTTGACTTTTCAAAGACACGTTTTGATCATCCAGTTGCTCAAATTTTGGATTAAAATTGTTTGATTGCAACTGGTGGATTTTGTTTTGCAAAGCAAGTTCACGATTTTGACAATCTTTTTGACACCATTGAAGACGACGTTTTGCATTTGAAAGCTCGTTTAAGAGACGTTCGTTTTCAACTTTTAAAGACTCGATCTGAAGCACATTATCAGTATTCTCAACAGTTACAACATTATCAACAATATCAGCAGAGATATAATCAGATGCATGTGGCAAAGAATTGAATAACACAACATTATGGATATCAGCACATATAACATCTTTCAAGAGTCGATCAACATCTTTTCTCATCATTTTCTTTTTACGTTTAGTATTAGAAATAGATGTTTCTGTTTTCTCGAAAACGACCTTCATCAATCCAAGTTCCTTATGAAAGTCCCGTTCCCAAGACAATGCACAATGTTTCAAATTTTTAACATTTGGTAAAAGATTTTTCTGAAAAATGTCTCTTTGTAAAAGTTTGAGGTCAGCCATGAAAAGGTCAAAATATCTAAGAATTTTGCGATTTTCAGGTTTTGAATTTACTTCACTGATGGAAAGTAAAGGACCATAAATTTGTGCATAATCTGGTTGGGGATTAACATTAGAAGACTCAGACGTTTTTATGATAATCCTTGGTGTGTTAGAAGAATCCGTTGGTGTGACAAAAGTGACCGGTTTTGAATAGTTAAAAGGTTTGTTGTAAACAACAGTTTCTAATTTTTATCGACTCTCGTCTTCTGCATCTAATTCCTCTTGACGATGATATTCAACAACACTCATAACAGAATTATCAATTTTATATTCTGCACTGGAAACTTCAGGATTTGGTTTGAATGCTTTGGTTGAAAGCTTAGGTTTGTAATCAGCAACATTCGGTCCATATCCATTTGGATTGGGTTTTAAAGTAAACTTTTGAATAGCTGTGACTGACTCACCATGTTTGTAAACAACATTTTTAAACTCTTTAAGTTTGTTTTGCAAGCTGATAATTTCTTCAAGATGATCATCTATTCGTTTCGTTGAATGCTTTTTGTATGCAGAGAACTGTTTTTGACAAGTTAACAACTCAGCCTTAGCTTTTTGATTTTCCAAGGTGAGAGCGTTAATTTGCTTTTTATGTTTATGTTTCAGTTGTTCTATTTCAGACAACAAAGCATTCTTCGAAGCGGCTAGATCACGCATTTGTCGCTCTAAATATTTTTCGTTTTGATGAGATTTAGCAAAAGCGGCTTCAAAACCTTTTTCACGTTTTTCTTGAGTTTTGAAAAAATTGAGTTGCATTTCTAAACATTCAAAATCCTTGGTTAACAGTGCATTTTTACTTTTTAAGTCCTGATTTACTGCACGACATTCTTCCACTATGGATTGTTGGTTTTTAAGTATCAGATCAACATCTGGACGAGGCAAAAGTTCGGTGTGTTCAAAGTGAGTCACAACATGATCATTATTTAGATCCTCAAGTCTAACCACGGAGTCAATTTGATTATCAAGGGAAACCATAAGGTCATCTTGATCGTCAAATGTAACTACGGGGTCTAGTTGAAAATCGTCGGAATGAGATGTGGACAACTCATTTTGAACATTCTGAGCCTTACCGGATTCAGATGTTGGCAGAGATATTAGATCAGAGATAAATATGGTTTGTTCGGGTACCCGAGACAAGCCATCAGTGTCATACACTGGGCCTGTGTCACTCATGTGTAACTCATGCATATTAGCCATCAACATAACAGCTGCATTGGCCAGCAAGTCCTCCATATCATCATCTGAGTCTGCATCTGCCATAAAACTCTGTTCTTTGTCGGTGAGAGTTCCACCAGCTTCATCCTTAAGAGCCAAAAGAAGAGCCTCTTTATGATAAGCACTGCCCCTAGTCCTCGGCTTTGGGCATGCATTAGCCAGGTGTCCCTTCTCATTGCAGTTGTAGCATCGAATACCATTCAACCCATGCTGAGCATTTCCCTGTTCCACCACTTGAGCTCTGTTGGTATTCCTACCCACAGCATTAAACCCTTGACCACCGCCCATCTGACGACCATAACCACGATTCTGAACTTCAACTCGTCCATTGTTCACAACAGCCTGATTCCTTGTGTTTGATGAGGAACGAATGCGATTGTTGGATTTGTTTGTATAACGGCCAAAAGCATTAGCAATCATAACAAATCCTTGTTGCAATGCTTCGAACGGATCGGATTCCTCATTAGCTTGACTATAAAGTGCTTGATCATTGTTGTTGTTGTAAGGAACCAATTGAGTTTGTTGAGATTGCTGTGATTGATCATGTGGTGTGATAGTGGCAGTTGGTTGAGTTGCTGGTTGAGGAGGATAACTGTTTTGAGCATACAAGGCAAGTTGTTGATTTTTCGGATGTGAAGATGAAGCAATTTGAGCACGGAGAATCCTTTCCTTATCAACTTCCTTTTGATGAGGCTTCAAGTAATCGTACAACAATCCGTATGTAGAATGATGCATGTTCTTCGCTTGACGGATAAAAATGACATACTTCTCCCATTCAGGACCAAGACTACTCAGGAACTTAGTATTAACTGCAATTCTTGGCATGATGATGTTGTGTTTATCCAAATCATTTATGATGTCTGAGAATCGATGATGATAAGACTCTAGTGTCTCTCTAGGTTCAATCATGAAGTGTTCATAAGCCAAGTAAATTTTGGATTCCATATCCTCCTGATTGAGTGCAGATCCTTCCATAAGAAGATGAATATGTTCCCACATTGCCTTTGCAGTCTTTTGAGCATCAACACTTCGAAGAATTGGGTTTGTTAATCCTAAAAGGATATATTGCATTGCAAGCTCATCAGCTTCATAGTGTAGAAGTTCTGTTGCGTTCAGGTCTGTAACAGTAGCAATGTTTGATTGTTCATCTCTTGGTGGATTAGCATTTGGATCTCCGGGTACAATGACAGTAGGCATCTGAAATGGACCTTCCAAGATAACCTTCTTTAAGAACTTTCCATGTGGCTTCTTCAGATCACAAAACCTAAAGAACCTAATTACCCGTTGATCGTAGTTTCCTGGAGTGAGCATTGGAGGTCTATCAAGTGATCCAGCCTCATGAATTGATTGTTGGCTGCTTAAAGCTTCACACATCTTTGCAAACCAAGTGGGTTCCTTCATAGTGTTCCTTGATGGATGTTGATTGAAATCATTTGTGTAGGGTTGAACTTGAAGACTTGGTGGTGGTTGAACCATTTGAGTTTGTGGAATTGCTGCAAGTTATGGAGTATGTTGTTGATTAAATTGTTGTTGATAAATTGCTTGTTGTTGATTCCATTGTTGATGTTGTGGACTTAGTTGTTGTTGTCGTTGAGTATAAGTGTGAGGGAAATAGTTAGAGTATGGTGGTTGTGACATTTTGAAGAACTTGTGTTGTTAAATGGATCTTTGTAGTCGAATGAACCTTTGTTGATGAAGTATCCTTAGGCGTAGAAATCACAATAAATCAAGTAGCACTTATGCGTAAAAACACCAAAGTTACGCGTAACAGCAAGAGTTACGCGTAGATTTAGCTTACGCGTAAGGAAGGTGAAAACACTAAAGTTATGCGTAAAACAAGAAGTTAGGCGTAGAAAACTTAGGCGTAGGATGACCTTATGCGTAAGACAAAGCTTAGGCGTAAGATAAATCTTATGCGTAGAAGTTTCTACGCGTAAGCTAATGCTTATGTGTAATTTTAGGGTTTTTGCCCAAGTGATCTTTTACACTATAACAGTGCAAAAGATATCCCAAGTCGATGTATTTTCAGGCTTATCCAAGCAAGAAAACACGGAGTAAACCACGAAACTGAAGATCAAACCAAAAACCAAGTTACGCGTAGTTTTAGGGTTTTGCTACGCGTAGACTTACTCGTAAAAATGATTGTTGCCCAAAGATGTTTCTAAACCAGATTTTTGTGATGAAATAGCTTCAATATCACCAAGATAACACAAAAGTGTGAAACTTGATGATCCAAAGTGTCTAAAACAGTTATGCGTAGGAAAGCTGTCACGTAAAAAACCAAGTTCAAAAACGATGATCCACACGTAAAGGTTGAAACTTTTTGCGAAAAACAATTATTTTAACACCTTAAAATGTTGAAAGTGCAAGAAACTTGGATTAAAAAGTGTAAAAAATGTGTTTTTAAGCGAACCAAAGTATCACCGTATTCTTTACGCGTAGGACCAAAACCCACTTCAAAAAAACAATACGTTCACCCAACTAGTAGGCGATTGATACCACTGTTAGGTCACTAGATTTACAACACAAGCACAATAGAAAGAGATAGAGAGAAAGATCGGATGAACAAGACACAAACCAAACACTATGCGTATGAATACTAAGGACGGTTATGCGTAGCATATGTGAAAGAGAAATGAATTGAACAACCAACCCTCAAGTGAGGGTTATTACAAGGTATTTATCGGAAGGGGAGCTAGGGAAACACTCCTACTCCCTTCCTTTCCTTAGTGGACATGGGCCTAGGCTCATGGGCCTTCTACATAAGCTTAAGCTAATAACAAACATAAAGGCCATAATTAAGCTAACTATTACATATGAATCACTAACACTTGATATAGGTTTAGGAGTGATTCCAACAGTAGGGTAGGCTCGAAGTGTACGTCGAATTAAGTGTAAGGGTTTAGGGAAGATTATTTTTGGTCTTTTATAGTTTATAGTAAAAACAAGTGAAATCTCGGGTTTTGAAGAGTTTGGTTGTTAGAAATAATAAGACTAAGTAAACGAAATCTAAACTAATAACAAGAAAACTAAATTGGTGGAAACTCGTATAGGTAAAAAAGTGTGCCCACTTAATCATGCATTACTCACTAGTTGAATTCTTTAACTTATTGCCCTGTCACCCTCGTTAGTGCAATGTGTAAGTATTCCTCTAATTCAGTAGTGGGTTGGTCAAGTCCGCTATCTACGTGACAACTTAGGAAAGTGTTACTTGCATACATGCTCTCGCTTAATAGTAAATCCACGCGCAATAAATACTTAAGAAGAAAATCCACCGGTATACTTATTAAGGTGAGGGTATTATTCTAATTCTAATCACATTTCACTAGACGCCTAACTGTGATATAGGATACAACTAGTTTTCTAATGCCTAACGCGCACACCACTAACAAGAAGTAATAATAATAAATATTACAACTAGGTTTCATGCAATCATAAGCAAACACAATATAGTTTAGCCTAACATGTTAGATCGAAGAGAATAAAGACAAATAATCACACAATACATAGACATATTGTAATGATTTAATAATTGAATAACTTATTTTCAATAAAATATGGAGTCATGGGTGGCAAAATAGCCTACAAAAATGATGAAAATCGTCTAGGGTTTGTCCTCCACAAGATGCACACAAAGTTCCACCCTTTTAATGAAAATAATGTGAAAATATATATATGATTAAAAACATGATGGGGTCACTTGTAAGTTGTGACACTGTCATCCAGCCGTCATCTACGGTTTAAATCTTGCACCGACTTAGTTGTGATGGCGTCACTAAGGAACTGTGACGCTGTCAGCCTTCATATTCTTAGTCTTGACACCGTCACCTCGAGGTCGTCTCAAGATCCTGAATGGCACAACATCTTCAAGTGACGGTATCACGTTGTATCTGTGACGTCGCCACACCTCCTTTTGTGACAGTTTTTTAGGTGTTGTCGTTTTCTTCATTTTCTCGTTCAATCAAGCCCAAAATGCATCCTTTTCTAGCATTTGCTTTCTAAGTACCTAAAACTCTAATAAACATGATTTAGGGCAATAAATGATTAAATATGTATGAATTTAGAGGCTAAATGACCCTTAAAAGCGTATGAAATTACACCTCATCAAATATCCATACACTTGAGATTTGCTTGTCCTCAAGCAAATATGCTTTTATCCTAATCAATTTAAAATTTCAGGGCATTTAGCATTAGGTTAAAGATAATTTACAACATAACTCGTTCTAGAATAGTAATAACAAGAACAAAAGTTATATACTACTACCTCACATAAAGTGTTTGGATTCTCTCATCTCTCGAGTGTATAAGTGATATAACATTATGGAAATGGAAAAATAAACACTCTCTGCCTATCATAGAACATAGATTACCATTGGCTTGATAAAGAATCAAACCCTTCACCGCTTTGGCGTAAGTACCTAGGATAAATTATCAAAGAGGGCTTTATAAGGGTTGTAATGTTAGGTGTAAGGATAAGGAAAACACAGTTTTTGGGATATGAGAATTTCACTGGTGGTAAGTTAATAATCTAAGTCAGTTACCTGTACAAGGTGGCGTTGCTAAGCCAAGACTAGATAAACTAACTCTAACTTTTTCGTTAATTTTATTGACTTAAACATAAGCAGGATGGCAATCCATATTTTTTTTTCTTTCTTTTTCTATTTTTTTTCATTTTTTTTATCATACACTTTTGCTTAGCCATCTTTTAATCTGCCAAAAATAAATAACCTAGATAACTTGGGATTTATAATTGCATCCCTACACTTGCATTTTTGCATAAATATAAACTAACTAATGACCCGAATTGCGAGGATCAAAACATGTGGAGTACCTTAAACATTAACGCACATATGGAGGTAATAATTTGACTTTCTTCCCCCATTACTCCATAAATAATACTGCCATAAATCACAATCTTCTCAAAACTGTATTTACAAGATATGACTCAATGTAGCAACCATGTAACCAACTAGATAATTAACTAAGAGTTTAACAAATATGTTGTAACAATAATGCACTAAAAATGAGTACATAGCAAGGGTGCAGGGTAATTATTTGACCAATGAAGTCAATGTAATTATAACAAAAACAGCCTAAAAACAAGGGTTATCCTAATGCCTCTTATCACTAGAGATCTCGGAATATATCACTAAAGCAGGTTCTAGAATCTATATACTACCGGTACATTCACAAGCGTTAAAGGTGAATGCTTTTTCCAATATATCTAAAGGCGAACCTCACATTTTTGGGGTGGAATTTTTGAGTTGTGGGTTTTTGTTCTAGCAATATAATACATATCCATAAGACGCTTTATTAAAGTAAAGTTTTACTCGTAAATGTAATAAAAAAAATTAATTTGTGCTCAAATCACCTTGACAAGTATTTTTTTGGTTTTATTACACAATTATTTAAGAACAAGACAAATGGCAAGTGCATGACTAGATTTTAAGGTATCACTTTTTACCCTCCCTACACTTAAATTGAACATTGTTCCCAATATTCTAAAAGTACCAAAATTGATTAAGGGTAAAATAAAATAGATGAAAGAAACTAGTACTCTCCTGATTAGCTCGGTATGAATGAAAAACAAAAATACGGTCAAATCTTCCTCCAAGAAGATAAGATAGTCATATGATATTCTTGTTGTCAAATATAACCTGGAAATCATAAAAAAAACAAACACAAAACCTCTCATAAAATCGGTGGTAGAAACTATATATATAATTAAACCAAACTAGAAAGCAAATAAGATGTAATGCTTGCAAAATAAATCTTTTAAAGAAATCTGGAATTTTTAAAATTCTGTAAATTTTCAAAAATTAAATTTCAACATAAAATAAAAACCTTGAAAAAATAAGTGCTACAGTATCTGACACTGTCAGGGTAACCTGACATATTTTTTTTGTTTTGTTTTTTGGAAAATTTCTGAAAAAATCTAACTTTTAAAACCTGTAAATACCCTGTAAAATATTTATCTCAACTCAATACAAGCATTTGACTCAAACAAACATGCAACAGATAAAATATATGCTAATTATAAATTGTAAATTTATCATGTTTGAATTTCATTCTTTTAAAATAAATAAGAATTTTACTACACTTATCTTTTTGTAAAATACCTTTGTATGCAATTAAGACGAAGTTAAAAAATAAATAAATCATTTTCACAAATTATTCTAAACATGTAAAATTAAACAATTATAATTAAGCATATATTACATAAACAATACTAAAAAACATCAAAAAAATAAACATGAGGTGTCTCCCACGAAGTGCTTTTCTTTATTTACGAGTGTTGTAGCTAGACTCAAAGTCATGCCATGTTACGTGACTCCATCCTCCGTTACATTCTCACTATCATCCATGCTGGTTTTGTATTCAGGTCCTAACTGTAAACATTCCTTGTAAAAACCAAACATCTTTTTCATTACATAGTCCACACCTTTTCTCTTATCATCATCTCTTTTAAAATAGACAAATTGTTTGTGATATTTTTCTAGATTTGGCACTAATCGATATTGTTCAACTTTATGGGGCATTTGGTAAGCAACTTTATCAATTCCATATTTGAACTTTACTACTCCTACTGATGGGTCATAGATCATATTAGAAAATTCCACAAACAGTGTTCCTAATACAACATTCGACAAACTAAGGTCTATCACCGAACTAATATCTTCCACTATTAAGAAATCTGTAACGTATGTGAAATTTCCTACAAACATGTGCATTCCCTTAACTCTACCTGTAAAATTACTTATCTTAATAAAGTCCTTGAGATCCCTTCTAGGCACTAATTGCTTTTTCATAATCCAATTGTAGTGCATGCTAGTCATATTGTTTATGGGTCTTATATTACATGGTATACTTATGTTTGAAGGGTCGCCTCTTCCTATGATTGGGAGTCTTCTATAATCGATTGGGCAATGATCATGTAATAAGTACCTATAGTATGTTAGCTCATCCTTTGTGGGAAAATTATCAAAATAATCAATACCTAATTCTCCCCCATTCTCACTTTCGACTTCCATTGTTTCCTCCTTAAGGTCACTTGTATGTCCAATCAAGGCTTCATGTACTTCTTCCTTGTCATTCCTAAGTGGTGATAAGAAATTGATGGCATTAACAAAATGAACATGGTTGGAAGAAAAAGGATCCTGGACGCCAGTTCCAATATTTGTGTTCTTAGTGGGTTTATTAGCAAACGTATTTAAATCATGATTATTCAGAACCTTTAAGAGAGTATCAATTTTGTTTGTCATCTCGCTTTGTTGTTGTTTGAAATCGGCTTCAAAGTTGGAAAAACAAGCTTCTTGAGATGACATAAAATTAGATATCAATCCTTCAAGATTATTGGAATTACTGGAGAATGAAGGATTATTGTTGAAGGTGGGTTTGAAAATTTGTTTCGAGACAAATTTTGATTTTGTCTCCAACTAAAGTTGGATGGATTTTTTCAAGAGGGGTTATAAGAATCACCAGCAGTGTTATGCTCGGATTTAAAAGTGAACCTCTTATCTCCAGCTCTGTCGGTACGTGAGGATGCATAATCTGCAAAAGCTTGCTCGAAATTTTTCATGCAATCACGAGTGTCATGAGGACCACTAGATAGTTCACTTGAAGAAGCGATCTTGTTCACTCGATGTGAAGGTTCAGGAGCTTCGTAGGAACTCATCAAGAATTTCACTTGATCTTCAAGTTCAATGATCATACGAACAGGAATGCTTAGGACATTGGAAGGCAAGGATATTGCCTTCACCGTTTTGCTTGTAAGCTCATGAGGGTCATTCCAACTTTAGTTGTAATCAAGGGCGTGATCCTCTATAATTTCCCATGAGCATTCCGCATTTTTGTCACGAAGCTTACCACCGGCCGCATGGTAAATGCTTTCTTTGTGGAGTAATTGACATGATCATAGAAAATTTGGATTTGGAGCCTAAGATCAATGCAATGATGAGGGAATTTCAGGAGTAAGTCCTTGAAACAAGTCCACGCATCTTAAATACTTTCACCTTGATGTTGTTAGAACACAAAATATCATTCATTAGCTTGATAGTTCTCCCCGGTGGGAAAATTTGTACGAGAAAATGAGAAGTAAGATCATCCCAAGTAGAGATGTATCATGCGGGTAGACACTCAAGCCAATTACTAGCTTGATCATGTAGAGAGAATTGGAAGAGACACAAGCGCGTCATTTCCTGAGTATCACCGTTAAGGTCAATGGAATCTATGATTTTAAGAAAGTCCTTAAGGTGTTGATTTGGATCTTTGGAACGAATTCCATGGAAGGCACATCCATTTTGCACCAACGGATGGTGTCGGATCGCAAGGTAGACACATTGGCTTCTCGGGGAAGCTCAATAGTGTTATGATAGCCCTAATGGCTAGGTTTGGCGTACTCACCAAGAGTATGGGCTGTAGGTGGGTTTGGTGGTGCTCGAATTGGTGGGTCTTTGTTAAAGGGAATATCATTCACCGTGATGACAATTAACAAGGTTACGAACAAAAGGAAACAAAACAAAAAAAAGATAGACTACGAGAAAGCTAAAAAATAAAAGAAAAAAATCTCACTTGATAAGAATCTAGTGAGTAGACCTACACGAAATAGAAATCGAAACCTAGACTATTCTTCGGCAGCGGTGCCAAAACTTGATGCGGATAATTGTAAACACAAGAAGTATGTATATATTGGATCATTGTTTACTTATCATTTGATATCAACAAAATGTATGTTTTTATGCATCTATATATGTAACTTTTCAATTTTTAGCAATTGATTCTCCCTATTCACTATTATCGATTAGTAGAGTAACATTAACTCAGATAGACGGTAGACAATAAAAATGTTTGATTGCGTACTCATCTTAAAGGTAATTTTAATAAGTCTATTTATGGTATAAAGTATGTATATATTGGATCATTGTGTACTTATCATTTTATATCAACAAAATGTGTGTTTGTATGCATCTATATATGTAACTTTTCAATTTTTAACATTTGATGTTGTTACACGCAGTTCTTATCAAGCGTTGTATCTCACCACTCCATCAGAATATTAACTTATTAAACAAATCAGGTAGTTCCAACCAACGACTAAATTTACCATGGTAGAACCTTGTATACTTAATGGAAGTTTAATGATGGGTGTTATCATTCATCACCATGTTGGAATATAAGCATATTAAACACGTAATAATCACGAGTAAACACAACAGATAGTAGGATCAAGTATAGTATACAATTAATTAACATAACTAATTACCTTGTTTACCTTTACTTGTTGTGGATCGAATAAGGAACGGATTCATGAACATGGGTACTAATTTCCCTTAAGACCACACGAATAACTATATTAATTTCCAAACATTTTTTTTGAAAAATGTGAATTATATTAATTTCCAAACATTTTTACATCATGAGTATAACATACACTAAAATGGACATGTCCCATATCAGATACAAAAACAAAATCACAATCATCCGATATTTGATGATACTACAAACTATATCTGACAAAACTAAACTCTGCCAAAACACTAGCAAAGCAAGACAGAATCTTCATAGCTTCATCCAATCACTAATGCAAAATCTGAATTCACCTCTTGTTGCACTACCATCTAAAACAAATTCATAACACCTACCCACCAAGACCATTCAACCAATATCCATAATGATCAAGGCGAGATAGGTGAATGGCATCATTAGGAATCCATATCCCTTCGACTCAAGGGCTATACCAAGCAACCTACATTTTCATCTCAAAAAATGTCTTCAGTTGCTTGCGAACACACACCTTGAGGGAAGACTAACCATTACCTTCTTGACAGTGTTTTGGATGGACCAAGAAGCATCATCTTTCATTCCTCTTTATTCCACCCATCATACACCATCCTCCCAAGCCATTTACCCTTCACAAAGGGAGACCCTACTTTATGATACATTCATACTGATTAGACCTCCTACTTAGCCAAACATATCTGTCCAATTTCCACACAAGGCCAAATTGGAACAAATAAGAGGTTACCATAGGTACATTCATACTAGTTCGAACTCCAAGATACAAGTTATCATCCAAATGTAATGTCCTGCAATAAAAAACAACAGCAAAATATTTGCTTAAACTGCTGTTATCCAAGAAACCAAACACCCCTTTAACTGCAGGGGAAACCAGATAAACCATACCTCTTACTCGTACACCCTTAGCATTCTGCTTTACCACTTACTCTTACTCAGAAATCAAATTAAGCTTTACACCCCATTCCATTTCAGTATCATTGACAGCTTTTAACCATTTCATCTTGAGACTGGTATCTCATTTTCACAGTGTCACATAAAACCTTGAATAAATCTTCCACAGACCTTTTCTCATCTCTAAATAGTCTATTATTTCTTTCTTGCCATACTATATAACACTAGCAGCCAAGCATAATCTTCTAACAATATTGCCAACAGAGTTACCATTATAAAGATCAACAAATTTACCAAATACTCTTTCCCAACTAGTGCTTGTATCATGCAATTTAATCCTCTACATGACTTTACACCACAATTTGCTGGTAAAAGGACAATTGAAAAACAAATGATCATGATAATCCATTTCACTATAATAGAGAAGACACACCATAAGATCATAGGTACCTCACTTTCTTATCTTGTCTTGATTAGGTAACTTCCCTTGAACAGCTAACCACAAGATAAAGGCATATTTAGGAATGTTTTGAGAAAACCATATCAGTTTATTCCAACTAGCAATGTCTCCACCATTATGTAAATCACTATAAGCCTGCCTAATTGAAAACCTTTTTCAAAGAACCATCATTCCTTTTCCATACTAAAGTATTTGTATTACCAGGATCTAACTCAAATTGTTGTAACTGTGTAATCATAGGGAACTTAGAATACCATTCTTCAGGCCATTGACCTGCTTCACTTTCAACAAACTCTCTCACATTCATATTAGCTTTGAACCTAGCATCATAGAGATCTCTATAGGAGATAAATTTCTATTAAAGCACCCACGGGAGACCAAGAATCAAACCACATAGAAGTTCTTGCACCATCACCCAGTTTGACAATCATATGTTTCCTCACCACTTGTCTTATTCTAAGAATGTTCCTCCAACCCCAAATATCAGTACCATCTTCATTGATTTCCCACACACTTCTGTTTTTAAGCCTGTATATGTTGATCCATTTTACCCATAGAGAATCCTTATCCATAACCACATGCCATAAATGTTTAACAATCATTGCCCTATTTCAAACACTTAAGTTTTTCAAACCAAGCCCTCCATGAGTTTTTGGTTTACATAATCTCTTCCAAGCCACCCAGCTCTGCCATTAGCTTTCTTACTTTGATTCCATAAAAAAACCTTTCATAAGTGTGGAAAACTAGAAGGGGGGTTGAATAGTTTTGCCAATTAAAACTTTCTTTTAAACTATTTAGATCGACTTATGTCAATCTATTTGGATGTGTGTTGGATGTTGATAAACAAACATATAGAAGTATGTAATGAAAAGATAAGAGTAAGAAGCACAAAACCACAACACGAGTATTTATAGTGGTTCGGCTACAAGGACACCTTCCTTGCCCTACTCCACTCCCCGAGTTACCTACTCGAGAGTTTGTAATCACTACACGACACCAACTCCTTATGGTGGAGAAACCTTCACAACGTTGCCTACTCTTTTTCCGGTACTAGGTTAACCACCGGGTTCTTTCACACCAAGGTAAACCACACCTACCACAACGTCGCCTACCCTTTATCCGGTACTAGGCTAAGTACCGAGTTCCATTACAATGGAGGAACTACTACCCAACACTACACCAACGACTAATCCCAAAAGAGACCAACTCCTTATTACAACATCATCAAGGATATCAATATCCTTGGATCTAATGCTAATCTATCTTGTACATCGAAACACACCATATCGAATGTACATCTAAGGCACCTTTCACTAATGCCTTTAACTAGATCTTCAAGACACCCTTCATTAATGTCTTGTGACTTGACTTCTAGGCACCCTTCACTAATGCCTATAATACGGACGATCGACACCTTTCACTAATGTCTTCGTTTTGACACTTGAGACATCTTTCACTAATGTCTCCAACACTACACTTCTTAGAAGGAAGAAAAGAATCATCAACAAGAGGACTTCAGTAATCTTGATGATGAGGAAGCATGGCAACTCATGGACTTGAGCTTGCTTGACTTCAAAGGTGGTGATCTCGCCTTTAAGAGGAACCTAGAGAATCACACAAAAACAAAACTACAAACATAGATCACTTGGATATGGGGTTAGAGAGTTTTTAACTCAAGGGGAAAGTATGTGAGAAAGGGGTGAGAAACAATGAAGAAATGGCTTACTATTTATAGAGGAAAATGTCTACTGTTCCCCAGATCCCACGGATCCCTCCCACAAGGGATCCGTCTATCATAAAGCTAGGGATCCGTGGGACGCTCCTCTTTACCCATGGGTATTTTGGTTATGGGTCATGGGTCATAGGTTGATCCATGGGTCTTTTACTAGATACAATGTATCTTTTGAGTGCAATGCACCTAGTCACATGGGTATGGGTCAATACCATGAGTTATGGATATTATCCATATATGATATAAGCTCGATCGCGGAACGCTAGATCGCGAGTTTTATCGAGCACAAGTAGCAAACACGAAAGACACGATAGACTACAAAGAACCGACAAGAATATGCACACATTATACCCTCGTACCAAACCTTTATTAAAAACCTAATAAAGCTATTACAACGAGGAAGAAGAATGAATAACTAGCATCCCCCTCATCTCTATTTATAGAGATGAGGGGGTAGAAACCTTAACTTGCCTTGCACTCCAAGCTAACTAATCCTAGTTTATGTCTAACACCTAATCTAATTAGAAAGTACATTTAAGTCCCTAATATATGTTTAAGTTTACTACTAATATATAACAATTTCCACCTTAGGAGTAACACTTAAACATAACCGATACTCAGCACCTTTTCCTTGTACTGGAACCTCGGACCGGGAACCACCTTGTCGACCAGGCATTGTACTTCAGTAATTTTCCAAGATTAGCTTCTTTAGACTCATTCACTTTCTTCTTTTCAGCAACATTATCCTCTGCACCCTCTTGACCAGGTACTCCGGTTACCATAATGTTTGCCCCCACCTTTATACCAAGGTGTACCTTTTCCTGCTCCTTTACCAAGCAGTCCGTGTTTGTCTTTTCTTCAAGTTGCTTGTCTTCCAACTTTCTTTGAGCCACTGCAGCATCATCGTTACTATCCTGAACAACCTCAGCTTCACAATTTTCCTGAGCTCCCTGCAGTTCCACCTCAAACCAAACACGTTCATTAACCTGTACTCCATGGACTCCTGCTTTAACACCAGGACCAAGTTGTTTGAACCCAACTTGCTTGTGACCAAGTTGTTTGAACCCAACTTGTTTTTGACCAAGTTGTTTGAACCCAACTTGTTTTTGACCAAGTTGTTTGAATCCAACTTGTTTTGAACCTCCATGCTTTTGTACACTAAAAGTCTTCACTTTTGCTTCAAGAGTATACACACAGTTCTTTCCCCTGATCCCGGTCATCATAACCCGACAACCTTTGATCACCTTGATTTTACCCAACTGCATCTTCACAGTATAACCCTCTTTTTCAAGAGTACCTAATGAAATCAAGCTCCTTCTTAACCCTGGAACATACCTGACATTTTCCAGTATAAAGCTTGAACCATCATGCAACTGTATCTTCACTTTTCCTGTCCCTCTGATAGTGCATGTCCTGTTATCACCTAACCGAACCGAACCACCATCAATATCCTTGAAGTCATACAAGAAATCCCTCCTAGGTGTCATATGATAAGACCCACCTGAATCCATTACCAATTCAGCCATCTCATCATTACCGACTACCACCAAGGCTTCTCCAAGATAGGCGTTACCCTCGTCATCAGAAGAATCAGAATCCTGATCATGTGTACCCTTCTTGACGAACCCACTTGACTTCTTCTTTGGACAGTCTCTCTTCAGATGACCCTCTGAATGACATATGAAGCACTTTAGTTTACCAGTTCCACCTCTTGACTTAAACCGCGAACTTCCACCAGAATGAGCTTTCCTTGAATGATCTGACCCTCCCCTTACATATAACCCGTCACCGGTTTCTTCCTTTGTGCCTTCAGTTCTTTTCTTCAACTCCCTTGAATTCAGAGTCGCAAGAACATCTTCCATTGTCAAGGATTCCCTCCCATACAACAATGTCTCCACAAAGTTTTCGTAAGACGATGGCAACGACGTAAGTAACATAAGTGCCTGATCCTCATCCTCAATCTCGATATCAATATTCGCCAAGTCAAGTATCAACTTATTAAACTCATCTATATGATCACCCAGTTTCGTACCTGGACTCATATAGTACGTGTACAGCTTCTTCTTCAGATACAGTCTGTTTGCTAAGGACTTAGTCATATAAAGACTAGTCAACTTCGTCCAAATTCCTGCAGCAGTTGTTTCCTTGGTAACTTCCCGTAAAACCCAGTCTCCCAAGCATAGAATCAAGGTATTGTATGCCTTCTTCATCAAAGCAGCCTTTTCACCTGCTTCCATGTCCTCGGGTAATGTCTCTAATGCAGCATCACATCCCAGCTGTACCATTAAAGCACGCGTCTTTATTTGCCATAACCCGAAGTCATTCTTCCCATCGAATTTTTCGATGTCAAACCTAGTTATCGAACTAGCCATTCTTCTTTAACCTTGCTAAAAACCTTGTCAAGTTGTTTATTAACCAACTTTACCGACAAGCCTCACAAGCCGTGTGCAATATTCCCCCTTGTTGCTAAAAATCTTTTCTTGCAAATCGAATTAATTAGAATAAACCTAACCCCTCGATTTCGAACAAGCAAACCCGATCGTAAACTTGAAACCCAAGTAAACCACGACCGAAACTTAAACCACAAGAAACACGCAACAAGTAATCTTTCAATTTAATCGTATTTTAAAACAAAAAAATACGACTATCGAAGTCGAGTTTTAAATCAATACTTGAAACCTTTGACAAACTAGAACCTTTACTTTAATTCGTTATTAAAAACGAATAAAGAAAAACTTGAGTATTGATATAAAACTAGTTAACCCTTTATTTTGTAAATCTTTGTAGTTAACTCTTCACGTGGATAAATAAAAACAACTACCACCAATGGTTACCTTTTTTTTTTTATCCTTATTCACGTGACTTTTAGAAGGAAAAATAAATAAAACCTTCGTCTTCTTCGTTTGTTCGTACGATCGCTACTTCTCGAAACCAAACCTCGATACTTCGAACGAACTCGAAACCTCAATCTAGTACCCCGAACTTCGATGACCACAATAACTGCGGCTCTTGATACCACTTGTTGGACAAAACCGCCAACAACCCGAAGCTCGATCGCGGAACGCTAGATCGCGAGTTTTATCGAGCACAAGTAGCAAACACGAAAGACACGATAGACTACAAAGAACCGACAAGAATATGCACACGTTATACCCTCGTACCAAACCTTTATTAAAAACCTAATAAAGCTATTACAACGAGGAAGAAGAATGAATAACTAGCATCCCCCTCATCTCTGTTTATAGAGATGAGGGGGTAGAAACCTTAACTTGCCTTGCACTCCAAGCTAACTAATCCTAGTTTATGTCTAACACCTAATCTAATTAGAAAGTACATTTAAGTCCCTAATATATGTTTAAGTTTACTACTAATATATAACAACTTATTTTTCCAATTCAAGACGTTGTTCCTTACCTTATCAATCTCTTACACTCCTTAACACCAATTCTTTTTGTAATTAGAGGTACCCCAAGGTATTTAACTGTCAACTTTTCAACTCTAAAGGGAACCACATTCAAAATCTCCTGCTGATCTTCCATCTTGACACTCCCAAAAATAATAGTACTTTTACTATAATTTGGAAGTAACTTTGAGACATCACCAAACTCTTCAATTACTTCCTTAATCACCTGTATTGAATGCTTATCATCATGAAAAAACATTAAGAGGTCATCAGTAAAACACACATGTGTGGTTTTCAACTTCTTACACCCAAAATGATACTGAAACAAGCTATTAGCCTCAACCTTCTTAATCATGAGCAAGTTAAGAATTTCCATAACTAGAGTGAACAGATAGGGAGACAAGATTTCCTTGTCTTAAACCTCTCCTACCCTTAAAATAACCACAAAATTCACCATTAACACAAATTGAAAAATTGGTAGTAGTCACACAATTCATTATCCACTTGATTTTTTATCATGAAAACCAAACCTTTTAAGAATATCTTCCAGGAAACACCAATTCATTGTATCATAGTCTTTATGCAAATCAATCATCAAGGCTACTCTTGCTGGGCCATCTTTCCTACCATAACCTCTCAATAACTCTTGGGAAATCAAAATGTTATCTTAAATTTGTCTACTTGGAATAAAAGCACTCTGATTATTACTAACCAGTTTCTCAAGACTCTTATTCATTCTCTCACTGATGATCTTACTTATGCACTTCTAAATAACATTACAACAGGCTATAGGAATATAATCAGACACTTTAGCTGCTGTTTGGATTTTAGGAACCATAGCAATTAGTGTAGAATTAATCTCATTTAAAATCTTCCCAGTCTCAAAAAAATCCCTTACAGTTACACAAACATCATCCCCAATAACATCCCAAGCTTTTTTTATAGAAAAGTGAAGAGAATCCATCTTGACCAGGAGCCTTATTATCATTAATGAGAAACATGGCCTTCTTGATCTCTGCATCACTCACATACCTAACCATAAACCCTGCCTCATTCTCACTAAGTTTGTTGATGAACAATGTATGAAAATCATGTAGATTAGTAACAGCAGTACTATTGCCCAAAAATTACTGAAAATGCTTCACAAACTGAGCTCTATGGAAACTCATTAAGCACAACACTAATCCTCTTCCTATGATTTCTGTTCATCAAAGCTCTATGGAAAAAAGCATTATTCCTATCCCCCATGCTCAACCACTTAATTTTTGCTTTCTGATGCAATAGTTGTTCCTCAGCCTTCATTGCTTCATTATACCTCAATAAAAGACTACTCTCCTTTTCTCTAAAACACTTTATCAGCAGGATTCTTATCAATCTTTGTCTAAATATCTTTCAAATTTTCTATTAGCTTTTTAACATTTTCAAAAACATCACCATCCTGCCATGCTAGCTTCTTCAAAGATCTGTTCAACTTCTTCAACTTTTTGACTAGTTTAAACATTTGACAACCATAGAAGTAGAAATCCAATTATCTTTAATCACCTTAGTAAAATCTTTTTTCTCAGCCACAACATTTTCAAATTTAAAAGCCTTTTTCCTAGCCTGCACTTTGTTTGGCATAGCCAAAACAACATGACAATGATCTGAAATAATGTAAAGAAGGAAAATAGCATGTGCTTGAGGATACTTACTAATAAAGTCTTCATTACCCATCATTCTATCCCACTTCCTTAAAATTCCAGTTTGATCTCCTGCCCTGGCTTTGTGCAAGTTTTTAGTCCATGTAAAAAAACAGCCCAGTACTAGCAATATCCTGCATTTCAATCACATTAATGCAATCCTTAAACTCATACATATCCTTTGCCATATTAGAACTTCCAGCTGAATGTTCTTTTGGATAAAGTGTAACATTTAAGTCACCCATAATGACCCAAAGAGCATTACCCACTATTCTCTTATACAAAACTAACTCATTTCATAGGTCCTTCCTTTCTTTACCCCCCATTTGCAGCTTATATAAATGTACAGGACATAGACATACTACCTTTAATAGCTTTAATTTGCACATAACAACTTGTTTGCAGCAGTGAACTACATTCACATTCACAAGATCTCCATTCCATCCCACCATTATCCTAAAACCTTTGTCACAGTAACTCATATTATTAACCTAATCCCATTCTTGAAAATAATGTCACCAACCTTATCTAGATTGTTCCTTTTTAACTTAGTTTCAATGATAGCACATATACTTAACTTTTCACCTTTAATCAAATTCCTAACTTCTTTTTGTTTATCAGAGGTACACATACCTCTAATATTCCAACATCCTATTTTAAACTCCATGAGGAAACTATACCAGTACCCCTTTATCTCTTCCCTCAGTAACATCACTTTCCATACACTGAGCAATCCCATTCTAATCCCTATACACATCATACTCCTCACTATTACCTACACCTTTTGCATTCTCAGTACCACTTGAAGATGCAGTCTCATTCATATCAGGATCTAACACAGAGTACTTGTTTGCAGACCTTTTAAGAGATTCCAAATTTTCACCGCTCACATTCCATGCTCTCCTATTATTATTGCTACCATTTGGGATCTTATCCCTCTCTCCTTGATTATTTGTATTAATTGCTTCCTTTATTGGTGTTTTCTCCTTCACAAGTGATTGAGCCTTCCTACCATTCTCTTGTTGCCCTTCCTTATTCTTCTTTTGATACATAAATTGAGAGATAGCCTTGCCTTTATTCAAAACTTCCCCTTTCTTCTGAAACTATGTGTTTGGTTTATAGTTTTGTGGCCTATTTTTTTTCCATCCCCCATTAAACTTCCTATTTATCACCTCCTTAAAGCCTTCATTATCATTCCCATGTATTACCTTATCCTTCCCATTCTCTGGTTCTTTTTCCTTCTCCACTTCAACAAGAGTGTCATTACTTACATGCTTCCCACATGTCTTATCTGAGTGTCCAAACAAACAATATTCTGAGCATTTAGGAGGAACCCATTCAGTCTCCACTTTTACCACCTTTCTACATATTTCTGCCCTGTCTGTATCTTTATACACAACCTCAGTTAGATCAGGTAAACACGTTTTAGAAAACACCTCAACAAGGACTCTAGCATAACCTACTCTCCCAACCCCCAACCTAAACATATCAGCAGTCGTACTATCCATAACTAATGGATTCACAAGCCTACTGACTAGAGCACTTATACCATGAGTAGTCCAGGCCTACAGAGGAACATTACATAGCTTGATCCAAATAGGTAAAAATATCAGGTTCTCTTTTATTTAAACACACATGAATATCCCATTTTTGGATAAAGAAAGGTTTGTTACTTACCATCCATGGTCCATTATTAACAACTGAATCTAAACCTTCCTCATTATAGAATTTCATGTAATATACACAATTGCTTACATCAACAACATCCTTAAATCCCATCCTACCCTACATTCTTCTTAAGTTGTACCTTAACTCATTGACAGTCATACGATGCCCAAAAAATATCCACACAATGTTAACTCCCATTTCTTACATCCCTTATCAATCATTATATCATCAAAAATTACAAACTCCTTTCCATTCTCATCAGTTTCAGTTGAAACAACAAACAGTTTTCTACTCAAATTATTAAGGTTACCTGTTGCAGCTGAAGCATAAGTCTTAGTCCCATTCATTTCCCCTTTATTCAGCATTTGACCAGTTGACTTCTCACTATTTTCACATACTTTCTGACAACTTCCACTTCCACTATTCTACACCTCTATACTCTGTGTTCCACCTTCACTAATAACAACATCATCTTGCCCTTCCACTCTATCCTTCCCAGCATCAGTACTACAACCTTCATTCAAAACCCCCTTCTCTACACTTGTCTCAACACTACTCACAGAATCCTTACCCTTATTACTTGCAGCCTCATCATGATTGGATTCATCCACAACATCACTATTTTTTGTTTCATTTTTCTGTTTATTCCTTTTCCTACCAGTAGTAGTAACTGAATTCTCAAAATGTCTAGGTACTTTAATTATCCTTTTACTTCTCATGATTAGGTTTTTTAAGCAAATTTGAGGAAAACTCAAATTGAGATTTAAAACTGAATTAGACCACCAATTGAATTAAAATATGTGACTAGTAACTTAGAATATAATGAATTCGAGTGAGAAATACAGCAGAACTACCAGAATTAGATAACCAATTTTGGCGCCAAAATTCAAACAAATCTAATTAACCCTAATTAATCAGTAAAACACCCTTCAGATGCTATAGAAGTGATCGAAATGTGAAAGTTAGAAGAATGTATGGTTTAGATTTGAGAATTAATGGTGAAAAATGGTTAAGAATTGGTTATTTTGGTTGTAACTAAAACAGGCGGGAATCGCCATAGAGGAGAGAGAAAAAGTTGAACAAGGTCAAAACTAGTTGTTAGCACCAACCACCATTTATCCACACATATCACGTTATCTAGCAATACAATTAGAATACTAGTTCTTGTATCATAATAAGCAAGGTGAATCACTTTGATTCTATAAACCAAAATCGAAACACTTGCCAAAGGGGGTGTATGATCTTCTCTAGAGGGAGGAGAGAAGAAAAGAGGAAAAATCTTGCTTAGGGAACAAGCTAAGTAAAAGACTTTCCTAATACTCTACAAACACCCCTTAGGGGTTGGCCATAGGTATATAGGAGGGATTCTAGATCCTTCATCTAATTAAGTTACACTTAAGTCCTTTTAATTAATGTTAAATAACTGTTAGTTTAACTACCGTTAAGTAACTACATTAGTTAACGACCATTATATACTTATCGTGAAATATAATTAATATAATACTTTTTAATATATTAATTACATTAATTGTATCTACGTGTTAACACGTGTGACCTCAAAGGTTCACGTAATTTCTAGACATACATTTATTTGTAATATGGTCATATCCCAACAACTCCCACTTGAACGTGTCCAAAATAAATATAATAACATTGGTAATCGTCTAGCAATACGCCAATGCTCCCAGAAATACCTACGTGAGTGTAGTTTCGTAAAGTCTCAATTAAATGATTTTGACATTCATTATCCCTTTGTTATCGATACCATGTTAAATATGGATATGGATCTATGTCATTCCATTTTTTAACGATTATGTTTCTTGTTTTATGATTGAACTAGATTACCAAATGTATCGAGACTATCTAGACTACCTTTGGGCATGGCTATGCAAATATTTGTTCAACCCAACGAGGACCTAGTGGTATCATACTTTAATATCTAGTTGAAGGAACAAATTCTATATTGACTACATGTGTCATTCATTTGCATCACAACATTTCTGAAAATAGCCTTTATAAACTACCTTATTCAAGATAGCGTTAAACTATATGTACTTATCATGAAATATAATTAATATAAAAGTTTGATATATTAATTACATTAACTGTATCTACGTGTTAACGTGTGTGACCTTATAGGATCACGTAATTTCCGTACATGCGTTTATTTGTGATATGATCATATCCAACACACCACTCCATCAGTATACTGGATTACCCATCTTCAACATGAATTAGCAAAAACAGATGCTCACGATTTTCACACATGCGTACACCTTCAATAAATCAGTATTGCAAATAATTCTTGTTAGCTTAATAAGGTCTGGCCACTACCAGTTTGGTTCCGTTGCTCCCGTACTTGCTCGTTTAGGTATTTGGGTTTTACTTTTTTACTGTATTGTATGCTACTAGTTTTTTTATTGAATTTGATTAGTATTGCAAATAATTCTTGTTAGCTTAATAAGGTCTGGCCACTACCAGTTTGGTTCCGTTGCTCTCGTACTTGTCTCGTTTAGGTATTTGGGTTTTACTTTTTTACTGTATTGTATGCTACTAGTTTTTTAGTGAATTTGATTAGCTGGCTTGGTTGGTTGCCACCCCAACCGAGCACACGACCGAGATAGTGCCACTAGCCCAACCTTTTCTTTGTTTCAGTTTGTCAGCCAACCAAAACAATTGACACTCTTCCCTAGCAAAATCCAACCGTTGAAAAAAATAAAGGGGTGTGACTTACAAGAAATGAGATGTTTGGAAGATTCTTAGCGAGTACCCATTTGGTGCCAGAGTAAATAAACATTTCATGGATGTATAAAACATGTTCAGCCATTGTTGCCATTGTTGCTGATCAAGAGCTGTTTCAGGGAATGGGACGAAAACACAGCGGATGCAAAATGGAAATTTATGGTTTTGGAGTTGCTTTTAACCTTTGAATATAGGAAACCACTACAACATTGACTGCAATTGGAGGGGACATTTCTTCGCTTTTGGCGAGGACATGTCCCCATCAATAACTTTCAGCGGGGACATGTCCCTGCCGAAACGTCTCCGCTAGCAGCTCATTGTTGATACTTTAGGCGAGGACTAAGTGCATATTTTAGCGGGGACTTGTGAGACTCGTGACCTTTGGTCTGGTCAAAGATTGTCAAGTGTGGCAAACTTTTTGGCGGGGACATGTCCCCGCCAAAAGGTTACTAAATTAACTAAAAAATCACTAGACAAGCAAACAAAACAACTCGATAAGCAAACGAAACAGCTCAAACAAAACAACTCGACAAGCAAACGAAACACACGATATAGACCATATAAAACATCGCTCATTCATTTTTTTTGCTGCTACTTCCCACTTTCACCTGCACCACCTTTTTCCTCCCTTGCATTCTTTTGTTTGATGAAATGTTCAAACAAAGCTTCAAGATTTGTTATCCTCATTCCCAATTTATCGACTTTTTCCTCCATTCTTTTACTATCAGCTTCGGCCAACATGTGTCTGTAGTATACTAGTATGGCTTTTTCCTCAACCATTTTAGAATTACATCTCTCATCCACGGGCTAATGTTCTTATAAGAACCATATTCCTAAATAATTTCATCGCCATATATATTAAGAACTTCATCAAAAAGTGGTAGATTCGATAAAACATTTGACCACTCCTCTTCCAGCATGTAACCAGCCATTGTTATGTGTGTTTTGTGGAAATTAATGATTGGGTTATTGGTGTTTCTTTGAATTGAGGATAAATTGGCTCCAACACTTTTGGCGGGGACATGTCCACGCCAAAAGCTGCTATCATTAACAGAAAATTTTGGCGGGATAAAGTAATTTTAAGGAGGAGAAACTGGATAATTCTCTTAGCGGGGACAGGTCCCCGCCAAAAGGTTAGATACACAGTACTAACCTTTTGGTGGGGACATGTCCCGCTAAAAGTAGCGGCGGGAAAAAAACCCGGGAACAATTAATAGTTATAACTTTGGTCAAATTTTGACAAATATCAAATCTACTTTCAGCGACGACATGTCCTCGCCTAAAGTGTGCTTTAAAAATTTACTAAATGGTCAGCGAGTTTGTGTGCCAGCTCAGCATGAATTTTGTCGTTAAATGACTTTCGGCGAGGACAGGGGCGTCCTCCCCCCCCCCCCCCCAAAAAAAAGGCTCCTCGCCCGTCCTCCTTATTGTTGTAATGAATGTTATTGCAAAGTGTGGATGCAAGATGGAAATTTGCATTGACGTTTAATGTTGATGTGTGCATGTCAGTTCCTAACACGTTTTATATGGTTCACACATTCCATGCTTGTTGCCAACTTTGAATAATGGAATGTTGCATGGATCGTTAAACATCTTTATATACTTGATGTATATATGCGACGTGTGGGGTTGAATGGATAACACATTTGTTTACTTAAAATTTAAAAAGTATAGAAACACGTTTATATAAGGAAATAATAATAATAATAATAATAATAATAATAATAATAATAATAATAATAATAATAATAATAATAATAATAATAATAATAATAATACACGTTTATTACAGCCTCCGGATCAGGTTTTGGTGACTGGCAGTGGCGGCTTGCCACCCTCCCAATCAAGATGGGCGGGCTGGGCATTCATGCAGCAAGTGATATCATCGGATATGCTTTCCTCGCCTCTCGTTTGCAAACCAGTGATATGCAGGACCAGATCCTGGTAAATACATGCATCAATTCCCATGGCCCTTCGTTTCAATATGCTCTCGACATGTTTAACAGTGCTTGTAACACATACACGTTCTCGGTCGCCTCTGACGCTCCTGCCCCCCCCCCCCCCCATATGATGAAAACCTTGGCAAAGTGTTACTTTGGTGTCATCGAGAAAGATCTTGTTTCTAAGTATTCGTTAAGCCCCAGGCAGGTGGCTATCCTCAGTTGTACCCGGGCTCCACATGCACAAGATTTCCTATTCACCATACCTATTGATGGGCTGGGCCAAAGGATGAACCATCGCCAATTCCGTTCGGTATTGTGTTATAGGCTTACTGTAACACCCCCAAAATATCGCAGCGGAAGACTGTGTCATTGGGGTGCTACTTCATAATACAAAGTACAAGTTATAGAAAACGACCTCTAAATGAGACGTTTTGAAAAGTTACCATTCGATTAATGAAATCAGAGTTACAAACAATGAGGTCCCAAAGTATAATACAAAAATGTTTACAAAATGTTTCGAATGGTAAATACGAATGTATAAAGTCTTCAAAACATGTCGTGCGACTCTAAGTTCCATGCAACAGCTATCGTCTTATTGACCTGAGATAAACATGCTAAAGTGTCAACACAATGGTTGGTGAGTTCATAGAGTTTGTTTAACATGTAAAGCCTTTAAAGAATGTTCACACAGCAAAGGCATTGTAAATCCACTCAGTTCCAAGTTCCACCATAAAGAACTTGCAACCTGTGTGTTCACAACCCACTGCCAAAATATAGTTTGCACAATACACCGGATTATATTCACCCATGGCCAAGAATCCGCACACATGGGCGGGGGCATCCCAAATAGTACTATATTAATCCCAAGGTCATGAATCGGGTACACAAGGGCGGGGGCTACCCGACTTATAGTACTATCAATACCTCTCCGACAGCATAGAGTATTGTCGCACGTTTGTAAATACAATTCATGTATTTAGGCAAGTAAAGTATTTCCAAGCATGTCTAACGAAATCAAGTATAACGAATCAAGTAAAATGCAATCAAGTATAATGTTTTGAGTATTTGTATTTGTAAAAGCAAGTAGTTGAGCATGTATCTCCCCCAAAGAGTTTGTAAAACAAGCATTAAAAAAGTAAAAGTGGGGCTACGAACTCACGGTAATCAGTAAAAGTTTAGAGTACTTATAAAAGTAAAAGCAAGTATTTGAGCATGTATCTCCCCCAAAGAGTTTGTAAAACAAGTATTAAAAACGGGGCTAAGAACTCACCTGATAATAACTGAAGAATGATACTAGAAAATTGGGCAGCGCTTCCGCATCTAAATTCAAAAATCCATTTCCTAAACTATAAAAACCTCTAAATCACCTCATATCTACCCCATAACTATCCCGATAGCTTCAAAAACAAAAACCCATCTTTAATATTGCCCGATCTATTCTTGCAAAAGTTTTGAGAATTTCCTGGGACCCACAGCTCCAACCCACCATTGTGTAGCTCTTAATCCAACCGCGGAAATACAAAATAAACTTAATTTTTACGTAGAGAATACTAATGCCTTCAACTTATGTGTATAACTCGGAGCCTAAAAATAAAGTATAGAGTGTGTATGGAGGGTGGCGACATCAAAGAGGAGGGGGGAAATGTGTGTGTTTTTCTGTGAAATAAAATGAACTAGTTTTCTTTTTATTTATAGAGATGAATAGTGTTTAGATATTTTGATGAATAGTGTTTAGATATTTTTGAAAATATCTAGATATTTATAAATAGTAACTAGATATTTATATATTAGGAGTACATAGTACATTGTTTATGCATGAAAATTGTGTAAAAGTATTTACTTGTTCAATTTAGGCGAAATTAGTAAATAATAAAAATTACGGTGAATAGTAACTCATGAATAGTAACTCATGAATAGTAACTCGTGAATAGTAATTTATGAATAGTAATTTTTCGGGAATAAGTTTGAGTTTAAATAATGACCCAAAATGTGATGAATAGTAAAAATGAATAGTAACAGTGAATAGTAAAAATGAATAGTGACCCGAAAATGCGAATTGTTACAGTCTCTACCCCTTAAGGGAACTTCGTCCCGAAGTTCTGTTGATGTTAACTACTTATAGCGCGTCTAAGAAAAGTGTGGTCTCTAAAACAGTGGGGTTCTCTCTTATTCAACAGGAATAGTGTATGGGTTACGTTGTAATACACCCATAATGTGGTTAGGGAATCGTATCGGATGCAAATAAGCCCACTTATTTATAATTCATTATTTACATAAAGAAGCGTCCAAATTTATGTAAGTAATGGATTATAAACTTATGGTTCGGTGGTTTATAATTTCTTTATTTGAATAAAGAGGCGTCACAATCCATTCAAATAAGGAGATTATAAATCATCCTACTTAAGATTTCCCGATACAAAACTCGCTCGCAGATAATAAGATAACCAAGTTATCAAATGTCTAAAGCTAAGTAATAATATTATTTAACTCAAATCTCATGTCTCATCAAACAAGAACTGTCACAAGATCAAGTTAAATAATTAGTTATTACTGAGCTCCATATTTTTAATGACTCGATTAAATTATGTGGTTTCCTTATTATTACTAAAGTCTTATCATCCAACAACGTGGATCTAAACAAACAACTAACAAGAAGCATATGCGCACGAAGTGTGTGTAAGGCAATTACAGTCGAGAGTCTTAACGTATAAAGCAGTTATAGTCTAGGCTCTTAAATGCAACCTAGTTCTCTATAACCAATGCTCTGATACCAATCTGTAACACCCCCAAAATATCGCAGCGGAAGACTGTGTCATTGGGGTGCTACTTCATAATACAAAGTACAAGTTATAGAAAACGACCTCTAAATGAGACGTTTTGAAAAGTTACCATTCGATTAATGAAATCAGAGTTACAAACAATGAGGTCCCAAAGTATAATACAAAAATGTTTACAAAATGTTTCGAATGGTAAATACGAATGTATAAAGTCTTCAAAACATGTCGTGCGACTCTAAGTTCCATGCAACAGCTATCGTCTTATTGACCTGAGATAAACATGCTAAAGTGTCAACACAATGGTTGGTGAGTTCATAGAGTTTGTTTAACATGTAAAGCCTTTAAAGAATGTTCACACAGCAAAGGCATTGTAAATCCACTCAGTTCCAAGTTCCACCATAAAGAACTTGCAACCTGTGTGTTCACAACCCACTGCCAAAATATAGTTTGCACAATACACCGGATTATATTCACCCATGGCCAAGAATCCGCACACATGGGCGGGGGCATCCCAAATAGTACTATATTAATCCCAAGGTCATGAATCGGGTACACAAGGGCGGGGGCTACCCGACTTATAGTACTATCAATACCTCTCCGACAGCATAGAGTATTGTCGCACGTTTATAAATACAATTCATGTATTTTGGCAAGTAAAGTATTTCCAAGCATGTCTAACGAAATCAAGTATAACGAATCAAGTAAAATGCAATCAAGTATAATGCAATCAAGTATAATGTTTTGAGTATTTGTATTTGTAAAAGCAAGTAGTTGAGCATGTATCTCCCCCAAAGAGTTTGTAAAACAAGCATTAAAAAAGTAAAAGTGGGGCTACGAACTCACGGTAATCAGTAAAAGTTTAGAGTACTTATAAAAGTAAAAGCAAGTATTTGAGCATGTATCTCCCCCAAAGAGTTTGTAAAACAAGTATTAAAAACGGGGCTAAGAACTCACCTGATAATAACTGAAGAATGATACTAGAAAATTGGGCAGCGCTTCCGCATCTAAATTCAAAAATCCATTTCCTAAACTATAAAAACCTCTAAATCACCTCATATCTACCCCATAACTATCCCGATAGCTTCAAAAACAAAAACCCATCTTTAATATTGCCCGATCTATTCTTGCAAAAGTTTTGAGAATTTCCTGGGACCCACAGCTCCAACCCACCATTGTGTAGCTCTTAATCCAACCGCGGAAATACAAAATAAACTTAATTTTTACGTAGAGAATACTAATGCCTTCAACTTATGTGTATAACTCGGAGCCTAAAAATAAAGTATAGAGTGTGTATGGAGGGTGGCGACATCAAAGAGGAGGGGGGAAATGTGTGTGTTTTTCTGTGAAATAAAATGAACTAGTTTTCTTTTTATTTATAGAGAAAATATCTAAAAATATCTAGATATTTTGATGAATAGTGTTTAGATATTTTGACGAATAGTGTTTAGATATTTTTGAAAATATCTAGATATTTATAAATAGTAACTAGATATTTATATATTAGGAGTACATAGTACATTGTTTATGCATGAAAATTGTGTAAAAGTATTTACTTGTTCAATTTAGGCGAAATTAGTAAATAATAAAAATTACGGTGAATAGTAACTCATGAATAGTAACTCGTGAATAGTAATTTATGAATAGTAATTTTTCGGGAATAAGTTTGAGTTTAAATAATGACCCAAAATGTGATGAATAGTAAAAATGAATAGTAACAGTGAATAGTAAAAATGAATAGTGACCCGAAAATGCGAATTGTTACACTTACCATACCTATGTTTTCTGAAGGTAGCTCCTGCCCGAGCTGCAAGCATCGTATGGACCAATGGGGAGACCATGCAGTTCACTGTTCTAGTGAAGTGGGGGTGAAATTCAGACATAACCTAGTGCGAGATATTCTTGTCGACATATGTTCCAAGGTTGGGATTATGGTGAAAAAGGATGCCCCATTGGGGTTTCTTTCGAAGGACGGGAAAGAGCTGTGTCCGACAGACCTGCTATTATTCAACTCGATCCAAGGTAAGGACGCGTGTTTGGATGTGACGGGAATCTCTCCCTTTGCGGGTATTGATGCGACTGCGTGGGCTTCCGGGGTGGCCTTACCTAACGCTGTGGAGAAGAAGAAAAAGAAATATGTGTCCAAATGTGAAGAAAATGGCTACAAGTTCATCCCATTTGCCTTCTCTACATTTGGGGAGCTCGACACGGAAGCTTTGGATACACTTTCACGTATCAAGATTGTTGCTATTAGCCACTCGAATAGTGTCAAGAATGGGGCTTTTATTTTCCACAGACTAAGCTTTTGTTTTCAGAAAGGAGTGAGAGCTCAACTAGTGTTTTGGCTTCCCACCAATTTCTTGTAATTCTTTTTGATTTTCTAATGAAGTGATGTTTTATAGTAATAATAATAATAATAATAATAATAAGGGCAAATGGCACAAAAAGGTATCAAAGTTAGGGTCCATTTCCAATTAAGGTATTCTACTTTTTTTCTTGCATAAAAAGGTACCCAACTAAATTTTTTGGCGGATTTGGGTTTTTTACTAACGTCCGTTAACTCCCTTCGTTAGTATATTACATATTTGGTCCCTGATTTTGTAGAGTCTTTTTATGCATCATCCCTCCTCCTCCACCGTCCACCACCACCCTCCTCCTCCACCAACACCATCCGCCACCATCACCCGCCAACACCACCACCGTCCACCACCACTACCACCCGCCACCACCAGAAAACTCACAAACCCCGTAATAACCCAAACCCATTTCCAATTCCGTACAATCACCCAATCCAAACCCAAACCCAAACCCAAACCCAAGTCCAAAACCTCATTTCGTGAACTCAAATCCCATCTCAAATCCAATGGGAACTGAAGGAATGTGGGTCAGGATTGCTATGTTGTATTCCCAAGGTGGTATGGTTGATAATGCACTTAAGGTGTTTGATGAAATGCTTGAACGAAAACATCATTTAGGTTTGGAGGTGCGGAGTGCACACCTATTTGATTTTAACAGACTTGGCTAACAAACTACACCTTTAAGTTCCAGAAGCTAAAAACCAGAATTAAATCCAAATTCAAATGACTCAAACAACTGTGTAAGAACTGACATAATGTGGTTCCATTGCTTCAACCCAGCAACTTTGCACCACTAGCAGCCCTACCAAAAGATTTTTTTGATTTTTTTCCTATTGACAAAAGTTAAATAAGCTAGTGAAATTGCTATTTTTATTTTTTTTAAATTTTTATAACAACTTAAAATGACTTAAAAAGCTATGCTAAAACTGACAAAAACTACTTTTTGGGACATTTTGACTGCTGAAGTAACGAAGCAGAGTTCCTGCTGAAGTAGCGAAGCAGTGTTGCTGCTGAAGTGAAGCCGTGCTTCTGCTGAAGTAACGAAGCAGAGTTCCTGCTGAAGTAGCGAAGCAGTGTTGCTGCTGAAGTGAAGCCGTGCTTCTGCTGAAGTAATGTCCAAGGTAAGCATGGGCATGTTTATGGGCAAAACATATATTTTAGTTAGATGTTTGTAGGTTTTCCCAACCTCAGCATCACAACTTCAGAATCAAAACTTCAGCAGATTCACAACCTCAACAGATTCCGAAAATTGCTTTTCTGAGGAATTTTTGACATAGCTCGACCCCAGCCAGGGGCTCTGCCCCTTGGACCCTGCCAGGGGCTGCCGCCCCTTGGACCCTGCTACCAGGGGCGCTGCCCCCGGACCCCCGTCCCTTATGATGAAATTGGTCAAAACAAGTTAATCCAATTACACTCAAATATCCAACAAATGATGTATTATTATGATGAAATTGGTCAAAACAAGTTAATCCATTTCAGAACTGACTATAGAATTAGCCAAAATCCCATGGTTTTCGTTCAAGCATTTCATCAAACACCTTAAGTGCATTATCAACCATACCACCTTGGGAATACAACATAGCAATCCTGACCCACATTCCTCCAGTTCCCATTGGATTTGAGATGGGATTTGAGTTCACGAAATGAGGTTTTGGACTTGGGTTTGGGTTTGGGTTTGGGTTTGGATTGGGTGATTGTACGGAATTGGAAATGGGTTTGGGTTATTACGGGGTTTGTGAGTTTTATGGTGGTGGCGGGTGGTAGTGGTGGTGGACGGTGGTGGTGTTGGCGGGTGATGGTGGCGGACGGTGTTGGTGGAGGAGGAGGGTGGTGGTGGACGGTGGAGGAGGAGGGATGATGCATAAAAAGACTCTACAAAATCAGGGACCAAATATGTAATATACTAACGAAGGAGTTAACGGACATTAGTAAAAAACCCAAATCCGCCAAAAAATTTAGTTGGGTACCTTTTTATGCAAGAAAAAAAGTAGAATACCTTAATTGGAAATGGACCCTAACTTTGATACCTTTTTGTGCCATTTGCCCTAATAATAATAATAATAATAATAATAATAATAATAATAATAATAATAATAATAATAATAATAATAATAATAATAATAATAACAATAATAATAATAATAGGAGAACTTTTCATACGCTTTCTACATACTTAATCAGTATATGCAGAACATAATGATAACTTATACTTATGACTAAGGGGACGCTTGGTAGGATGTTTTTTAGGGCGGGTAATGGTAAATGTAATAAAAAATAATGTTTGGTGTTCTGTAACCTAATAATGGGTAATGGATCATTACCCGATAAATTGGGGGAATGCTTTTTTCTCCTTTTACCTTTACCCACTATTACCATTATCTTTCCATTTCCTTTTCCCTTTTCCGAATTTGAACCAAGCACACCGTAAATAGTAAATCATCACTAACTAGAACTAACTTGGGGGGGGGGGGGGGGGGGGGGGGGGGTACCCGTTCTCATCTAATAAAGAAACTTTTGATATGGATATCTCAACAATTTTATTGCAAATAAAAGTATAGCATGATATTGTTTTGTAATGTTTTTTATTTTATTTACTCATCTAATAAAGAAACTTTCGATATGGATATCCCAACAGTTTTATTGCAAATAAAAGTATAGCATTATATTGTTTTGTAATGTTTTTTTTATTTTATTTGAATTATTATTGTAATGTTTATTTAATTATAAATGAAATTTTATTTTATTTAAAAAAAAATTATGGTCGTCATTGCGCTCACCATTAGCAAATTGTGTGGTTGGGGTAGTCTTGGTGAGAGAAAGTTAAGGTGTCGCTGATGTGGTGGGGTGAACACAAAAATTATGGTCACTATTAGCATTATTGGCCTTAAGTGTTCCTCTGGTTTATGATGATCTTGTGTCTCTATCTGTGTATATGTCCCTGTTTTATGTGTATCTATGTAACTACCCGCGTGGAATACTACAGATGTGGTTTGTGTGTACTGTGATTACCTTTAATTGGTTCCCTGAAATGCTGGCCGCAGAGATTGGTTTAATTGATAATTTAGTCATTGATGTTGTGATTTCCTATGTTCATTGATTAGTGTGATCACAAATGATGCGAATATCAAACCTTTTAGAAGCGAGATGACGGTCTGTTGAAGTTAGCAGGCATAGAAAAAACGGACATGCAGACTTATTAACGATGTATTAATGAAGATTGAAGACTTTAACTCCAAGGTAGACCAATTCACACATATGATAGAGATAAGGTAATTTTGATGCTGGCACTCTTTTCTATAAACTTGACTTTACCACAGAAAATGGAATAAAAATATCATGGTACTCTAATATTGTTGGTTGAATCTCATCCGAAATTGGTTTAATTGATAATCTCATCTGGCTTACATTGGAACTATAGCATCATTCTTCTGATAGACATACTACTACAAACTGTCGCTAAGAAATGACCCGCTAACAATTGATTACACTGATGCCTATCATACTATCCCTCATAAATAAAGCGTTTAACAGCACAACTACGGGTGAATGATGAATGAAATCCGGGCATATAACTGCACATAAAAAATATTTCACAAGTTTATGTTTGCCATAGTTTTGGTTAATAGTACTTGAAATTGCTGGTTAGCCCAAAACAGATCAATATACAACCCATTCTCCCCAAATTTATTTTCCTTGATGCATTATGCTAAATTTTTATTGATGGATTTTAGTTTGACTACATGAAATCTTCTCGTGATTCATATATATGTAAGTACTCGGTATACTTTAATAAAAATGACAATTTATTCGCAATCCCGAAAGGTGATTGGTGAGAATTATTTGGTCTTCCCCTCCTTGTAAACTATATTTAGTCTTTAGCACTTAATTTTTTTTATAACAACTTAAAATGACTTAAAGAGCTATGCTAAAACTGACAAAATGAATAGGTTGAAAACTTAAACTCGGTATACATTAAATATGATATCTCTTTTCAGTTAATAGAGTACACGAATAAAAAACCATACAACAATTAAATGAAAAGAGATACTTTGATTTTCAAAGAAAATATGCTTTACGTACAGAGTGACAATGATCCCTAGTTGCATTGTTTTCTTTCACGTTGTGCCTTAACTTTAATTATTATCACTTATATTCTGTGTAGAGTATATGTGGCTTGAAGTTGAGCAACAAATTTGAGGACTAGGTTTTAAAATGAAAAGGATATTGTATGGGTTGGAATAGAGAGGGTATATTAGTAATTTTATTAGCTTTCTTGTTCTTTCCTCTCTACTTAAAAGTACAAACTCAAGAACACAAATTAAGAGCATCCACAATGCTACAACATATAAAAGACTTTTTGCATTTATTACAATTAATTTTTCAATAAATTCTATCTTTTAAAAAGTTATTTCACAAACTTTCTCCAATGCACAAAAACCTTTCAAAAGCTTTTTCCAACTAAGTTACATTTAAGGAGTGGTGTGATATGAAAATTAAACAAGCTATCATTTAATGCAAATCACTTGTTTCATTTCTTTCAAACGCTTGACATATAGCAAGTCATTCTCTAAAAAGCTTTTAGTAAACCTTTTGTCACAATGGGTTAAGTCTTTTATATAGCTTATCAAAATAGTGAAAAGTCTTTGGTAAAGCTACGTAGTTGCTCTAAAAAGATCACTTTCTTCACAATGCCATCCCTACTTTGCCCTTCCCATCCCATCCTCTTCCATTCCTTAAAAAAAAACACTAGTCAATGAAGCACATAAAAAGGGAAAACTAAGTTGTGTGAGAAACTGGCAAATCGAAAGTTCAGCACATTCAATAATAACGTTATTCCCATATATTACATTCTTCTTTCTAATGATATCATCTTGCAGTTCATTAGACACCATAACTGTTTTTCAAAACATCACAGATGGTGAAACCATTGTTTCAGGAAACGAAATATTCGAGTTGGGCTTCTTTAGCCCAGGAAGTTTGAAGAATCGATACCTGGGGATATGGTATAAGAACACATCACCTCTTACAGTTGTATGGGTTGCTAACCGTGAAACTCCACTTACCAACAACTTAGGCATGGTTAAATTGGACAGCCAAGGTATCATATCTCTTATTGGTGGCGATACGGTCTTTTGGTCATCTAACTCATCTGCATCAGGAACAAATGTCAATCCCACAGCACAACTCTTGGATAGTGGCAATATGGTAATAAATGATGGAAACAGTGTCATTTGGCAAAGTTTTGATTACCCTGGAGATACCTTCATGTCAGGAATGAAATTGGGCAAAAACCTCTTAACAGGAAGAGAGATGTACCTGACATCATGGAGAAGTGAAGACGATCCATCCCCAGGTGAGTATACAGTCAGGTTTTCAATGAACAAGGGTAAATATGTCCAAGTATATATTAGGAAAAATTCTACTATTGATACAAGGATCGGGCCGTATAATGGCATTGGGTTTGCTGGCCAGCCAAACTATAAGCCTAACTGATGAAGTTTGTAATCAAAGAGAGTTGAGAGATAAAATGATTCATTTCATTTCATTATTCAGTAAAGTGAAAGGGGAAAGGAAGTACAGAGTATTTATACTATAATGAAATGTTGACTTCTAACTTTGACTAACTACAAACTACTTTGAGCTAATACTGAGAAAATACAAAAAATAGCTAAATGATTCCACAAGACTTTATTGCATAAAGTCTGTTCCTTTGTTGCTTAGCCACATGTTGATGATGCTTGATGAGTTGAGTGGTCTTTGTGATTGTGTTGATCTTGGATAAGCCATTACCCTCCCCACAAGTTGGCAATGTGTAAGGATCACATATGCCATACTTGGATAAGCAGTTATAATGAGGAGCTTTGGAGAGACCCTTGGTAAGAATGTCTGCAAGTTGATTCTTGGTAGAGATGAAAGTAGGTAGAACTTGACCTTGCTTGATCTTATCCCTTACAAAATGACAATCTATTTCAATGTGTTTGGTTCTTGCATGTTGAACTGGGTTAGATGCAAGAGCAATAGCTGAGGCATTATCACAATAAATGGTAGTAGGAGAAGAGAGATGAATGCCCAGATCTTTGAAAAGACACTTGATCCATGAGAGCTCACAGGTTGTATCTGCCAATGCCCTGTATTCAGCTTCTGTGGAACTTCTTGAGACAACAGGCTGTTTCTTTGAATGCCAAGAGATGAGACATGAGCCTAGGAATATACAATAACCAGAAACTGACCTCCTTGAGAAATTGCAGTTTGCCCAATCACTGTCACAGAATGCCTTAAGCTTGAGACTTGTGTTTGTTGGAAAAAGAAGACCTTGTCCTGGACTTGATTTGAGATATCTGAGAACCTTGACAAGTGCTTGTAGATGTGGTGTTCTAGGTGCTTGAGAGAATTGGCTTAAGGTTTGGGTTGCATAGGATATGTCTGGCCTAGTGATGGTGAGATACAAGAGTTTTCCTACTAGTGCCCTGTATTGTGCAGAATCTTCAAGTAGATCACCATCATCATGATTAAGCTTGATAAGAGGATCAAAGGGGGTGGATGAAGGTTTGACATTAAGCATTCCAGCACTTTGTAAGAGCTCTAGGGTGTATTTTCTTTGGGTCATGATTAAACCATTGGAGTTCCTTAAGATTTCAATACCCAAGTAGTAGTGTAATGATCCCAAATCTTTGATACTGAACTGATGATGGAGTTGTTGTTTGATATGAGTGATGTGAGAAGGACTGTTGCCTGTTAGAATTAAATCATCTACATAGACTAGTAGACAAAGAAAGGTGCTGCCTTGTTTGAATGTGAACAGGGAGGTATCAGCATAGCTTTGTACAAAACCAATTCGTTGAAGAAAAGTTGTCACCTTGATAAACCATTGCCTATTGGCCTGTTTTAGTCCATAGAGTGACTTTTGAAGTTTGCAAACACTTGTCTTGGGATGAGGAACAGAATACCCTGGTGGAATTTTCATGTAAACCTCTTCTGCTAAGTCTCCATGTAGGAAGGCATTATTTACATCTAATTGAGCTATGTGCCAATGGTGATGAACTGCAACTGCCAATAGAGCTCTAACAGTAACCATTTTGGCCACAGGGGCAAAGGTTTCATGATAATCAACCCCTTCCTTTTGAGTGTACCCCTTTGCAACTAATCTAGCCTTATATTTGTCTAGGGTGCCATCAGCTTTACACTTTATCCTATAAACCCATCTACAATCTATAGGAATCTTGCCAGGAGGAAGATCTGTGACAGTCCATGTGTCATTTGCTTCTAAGGCTGCTAATTCTAAATTCATTGCAACTATCCACTTTGGGTCCTTGGCTGCTTGAGTATATGATTGTGGCTCAATGATGTTGTTGATTGTATTGATTTGATGTCTGATTAAAGGTGTATGAATGTTATGATAATTAATGAAATTAGTGTAGTGATGTTTAGAAAACCTGTGTGAAGTTGGTAGAGTGATATGATAATCATGGAGTTTAGTAGGTAGTTTTAAGGTTCTGGTGGATGTCCTGTGTTGTGATTGTGTTGGATTTGATGGTGGGATAGGAGGAGGAGATGGTGCTTGTGTTGTTTGAGAAGGAGATGGTGCTTGTGTTGTAGAGTGAGGAGATGGGGGAGAATGAGTTGTAATAGGTGGTTCTGTGGTAGTGGTGGGTATTGTAGAAGACTCTGTGGTATTGTCAGATGGTTGAGTAGGTTCTGGTGATGGGATAGTGAAATGAGGTGGATTGAGTTGATGATCAGTGGTTTGTTGTGGAGATATTGTAGGTGTAGTAGTGTGAAAAGGAAAGATATTTTCATGAAAGGTGACATGTCTACTTGTGAAAAGTTTGTGTGTTTGAAGATTGTAGAGAATGTATCCTTTTTGTGAGGGGGGGTAACCAACAAAAACTGAAGGTATGGCTCTGGCTTCAAATTTGTCTGATAGGTGTTGATGAGCAAAAGTTTGACAACCAATTGTTCTCAGATGGTCTAAAGGGGGTGGTTCACCATATAGATATTCAAATGGGCTTTTGTTGTGGATTGGTTTTGAGGGTAGTCTGTTGATTAGGTAAGTAGCACTAAGGATACAATGTCCCCAAAAATGAATAGGAAAATTTGCTTGAAATTTGAGAGCTCTAGCTACTTCCAATAACTGTTTGTGTTTTCTTTCCACCCTGGCATTCTATTGGGGTGTGTATGGACATGTTGTTTGATGGATGATTCCATGATGGTCAAAAAAATTTGATAAAGATGAGTTTAAGAACTCAAGACCATTGTCACTTCTGACTGTTTTGATGTTTTTATTGAAATGGTTTTGAACATAAGAATGAAATGATTTGATTTGAGAAGTAGCATGATCTTTACTAGGAAGTAAGTAGGTCCAAGTTGCTCTTGAAAAATCATCTACTATGGTAAGAAAATATTTACATTTGTTTATTGTGGGGGATTTGTAGGGACCCCAAATATCTACATGAATGAGTTCAAAAGTAGATAAAGCATGTGAAGTACTTAAAGAAAATGGAGAAGCATGATTTTTGGCTAAAGGACAGATGTTACAACTGGAAATGTCATTATTACAAGAAATGGAAAGTGATTTGATTTGTTGCAGGACAGGAAGAGAATTGAAGGGTGTCCAAGTCTTGAGTGCCACAAGATGGTGTTATCCTTGCTGTTGGTGGAAAGAATGGTATGGCTTGGTGGTGTGTGTGAATCTGGATAGATGATGTAGAGTCCTTCACAGAGGTTGCCATGAGCAATCCTCTTGTTGAGACCCTGAAAGTAACATGAAAGAGAGGTGAAAATGGTGATAACAGGCATTTGTCTAGTGAGTTGGCTAACTGAAAGGAGATTATAGGCAAATGTGGGGATGTGAAAAACATTGTTAAGTGTGATGTCTGCATTTATTCTGACTTTACCACAGATCTTAACTTCTACAATTTGGCCATTTGGTAGTGTGACATGGATAGGTGGACTACATAAGTAAGTGTCATGCATGATAGATAAAGTGATGCAAATGTGGTCAGTGGCTCCACTATCAACTACCCAAGCAGCTTTGAACTTGATCATAATAGAAGCAATGAATTTATGTTTTCTAATGGTGTGAGAGTTGACAATACCATATGGAGGATTTTGTTGACACTGCTGCATCATGAGCATCACTTGGTTCAACTGGTTTTGAAGTTGGTCCATCCTTACAAAGACTGCATCAGTTCCAAGTCCAGTGTTTATGTTTGTTTGAGTCTGACTTGTGGGAGAGCCTGCATCTTGTCCCTGAATGGAATTGACAGTCTTGGTTCCTCTGTTATCAGTCACACTTCTGGTAATTGGTGGTTTGTACTTTCCATGTAATGGGTGACCAATTGGGTACCCTTTTAGTTTGTAGCATTCATCACTTGTGTGTCCTTCCTTGTAACAGTTTGTACAATACACCCCAGCCTTGAAAGTGTTTCTTCTCCCTGTTTGAGACCTGTTGATTGTTTGTGGGTTGAATTTCCTAGTTGTGCCTGAGTACTTGCCTGCCTGAGATGGATTTGAATGTGTGGAATAGGTTGAGGAAGGAACTGTTTGAGGGCTTGTGTGTGAAGAAAAAGCTGTTGGGCCTGAAGGTTTTGGTAGAATACCTTCCCTTTGTCTTTCTTCCTGTCTAATCATACTATAAGCTTTGGCCACAGCTGGTAAGGGTTGTAGGAGTAAGATTTGACCTCTTAAGTTTGAATAACATTCATCTAGTCCCATGAGAAATTGGATCAATCTTTTCCTATGTTCCCTATCACCACTATTTCTTCCATTCTCACAATTACAAGGGCAATTACACAGATAAGGAGCTTCAAGAGCATCATGCTCATCCCAAAGTCCTTTCAACTTATGATAGTATACCTCTATGCTGCAATTCTGTTGTTTCAAACTAACAATATCATTCACTAATTGATAGATTCTATGTCCATCTAACTGAGCATAATGTTCATGTAATTCTTTCCACAATTCAGATGCAGTAGTTATAAAGTTCAAATTGTTACTTATCTGGTCTGAAATAGTGTTCAAGATCCATGAAATGATCATATCATTTGTCCTCTCCCACATAACCCTTTCAACTGAATCACTATTTGGTTCAATGAATTCACCAGTAACCATCTTCAGTTTGTTCTTTGCATTGAGTGCAATCATCATGCTCTTTTTCCAAGAACTGTAGTTATCAGACCCTGTTAGCTTCTTTGAGATCAGAATCAAGCCTGGGTGATCATTTGGATGAAGATAAAGAGGATGATTAGGTGAATTGGTATCAGTGATGGGAATATGTGTTTCTGTGTTGTTTTGGTCAGTTTGTGTTGTATTTGATGTGTTTGATGGCGCCATTTTATGTGATTGAGTTCTTGTTGGTTGTTATGATGGTTTGCAGCGGAATAGTTGTGTTTTGATGATTTTTGAGTGATTTATGATGTTCTTGATGTTGATTATGACGGATTGATGATGAATTGATGATGAATTGGTGGTTGTTATGGTGAATTATGGTGGACAATGGTGGAGAGAAAAACGGTTATTGTCACCGGAGTTTGTTAGAAAGGTGGTTGGAGTGGTGGAAGTTAGTTATAGGCCACCAAAGATGGTGGTGGCTCTGATACCATGATGAAGTTTGTAATCAAAGAGAGTTGAGAGGAAAAATGATTCATTTCATTTCATTATTCAGTAAAGTGAAAGGGGAAAGGAAGTACAGAGTATTTATACTACAATGAAATGTTGACTTCTAACTTTGACTAACTACAAACTACTTTGAGCTAATACTGAGAAAATACAAAAAATAGCTAAATGATTCCACAAGACTTTATTGCATAAAGTCTGTTCCTTTGTTGCTTAGCCACATATTGATGATGCTTGATGAGTTGAGTATTCTTTGTGATTGTGTTGATCTTGGATAAGCCATTACTAACCCTGTTTATGCATACAAAGTTGATATGGTTGTCAATGACAAGGAGATGTATTTCAAGTATACGTTCAATAGCACCACATTCTTGTTGAGGTTCATAGCAACTCCTGACGACAAGCTTAATATATGGCATTTAAATATGCGCAACGAAGAATGGAAGCAAGATCTCAACTTACCCACGGATAATTGTGACAAATATAGACTCTGTGGACCATATGGAAGTTGCAGTACTATCGCTTATCCTAACTGTGGGTGCTTTAAAGGGTTTGAACTTAAAAACCCAGAAGAACTGAGTCCTGATAATTGGACTAGTGGATGTCGACGGAGTAGACCCTTAGATTGTGGGCCTGGAGAGGGATTTCTGAAGTTCTCGAGCATGAAATTACCAGACACACAGACTGCTGTCTATAATCGCAACATGAGCCTACAGGATTGTGAGGTGGCTTGCAAGACCAATTGCGCATGCACTGCCTATGCAAATCCAAACATCACTCCAGGTGGAGTTGGATGCTTGCTATGGTTTGATGATTTGATTGACACTCGTGTGTACCCACAGAATGGGCAAGATCTGTATGTTAGATTGGCGGCCTCTGAATTACTAGTATTAGGTAAGCCTTTACATTACCAAAATGATGCATTTCATATTTAATGGGGATGAAAATCTTAAATTTGTTTGGATGCTATTTTTTTTCCATCTATAAATCAAGTTTAAAGTGTCATTTTCATTCCTTAAGATTTTACAAACTAAACAAACTGGAGCTCATATGTTAAGTTTGTACTCGAAAGTCCATACCATGAATTACTTGATGTTTGATAATGTTATGTTTTTTTGGAACTTTGTAATATCTCTTAGAGCTACGATCCAGCATCCACAGAAAGAAACGAGTAGTTATGGAAGTTAGTTTGTCAATATCAGCCGGGTTGATGTTTTTCGGCCTCATACTGGCACTCTACATAAGGAGAAAGAGGAAGAGAAGATCATATGCAGAAAGGGAAGGCAACTTAATCTAAACTAGATTGCTAAATCTGTTTTTGAATGGTATCAATGATATTAATACCTTATAATAAAAAAATTTAAGTAAGTTCTTGTGTTATAGGTAGAGCAGTAAAGGTCCTAGACAAAGATCACAACAATGGCAACAAGAATGTAAGTGTAGAGCTGCCTATATTCAGCTTATCAAGAATTTCTAAGGCAACCAATAACTTTTCTGTCATCAACAAGCTGGGTGAAGGCGGTTTTGGTCCTGTGTACAAGGTAATGATCAGAGTTATATGGCCTCTCCCGCCCCTCCCTTCTCCCAAAGTTAACGAACTTGTTTTATTAATTATAGGAACTGTACTGTATGAAACGACTGAACAAAATATTAGTTACCTTTGAATTCACTTGTTCACATATATGTACTAATTATGTTAATTTGCAGGGTGTATTAGAAGAAGGACAAGAAATTGCAGTAAAGCGGCTTTCAAAGTCCTCTCGTCAAGGACTTGATGAATTTGAGAACGAGGTTATCTGCATCGCCAAACTTCGGCATCGAAATCTGGTTAAGCTTTTAGGATATTCCATTCAAGGGGAGGAGACGATGCTTGTTTATGAATACATGCCTAACAAAAGCCTGGACTGGTTTATATTTGGTTTGGCTCATTTTTAAACACCCACCCATAATAGCCATACTTATCATATATTACTAGAAGTATGATTTAATTTATAAACTATGATTTTCCATCTGTGAGCAGATGATTTAAGGAAGTCACTACTTGATTGGCCACAACGTTTCCACATTATCAATGGGATTGCACGAGGTCTTCTTTATCTGCATCAAGATTCGCGACTTAGAGTTGTTCATAGAGATTTGAAAGCAGGCAACATTTTGCTGGATCACGACATGAATCCAAAGATATCAGACTTTGGCTTGGCTAGAATGTTTAAAGGACATGAGAGTGAAGCAAATACCAAGAGAGTAGTTGGGACTTTGTAAGAATATTTCGTGCTCTTTTTGTTCTGCATCAAGATTCGCGACTTAGAGTTGTTCATAGATGTAATGTAGATGTGTCTGTTCTCTACTGATTTTCAAGGTCATAATTCTTCTCAGGGGCTACATATCTCCCGAGTATGCAGCCAACGGTCTCTTCTCAATCAAGTCTGATATATTTAGCTTTGGGGTTTTGGTGTTGGAAATTGTTAGTGGGAAGAAAAATGGAAGTTTTGCTCATGAAGACCATCACGACAACCTTATTGGACATGTAAGTGTTGAATATAATCCACCGATGAGAATTTACTATGCATATATGATGTATATAAATTCTTTTAACCACCAAGAACTGGCCTTGGTAAAAGCTTGTGACCAATACCACTAAAATGTGTGAGGTCTCAGATTCAATTCCTGCTAAGTGAAAACAACCTTGAAGTGGTCATGCCAACCTGTGACAATGGAGGGCTATATATATTCACACATAACCCAATTTCTACTGAAAAGTCTTTCCTTCAAGTATTCATGTCAAACGTATGTGGTTTTTATTTCAATAGTAATAACATGTAGTTGTCTCATTGTTAGAGTCAAGATATAATTATAAATCTCTAGTTACATTGAAGAATACACATATGCCATTCTAAAAACTGAATTATTATTTTTTTGTTACATGGACTCATTTAGGCATGGAGACTTTACCAAGAAGACAAGTCCCTTGATCTAATAGATGCATCATTGGGTAAATCGTGGTCGGTTTCTGAAGTGATGCGATCAATTCACATTGGTTTATTATGTGTGCAACAACGAGCAGAAGATAGACCGGCCACACCATTTGTGGTTTCCATGTTGGGCGGAGAAAGTTCGCTACCTTCTCCTAAACAACCTGGCTTCTTTATTCCACATAGCGAAAACAATTCTACCTCAACTATCCCTTTACCGTCATCATTAAATGATGTAACACTAAGTCAAGTAGAAGGTAGATAAATGAGGCCAAATGCAAGAAGTAATGCTGGAACATTTCAATATATGGATGATGTTGGCAGATAATGCAATTCTTTTGTTTGGGTGTTTGTTAAGAAACTACATAAGTAAATTTTGATTCATGTATATGTTTGTTATGTATCTTAAGATCGGGTTTCGGCTTTAAGCTATTGGCCGGTACCTTTGTACCCAAATACTATTACATAGACCCCGATATATGTTTTGCGTCTTTGCATTAGTCGTTTTCTTTCTCTTTTGTCGAAAATTATGGACGATACAACCTGAATATCATGCCATATGCATTGTCATTATATAATCATTGTATTATGTTTGGTATCGTGATATGTAAACAGTGTATCTATCATGTTTGGTATTGTGATATGGTATCTGATGGTTAGAGAAGCATGCATCTAACGCAAAATAGATAATAAATGCATAAAACTCTACGTCTCAATATTTTTAATAGTAAACTCCAAAATACATCCATGTAATTTGCATATTTTTACACCATACATCCTTAGGAGTTAGGTCTTCCGTCGATAAACGTTAGACATCATGGTGTATAGATTTATTTTATTATGGTCATTGTTTTGGCTGCTGTTAGGCTCCCTCTTGTTTCCCTTTTGCTAGTTGCCTAATAAATTCTTTGTCGTTTCAAAAAAACAAAAGAGTAGGGGCTCCTTAAGTCTTGGGGATATATAACGTATCAAATGCTTTGCTACATCAAGTATCTTTTATAGTAAAAAGGGATAATGTAACAAGGCCAACCCGATGTTTCTAGTTTTTTTAATAAATGTTAGGGTATTTATTAAAGCAATTTGATTATGTGTTTGTTTTCCCGCTAATTTTTTTCAAATAATTTATCTAATGGAATGAATAAACTTAACACACTACAATAATCGTGACTTTCGCAGGCGAAATAACAGGACTTTCGCCGGGGACATGTCCCCTGCGAAACCTTTCCCCGTGGACATGTCCCCGGCGAAAGTCCCCCGGCAATACCCTCTCGGGAATACTTTTACCGGGGACTATTTACCACCTTTCCCGGGGACATGTGGGTCCCGCAACCAATTGTCACCTGTCAAACATGTCCGACGTGGCATTTATTTTTGCCGGGAACACGTCCCCGGGGAAACTATTTTTGAACATTAATTTAAGTACCCTAATTACATTCTTAGTCCGACGTGGCACAGGTTTTGCCGGGGACGTGTCCTCGGAGAAATGGGATACCACTGTTGAGTTAAACTGTTTCGCCGCGGACTTGACCCCTACAAAAACTGTACGCTACTGTTGTGGTTTCTTTTTTGCCGGGGACGTGTCCACGGGGAAAGTAATAATATGAAATTAGCTTTTTACCTTTCGCCGGGGACATGTCCCCGGGGAAAGGATCTGACCCATTTTGCAGAATATTGCTGCAAAATGGGTAATTTCCAGATTTTTTCCGGAAATTTTCCGGAAAAAATCTACAATGTCACAATCTGTTTTTTCAGAACCTGTTTTATGCTACAACAACACAAATTCGCTAAACATAATATCATATATACCCATCAATCGCTAACATAGTTATCTTTTCCCAAAATCGCCAAAACGGTTCCTAAACCGTTAACGCATGATCATCTACAAAACTATATGTAAGCTACCTATCCGCAAATGGTCCAAAACTATACGTATAATCCATTTACAGGAATCCTAGCACATAATGCACATAAAACGACATACTAATCCATGTTATTTTCTACAAACATATCCAAAATGTGTTAAAGTAACATAAATCCGCATCTCAAACCCCATTACCCCCACTATCATCCCCGGTATCTCTAGACTCACCGGATGGAGTAGCACCAGATCCCGACCCACCCTCTCGAGTAGCACCAGATCCCGACCCACCTGGTGGAGTAGCACTTGATCCCGGGGCGGACTGTAGTCGCTCCTGCCAACCCGGGAATGACCTCACAAACTGCATGACCTCCTCCATCTGAGTCCTCTGTGTAGCGAGCTCCTCGGTCTGTTTCTGCACTGTTTCCCGCAGTGGGGACATGTCCGCTTCATCACGACTTCGGGAGGCGCTAAAGGTCTTCTTCACTCCACCGACGGGTAAGACCTGACCTACACCAGGAATATGACCGCGCTGCTTACCACCAATCACGGTATGCAGAATCTCACGGTCGGTCATGCGGGTCCCATCGGAGGTGCTCTCTTCCCGCATCCGCAACATCTCGTTCTGTTTAGTTACAAAAAAACAAGAAAAGTAATATATAAGTCGTGGTGCATTATATTTCATCAAAATGGGTGACTTTGAAAATAAATTATACTTACATATCTAGCCTCAGATAACGGGGACTCAAAGACATCGCCCCTCGTATTGTTCCGACGGTAAAGCTCTATCAAGTCTTCTCCAACCGCCGCCTCAGTCCCGCTAGTCAACTATTTAGAAATAAAATCAATAACGACACACCCAACACCATGTATATATATATATATATATATATATATATATATATATATATATATATATATATATATATATATATATATATAAATAAAATGATTAAATAGTTTCTTAAAAAGATATGGCGAATAGCAGCATACGACTGAGATCCGTGAAGGCTAAAACTCGTGTTCGCCATGCAGTTTTGTCGGTTGACCTCTGATATCTTCTACTTCTTGTGGTTTGTCCAAAGCTTAACCTGCGTATTTTAAATTATAAAAACTATTATATAAATTAATTATTATTATTATTATTATTATTATTATTATTATTATTATTTAATAATAATAATAATGATAATAATAATGATGATAATAATAATAATAGTAATAATAATAATAATAATAATAATAATAATAATAATAATAATAATAATAATAATAATAATAATAATAATAATAATAATAATAACAATGATAATGATAATGATAATTATTATTATTATAAAGTGTCGATCCAGAAATTTACCAACGCATCCCAATCCTCTTGCGTCTTGTTCGCTGGACGCTTTCTTTTGATCTCCTCAATTTTCCCCACCCCACCTGCTGCCGTAAAGTTATCTTTTTTGTATCTATATTTGTTGTCATCGTATCGTTTTTTGAGATAATACTCAATACTGTCAACAATCTGGTCTCCATTCGGGCCAATTATAGGTACTGTCATCTTCAAATAATTAAGTGTTATTCTACAAATTACAATTTCATCTTCATTCTCGTGGTCATCATCATCATCAGATGCTAAATCATGAGGAACGTGATCATCATAATCAATATCATCTTCGTCTTCCACAATAGTGATAATTGGTGGTGGTGCCTCAACTTCCACTGGTTGAACATCAATATTTATAATGTTATAATCCAACTGATCGAACTCAGCAGAGAGTGTGATATGTGATGAGTTGTTGTCATGTACAACATCCTGATTGTCTTCTACCACAATGATATCCGGGTTCCAAATCTTTCGATGATAAGAATCTTGGACGCCCTTCCAATTACCACGTTTACCCGGGAAATCAAGGTAAAAGACTTGTGTTGCTTGCGTTGCAAGAATGAATGGTTCTGTTGGAATCACTCCTAAACCTAAATCAAGTGTTAGTGATTCATATGTAATAGTTAGCTTAATTATGGCCTTTATGTTTGTTATTAGCTTAAGCTTATGTAGAAGGCCCATGAGCTTAGGCCCATGTCCACTAAGGAAAGGAAAGGAGTAGGAGTGTTGCCCTAGCTCCCCTTCCTATAAATACCTTGTAATAACCCTCACTTGAGGGTTGGTTGTTCAATTCATTTCACTCTCATAACTCTACGTGTAACTGTCTTCATTCTAACGTGTGTGTTTGTGTGTGTATTGTTCATCCACCTCTCTTCTCCTCTCTATTCTTTCTATTGATGCTTGTGTTATAAAACTAGTGACCTAAAAGTGGTATCAATCGCCAAATAGTTGGGTGAATCGTGTTTGTTGTTTATGTGAGTTTCGGTCTTACGCGTAACAACACGTGATACTTTGGTTCACTTAAAAACGTATTTTTTACACTTTTTAATCCAAGATTCTTGTACTTTCAACGTTTTAAGGTGTTAAAATAACTGTTTTTGGCAAAAAGTTTCAAACTTTACGCGTGGATCATTGTTTTCTTGCTTGGTTTTGTACGTGGGTTTATTCCTACGCGTAACGTGGTTTTTAAGCTTTGGTTCATCAAGTTTCACACTTTTGTTTATTTTGGTGATATTGAAGCTATTTCATCACTAAAATCTGGTTTGGAAACATCGGTTGGAAGAAATCATTTTTGGCTAAATCTTACGCGTAAGTGAAACCCTAAACTTACGCGTAACGTGTCCTTGGTTTGATCTTCAGTTTTCGTGGCTTACTCCGTGTTTTCTTGCTTGGATAAGCCTGAGAATACGTCGACTTGGGATATCTTTTGCACTGTGATAGTGTAAAATATCACTTGGGCAAAAACCCTAAAATTACGCATAAGCATAAGCTTACGCGTAGAAAATTCTACGCATAAGATTTATCTTACCCCTAAGCTTTGTCTTACGCATAAGGTCATCCTACGCCTAAGTTTTCTACGCCTAACTTCTTGTTTTACGCATAACTTTAGTGTTTTCACCTTCCTTACGCGTAAGCTAAATCTACGCGTAACTCTTGCTGTTACGCGTAACTTTGGTGTTTTTACGCATAAGTGCTACTTGGTTTATTGTGATTTCTACGCCTAAGGATACTTCATCAACAAAGGTTCATTCGACTACAAAGATCCATTTTATAACACAAGTTTTTCAACATGTCACAACCACTATACTCTAACTATTTCCCTCACACTTACACTCAACGACAACAACAATTAAGTCCACAACATCAACAATGGAATCAACAACAAGCAATTTATCAACAACAATTTAATCAACAACATACTCCACAACTTGCTGCAATTCCACAACCTCAAATGGTTCAACCACCACCAAGTCTTCAAGTACAACCCTACACAAACGAATTCAATCAACATCCATCAAGGAACACTATGAAGGAACCCACTTGGTTTGCAAAGATGTGTGAAGCTTTAAGCAGCCAACAATCAATTCATGAGGCTGGATCACTTGATAGACCTCCAATGCTCACTCCAGGAAACTACGATTAATGGGTGATTAGGTTCTTTAGGTTTTGTGATTTGAAGAAGCCACATGGAAAGTTCTTAAACAAGGTTATCTTGGAAGGTCCATTTCAGATGCCTACTGTCATTGTACCCGGAGATCCAAATGCTAATCCACCAAGAGATGAACAATCAAACATTGCTACTGTTGCAGACCTGAACGCAGCAGAACTTCTACACTATGAAGCTGATGAGCTTGCAATGCAATATATCCTCTTAGGATTACCAAACCCAATTCTTCGAAGTGTTGATGCTCAAAAGACTGCAAAGGCAATGTGGGAACATATTCATCTTCTTATGGAAGGATCTGCACTCAATCAGGAGGATATGGAATCTAAAATTTACTTGGCTTATGAACACTTCATGATTGAACCTGGAGAGACACTAGAGTCTTATTGTTGGAATCACTCCTAAACAGTATTTCAAGTATTTATATTTCATATGTAATAGGTAGCTTTGTTATGGCCTTTATGTTTGTTTAAGGTCAAGCTTATGTAGAAGGCCCATAAGCTTGATCCAAGCCCAATAAGGAATAGGGAAGGAGAGGGAGTGTTGCCCTAGCTCCTTGCCTATATAAACTATTGTAAACCCTCATTTGAGGGTTGGTTGTTCAAGTTATTCTTTCACTCACTCTCTACGCCTAACCGGTTTTACTTATACGTGTGTGTGTGTGTGTTTAGCTTGTTCAATCGCCTTATCTCTTTCTCTATAAGCTTGTGTTGTAAAACTAGTGACCTAACAGTGGTATCAATCGCCAAACAGTGGTATCAATAAGGAATGCTAAAGTAGAAGAACACCCTAGGAATCTGAATAAAACTCATGTTACTTCCACTATAGATGTTGCGTCTGGCAAATGTAATAGAAATAGTGATGTAACGAATGCTAAACCGTTAAGTACCTTTGATATTCAGTCTGATGCACCTTGTGATATTTGTCAAAAGAGTATGAATTCTGATTGTCATGACAAATGTGTTGCTAAAGCTATAATCTCTAGATTACGGAATCCTAAGAATCGGAATACCTCTAGGCCCACTAATCATTCTAAGTCTGTGCTTGGTAAACCACCTTCTTTAGATTCTAAGGCAACCATTGCTATCACAGTAGCTCCCACTACACCTCCTAAGAATGTAGTATCATCTAGTGCTTTCACTAAGACTAAAGCAAAGAGTAGTTATAGATGGCAGAAATGGATATATAACACACTAGGATTTAAATGGATGCCTAAAATTATAAATGTGTGTATGTCTAACATATCTGCTTCGGAACCCTCTCACATTTCGGGTTCCACATCTACTTCTATTCCATCTGTGTCGTCTGTGTGTAATGCAGGTGATACAGATCATTCTCTGGATTGTTGATAGCGGATGTTCCCGACACATGACAGGCAACCTTAAACTGTTATCAAACTTTATTGCAAAGTTCATTGGCACTGTCAGATTCGGGAACGATCACTTCGCAGCCATCATGGGCTACGGAGATTATGTTAATGGGAACATCGAAATCAGCAGGGTTTACTATGTGGAAGTGTATCATTTGGGACGACTAAAGCTACAAGGGTAATTGTATTAGAGGCATCGGGTACTACCGACGCTTCACTAGCAAGG
>BPTQ01000006.1:100994376-101275110 GCA_019973895.1 Chrysanthemum seticuspe
ATGTAACATAGATCGATTTCTAGGTACCAAGTTGGGTACTGGGTACTGGGTATTGGTTTTATGGGTACCCATTTTCCCTCGCAGGGTGCCTAGGGATCGAATTGCGATCTGCCTAGGGAACACCTTCCCTAGGCACCCTAGGCCCCTTGTCATCCTAAAAAGGAGATATTTATCACTCGGTAAAGAAGTAACAAAGAGTGGGGAAAGATTGTGCGAAAGAGGGACTCAATTTTTGAGTGATTGGAGTCTAGGTTCTCTAGATACAAACATCAAAACAAAAACACACTAGAAAATCCAAGGAGAATTTCCGTTCTAGTGGTGGAAACTTCAGCTCGTTCGAGTTCAGGTACTCAACGGTACGAAGGAGTAGTAGTTCCGATGACTTCAGAAGAACAACTACTAAGGAAAGAAAGAAGTTTCATTTGAAGAAAGAAAGGAATCATCAACAAGAAGACTTCAGTAGCCTTGATGATGAGGAAGCATGGCAACTCATGGACTTGAGCTTGCTCGACTTCAAAGGTGGTGATCTTGCCTTTAAGAGGAACCTAAAAGATCACACAAAAACAAAACTACAAACATAGATCTCTTGGATCTGAGGTTAGTGAGTTTTTAACTCAGGGAGAAAGCGTGTTAGAAAGGGGTGAGAAACAATGAAGAAATGGCTCACTATTTATAGAGGAAAAATCCTACTGTTCCCCGGATCCCACGGATCCCTTCCACAAGGGATCCGTCTAGCGTTAAGCTAGGGATCCGTGGGACGCTCCCTTTTACCCATGGGTATTTTGGTTATGGGTCATGGGTCATGGGTTGAACCATGGATCTTTAGCTAGATACAATGTATCTTTTAGTGCAATGCACTTGGTCACTTGGGTATGGGTTGATCCATGGGTTATGGATATTATCCATGTATGATATAAGCATGATGACATGCAATGGGTTATGGGTCAAGCTCCATGGGTTATGGGCTTTGGGTTGTACCCAACTAAATTCAATGTATTTGCCTAATGGGTTGTGATACTCAAGTTTCTACCCATTTATATTAACCAATATACTACATACTAGTTATGTGTATATTATACCCAAATATGTAAATACTAGTTGTTGTACATATGTATTACTAAATCATAAAATCACTTACACTTGTTTTAGTGTTTTATGTGAAAATGTGAATATGTTAGAAACTATTAGTTCAAACCCTTTACGTATTTTATTTGTTTCGTTAACATGATTTTACGTTTGTTATCGACAAAACATTAGAAGATCGTAAAATATAAATAAACGTTTTTACGGCTTATTTGTATTAACAATCTCCCCCTTTTTGTTGATGACAAAACATAAAATTATTTTAAGGAAAAGCTAAAATTCGTAAAAGTTTGAATTTGTAGTTTTTACTTTCTTATCTCCCCCTTTTTGTTGATGACAAAACATAAAATTATTTTAAGGAAAAGCTAAAATTCGTAAAAGTTTGAATTTGTAGTTTTTACTTTCTTCTCCCAGTTTTTGTCGAAACAAAAACTGTTTGAAGGAAAGCAACACATCGTTTTTAAGAAAAACATGTGAAAGAAATAAAAATAAAGAGAAATAGAGAGCAAGTAACGGGAAAGGATCTCGTCTTTACTCCCCCTTGACGAGTCCATCCCTATGTAAGGGCGTCAAGAAAGTGATACTAATCTAGTTTGTTTGCAAGTAAGTTTGCAAAATATTTCGTCTAAGTGACGAATGTGCTCCCCCTTGATGATTGCAATTTGCAAGGGGATGACACGAAATGTAAACCTAATATTGCAAGTAATTTTCAATGTATTGCTTTGACATAAAACTCCCCCTAGCTTTAGGATGTCAAAGTCTTCATGTGTAAATTGAATAACTACAAAACAAAGGTTAGAAAGCAAGTATAATTCACAATTTCCTGCAAATGTGGTCCAAGTTAGTAGAAAATAGCTTTCTGTCTCACGAATCCCACGGTTCCCTCCTAATAGGGATCCATCTAGGCAATTCTGGGGGATCCGTATTAGCTGATTAATTTAAGCAAAGGTGATATAACAAGTAATGTTATCACAAAAATGAGATATGAATACAAAGTAATCATAAGCTCAGAAATATAACAAGTAGCATGTAATTTCATTTAACAAAATTAGAGTTATGATATAAATGACTCTAAAAACTAAGGGGGTGCTTGGTTGAGGGTAATGGGGGTGGGGAATGGCAAAGGTAATGATTAAACATGCCTGGTTAGTACTAGGGAATGCAATCATTGTTTAGTATTGGGTAATGGGGCATTACCCAGTAAATTGGGAGGTATGGTAATGATTACCCACCACCACCAGAAGCAGCCACAACAAGCAGTAGCCACCACCACCAGCCACCACCACCACCAGCCATCACCACCACCACCACCAGCCACCACTACCACCACCACCCACCACCACCACCACCAGCCACTTCCACCACCACCAACAGCCACCACCACCACCAGCCACCATCACCACCAGCAGCCACCACCACCACCATTAGCAGCCACCAGCATCCACCACCACCACCACCACCAGCCACCACCACCACTAGCCATCACCACCACCACCAGCCACCACCATTACCAGCCACCACCACCAGCAGCAGCCACCATCACCACCAGCAGCCACCACCACCACCACCAGTATCCACCACCACCACCAGCATCCACCACCAGCCACCACCACCATTAGCAGCCACCACTACTAGCAGGCACCACCATCACTAGCAGCCACCAACACCACCAGCCATCACCACCACCAGCAGCCACCACCACCACCAGCCATTTACCACCACCATCTACCAGCCACCACCATCACCACCAAAAGCAACCACCACCACCACTAACCACCACCACCACCAGCCACCACCACCACCACTTTGGAGGTTAATGTATTTTTCTTATGCCAAGCACTATCAAAGATAATGATAATCACCATTACATTCCTTTGCATTCCCTTTGCATTCCCATTGCCTTTCCCTTTCCCATTCCCCATTTTGAACCAAGCGCACCCTAAGAAAATAAGAGAATACATGATTAGGAATTTCTAGACCAACTATCGCTTGATGCTAGGACACCACTAAAATCTTCTAGCTCAAGTTTTGTTTAGGTTTAATCTCGTCAAAACGTTCGAGGAGATGATAAAACATGAAACGTTGGTCTTCTCGTACTTCATGTATCAAACTTTCAACATGTTGACAATGATAGCAATCTTTTTCATGGCTAGGTAGTGGTGGTGGAGGAAATGAAATGGCTTGATGTGAAGGATCAAGTGAAGCGGCTTGTGGAGCCTCAAACGATGGAGGGATTGGTGGAGGCGCATTTGAGAAGTTTCAACTTCCATATGGTCGGGTGGTTGACTTTGATGATTTCTCATAATCCTAATGGGATTATATGATGGAAACGGCGAAAAGGAAGCCGGAGCAAGTGTTGACTCAACACCTTGATTTTGTACCATTATTCCTCCTAATGAGGAAAATGTTGTCGGCGGAGACGGATGAGACGGCCTAGGAGGCAAATCCTCTAAATTGTAGAGGTGTGGTGATGATAGTGGAGATGTAAAAGAAATAGCTCTAGGAACCAATGGAGATGGTTTAGTGGAGATGATATTGTTTGGCCTAGGAGGTATGGTGGTGTTTGGCATAGGTAGTTTTGTGGGTACTATCCTTTTAGGAATTGGTTTGATTGGTTGAGGAAAGATCATATCATTTGTTGGCTTGACCAGAGATGATTCGGTTGAAGAGATTTCATGTATAACACGAGCCTTTTTCATGGGTGGTTCTTTGGTGGATAAGTTACTACTTGGGGTTTTCCTCATGATGAGATGATTTCAAGAGGTTTGTAAGGGTTACTAAAGTGCTGAAAGTTAGGATGAAGGTGATGACTATGGAGGTCCTAACAAAGTGGTTTATAAACCAAGAGATTTGGCAAGTGCATTTAAGCCTTAAGCCACTAGGATTCATTGGAATGTGATGATTAACATGCACAAGAGTCAACTTCAGAGTTTGCACTGATCTAGGAACTCATTTAAGATGAGATGGAGTGTTTGAGTTAGGAAGATGAGTTGAAATGATTGTTTTAGCAAGATTTGACATAAACTGTCATCCGGATCCCACGGTTCCCTCTCTTGAGGGATCCGTCTAGGCTAATCCTAGGGATCCGGCTCTCAGCAGCTATGAAAGAATGGAAATGATGTTTCTAAGATCTAAGATCTATAACATCTTGAGTGTTTCAGTTCTTCTAAGTGTCTTAAATGAAGGGGTGCTTAAGTACTTGAAAGTTATGAGTGATGTAGCTAATGATTGTCTTTTATGGAAGGATTTGGAACTTTCAAGAGTACCAATGGATGAGCAAGGATGACACTAAAGATGAGAGTGTCAATTGAATCTAAATGACCCTAGAGATCAGTTTGTGACTTAGAATAGTGTTTTGGAAAGTATCCTAAAGGCTTTGAGGTTGGAAAACTAGAATTTGATCAACTTTGAGGTAAGGATGATTTATGATCAATTTTGCCATAATCGAAAAGATTTCTAAGACTAGATATGAGGGATCAAGTGAAAAATGAAGTGTGAGTTTGAGAGCGGAAGAGTAATGGATTATAAATGAAACGATAGATCTATAAGCGTCTTAGAGTGTGATCTAGGTGAGTTATGTGTGAGTAGGAAGGATCTACCTATCTCGATAAGGACTTAATTTGCCTTAAGACACTATGTTTAGCTTAGTGTGAGGTGTTCTAAGGATATGTTTGAAATATAATGCTTGCAATTGCATTTTCTGTTTGCCGGATCCCACGGTTCCCTAAGTGTAGGGATCCGTCTAGCACAAACTTTGGGATCCGCCCATCTGCTCGGCAGGACCTTTACTAAAGGTATGCAATGATCTTGACAATGCATTATATCCCAAGGTTGTTTTTTAAAGAGGTTCTAACACTAAGATATCCAATGTAAGATGTTTTATTTCATGAAGGAAATAGAATTACATTGATAAAGTACGAGTACAAGAGGATTGATCCTATTTGAAATACTACTAAATTCCTTGAGTGTTTTCGCTAGATGGATCATTACGTGGCTAATGATTATTGGTGGAATCAAGAATGAAGAAAGTCTTCATGAGAGATATGTTTAGCGGTTCCATCATCTTGTTCACAAGTACGTACAACGGACTTTGAAATTGAGGATGGAAGTGCATAACGTTGTGATAGAGGCGTGTCAAGAACATTCCATAAGGGATGAGTTTATTCTTGGAGCCTCGAAGGTTTACAATACGCCTTGCGAAGAAGTAGGCGAGATTGTATGGTTGTTGTGTTAGCAAACAGTACAACATGTGAGCACAACAAGCGGGAAGGATTTCTCGATTTCCCCTAAGACTCTAAACATTCTCACGTAGGATGAGTGCAAGAGGCTTGTACTCTTCTTGGATGTCCCGTGTGAAGATAATGTTTGGATCGGAGTAATATGGTCGAGGTTTGCATATTATGCGATTTAAATCTTCCGGGGAGGGTATGTGTGAATAATATGGGCTATTTTCTTCACGAAAGTTGAAGAGAGAATGGAGAGACCAATCTTCGGTGAAGGCACATTGTCCATGATTTGGAATCCAGAGGATGTGAGCAAAATGCCCAAGGGTTAGAGTAAACTTTTGGTTTTTCATATAAAACCAAAGAGATAGAGAGCGATCCTCGTTACGAACGAGTTCAACTTGACGGAAGAATTCCATTATGAACCTTGGACATATCTTCTCGTTGATTTCAAGAAGACATTCTAGTCCTATGGCTCGGAAGGAGGTATTGATACCTTCTTCGAATTGTAGAGAGGTGTCTACAATACGTCCTTCGTGGAAGTGACAGTTTTCGAGATTATTGAACCCACGGACATGATTGCCAGGTGTGTTGGGTTCAAGAGAGATGTTTGGAGTGTAGACGCTAGTGAGTGAAAAATCAAACTCATATTCATGCGTCATAGTTGAACCTATAGAAATGATAAGTTAAAACAGAGATGTTTGTGGTCAACCTATGATTATCTAATGTTTTTACTAGATTTTTATTAACAATGGTTTTTAACACTCTAACTTACTCAAGGTTTTGACTTTCTAGTGGATTATTACTTTTAGAAAGATAGTGGTTTTTAATCATGCATGAAAACAGTTTTCCAGTAGGACGGATCCTACGGTTCCTTTACAAAAGGGATCCGGCCAGTATGTCATCCGGGATCCGTGGATCTGTAGTAACAGAAACAGATTTGATAAAAACATAGGTTTTACATTTTTATACCACGAAATATGTTTTATCCTACATTTTCTTTTAGCATGCATACATGACTTCTAATGTATCACGAAAGAATATGAAACAAATAAATCAAAAGAAATGACAAACATATTATGATAATAATAACCTAGATAACTAGATTATTAGTAATATTGCATTTCAATACTAAGGATGATACAAAGGATTGGGTATATGATCCCAATGTAGATTAACAACACAAAGTAAATGTCTCCATATGTGAACTTCATCAAAAGGAACACAAGTGCGATGAGTGTTAAGGTGATGAGCACGAGCGCGATGTAAACCATGTTGATGACGAATCTTCTTGGTTTCGGTTGAGATGGAATGAGGAGGAAGATGAAGTTTTTGAATGAGAGAAAATTTTTGAAATTGGAAGATTTGAAAAAGTGAGGGTTTGATAGAGTGGTCGACAGTGGGAGTATTTATGGGGAAGGAGGAATTTTGAGATTTGTGTTTTGTTTTATTATTAGAAGATATGATTTTTGGATTAAGTGAGACAAAACACAAGTTTTATAAGCCACGATTCTTAGACGGAGGAGTGACGCGTATGTGAGAAAATCCTTCCTAATGAAGCTACATGTAAAACATGTGTAAACACGAAATCTACTTAAATAAATGCCTAGCAAATAACACTTATTCATTAAACTAATATCATTTAGATATAAGTGGAAAGTCATACCTCGAATGCACTTAGGAATGTCTTTACAAATAACACAACAAATGTCACTTAGAAGATTCCCGTTCCTTTGCATTTAAGATACCTTCTTAAGGAAGGTATTCTTGTTACCAAGCGATTCCTACAGCTTGGTGGGTATGAGCTTTGACTAATCAACATGACAAAGAAGATTAGTTCAATTAAATGAAAAAATAAATAAGAAAAATGTTGTTATCAAATCAACATCCAAACATATAGTTTTAAAAGACATGGTGTTTGTTTTTATGAAAAACCTTCTTTGTAGTTTTCAATTAACCATGGATCGTATCAAGTTTTTAAAGTACAATATACTTCAAGAAACTTGGTAATGAAGCTCCGATGCCAATTGTGGCAAAACTAGAAGGGGGGTTGAATAGTTTTGCCAATTAAAACTTCCTTTTAATCTATTTAGATCGACTTATGTCAATCTATTTGGATGTGTGTGTTGGATGTTGATAAACAAGCATATAAAGGTAAGTAATGAAAAGATAAGAGTAAGAAGCACAAAACCACAACGCGAGTATTTATAGTGGTTCGGCTACAAGGACACCTTCCTTGCCCTACTCCACTCCCCAAGTCACCTATTCGAGAGTTCGTAATCACTACACCAATCTCCTTATGGCGGAGAAGCCTTCACAACGTCGCCTACCCTTTTTTTGGTGCTAGGCTAACCACCGGGTTCTTTCACTCCAAGGTGAACCACACCTACACAACGTCGCCTACCCTTTATAAGGTACTAGGCTAAGTACCTAGTTCTTTCACTCCAAGGTGAACTACACCTTCACAACGTCGCCTACCCTTTATTAGGTACTAGGCTAAGCACCTAGTTCCATTGCAATGGAGGAACTACTACCACACTACACCAACGACTAATCCCAAAGGAGATCTACTCCTTTACAACATCATCAAGGATATCAATATCCTTGGATCTAATACTAATCTTTCTTGTACATCGAAACACACCATATCGAATGTACATCTAAGGCACCTTTCACTAATGCCTTGACTAGATCTACAAGACACCTTTCACTAATGTCTTGTGTCTTCACTTCTAAGCACCTTTCACTAATACTTCTAGTCTTGACTTCTAAGCACCTTTCACTAATGCTTCTAGTCTTGACTTCTAAGCACCTATCACAAGTGCTTATGCTATAGACGATAGATACCCTTCACTAATATCTTCGTCTTGACACTTGAGACATCTTTTACTAATGTCTTCAACGCTACACTTCTTTGAAGAAAGAAAGGAATCATCAACAAGAAGACTTCAGTAGCCTTGATGATGAGGAAGCATGGCAACTCATGGATTTGAGCTTGCTCGACTTCAAAGGTGGTGATCTTGCCTTTAAGAGGAACCTAAAAGATCACACAAAAACAAAACTACAAACATAGATCTCTTGGATCTGAGGTTAGTAAGTTTTTAACTCAGGGAGAAAGTGTGTTAGAAAGGGGTGAGAAACAATGAAGAAATGGCTCACTATTTATAGAGGAAAAATCCTACTGTTCCCCGGATCCCACGGATCCCTTCCACAAGGGATCCGTCTAGCATTAAGCTAGGGATCCGTGGGACGTTCCCTTTTACCCATGGGTATTTTGGTTATGGGTCATGGGTCATGGGTTGAACCATGGATCTTTAGCTAGATACAATGTATCTTTGAGTGCAATGCACTTGGTCACTTAGGTATGGGTTGATCCATGGGTTATGGATATTATCCATGTATGATATAAGCATGATGACATGCAATGGGTTATGGGTCAAGCTCAATGGGTTATGGGCTTGGGATTGTACCCAACTACATTCAATGTATTTGCCCAATGGGTTGTGATACTCAAGCTTCTACCCATTTATATTACCCAATATACTAAATACTAGTTATGTGTATATTATACCCAAATATGTAAACACTAGTTGTTGTACATATGTATTACTAAATCATAAAATCACTTATACTTGTTTTAGTGTTTTATGTGAAAATGTGAATATGTTAGAAACTATTAGTTCAAACCCTTTACGTATTTTATTTGTTTCGTTAACATGATTTTACGTTTGTTATCGACAAAACATTAGAAGATCGTAAAATATAAATAAACGTTTTTACGGCTTATTTGTATTAACAATCCATACCATGATTTTTCAAAATCTCAGTTGTATATTTAGATTGATTAATAAAAATTCCACGAGGGGACTGATGTATTTGTATACCAAGAAAATTTTTTAGTTCCTACATCACGGACATTTCAAATTTGCTTTTCATGAGATTTTCAAAATGTTTTGAAAGATTCGGATTAGTGGACCCAAAAATGATGTCATCCACATAAATCTGAACAATCAAAATGTCAGCGTGGTATTTTCTTGTAAACAAGGTAGGATCAACCGTTCCTTTGGTGAAATTGTTTAGGATAAGGAAAGAGGTCAGTTCGTCATACCACGCTCTCGGAGCTTGCTTTAAACCATAGATTGCCTTTTTGAGTTTGTAGACGTAGTCCGGATGTTCCATGTCTATGAAGCCTTCTGGCTGACTCACATACACTTCTTCTTTCAGAGTGTCATTCAAGAATGCGGTCTTAATGTCCATCTGATAAACCGTGATGTTTTTTGTAAGCATCATAGGCTAAGAATATCCTGACTGCTTCGAGTCTAGCTACCGGCTTGAATGACTCTTCAAAGTCTATCCCTTCTTCCTGTCTGTATCCTTTGGCCACGAGACGAGCTTTGTTGCGAATTACAGTAATTTCTTCATCCCTTTTGTTCTTCCATAACCATTTGAGATCAATGACGCGAATGTCAATTGGTCTTGGAACCAAATCCCAAGAGTCATGTAGACGGAATTGGAGAAGTTCTTCCTGCATCGCTTCTATCCAAGGGTTTTCTGCCATTGCCTCCCGAATGTTCTTTGGTTCTTTAGTGCTAATTGAGCAAAGGTAAATGCACAAGTTGCAGTCTGTGGCAAGTTGGCGTCTCGTCTGAATTGGCCGTGAAGGTACATCAATAACTTGTTCAATTGGATGGCCTTTTGTCCACTTCAGAGTAGAAGGATACCGTTGGTTAAACGTATGCGAGTTAGATGGTTCTCGTAAGCTTGAAGATGATTCAGTTGATTCCGTAGCAAACAAATAAGTCTTCATCAAACGTTGCATCGTTCTGGTTTTGTGAAGGTTCTTCTTGAAAAGATATGTTATGGTTTTGCTCATCAACTGCTGGTAAATCTGTTTCAAGAATAGGATTTGCAGAAGTCGATGTAGATGATGTTGATGGAGTTGGTTCATTGCTTTCGACCGTAGTAGATGCTTCTTCTGTTGATGGTGGTGGATGATTTTGAGCGGGTGCAGCGGAATGATGGTTTGATGCATTTTTTGAAGTTCCACTATAGTATTCATCGAACATTAACTCGAAGAAATTCTCCCATTCTTGTTCATGAGGTGTGGCAGCAAACGTTGATGGAGCTCTTTGTTGTGTGAGTCCTGAACTGATGTGTCCAGAATTCTGCGGGTTTGGTACGGGTTCTAATCTGTTTAGATTAGAAGCCATCGGATTAAGCGCGAGTTCTAGAGCGAGTCTCTCAGAAGCCATCTGTGAAATTTATTCAAAATTCACATTCATCGTCTCCATTATCCTCCTAGTTCTTTTGTTTTACACCCTAAATGCCCTCGAGTTATCTGAATATCCAATGAAGATTCCAATATCACCTTTAGCTTTCAGTTTTCCTATATCTTCTCTGTCGTTCGTTGGATAGCACAAAGCGCCAAACACGTGAAGGTAACATATATCAGGTTTTCTGCTGTTCACTAGCTCATATGGGGTTTTATTGAATCTAGGATGGATTAGGGATCAGTTATGAGTAAAACAAGCAGTGGCAACCGAATCAGCCCATAAAAATAACGGTGCACTAGAATAGATTAGCATTGTGCGAGCAGCTTCCACAAGAGTATGATTTCTTCTTTCAACTACCCCATTCTGCTGTGGAGTTCTAACAACTGATGTCTGATGTGTGATTCCAACATCTTCAAAATAAGTTCTTAACTCCTGATTTTGTGAATTCTGTGTCGTTGTCTGTTCTTACAACCCTTACTGGAGTTTGAAGAAGTACTTGAATTCGATTCAGAAAAGTGATGATGATGCCTGGTGCTTCGTCTTTTGATTTCAGAAACCTAACCCATGTATATCTTGAATAATCATCGACGATAACAAGACTATACTTTTTCCCATTAATACTTTCAACTCTCATTGGGCCACATAAGTCCATGTGCAACATATGCAACTTAGCTTCCGAACTAGGTACGGGTTTAGGTTTATATGATGCTCTTTTTCTTTTTCCTTGTTCGCATGATGGACATAAGTGATCCTTGGTGTATTTGAACTTTGGAAGTCCGTTGACGATGTTGTCTTTGGCAAGTTTGTTTATGGTGTCGAAATTGAGATGGGATAATCGTCTATGCCACAACCAGAACTTTGTTCCTGATGCTCGTGTCATAAGACATATTGGTGATGAAGAGGAAATTTGGTTTATGTCGATAGCATACAAGTTTGTATCACGATTCCTAGTTAAGAGATCAGTGCCATCCAAGTTTCTAACGAAGCAAGCATTTTTCCTAAAAGCAACCTCTAAATCTGCATCACAGAACTGCCCGACTGAAAACAAATTGTGTCCCAACCCTTCGACATAATAAACTTGAGTGATCAAATAATTTCCAAAAGGTAGATCTCCATAACCCATGATAGCTGCTACATGATCATTTCCAAAACGAACGGTTCCCATGAATTTCCAAACAAAATTAATCAGCAGCTTCAGATTCCCGGTCATGTGCTTGGAGCAACCCGAGTCGACGATCCAAAGAAATATTTCAATAACCTGCCAAATACAGAAGAAGTTTTTGGAAACCATTTTGATTTTGGTTCCTTTGGGTTAGAGGTAAAATCCTGATCACACGCATAGAAGTTTTCTACAGGATATACTGATTTATCACTCATTCTACCATTCTGGAGTGTGAAAATTCTACCCGTTGGTTTCCAAATATCATCCCTATAGTAAAGACTATGCTTCCTATCAGTAGTGTAAGACCTAAATCTTGTGACTAGACTTCTTATTGGTTTAGCATAAGTTCTTTTCGAAACGTTCTTCTGATCAGGATAAACAATCTCTTTTTTAGAAACACAATCATCATGAACATTAAATAAAGATTTCTTGCAAGTTAAATAAACAGATTCAACAGATTCATTAAACTTAGCAGATTTCATAGGTTCATTACATTAAGATGAAATGTCTTTCTTATTACAAAGTGGTAAATTCCTAGGGTGTTCTTCTACTTTCTTCTCTTTATTCAAGCTACTACTCTTAGAGGCAGTCGAGACTCTATTGTTCCTTGTACTGCTCTTAGGCTTTAGTCTGCTGCTCCTAGAGGTGCTTTCTAGTCCTGTAGAAGGTAAGACACACGCATTAGGATTCACATTTTTATCAAGCGAAGTGGTTTTGAATTTCCTAGTCTCTTTAGAGAGCTTGTTTAAACTTATGTCGTTTGTTCTATATGGTTTAGATGTGGAGGCAGACGCATTAGTGGTACTCATCTTAAAAAGGTCAGGTGCTAAAACTTTTGGTTTCTCGATAACTGCTTTTTCATTTTCAACAAATTTTTTCTTTTTGCTTAAGCAAGGCAGGTGGAGTGACTGGTTTTGACAAATCATTTTGCTCATTGATGTTTGGAGGAGGCAGAGAAATAGACATTTTTGGTTTAAAAACCTGTTTGGGAACATTTGCTTTCTCCTCAGTCAATGGTTTTGCAATCTTAGTATCCACAGCCTTTCCTTTTTGACATTCCAGCTGAGCCCTCAAAAGATCATTTTGTTCTTTCATGTCTTTGTAGGCACGCTCATACGACAGTTTGTCATACTTGCATTCCTCCGTTTTTCGATCAAGTTGTTTAAAATATGAGACATTTTCTTTTTCAAGTTTCTCAAGAGCTTTTTCATATTTTGAAACAATTTCGGAGGTCTCAGACTGGAGTCTTTCATGATCTTCACAGAATATGTTTGTAAAACAATGGACATGATATCGGTAGTTATAACATCTTCGAAGAGAGAACCATTTATATTTTCCAAGACTTTGATGTGTTCAACACTTTCATTAGCTTTCTTTACCATGGATTTATGATCCTTGACAAAGTCAACTGTTTCTTTCAAAAAGGCTTGTTCAAAATGAATTACCCTTGCACTGATGTTATTCAGCGGAGGGGCAATTTGAGTTTCAAAAAACTTTTTCATTTCATCATCAAAACTAGAAAACCAGATATTAGTTGTAATATTGGTTTTAGATTTAACAGTCTCTTGAAGTCCCCCAATTCTAGTTTTAACGTCATCTAAAATGCTTCTAGCATCGCTTGTGTTAAAAGGATTGTTTGAAGACATTTGTTCGGTTTTTGAAAGAGATTGTGAGACAACTACAAGAGTTGAAACTGGTGTTGACACACTGTTTGAAACACTGGACGTAATGGAAAACTTTGACTTTTCTTTTTGTGAAACAAAAGTAATTCCAGAAATTTTGTTCCATTTGTTATAATCAATTGATTTTAGATATGGGTTCTTTTGTTTCATTTTTGATCTACTCTCATCAGATAGTTCTAACGTTTCAAGAGAATCACGAACAATTATGGGTTCATGCAAAGCTTTTCCATTATTCAACACATTCTGTTCTTTCTGAGCTTTCTTGAGGAAACAAGGGGGTGTGTTACCAAGAGCCATTTTTTGTGTTGTATGAAAATACGAATTTGTTTGATTAATTAGCATATTGGTTGATTTGGCTGAATGACCCGTTGTAACAAGCAAATTTTGATTTTTTCATTTTTATCAAGAATTTCATCAAGAAGAGAATCTTCACGTTTTGAAAAATCAGCAATCAACTGTTTCTTCTCTTTTTCAAGATCAGAATAAGTTGCTTGTTGTTTAGAAAGTTGGTTTTTAAGATAAGAAATTTCCTTGTTTAAAGATTTTATTTTCAAGTTCAATTTAACATCAAGCGTGTTATACTTGATTTGCAATTGTTTTTCTCTTAAAACGGAATCTCGATAACCAATTTCTAATTCTGACTCTTTGTTTTTGTGAAATTCAAAGGATTTTGCATTCTCCTTGTACCTCTCAAGCTCAGCGGTCAATTTATCATTCGCGGCCTTAACATCGCGATTGACCTTTTTAACTTTCTCAATTTCAATGCCACAGTTATTTATCAATGTTTCAAATAAGGCACGTGTTTCCTCATCAGTTTCAGTATTTTGTGCCACACAGCCTCCATTAGGATGCACATCTGGAGTTTCAGAGATAACATTGCTACTACTCGGATTGTCCAGGTATGTATGTAAGTGGGTGCTGTCGTCACAGAATGCTGTTCGTTATGAGTAACCACATCCAATATGACATTGTTATAGCATGGATCAATGATTGGTACCTCAGATACTGCATTGGCGTCATAAACAGGAGGTGCGTCAGAATCAGTGTCATACTTAGCTTCCTGAAGATTTGCCATGAAGATGCAGTTCGCATTGATTTCCTCTAGGTCTTCCAATTCGTCCATAAGAGCAAAAAAGTCATGTTCCTCAGCACTCAACTGCATCCCTGCTTCAGACTTCTGTGCCAACAGCATTGCTTTTTGAAGATACGCAGAATTCTTCTTGTTTGGCTTAGTGGGACAATTCCTTGCAATGTGACCCACTCCTTGACAGTTGTAACACTTAACCTGATTACCTTGATTCACATTTCCATAATTCCCAACGACTGGAGCTGCAACATTCCCATTCTGACCCATCTGATTTCCAACATTCCAACCCAAGTGATTACCCTGATACGGAACCGCCTGATTACCCATGTGAAATCCAGTAGCATATCCCTGTGGGTTCCCAATAACTCCAACCATTTGTCCTTGATGACCTATATTCAAACCCGGCTGTGCAATTTGCATGTTGCGAGTGTTTGATGAAATCCTTTGGTTGTTGTTAGTTGGTGTGGAATAGCGTCCTCTGAATGCTTTAGTCAAATAAGCAAATGCGTTTGACAAAGCCTCTTCTTGTTCAGTTTCAAGATCAGTGATTCCTTGTTCCTGGTATTGTGGATATTGTTGATGTTGAATGACTTGTTGTTCTGGTGGATAGAATTGTTGTTGAGGGATAACAGCTTGTGGTTGAGGAATGTATTGTTGCAAGTTGTTAGTGGAAGATGATGAAGCTTGTTGTTGTGTATTCACTGGAGTTTGAGTCTTTGCAATTAGTGCCAATCATGATTCTTTGCCAATCTTTCTTTCCTAACTTCATTGACTTCAGTTTGGTTTTGTTTCAGAAAATCGTAGAGTTGATCAAAGTTCACCTGATGTAAGTCCTTTGTTTGGTTGACAATAGTGACATATCATCCCCATTCTTCTGGAAGATTGTTTAGGAATTTGATATTACTCACGATAGTTCTAGGTGCCAACTTGTTTCTGATAAGTTCATTCATCAAAGTGCAAAACCTTCCATAGTAGGATTCAATTGATTCTCCTGGAGTTGATGTAAACCTCTCCCATTCAGTTAGCAGCTTGTTCTCCATGTCTTGTTTACCAATTTCTGTTCCATAACATAGCCCTCTAACACGTTCCCACATATCGTAAGCAGTTTCACAGCTGTCTACAGCAGCAAAGATGTCTCTTGGTAAACCTAGTTGGACAATGTGTATTGCCATGTCATCTGCTTCAACCTGTTTGCTATCCTCTTCAGTGTATTTTGATTCATATTGAACACGAAAAGATGGTGGGACGGGAGGTGTTGCATCAGGATTTCCAGGGTTTTGGACTTGTCGAGGCTTGAACGGTCCATTCGTAATGGATTAAATCATGAGTTTTCCATTAGGTTTCGTCTTGATGTAGCGGAGCATACGACTTTTCCATTGAAGATATCCACCTTTTTCCAGCATAGGAGGACGGTTTTCGGCACCGGCTGCATGAATGTCTTGTTGAGTAGCCATTGATGAAGGTAATTGATGATAAAGTTGATGTAAGATTGATTCAACGATAAAGGAGTTGTGTTTGATGAAGATTAAGCTTGGTTGTTGTAGTGAAAATTGGGTCTAAAAACTTAAAAACCTCAATAACTTCTGTTCGGAGCGTTTTTAGGACTTGAAGTTTGACCCGAATGAACTTCTGTTCGGAGAGTTCAATCGGCGTGCCAATCTCCTCGTTCTCACGGTCGTTTTGATGGGTAGAACGCTGAAAACGGAGTTACGGTTCAAAAGTTATGGCCGTTTGAAGTTTTGCTTAAGAACTTACTCGTAAACTTGAGCTTTGGTGTAGGATTTGGTGCTTAGGCGTAGGATCTGCTTATGCGTAGACTGCTTATGCGTAGGATTCCTTATGCATAGGATGTTTATGCGTAGACAGCTTATGCGTAGGATTCCTTATGCGTAAACATTATCTTACGCGTAACCTTTAGGCTTAAACGTAAGCTTATGCGTAAACTTAAATGCTTAGAAGTAAGAAACCTTACGCGTAAGTGTTAGCTTAGGCGTAGAGTGTTACTCGTAAGCTTTTATGCTTATGCGTAAACTTGGGGTTTTACTCAAAAATATTTTACACTTATACCAGTGCAAAAGATATTCAAATTCGAAGTGTTCCACAAACTTATCCAAGTGAGGGAAGCACTGAGTAACCGTTGTTGCACGAAGATGGTTCACCAAAAGCTTAAGCGTAGGATTCACTTCTTACGCGTAGACCTTACGCGTAGGATTAGGGTTTTGACTTTTCCTTATGCGTAAAACAAGGGTTTTGACTTTCTATACTTGATTTTCTTACGCGTAGAATGCTCAGAATTTTGCAAAAACACAAATTTTCACCCAAAAATGCGTTTTCAAATGATTTCTTTTGCACAAACTTCTTCCAAAACACTTAAAGATCAATAAAAACTACAACTTTAACCTTAACAACACGTAAAAATCAAAACTTTAAGCAAAAAGCTTGCGTTTTTTAGAAAAAAACGAAACTTGGAGGAAAAGTTTCAACAAAAAACGAACACAAACACTCCTAAACCATTGTTAGGCGATTGATACCAATTGTAAGACCTTGTTTTTATCAACCTTATCACATATACTACTTTATCACACAAGTATACACGTGAAACAAACACTTATGCGTAGAAGAAAGATGAAGAAGAAAGATGGTGACTTGAAAGTTATATGTGTGTCGTGTATGTTGAGAGAAATAAAGATGAAAACAAGAGCTTCTATTTCAAAGGAAAAACACATACAAACACACTCCTCAAATGACACTTTGAGGGGTATTTATACTTAAACACTAAACGCCCTAATGGGCTTGGGCTTGGGCCTCGTGGACTTGGATTGGATTACAAATGATAAAAGGCTAGCTTAACTTAACTTCTAACCATTTAGCTTATCCCAATTCACGAGCATGTTGACTATTCTATTGCGATATCTAACACACGTTACAAAGTTCCTAAACGTGAATGACCATCACTTCTATTAATTATTATCAAGGCTAATAAATTCATTTAGTATCTTCTCTATTATGTCATACCTTGTGTTTTGTGTTATAAAGTCCTACCCCAACTATCATTCCACTGTGATATTTTAGAGGTGTGACATTATGTTAAAGGACTAATATTGTTACTATTTTCAAAGTTATTTGGACTTCTGGTGTTTTCTTTTTCATAGTTAAGAACTACTACTTTATTTTTTAAAACCCTAAAGACTCTCCATGCAAAAAAAATGTTTTAGGGAATGCAGGTGCAATTTGTACAAATCACGAGGACAATCTGTGTAATTCACTCTATAATTTTTTAATCGTATTGTTTAAAAAAATTCGCGGATTGAAAAAACTATTTAAAAACGGGTTAGTCGTGTCGATCTATTTACAACCCAAACATGTTTATCATGAACCCGAACTTGTTTAATTTCGTATCGGTCTTTAGTCGTGTTTCATTTCAGATATTGTCACCCCTACAACATTACATCAATGAATATACTAACTTGTATAAAACTAATAGAGTATATTATTTTTACAAAACTGCTACAATTTAACTAAGAATTTAAATAATTAACTCGGGCAAATTATTTGATGCCATAAAATGATAAAACTGTTTAGAATATAAAAGCTCAACCTTAAGCCCATAACGTAACACAGGCCCAGATATATTTGGTAGTTAACAGTCCGGTATATGTGTTAGAAAGCCCATGCTATTGTCAGTTTATCAATTTATGTGATGTTAAAAGTTAAAACTTTGAAAACAATTCTTAAGTTTGGTGTTTTTGTTGTGACAATGGAAATAGGTGAATTGTATAATTTTGATAATCTGCTGCACTGACGTTGATAAATTAAACTGTGTTATTGGATTTTTTAATGTGAAAATTACTGTGCTACTCATTTATTAATGGGTGTGTCTGCACAGACTCATCTTTAACTTGAATATCAAAACTACCCATCCATGTCGGGTATATATTTTCACTATATACACGACATGGACGTGCATGGCTAGGAATGATTTTTGCAAATAAATTTTTAGCAATGTCGGGTACAAAATCCCATGTATACACGACATGGGTTTTTTTATTGTTGTTCACAACTACCTATGCCCATATAGTGAATAGAATTACACGACATGGACTTTCTTACACGACATGGGAAAAAGTAAAACTAAATGTCGGGTATAGAGGACTAATATACACGACATGGGGAAAATCATATGGTCATGTCGGGTCTAGTGGACGAAAATACACGAGATGGGGAAAACGTTAAATTTTTATAAACATCTCTTCAAATCCACATTTCAAATTCACACAAATTTTATTACACTTTTTTTATGCTCATAACTACTGTATAATGTAAGATCAACCCAACCCAAAACTCATTTCATGTCATATAAAATCATGGGTTCTCGTTAATTTCACATAAGAATCAAATCTTTATCAGTTTAAGCACTACCCATTTGCTCAAAACCCTTTTTAAAGCACTTTTTGATCATTTTTAACAAATGGGTATTCGTTAAATTTGTGTTTTTTGAGTTTCTTGAGGTTTAGAAGGTGTTTGGAGTGTGAAATATTAAGTGGGTTGCTTTTAGAATCATGTAAATTTTTTGGGTTAGTATATGTTGCATTTTTAGTGTTTGGTGACTTTAACGTTTTCCCCATCTCGTGTATTTTCGTCCACTAGACCCGACATGACCATATGATTTTCCTCATGTCGTGTATATTAGTCCTCTATACCCGACATTTAGTTTTACTTTTTCCCATATCGTGTAAGAAAGTCCATGTCGTATAATTGTATTCATTATATGGGCATAGGTAGTTGTGAACAACAATAAAAAAACTCATGTCGTGTATACATGGGATTTTGTACCCGACATTGCTAAAAATTTATTTGCAAAAATCATTTCTAGCCATACACGTCCATGTCGTGTATATAGTGAAAATATATACCCGACATGGATGGGTAGTTTTGATATTCAAGTTAAAGATGGGTCTGTGCAGACACACCAATTAATAAATGGGTAGCACAGTAATTTTCACTTTTTTAATTACTTTTTGTTCTTTGATTAGGCATACGTTCATGATTTATGGATTTACATATGTATGTAAAAATTTAGAAGAAAAAAAGAAATCAAAATTGTCACATCACAAATTATATTTCCAAAAACGTCAACAAAAAAGGGTTTGGTTATTGGGACGGTACCTAGTTTTTTAGATTGACCCCCCCTAGTTTTTTTGTTTTTTTTTTTTTTTTTTTTTTTTATTTTATTTTTTTTTATAATTTTGTTTATATCAAAAAGCTATAAACCTGAAAATGCGAAACTGTAAATATAAAGTTTAATAAGCCAAACGCTTAAAACTGTCAGAAATACGGAACAGAAAATGACAAAAAACTGCGTTGTACTGAAAAAATGGGGGGACAAAGGGAATATTCCCTATGGATGTGACCCCATAGGAAGGGTTTATATAGTACAACCCACAAAAAATTGTTTATGTATCAGAATAGACGTCAACTTTTAAAAGTTTTTATTTAATAAGTATAACCCTTTGTTTTGTGAATACATGAGATGTTAGGTAATAGGTATCCTAGGAGTAAACTACCAAATATATACTACAGTTTAAAAGAATGGAAGAAATATGAAAGGCCAACGAACACCATCCAAGAAAGAAAAAGGAAAAAACACATTTAAAAACTACAATTACTGAGCATGCACAAAACATGGCCAATAATCTATGTCCAAAGTCTAAACCATCATAGGTTCATCAACTAAATAGAACCACCTTAAGAAAAGGAGTAAAATCCCTTTCCCATAGGTTATCCTCACCTTCTATTTGTGGGTTCAGTGGTGAAGATCTCAAAACGAAAAAGAAATTGCGAGTATGTGTAACGTGTCATTTTTTATTTTTATTTTAAACAAGCACGTTTTTTCTCCTTTCATTTGTTTTGTTTGTGGGTGTATAAAGGTCTTTGTTTGTTTTTTCACAGACATAAGTGCTTCTTTTCACTTCTAATATCTTCAAAAGTTAGACATAAACTTTCACTTGTTTTCACTTCTTTAACACAAACTCTATCTATTTCCCTTTCATTCATTTCTTTCAAAAACACAAAAAACTAACGTTCTTCTTCCTTACAGATTAAAACTTTAAATTTACCTCTTTAAAGATAGATGGTTTACAGATGAAGATATAAAACCTCTGAAAAAACAAATGACACCTTAGGTTTGTTATCAGATATGTTTCTGTTTAATGTGGTATATGTAAATGTTAAAATATTGTCGTAACTATTGCGAGGGTTTGGTGGCAGATTTGATAGTCGAAGTGGATGTTGATGGGCATGACTGTGGTCAAGACCACACTTGTAAACCCGGTCTAAGTCCATATTCCATAATATACAACACCTTTTTGACTCGCATGCAGCCATATATCACTTTTTGGGCACACTTAAGACGACTTTGTCACACATTATAAAACGGAAAGTAAAAAATGAAAGATAAAGATCAACATATGGACACTTTAAAGAGTCTTTACAACATATATCAAGTGCTTAGGGGACTCGAATGAAAAGAACAAAAGAATGCAACAAATATTTCCTAAATTAGTCCCCAATGTTTCTCAAATATTAAATTCAACCCTCACAAACTTCTACTAAAGTAGCTTTTTATATGTTCCCCTACTGCCCTTTTGTTTCTTTTTCTACAGACGGTCAATGCACAAAATAAAGAGTGAGCAGACACCACAGTAATGTTTCAGTCCTCTACTTTTTTCAAAGTAAAACCTTTTCACCAGCCCTGCATTCATAATGAATTAAAGTTATTAATGAGTGAGGGCTTTATGGTAAGTTTGATACAGTATCAGTAGTAAATGCAGCATACATGTAACAAATTCTGGAAACAAAATGCATATTGGAGAATTTACCAAAACACCCTTGTGTATCAGAATCTAAGTTGCATTATGTTCCACTTAGAGAGTCTGTGGATTGCTTATTTAAAGCACAAATTTGCTTAAAAACAAACCAGTACCCTACTTAAAAGTGTTTAGTAACTACTCCATCCGTCTCAAATTATATGTTCATCTTTCTATTTTTGTTTGTCTCAAAATAAGTGTTCACTTTCATATTTTAACCAATCAAAATGGTATTATTAATCTTACTTCTATCACACATTACTTGTGTAATATGAAAGTGGACGTATAGTTTGGGACGGAGTGAGTATATTTGTCGCATTGTTCATAAGGTGAAAAAGATAAACCATATACATGTCAATGAGGGGTCACACTACCAAACACTTTTAAACCCATCACCCCACCATTATTCTTACTAAAACAGGCCAACACTATAAGTTTGTAGTGATGAAATGACAGAAATCTCCTTTGTAAAATCAATGTGTCGGTATACCGACAACATGGAAAAGGAGAGAGATATTAGACCCTGGTTCATTTCTAGTTCGTTATACTTAAATAATTGAAACTGCATCGGAATATTCTAAGGATATTAAAAAATCAAGTGCATTAGTAGACTATGTAACCAATCATCCATTTCCTTGGACCATTGTAACTTATGATAGTTAGGTCAAGAAAGGCATACCCTTTTGTACACGATAAGGGTGTTTGTTTAGGGGCGTTTGGAGGTAGCTTGCTTAAATGAAACAGTAGGAGCAATACGACTACTCCTTTTCTGATGTTCTAACACGAGTTCTCCAGCAAACCACTCAAGTTTCTCATAATTGGTCTGTTCGCCGATCCTTTTACCCCCAAACAGCATTGATTCAACATTCTTTTGTCTCAACATCTCATCGGCTTTTCCAATAAGTGCTTTCACATTGCTAGGACTAGGATCCAAATCAAAGTTGGCACCAGAACTACCCATATTCGAACAGTTGGCCTAAACAACAGCATATGTAACCAGAGTTAAGTTAGTGAGTCATCACATTAAAATAGTCCAAATCATTTAGCAATGATTTTATGGGAATTTCCTAGTTGCCTACTTCTCACCAACCTCAATAATTACTATCCTTGACTCCTCAAGATACCTATTTTTAGCACACGAATGGTTCAAAAAGACTATTCCAAACATGCTATCATACTTTAATTAATATTTAATGCATTGAAACTTTTTAAAATGCAACAGATTTTTCATTTTTAGATAAAATATGCGACCATCATTTCCAATATCCATATGGGCATATTATCTTCCCAAAGTATAGCAAACCTTTTTTCAACAAAAAATGCATAATCTTTTCCATGTTTCAATGACATTAACGTTATGCACACCCACCAAAGGGAAAGAATAAACTAAATCAATAATGTAATTCTATAAGAAAATTAATAACTATATATAGTTATTACAGTAGCTATCAAGATATATAAGTCAAAGAAAACACAACATATATAGTCAAATTGTAGTTAAATGACCATTTTGATTGATGATCTTGACCTACAACCTTTCAAACTTATGTATTATTAGACAGGCATACTTTTAAGAATGGCTCAGCTGTCTAATTACAACCTTTATGTATAGCTTACCAACAATTTTCTTATCACCTTTTGTCTTTTCAGTCACATTCAATCTTATAATATGATGTGAAGTTGTGAACTATAGCATAAAGAAGATTTTTTTCTAAATTTGACTACGTGTGGTCCAATAATGGGACTCGATGTAATTGTCAGTTTAATAGGAATTTACGAAGCTCATCAACTTTTTAATCAACTTCGCAAACTATTGAAACTGATGTAACGAAATATACCTGAATGCGGACGTAATTACTAGAACATCTCTCACCAAACGCTAGAGCAACGGCATGATCCACCATATCACTTGAACTCTCACCCGAAATCCGACCCATGGGTTTGACCCAATCTTTACCCTTCCACTTTTTAACTTGGTCAAAATCATACTTCCCTTCTAGAACCTGCCCCGTCCCTAGCGAAAGTACCAAAATGTCCTCCACCCCACGCACGAACGGAAACTCCTGTTTATTATGCAAAACGTGCGTAATAGCAGCCGCGGAAGGGTTGCTCATCGCCAACCCACCGTCAACCGCCAAACAACACGTCTTCTCATCAACCGACATCATCTGAACCGGGTCAAAAACCCCCGGTTCAGCTGACGTGGCACGACACACCTCCCATAGCCTAAAATCAAAACTCTCACTTTCCAACGCATCCGCTCTCGAAAACACAAATGAACCCGACGTGGACAAATCATAACATGGAATCAAAACCGGTTTCAAAGTATCTTTTAAACTCAAACTCCGCCCATTAACCATAAACACTTCTTTCATCACATCTTCAAACTTTTTCGTCAGCTTTTCACTCCCACTCTCACCACCAATACACCTTTTCCAAAACCCGCCCAAGCCCCCACTCTTCCCAGAATACATTCTCTTTCCTCTCTCCACTAAAAACCTCCACGTGTCATCCGCTTCAAAAAGCGGATGACTCCCGTCCCCACTCCCAAACAACACCCCAGTAAAAAACCCTCCCACACCCGTACCCGCACCAATGTCAATATAATCCGCAATCCTCGCGTTCAGATCACCAGATTTCTCCTTCAACATCTTCTCCAAATAACTCAACGCTTTTCCCGCCAAAACACCTCTCATTCCACCACCACCATCAATAGACAACACACATATCTTCCCTCGTTGGTTCTTCATCGACTCTTCCGAAACCGTAACAGAATTTCCTGCCGCTACAGTTTTCGGCCTCCAGTCTTCGTACCCAAATAAGAAATTACTCTCTAGAATTGAGAAAATCTCGTAGCTGAGCTTATCTGTATCGATACTCGGCTCATTCAACATATTCGACTCCATTCAAAAGAACTTAAGGCCTGTCAGCATATAAGTAATGAAATGATGTTGTGATATCAATTTTTTTTAGAACAAATATAGCTTTCAGTTTTATTATATTTGACTATTAGAAGAAAGAGTATAAGGTGGGTTTCCCGCCAAATTTGAGAACTAATGGTTTAATTCTCGGGATTAAGGGAAGAAGTAATAGAGAGTGTGATTGTGAAGGGTTTTTTTTAGTAATTTGTATGAGAAAATGGAGAGGTATTTACCAACAACCGGAAAATGAGTTTTTTATTTGTATTTAAGTTCGTCATGGTTGACGAATGAGTTGTATAGTGTGGATTTTAGGTTTAGTCCTTTAGGTTTTTTGGTTTTGATATTTTGTAATTTTATTTTACGTAAGCTTTAGTTTGGTGAGACTTCGGTTCTTGTTGCACCTTTCTTATTAAGCTAAAAGTGTATATGTATTACATAAGACAAGAAAATGTTTAATATGTGTTGCGGGTGTAAACCAGTTGAGCTAAATCTTAAGCTAGCTAGGCTTGTTTCGAGCCTTATTTTTGCTGTTTGAACTCGGCTCATTCTTAATAACGAAGCTTAGACTCGAGATAGTTATATAAATGAGTTTTAAGTTAAGGTGAAACTCAAGCTCAACTTGAGCTTTCTATGGGCCAAGCTCGGTAGTTAATGAGCACATCGACTCATTTACACCCATGTTGTTTATAAATCTATTACACTTTTATAGGTATGGAGAACCAATATTTCTTACACATGGATAATGAAATTGGCGGATAGAAAGCGTTTGCATTTAAAGATGGAGCCAGATGCATATAAGAAAAACTACACTAGATTTTTTTTTTTTTTTTTTTTGTAAAGGGGAGTAATCCTGCACCCTAGTAAATATATTAACCACATAAACGTTTAAGTACAATGGATATGAGTGAAATCCCATATCAACTACACTAGATTATAAATACAATTTTTCTGCATCGGGTCATTTAATTAAAACTGAGGTTGTTTACAGAAAATAACACTATTTCGCAAAAACTCATAAGTGTCCCATGACCGTCCGATAACCGTCTGTTGCTACACCCGAATCTATAATAGTTCCTCCCTCGAAGGTAACTCAACTTTTTTTTGGGTAAAGGGGAGTAATCATGCACCCTGGTAAATATATTAACCAAAAAAACGTTTAAGTACAATGGATATGAGTGAAATCCCATATCTCAGCCCGTTACATAGGCATAAAGCTTACATAACAAGATACTTCATATTTTCTAAACAAGAAAACAAACCACTACTCAAATGATAACATAGGACATAACGAAAGAAAATTACTTCCTAGGACCTTGAAGCTTGGTGCCATACATGGCATTAAAGGCATCCAAATTCCCTGGAAGATCATGAACCTGATTCGCATAGTCATCGTAGTCATAGTCATCATACTCATCTTCAAACTCTTGGCCACCACCGAATAAGTTAACAGACTCATCAAATGGGTTAGCAACCACCTTATCTTCAGAATCAGAAACCACGATCTCTCCCACTTTAGAAAAAAAGTAACTCAACTTAATAACAACATAGCATGCAATGCAATTGTTATAAGTTTTTTGTTATGTAGGCAAGTTCTTATTCATCCTTGTCACATTATCATTTCAAAAAATCTCATATACATGGTAAGTTGGTAACAACCTAGATGTATAGTCTATCGATATATAAAGTATCCAACAAATAAAATTTTTCATTCCAAAATTATTGTTCATCCAAAAGAATAAACAGTTAAAAAAATGCATTGTTACGACCGAGCCAGCTGAAAAGGGTCGACCCAAAAGGGTCGTGTCTGGTCCCGTATGGCATAAGGATTATGTCGTGGGATAGTTATCTATTTGTTAAGTTGTATTTGAGTCTAAATGGGATAAGTGCCAAAGTAGGTCGATGTTTGATGGTAAGTGCCAAAGTAGGTGCATGTCTGATGATAAGTGTTTGAGTCGCTTTATGATAAGTATTCGTGTCTATGAGGGATTATCCAAGCATGTTTATTTAAGCAATTGCAATCAATGAAATCATTTAAGCTTTAGTCAAATGAAAATATCTCTTGTTTTCTCTTCTTCTCTTCTTAGGATCTCGCATCACGCTTGAAGGGGTGTTATTATCGATACAACCTTAACAGGTCATATCAACTGATGCTCTCATTGAGCAGTGTTCATCAAGCACTATTCATTTCCGGAATTTACTGTTCATCCCAGAGTACTGTTCATTAATCATCGGGTGTTGTTTATTGCTTTCATTGCCATGAACGAATAGGCGATTCGTTTCTCTTGAAAGAACAGTCTGATGCGTTGCACGTGGAGTTGCATGTGCAAATCGCTGCGTTATCAGCCAAGTTACAAGCTGCTAAAATAACGCGACATGGAGGTGGCGATCCAGGGTCATTATTACCGTGTTCTATGAGGATGGACGTTCCGAAGTTCACTGGCGCCGACCCAGATAGTTGGATATTCACTATCACATCATACTTTTCTTTGCTCACTACCCTAGTCGATGTGGGTTTGAACCTCGAGGGTGATGCTGCAAAATGGTTTCGATAGATGGCGTATAAAAGATTGATCACTAACTAGGACAGTTTTTTAGAGAGTTTCAAAAATCGGTTTGAACCTTCAAAGTATGAAGATCCGCAGGGGGCATTATCTAAGTTGTTACATACTGTTACGGTTGCACAATATCAAAGCGAGTTTGAGAAGCTTATGAATCGAGTCACGGTTATCTTAGACAACTTATTGATTTCGTTTTATATCTCAGGCCTTAAACCAACGTTACAACTGGAATTCTTAGTGTTAAGACCTACCACAATAGGCAACACTTTTTCCTTGGCACACATTACCGAGGCTCGTTTGAAAGACCAATGGTCAACCTCAAACGTCAAAACAATTGACATCGTTACAAGTTTACTCGCTCAGAAACAACCGGCCCCACGTTTCTCTGCTACTCGACACGATCCATGGAAACCGCCATTATTACCACCACCCATTCAACCTCCACGTTTAACTGATGTCACGGTGATGAACAAATGGACAGAGGCAGCGATAAAAGATAAGGAGAATAAGGAGCGGCAAGTCAACGTTTAATTGATGTCATCCGGGGTACAACCAAGCCAACGTTGTTATAAAAGAAGGATGCTATGGATCTCACTTGGTAAAATATTTGAACGATGATGTTTTCAAGAGTGCCGACAAGTTAGCATGAGAGTTTCGAGTGGGGCTTATAAAACTGCATATCTTCGGGAAGAACGCGCAAAACAATTTCATGACTACTACCTGTACTTGGTGTCATCAAAAGGGATTCAATGAAGAACATGGGATCCGAGAATCACGATCGTTCAAAGCAGCACCTTGAGGACAAGGTGACTTTTGAAGGAGAGGGGAATGTTATGACCGAGCTAGCTGAAAAAGGTCGGCCCAATAGGGTCGTGTTTAATCCCGTATGGCATAAGGATTACGTCGTGGGATAGTTATCTTTATCTATCTTAACTTTTAAGTCGTATTTGAGTCTAATTGGGATAAGTGCCAAAGTAGGTCGATGTGTAATGATAAGTGCTAAAGTAGTTGCATGTCTGATTGTAAGTGTTTGACTCGTTTTAGGATAAGTGTTCGCGTCTATCAAGGATTATCCCATCATGTCTATTTAAGCAATTGCAATCAATTAAACCATTTAAGCTTTTGTCAAATAAAACTATCTTTGTTTTTCTCTTCATCTCTTTTTAGAAACTTACATCACGCTTGAAGGGGCGCTACTATCTATACAACCTTAACAGGTCTTATCATGATTTAATTACTTTTATGAGTTCTGCAAAAGCGTCAAAAATGACATAACTTTTATACGTCAATAATAAGGTATGTACGGAGTGATGCATCAATACGTAGTACTACGTAGTAAAACATAAATTTGTAGCAACCTTTCAACCATATATTGTCACACGGTCACCAACCCAAAACGTGGTACGGACAAATCCAACGGCCAAAACTCACGATAACTCCTTTTATTCAGAGACAATGATACGTTTCTGACTAGTAATCAACGGTCATAAAATGTGCATGTGCATGTCAGAGTAAAACTGTCACCGGTAGCCACTTGAAACGGTGTGTGGACAATACGACGTTGTTAAGTTGGCCCACCAAATTGCTTTTTCAAGTTGGATGACGTACCGTAGAAAGGCACGGACAGTAGTTGTCTTTGTGTGGGGTCTAAGATAGTGCGTCACTCGGTTTACTCTTTTGGTTAAGTTTAATATTTGGAAGACCATGGTAAAATAAGGATGGGATCCTCTCAAGTTACTTGACTCAAGTTGAGATAATATGAGCCGTTGGATTTGATCCAATAGTTCAAATCAAATGAACTTCTTTTGATTTGAGCCATTGGATTAAATCCAATGGCTCATAATGCCTCAACTTGAGTCAAGTTGTGCTTACAACTTGAGAGGATCCTTGTCCGGTAAAATAAGGTAAATTTCATATTTGAATTTTTTATATTGGAAATGTGAAATTTATTTGGTATCCATATCCATAACAACACAAAGAAATGAGGATGCATGAAAAACAATATATTTTCACATCTCACGTAATAAGTTGCACATGTTTATCTTTTAAGAGCATGTCTCGTAAAAACGTGAGGTTTGGTTATGCGTCACGTCGCTTTATGTCATGTATTTTTGTAAACTTGATATATATGATGGGTTTTTTAAGCATACCAAAAGTACATCAGGACCCACCAAAAAGTACATAGGGATTCACATAAAAGTACAGGCAGGTGTACTTTTATGTTAGTCCTGGTGTACTTTTGTTGTAACAAGTTAGAAAAACCCATATATGAAATATGATATAAATAGATAAATATTTTCATATTTTGTGCCGCATTATGCTACGCTTTATAAACGCAAAAGCTTTGCCTTAACCGCAAAGACATGAGGCTTGATCATGCCGCCACACCACGCCTCGCGCTATTTATAACCTTGGTTGTAGGGTATCCAATCTAAAAAAAAAAAAAAAAAAAAAAAAAAAAAAAAAAAAAAACTCATGAATTTTTTAGTTCGTCAATTTTTAAATTAAGTGTGCATAAAATTTTTAATAGTATTTTATTTATTTTTATTAAACTATCAAAATTTTACAAAAAAATAAAATATAATAAAACAATAATCTTTTTTTGGATAAAGAGTCTTTCACCCGGTAAAATATATTACTCCAAAAAACAGTTAAATACAATAGAATGTGGTTGAAGTGTCACATTAACTTAAAGCAACCGTTTGAACAACAACTAAATCATTTATGACAGGCCATAAATGATCAACTAGCTACACACAAATAGAAAACCAAAACAAAAATAAGCATAAACTAAGACACATCAACCTTTATGCTACAAAAAGAAAAAGCAACATATCCAAGTTTAATGTCATGGATGGCAACAGCCTTTAACTGGACCGCAGATAGACCACAAACATCAAAGTAATCATCTTCATAATCATTTTAGTCACATGTATCATCTTTCCCTTGCTCCAAAAGACTCCTCTCGTTCCCTCTACTACCAAAATAATTAGTCTCGTTAGGATATTCCAAAACTTCATTATCGCCGCTATCAGAAACACCCACATTGCCCACCTTAGAGGTTGAGTTTCCCACATTAGTTGAAGAAGTACAAGTAGAGGACGAAATACTAGGCTTAGTAGCCGCATCCGCTCCTTATGATCACCCGGATAATCAACATTATGTTCAAAAATTTTACATGTTTCACACCTTGGCGGCTTCCATTCATATTCAATGTCAACTTTTTCCAATGAATGACCAGATCCATTTGGATATGGAATCGCAAAAATAAGAGAGTCAAGCAAAGCTGCCCTAGACGAAACTTTCGCAAGTGCACGAGCATAGGAATTACGACCCCATGGTTTGAGACACATCGAGCTAGTATATGCATCAAGCATGATGGGTTAATTTTTGGAAAAAAAAAAAAAAAAAAAAAAAAAAAAAAAAAAAAAAAACTATTTTTCTTAAATGGATCTAGTCTATCAAAATTTGTTTCTATATTACGGTTCGAAAAAATTTATGCACCCGATCATATTTGAACCTGGTTCCATCGCTACTCATTTTCATTTGGGATATTCCAAAATTGTATGTTAATAAAAAGAATAGTCACCTTCTTTTGTTAACAAATCAAAAGAGAATTTAGTGTGTAAGAATGATATTTGATAGGTTGAAGAGTGTATTGATTATACTTTTCTTAAATTGTATGATTTTTATCTGGAGACAATAAATTTGAATAAATTTGAAACTAGGTGGTATTTGTTTTTTAAGAGGCTCTGAATCTAAATCTGAACTGCACATCTGAATCTGAGGCGTAAAGTTCTGAATCTGACCGCATCTGAACGGGAAAAAAAACTTATGTTTGAACCGCACATTTGCTTGCTCGTACTAAAATTTTTTTGGTTATTTTGTGTCAACAAGAGGCAACAAGAGGCATTAAGACACCCCTCTCAAGTCTAGACTATTAAGATCTTACTGCCTCTAACCGCGTCTGAACGGGGAAAATGTAAAAATGATCAACATCACACAACAATTCACAATTACACCCAGCCAACCACCCTTTGGTGTATCTTTTATTATAACAATGTAAGAAGATAAGTCCCCAACTGGGTGCTTACCAGTACAAATATAAAGAAACCAAAATGATCTCTTCTAGGAAGACACCAGTCAACTCACTACAATGATCACTCAACACTCAGACTACAAGATCAAATAAAGAGATTGATCTTGAAACAGAACACTAACAGATATCAAGATTGATATCAAAGACTAACAAACAACTGTGTGAAATATTAGAGAGAGACTAAAAACGACTGAATGAGAAGATATGAAACCCTAAGCTGGAAGAGAGATTATATACTCAATCATGTTTCACTTAAGCCCTTGCACTTCTCTTTTCTTCACTTTAGACATAAACCTTCTTTAAGACTTTCACACTTGACAACTTCAGTCCTTCATATTATTTAACACCCCTCCTCAAGTTGACAAGTCTTCATCTTGTAAACTGCTTCCTTCATTAGCTTGACTGCTACTCTTATCACCATTGTTAACACCTGCAAACAAATCAAACATACCAAGACATTTTAAAAACACCGCCTTATCAGCCCACAATATTTTCCGCTTTGCCCGCAGGCTCAAGGCTTTGTTTTTGTGGCCTCACTTGAAGACTTCCCGGCAGGTCACCCAAGCCAGTACTACTCTCACATAAACACGCTTAACTACCAGTTCCTAAGAACTCCACCCGCAGTAGACCACAAAACGCGTTGTGTCATTGTAAGGCGAATGTTATCTTATGAGCCCAGCATCTCTCCAGGCCACAACCGATGTGGGATTTGCCTAGGGTGTTACAATCACCCCCTTAGGGACTCATCGTCCTCGATGAGGTTTGCCCCACCATCCCGAACGGCTCAGGAGTGGCTCTGATACCACTTGTAACACCCCGCCTTATCTGACCACAATATTGTCCGCTTTGCCCGTAGGCTCACGGCTTTGTTTTTGTGGCCTCATTTGAAGACTTCCAGGTAGGTCACCCAAGCCAGTACTACTCTCACATGAGCACGCTTAACTGCAGTTCCTAAGAACTCCACCCGCAGTAGACCACAAAACGCGTTGTGTCATTGTAAGGCGAATGTTATCTTATGAGCCGAGCATCTCTCCAGGCCACAGCCGATGTGAGATTTGCCTAGGGTGTTACAATCACCCCCCCCCTTAGGGACTCATCTATGTTGTCTTTGACTAAGACACTTAGTAAAAATGTCTGCCACTTGCATATCTGTATGGATCTTAACTGTTTTGATTACTCCAGCATAAACCTTTTCTCTAACCAAATGCACATCTAACTCAAAGTGTTTTGTTTTCTCATGGAAAACAGGATTGGCTGCAATCTGAATTGCAACACTATTATCACAAAATATATCCACATGCAACAACTCTTTAAGACCAAGACTGTGCAATAGATTACCCAACCAAATCACTTCACAAGTAGTAGAAGCCATGCTTCTATATTCAGCCTCAGCTGAACTTCTAGATAAGGTAGCATGTTTCTTACTTTTCCAAGAAATAAGAGAGTTACCCAAGAAAACACAAAATCCAGTAACAGATTTCCTAGTTAAAGGACATTTAGCCCAGTCAGAGTCTGCATAAGCTTTAAGCTTAAGATTAGACTCTTTATCAAACTGCAAACCAGAACCTGGAGACCCTTTCAAATATTTCAAAACTCTCAAAGCAACCTTAAGATGAGATTGTAAAGGCTTATGCATGTGTTGACTTAAACAGTGAACAACATAACTAATATCATGTCTGGTATTAGTTAAGTATATTAACTTACCAACCAACTTTTGATAGTTATTAATATTGTTCAACACTTTATCATTTTAAGTTTCAATACAACTCAAAATAGTATTTTCAGGCAAAGGTGTATCAACAGGCTTAGCAGCAAGCAATCCATACTCATGTAACAACTCCAAACAATACTTTCTTTGTGTCATACAAATACCATTATCATTTTTCAACACTTCAATACCAAAAAAATATTTCAACTCTCCCAAATCTTTAATCATAAACTTAGAACTCAAAAACCTTTTAAAGTTATTGATTTCTACTTCATCATTACCAGTGATAACAATATCATCTAAATACACAAGCAAAGCCACAAACACATAACCTTTTTGTTTAACAAACAAAGAATAATCCAGTTTACTTTGCTAAAAACCATGTTCAACAAGAGCAGTAGTGAGTTTAGCATTCCATTGTCTAGGTGCTTGCTTAAGTCCATATAAAGACTTGTTAAGCTTACACGCTTTGGAATCATCACCACCATTAAAACCTTTTGGTAAAAGCATATAGACATCTTCATCAAGATCACCATATAAAAAAACATTATTAACATCTAACTGATACAAAGGCCAATTTTTACTAACAACAATGCTTATTAGACATATAACAGTCACCATTTTCACAACAGGACTAAAGGTTTCATCATAATCAAAACCTTCTCTTTGATTGAAACCTGTTAGGATTCAAAAAATCCATAGTGAAGAGTCGGTCACCCCAACTATTATCTAGCATAAGTTAGCTCGTAGACATATCATTATTTACGTGTTTATTAGTGTAGTTTAGTTTAGAGTAACACCGTGGAGGAAGGACGGGTCTTTACCCGCTGTATGCCTGATCCATAGTCCGTCAGGAGGACGTTTAGTTTGTAACTATAAAAGCTCCTTCCATCCTTGGAAGGGGTGGAACTCTCAATCTAACCTTTCTTTTTTGTTGAACTTTCTCTCTCTAGTTTCATCCTCTCCTCTCTTCATCTCTCTAAAACCATGGCATACTTGTATCATCACCATCCAAGACCACCCGAATCATCATAACACAATATATGTAAAATCCTACAAATGGTACCAGAGCCAAGGTTATTGTGTTTTGTTGATTTTTTGTGGTTTTCGTGTTATGTTTTGAAGCTGTTTTTACCCATGTTTTTCGGATCTGAAAGTTTTTCTCATTATCATTCTCGGTAACAGTTTCTTATACATATGCTTGTATCAATGTTTGGTCAAAGTAAGTCAAACGTTTTATTTGTAGTTTCAAAGTTCTGGTTTTGTGTACCTTTCTGTCCATAAATCAGTACCTTGGTAACATATTTTTTGTCTTGGTTTGTCTCATCTCGTGGATAAGTTTTGTGGTCAAAATGGTCAGATTCAAATGGTCAAAACGAGTAAACAAAAAAGCCCTTCTTATGCTATTTTATAGTCAAAATGGGGTAAAAGATGCATTTTTATGCAGTTTTTCTGGGTTTACTATGAAGATGGTCGGAAAATATGGTCGGAAAACTCATCAGAAAAAGTCAACGAGGGTCAAAACCCTAGTTTTCTACGCATAAGGAGCATCTTCAGTGATATTTACGCATAACTGTGAAGTTATACGTAAGGAATGGTTACGCGTAAAAGTCAAAGGGTCAAAACCCTATTCTTACGCCTAAGGAGCCATCTACAGTGTTATTTACGCATAGCTGTGAAGTTATGCGTAAGGAATGGTTACGCGTAAGTTCTTACGCATAAGTCTACGCTACGCGTAAGAATCTAGGTTTACGCCTAACATTTTTACGCATAAACAAATGGCTTACGCGTAAGACCTGTGTTACTCGTAAGACCATATACCTACGCGTAAGAAACTGATTTCGTTCAAGGACAGAAGAAGTTAGGCGTAAAGTTGACTTAAGTTATGCGTAAAATGGCCCGACCACATGACCAACAACAAATACCAAATACCAAATCTAACTCGACCTCAGTTTAACATCTTCAGTCAAATGAAAAATCATAACACGACTGGTAACATGACTCCAAAAAATCAGTCCTTGTATCCTAAACCAAAATAAAAACCTACAATCTAATGACACCGGCAAGACCCTTACATCCACTCCCCAACTCTCATTCAAGACTCAAAAAGTAATATCAAGAAAGATCTCAGATTCAGTTTCAATAATTTTTGCAACCTTTTCCAAGATTGTTTGAATTGAAACTATCATCATCACTGATCCGTGTTGAAGCTTTGCTTCGTTAAATATCCGAAAGATAAAGAAAAGTTTATAACAATTTATGTTATCTCCTTTCTTTCGTTCGTTCATGACTCAAAAAAGGAAAACATAGAAAACCTACCCGAGACCCCATCAAAGGATCTTGAAGCACTTTAATTAACTTCTTGATTCGGATTGAGCATCACATGAATTCACGTGTTAGAGGAAGGTTAAGCATATGTTCATTTGGATTGAAGAATAGTATTAGTGGGATTAATTGGAGCTGAGATCAGACTATTTGGAGATTTGGTGTGGTGAGAGTAAAAGGTTAAGGAGGGGCGAATATTTTGTTAGTGAATTTTAGGGTTAGTGTGTATTTTAGGGTTAAGTGACTGTTTTATAACCGGATACCTAAAAATTTATGGGCCTGATGTTATATTTCGTTTGGTGGGCTGACAGTGGACTTGGATGGACGAGATATGGGCTGTGATGGACGGAATACATTAACATTGTTTGGGCTGTAATGATATATGATTCAAATGGTGGAATGTTAAAATGGTTTCTCGATTAAATCTTGTAATCAGAATTTGTTTTTAACAAATTTTTGATCACAATTTTTTAATCATTTTGCAAGAGTGGTATTTTTGGTATGGTATAAAATTTCACGGAAGGATACAAATTCACGGCTTGAGCGAAAAAGTGGAAAATGACTACGGGGTTTGTGTACGGCTTTATTGAAGTGACGTTATCTTCATATGTGGTCATTACTATTAGCCGATGAATCAATGGTGGTTCAATTTCAGCAATTCCCATGAGATATTCGGCGCCACAAAATGTCAATGATACTTCACAGTCTAAGCAAAATCTTTCTAAGAATCGTCAGCGTCAGTCATGATTTTTTTCAAGATGTTTGCTTATGACAAGAACTTGTCGTGCAAATAGTCGTACACGTTATGATGCTTCCGAAAGTTCGAAACCATCATGGGGGAGAAACGTGTACTTTGATGTGTTACGGTCAACCTCCAGGGGGAAGTAGTATATACTACTTGACTTAGTATGGGTTGTGAAGCTGTCTACATTTTGGTATAGAATTGTTCATGGTGGAGTTGAATCATTGAAGAGCCAATGCATGTTCCCCTAAAACAGATATTCACCAAAACCAAAGTTGTCATAACTCATTCAAGCTGATATTGTTTACGATTTTGTCTTGATTTTGTAAAATCCTGCGAAAGAAATTATTTCTCGGTTTAAATCATAGACTTGTAAAATCCCGTAACAATGGAAACATCCTGGTAGTAGTAAAGTGCATTTCCGGATCTATCTTGCGGTTTATTCTTGGTTTTGTAAAATCCTGCGAAAGAAACTATTTCTCGGTTTAAACCATAGAATTGTAAAATCCCGTGATGATGGAACCATCCTGGAGAAAGGAAAGTGTATTTCGGGATCTTTTCTGATGCTGGTGCTACGGTTTCTACTTCGAAGAAGCGATAAAAGGGTGTACTTCATGAATTGGATGTGTGTTTGGATATTCGTCATGGCAGTTTGGTTACTACATGGTTTTATGGGGTATGTGCTTCTTACCATGGTCGGGATGAAACCATTATCATAGTTCACTTAAATCATCAAAGGAGGCTAGATTTGAACTTTTAACCAGAAGATGTGACAACGGCGTTAATTCAGTATTATTTATTTGAGGTTGAAGTGAAATATCACGGGCGAGTGTACTTAGTATCTGAAGGTATCGGGGATGGTTGGATGAAGATTCTTCGAGATCCTTGTTCGAGCTTAATAAAAAACGAAGACTTGGAATTCTTGTTATTTTTGGGTGACTTTTTCCTTTTCTTTTACCACTTGGGGGAATTGGGCTCTTACCACCACAAAATAACAATCACTTTAAGGAGTTACGTTGTAGTGCTCAGTGTCACATTCAATTGTGGATTTTCAAGAGGTAATGAACGTCTTATACTTGATGGTTGGTTGGTTGAAGAGTATAGAGTACATAGAGAGTACTTAGAGATGCTAATGGAAATCGGCACCGCTCTTTGTTACATATGTGCAAGTTTAAGTCACGAGTTCGGGGTAGTTTACTTCAGGGTCAAATTCATTATATCGGGTTTTCTCAATCAGCTGTCACGACAAAGAGCCTACTGGTTGATTACATGTTTTGCCAAACAGAGTTGAAAAGAGAGAGATTATGACGTTTGAACACAACAGTTCATGCCTCGTACTCTAAAGAAAAGAAAAGTGTACGCTTCAGTGCGCTTTATCTTCTGAAGAAGAGAAATCTTCTTATTATGACCATTCTCATCCACATGCTTCATACTTTTTCCATGCGCTTCAGTCATCAAGTGAACCGGGCAACCACTGATTGTTTTCTCATTCCACTTGCTCGATTATAATGAAGATGGCGACATCATGTGCTTATTTTGCGGGAGAGAAGTGTGAATAGAACATTCAGATGATTTTCACTTATTTAATCAAGAATGGCAATTCCGTATGCAATTCGTGAGGGGGAGAAAAAGTGTGAAATTACTGCATGGTTTCTAAGAATTAATGGTCATACGGCTCCAAACTCATGTAAGAACCGAGCTTCTTCTTATCGGGTCATTTCTACATGGAGTTTCTTCTAAGAGTCGTTGGTTGACATCTTCACTGGCTGATATGATTAAATGACAAAGTGCTTCTAGTTGCTGGGCTGATTTCTTTGATGAACATCTTTCTGTTCTTGTTTGATTGGGAGGGATTTTAGTTAAGGAGATTTGCTACATACAAGGTAATTGGAACGCATTTGGTGAGATGAAGATGTTAACTATCTAATCCCCAATTGGACAATCTTGAAGAAGGTCGAGTCTACAGTCTGCCCTACATTTTCTGCTACATGTTAGAAGACTAAAGACGAGTTGCATTTAACGATCTAAAGACTTCTTCTCAACTCAAGCATTCATCATAAAGATTGTCGGATTAGGGGAGAGCACTAATTGGGGAAAAGTGTAAATCCAAATTTAATCCCCAATTATACTTGCTCACACTCGTCAGCAAGTTGATTCTCACAGATACATCTGAACTTATGTTGGTCTTCTCCAAAAGATTTCAAGTATTTGGGCTGATAAGATGTTGCTGATTCTGAAGTGTCAAAACCAGCAAGGGGGAAGGAGACAAGCATCTAAACGCGAGTAAACTTGATGAACTTAATACTTCTAAGTGATTTAAGATATCCCGGGAAGACGAAGGTCATTACCGCAGAGAAACTCAATGTTTGACTCATGGCGTTTAGTGTTCTAATTCCAACTATGTGGGGGAAGAGATGGAAGAGTTAGTTTCTGAAGATGAAAGAGGTACACAAGTGTGTGATGATTTTGATGTTATCACAATCATCAGGGGAGAGAGATTGTGTGCATTGGGGTTGCTCAGCTGTTTTACTTGAGGGCTTAATCAGTGATTCAGTGATATAATCACTCATTCCGGTGTTGACATCCGCAGAGATTGTCACCCGCAGAGATAATCAGTGATTCAGCCTGCTTATTCAATGTTATCGGTTATACTTCGGGTCCTTGAGCTTCATACACGATCATCAGGGAAGAAAGCCATTGTTTACCACAAACATTGAGGAGGTATTTTCTCTCCGGGCATGATGTGTATTCGGGAGAGTTTTTGGATATTTGTGTACTTCGGGTTCTTGAGCTTCATACACGTTCATAAGGGAAGAAAAATGTGAACATGGGAAGGTGTTCTTCATTCCTCTCATGAAGTGTATTCGAGAGAGTTCTTGAGCATTAGACTAAGAGACGGACTGCATCATTTCAACTACACGGGGGAAGTGGTCTCTTGACACCTTTGGAATGCATTGCTTCAGACTTCAGTTGAAAAGAAATATGAGAAGATTGTTTTATGTGTGGGATGATAAGGTGTTGTTCTTCTATTGGATGATATAACCCCGAACGGAGAATCTCAATTATTGTTCTTAAATGGAGCAGCGGGATTTATGATAATGGTGTGCTTTTCTGTGCACCTGGTTAAGGAAAGCTTGAAATAGAGCTTCGAATCTGCTCATCTTATGGATTTTCGGTTTGGGGGGAAGCTGCCAAAGTCTCGTTTTCTTTAAGGCTCATGTTCTACATTCTATTCTGGAGCCTCGGATGCTTTGGTGGTGGAAGTTTAAGAGATGACGTATTCTATCTTCTATGACGTGCTGCTCGATATCCGTATCTCGGTACTCGTATCATTATCTTCTTATACTATATCATCTACTCTATCATTGTAAATATTTATCAAAAACCAAATAAAAAAATATAAAACCGACAAAAAGAAAAGAGAAAAATATAAAACCATAAAAAAACCCCATAAAAATCAGAAAATTTGAAAATACCAAAAATATTGTTTTTCAAGACATGTCTTCTGGTATCGATAACATCTGCGGTCTTAGAAATGTCATTCAATAATGGCACGGGACTTTAGATGAAGTTCGAGCAGAAGGTGTAAATATTCATTTCTAAACATGTCACAATACTATGGCTTGCAGTTACTTCTGACTGTGACCCGCGCTTAAACAATGGTTTGCTATTATTTCAGATAGCAACCCACTCTTCAAAAGAAAGGAAAGTGTTGCGCTAAACCAATTTTCAAATATTTTCGTGCACTTATCCTAAAAACTAAATGAGGAAAGTATGTCGAAGGACTGCTGTTCCTACACAAATGTTTTTCCATCTAAAATTCTTCAGAAAAATATTTGGTGTTTTCAAAATGGTGGAAAATGAGTTGCTTAAAAACAATCAGATTCAGAGTTTTTTTTTTAAATTTGGAAACTCAATCAATGACTTCAGCACTTTTAAAATCTTTTATAAAATGAGTTATTGGTTGAGGGGGAGAATGTTTTCAAATCTATATCTTCTAACGAGCTTTCTTAATTATCCTAATATGCTTAATTAAAAATGATGTTAACCTATGTTGAAGGACTAGGTGCCTAGGATATGATTGCAAGGATTAGATGATTAGGGTTTGATGAACACATTATTCCCATACATTTAAATGATCTGATAGATATGTTGCATTGACTGTTATTAGTCGATTGTTGTTTGGGTGATGTCGACCACCATATATCTGTATGTGTGTTCACTAACGTATGCAGGTATATTGGTTATAAGAATGTTCCCGATCCGGATCCTACAATTGAAGATGATTGGATGCCGAAAAGGAAGGGTAACTATATCTTGGGTTGACAAATGAAGAAACGGATCTTAATTGGACTTCTATGGAGAGTTGGCATAAATGCAACGTAAGAGGTCTCACTGCATCAGTAGATGGTTTTCTTCTAAGTGATTGAAGAAACGGAGCTTAATTTGACCTCAGTTGGCATTCAAAATGCAACGTAAGAAGAAGTCTCACTGCATCAGCAGATGGTTTTTCTTCCAAACCCTACAGCAACAACAACGGAAGCTTCTCAACCACCTAACGTATTTTTGTGCAGGATACCATTTTTAAACAATTTTGAACAATTTGATTAAAATTGTTTTGAAAATGGAAAATATTGTTTTAAAAATTAATTGGACTTAATTTTGAAAATCATCGGACTTCATTTTATCAAAACTTAAGTCACTCAATCATCGACTACGGTCATCGATTGAGGGGGAGAGTGATTTAAATTAAAATATTTTCAAACGATATTTCTTCATAAAAGGTCCGTTTGTGCAATAATAAGTGGTGATCTAAAGATTTAATGTTATTTCATGGTATGATTTTCTTTAAAACTCAAAGATCTTACAAAATGAAATTTTTTCTGTTCTTGTTTGATTGTGAAATTGTTTTATTTTACTTAAAGATCTCTTAAAACTTTCATACCTGATACTAACAATCTTTAATGTCTTAAAATGGTCCTTATCTGTCATTTTTTAAAATCAAATCTTGCTACGTCTTTCCCCAAAATTTTCTAAGTGATTTAAATCTTTTGGGATCACAAATCTCAAATGGTTTGAAATTTTTTATCGGGGGAGAGATAGTGATTTAAATCTCTTATCTGTTTAAATGGAATTGGTTTTAGTCCTTTATAGGCACTCCTGCCTCGATGTGCCAAACGATTTCAATATATAATGCACATGTTTGAGGAGGAGGATTTATCCAAAAACAAGATGAGTATTTAAACCAGACCACAAGTTCTCCCATGTTTTCTAAACCTCATTAAATCACTTGGGATCCAAAATCTCAAAGGGTTTGATATTTTTGATCGGGGGAGAATTTTTGATTTAATATGAAATTTGATAAAAGGTGATCATTTGATTCAATGTGTTGGCTCTCTCTAATATGTGTTAAACTCTTTCATATATTGATGCACATATTGAGGGGGAGCGAATGGTTTCTTAATGGCTTGTGTGATCGTAAATGTGCTTCAAATGAACTCTTGCCTCTATGTGATAAAATGATTTATCATATCCTATGCACATATTGAGGGGGAGAATTTACCAAAGAAAATCAAATGGCTTTTTCTATAAAAATTGTGATCAAAGAAAATATTTCAAAGTCCTCTTGCCTCCATGTGCTAAACAATTTCTATATCATATGCACATGTTGAGGGGGAGGTTTTCTAAATGATCAAAACTATTAAGGTACAAAATGCTTTGATCTCGTATCACAAGTACCTTGATTGTTTTTCCAAATGATTTTTCAATTGGTTTCGAGAAGGAAAGAACAATACCAAAAGACCGACCAATTTACTTTACGCATGGTGTTATAAGGATGGTTAGGTTAGGTATTCGTTCCCACGATCCACCAGAACTGGAGGGATCTACCCAGGGACAATCCACTAGTAAGTGTAGAAGTCCTTAGGTATGATGATAAAAGGAGAAAAATGAGATATGGGAAGAGTGCGGACTGAGTCAGAGCTAGTACTGGAATAAACCCAACAAGGTTCTAGCTATGATGCCTCGGTAAGAACTGAAGGGGTTGAAGAATGAAAAAGAATTGAATGAGAAAAGGGTGAAAACAAATAGCCCTCCAATTATTCAACCTTAGGGCAGAAACCGGGTTTAATTCATTTGCTACTGGTGGTTACCAAGGTAACATCGGTATTGAAGACAAGACGTCATGGACCCAGTGACGCACTGCACTTCAACTTCCCAAACCACTCAAGTTCCTCTTAAAAGGACTTGTTTCATTCTCACGGGGAACCGACATTATCTATCGACTTTCTCTTAGAGATTGTTGATATTGAAGAAGGAGACCCTCTCCCTAGTCTCCGATACAGGATTCAAATATGCACAAATTGAGTCTAGAGCCACAAGATCATCAATAAATCTCCTTAGGACACTTTCAATGAAGACTCCCTGTTTCACACAATGTGGAAAGAGAGAATATATCTTGAGTCCTACGCATTATCCTTGTGGTATTGCCAGAACATCTAAGTGATATGCATACATATTCACAATGAAGATGGAAAGCCTTCTGGAGCCAACATCAAACAAGCTCCTGGTAGGTGGCATGTGAGATCTATTCTATAGATCAACCATGTGACAACTGAACAGAAACAATGGGGCGATTCAATCTTTTGAATCAATCCTGGTTCAGGTTATGGATTGACGGATACCTTTGAAAAACCAGTCGTTGTGCTTAAAGGTTCTTTTCCATAGCACATTGACTGTGTATTAATGTTTCAAAATTAAAGGGTATTTATGATTGATAATTGATTTTCCATAAAACCTTCGTTGTAGTGCAAAACACTTTCTATTAAGCAATACACGATTGTTTTCAAATCATTTTCATCAATCAGTGAATCTTAATTCGCTGGTTCACGCACTCCGTGTTGTCTTCTTTGAGACGTTCCGGTTTGAGAACGGCTTGATCTAGCTGCGAAACCCTGTCAAGGAGATTCTTTGGAATTCTACCTGATCACAGGAAGTACTTGTATTGATCAACGGGGAACCGTTGGCCGTGCACCTCAATTCAACAAAAGTGATCAAAGACACTTTTGTGCGCTTTATTGCTAACTGTTTTATGCAGGAACACCCGACGGTTGCAGCTGATCAGAATTGAGGAGTCAATTAAAAGCCGCATGCTCACAGCATCCACACTTAATTAAAGATATCATGACAAGTGCTTATCTACATAACCTGGCTCTGATAGGTGCAAATATCATGAACCAGTAAAGCTTCCGCTACTCTGATGAAAAGATGTCATGATCCAGAAAGTGTGAGCATGTCGGTCCTAAAGTCACTACATCACATGATGGAAACACAACAAAGGGTGATCCAGAGATTTAATGTGGCTGATGCTCTCGATGAAAGCTCGAAGATCATCATGATGTGGATCAGTTCAAAGACCTCCACTGAAAGTACAAACTATGCGGACTATGAAGAGTCACTGCTAAAGCACAAAGATTACGGAAGTGAAGAATTGAAGTCTATGAGCTTGGAACTAAAGACAAAGAAAGAATGCTAGGATGCAAAATGTATTTCATGGGGTGACCTCCCTTCGGGGGAGATTGTTAGGATTCATAAAATTCATAGTGAAGAGTCGGTCACCCCAACTATTATCTAGCATAAGTTAGCTCGTAGATATATCATTATTTACGTGTTTATTAGTGTAGTTTAGTTTAGAGTAACACCGTGGAGGAAGGACGGGTCTTTACCCACTGTATGCCTGATCCACAGTCCGTCAGGAGGACGTTTAGTTTGTAACTATAAAAGCCCCTTCCATCCTTGGAAGGGGTGGCACTCTCAATCTAACCTTTCTTTTTTGTTGAACTTTCTCTCTCTAGTTTCATCCTCTCCTCTCTTCATCTCTTTAAAACCATGGCATACTTGTATCATCACCATCCAATACCACCCGAATCATCATAACACAATATATGTAAGATCCTACAAAACCCTTAGCAACTAATCTGGCTTTATATCTATCAATTTCACGTGTAGACTTATACTTGATTTTCCATATCCATTTATATCCTATAGCATGTCTACCAACAGGCAACTCACATTCAGTCCAGGTATTGTTTCTATTTAAAGCTTCAATTTCATTGTTCATAGCCTCAGACCAATTAGGATTTTTAATAGCTTCTTCATAATTCTTAGGCTCAATAGACTTATTTAATGTAGAAGCAAAACACATATTAGTCATACTCAGACTAGCATAACTCACATATTTTTCAACACCATATCTGACTTTAGAGTGCATTACATAATCATTAAACCTAATAGGAGTTTTAGACTCTCTACCAGACCTTCTTAATACAGGTGTCTGCACATCTTCATTTACATTATCAGATTGAGTAAAAACTAAACCAGTATTTTCAAAATTGGGACTGCCCTCAGACCAGTGTTGGTCACCAAAGTGGGTTGCAGATTGCCCATCTTCATGATGCAAATAAGTAGTATCTGACTCATTATCTCTAGCATCATGTGAAGATGGCATACTACCATCCTCAACTGGTGCATCTTCCCCTTCATCATTGGGACTTTGAGAATTTGGACTATCAAAAAATCTCAAATGTTCAACCTCATTTACACTGTTTGTATCAGTTGACTCACAGGTTTTCATTTTTAAAGGAAAAACATTTTCATAAAACTTTACATCTCTTGCAAAAAACACATTCCTTGTATCCAAACTCAAAAGCTTATATGCTTTCTTAGTAGAAGAAAAACCAATAAGAACAAATTTTTCAGACCTATAAGACAACTTATCATGATTGTTTAAAATAGTAGCAAAACATAGACAGACAAAAGACCTCAAATGGGAAAGATTTGGTTTAGTTTTATACAACAACTCATAGGGACATTTACCACTTAAAACAAAAGATGGCAGCCTGTTTATAAGATATGCAGCAGTCAGAACACAATCAGACCAAAATCTTAAAGGAATCCCCCTTGAAACATAAGACTCCTAGCCACATTGAGTAGGTGTCTATGTTTCCTTTCAGCAATCCCATTTTGCTGAGGTGTATGAGCACAAGATGTTTGATGTATTATACCAAGATCAGAAAACATTTCACTCATTTTCTTATTTACAAATTCAGTACCATTATCAGATCTAACAGTTTTAATTTTAATACCAAATTGATTAGAAACTAAGTGAATAAAAGAGCAGAACACATCAAGCACCTCATCTTTAGTTTTGATTAAGTATTCCCACACAACTCTAGAATAATCATCAACAATAGTCAGAAAATACTTGTATCCTTCTCTGTTTGTTACTCTGTAAGGACCCCATAAGTCAAGGTGAATAAGATCACCAAGATTCTTAGACTTATGATCAGACATAAGGAAAGGTTCCCTTGTCTGTTTGGCCCTATGACAGATCTCACAAACAGAAACAGAAGAATTCTTGGAAATACCAAGATCTTTTTGAAGAATAGACAAGACTGGATCAGCAGGGTGACCCAATCTATTATGCCAAACAAGTTTAGACACATTATAAGACATGACCACATTGCACTTACCCAAAGCATTACTAGAATGCATATCAAACATATATAAACCATCAGACTGACTACCAGTCCCCATAACATTCTCCCTTTTCAAATCCTGAATATAACAAGTATTTTCATCAAAACCAACAAACATTTTGCTATCTCTAATCAGTTTATTAACAGATAATAAGCTCACACAGTAACCATGAACCACTAAAACATCATCGAGAGTAACATTATTAGTCAATTTTAAGTTTCCAACATGACTTATAGTAGCAAGAGTACCATTGGGATGTCCAACATTAATCTTAAGACTAGAAATGTCCACAACATTAAACATACCAACAGTAGAAACAGTCAAGTGCTGATTAGCACCTGAATCAATAATCCAAACCAAAGAAATAGTTTTAACAGACAGACTAGAATTCCCAAAGAAATACTTAGAAAAATTGATATTAAACCAAACATTTCCATTAAAGAAAGAAGCCCTACCTGCCATATTAGCATGTATGCTTCCAGAAGAGTTATCATTGATCAAAGACAAGAGTTTCTTCATCTGCTCAGAAGTAAAACCAGAAGATGTACTAGCAGATGAAATAGTAGATTGTTTTTCAGACTGTTTATTCTCAACATTAACATTATAGTTTTGCCTAAAACCATTTGTTTAGCTGGATTATTATTTTTAACAAAGCCATGTGTAAAACCAATGATTTCATAACATCTTTCAATAGTATCTCCAATCTTACCACAATTTTTACAATTAAGATTAGGATTAGGACCTCTATTAGCAGTATTTGTAGTAGAACTAGTTCCTCTAGTGTTATTATTAGCATTATTAAACACCTTTCTATTGTTGTTAAAAGATTTAGCAGCAAAAGAAGAAGCATTAAGTTTAGTCTCAGTAGCACTAGAGGACTCAGGAATACGTCTGTGAGATTCCTCTCTAAAAACAGTGATATAAGCATCCTTAACTTCAGGGAGAGGATCCCTGGTTAAGAGAGATGTTCTCACAGGCTGATAACAATCATCAAGGCCCATGAGAAACTGCATCAACTTCATAAGTTGTTTATGCAGACCTAGCTCTTTACTAGCAGCACAAGAACACTTAACTTCACACACACAAACAGGCAATTTAGTCAAAGCATCAAACTCTCTCCACAAGGAGTTAAGCCTATGATAATAATCAGCAACAGAAGTACCACCTTGCTTAACAAAATTAATTTTTTGCAAAAGATTATAAACTACAGAACCATCTACTTTATCATATGTTTCTTGTAATTCTTTCCACACACGTGCAGCATTATCAGAATAAACAAGACCCATATAAACATCTTGAGAAATAGAATTCATCAGCCATGTTAAAACTATAGCATTACATCTATCCCATTGGGCAGCAAGAACATCACTAGTAGAATAAGATTCTTTAACACAAGAACCATCAACAAAGCTGAACTTATTCCTAGCTTGTAAAGCTAACTTCATTGCACCATACCATATTCTATAATTCTCAGTTCCAACAAATGGAGTAAGAGCAGTACCACTATTATCATTAGTTTGAATATGAAGAGGATTACCAGCATCAAGATTACTAATTAAGACTTCAGAATTACTACCACTAAGATCACCAATAGCCATAACAACAAAGAGATAAACAAATAACAAGATCTAAAAGAAAACAGAACAAGAAACAACCAAGAAAACAAACCACAACAAACAACCAATAGCAACAACAAACAAAACTATCTCAACACAACTTCTCAATCCTAAATCCTATCCTCCTTCGACCTAGACACAGTAAAACTAAAAGAAATCTATACGCACACCCAAGATTAACAAGATACCAGCCAAGAAGACTGAGAGTGGCCAGAGCAGGTTTCCGTACCACTCACGGTGGCAGGTCAAGGTGTTAACCACTCTGTTTGCACCTTCTTAACTAAGTAAATGTTATCTTAACAGAGAGAAACACACTTACAGTGAGATACCAGCGGAATGAAGTACAAACTCACTAGATTCACTTAGTCTAGTGAGATTGCAACCAAGAACGGGCCCAAAACCACCAAGAAACCACCAGGGATATAAACCCCCAAATTTCCAAATTAGGGTTTTAAAAACCCTAACCAAGAAACCCACAAATTCACCAGATCTAATTCCGAACAGATCAAATCAACCACGGCCGTTAAGTAAACAACCTCAATTAACCAATTAAACCTTCAATTGCAAGAAACCCCAAAATAACCTTCAAAACCCTAGAAACCATAGAATCTCAAAACCACCAGATCATAACCGTGCTCTCTGATACCATGTAAAAATGATCAAGAGCATACAACAATTCACAATTACACCCAACCAATCATCCCTTGGTGTATCTTTTATTATAACAATGTAAGAAGATAAGTCCCCAACTGGGTGCTTACCAGTACAAATACAAAGAAACCAAACTGACCTCTTCTAGGAAGACACCAGTCAACTCACTACAATGATCACTCAACACTCTGACTACAAGATTAAATAAAGAGATTGATCTTGAAACAGAACACTAACAGATATCAAGATTGATATCAAAGACTAACAAGCAACTGTGTGAAATATTAGAGAGAGACTAAAAACGACTGAATGAGAAGAAATGAAACCCTAAGCTGGAAGAGAGATTATATACTCAATCATGTTTCACTTAAGCCCTTGCACTTCTCTTTTCTTCACTTTAGACGTAAACCTTCTTTAAGACTTTCACTCTTGACAACTTCAGTCCTTCATATTATTTAACAGAAAATAAACAAACGGTCTGAACGATCAAAATGTCTGACCGCGTCTGAACGGTTCAGATTCAGAGGTTGTTAAGAGTATTTTTTAAAAAAACAAACACAACCTAAGTTATGAGTAATATTTTACGTAGGTCATTAATTCATCTGTTTTGAAACGAGGCTAGTAAAGGTAGCTAGACCAGGATTAATTGTAACCGTAGCACAGTACCAGATATATTTATTTAAAGTTAAGACGCACGAGATGGTTGTTATTGTACCAGATTTGTAGACAGAGATTTGGTGTTATGACTAAAAATTAAATTTGTCAGCTACATTAGAGAGCGTACGAGGTTTTGAGTTTTGTCTACAAATTGAAATTATTAAAAATATTAAAGATTGTTAAAAAGCATTAATTTTGCTATTATTAATCGGGAACAAACTTTTAAAAGATAACAAATGATCCAGAAAGAAAAACAATATTGCCACCAAGGTCCTTGGTCGATATAATACTCTCTTCTTTGTACCAAGAACGCGAATTTGTTATGTTTTTTTATTCTTCAAGGGATAATATTAACGCACCACCTAGCTAATAACATATTACTTTCTAATAAAAAAAACTTGAACTAAGATTGATAGGTAAATTTAAATGACCGGAAAACCAAAAGGTTTTTGTTTTTGCGAAAACAATGGTCTATAACACATGTAAATATGCCTATCGATCAGTATTGGATAATCATACGTACCGTCTTACTATATTAGTTATGACTTATGACATATCCATAACACAATCTAATAGCTTAAGTCTTGCGTACAAAAATGCGTAACATCTTAGATTTCCAATATGTACGCATGAAATATCAACTTCCAACGTAGTTTAAGTTCTAAGAGGTAGAAATATATAGCTTTAGATTATGAAAGCGACAAATGAGTAAAAATAAAGAATATGAAGTATCTTGTTATGTAAGCTTTCCGCCTATGTAACGGGCTAAGATATATGATTCACCCATATCCTTTGTACTTAAACGTTTTTTGGAGTAATATATTTACCGGGTCTTTGACCTTTTACCCAAAAAAGAAATGACAATGGCTGATCGTAAGTAGTAGAAGGTATCTAGCATGTTCACATAGAAATCGATCCGTCAACTACTTGATTAAAAAGTCCCGATTGGTTGGTTTGGAAGTTTATGTGTCTTCATAACTGTATTTAATGTTATCACTCGAGATAGTTTTAGTCTAGCTACCTGTTGGTATTACATTCTAGTCATGTAATACTTATCATCCTTTTGTTTGTATTAATTTGATAGACATGTATAATATTTGGGATTTTATGTTGACTTTCATTATATAAATATCAACGTTTAACGTTCATGAATGCAAAATCATATGCTTAGAAAATCAAGACCCTACCCGGCCCATGTAAGGATTTTAATCCCACAGCTAGGGTGTTCACGGATCGGGTAATATCCACCGTAATTGAATACAATAATTGAAAATCGTAATCATATGGAACCAAAAAAGAACTAAACCAAATTTGTAACCTAACCGAATTGGTCATTACGAACCGAACCGAACTAAATATCCGGTTATGAGTTTGGATATGATTTTGGCAATGAAAACCGAAAACCGAACCGATAACCGAATTCATATAAAATATATATTTTTTCTATGTATTTATATTAAAAAAAAATCACTAAAACTCTTTCTTAGTATAAATATAACATTATTTGATCTTGAAAAAAAATTTGTGATAAAAATATATGTAATTAAATAAAATAATAATTAAAATTATGTAATTCGAGTTACCCTATCAACATTTAAACATAAGTTAAACTTAGTTATTAAACTCGTTGATATGAAATCAACTAATAACATCCTCTTAGTTTTATGATGTTGGGTCAAAAATTTGAGTAAAACATGAATATGTTAACAAGATTTAAGAACAAGTTTTATTCAATACTTATTTGACCACTAATAACATAATTTGTATTTTTTAACGTTTAACTTTTATTAGATATATATCAAAAAAATTATACCCAACTGTTTGCGGAACAACATTTGGGATTGAATGACAAATAAAACTCTCCAACATGAACAACACAAGCATTCTAGCTTAGCCTAGTGTATTCTTGGAGAGGAGGATCCTGTCAACTATATATTTGTATCATTTACATTTTTGTAGAATCAGTGACTATCATTATTACAGACCTTGTCTTTATATAGGAGGGTAAAAGTGAAGTCACATGTGTGCACTAGGTTAGGTGTCAAGCAACTAGTGAAAGAGTACATTTATCCACATGGTCTTCTATATGTAGCTTCACATCAAAGTACTTTAACGAATAGTTAAATTAACTATTCACCTTTTTCGCAATACTTGTTTGACTTCTTTTTTGTTTTTTTGCATTTAGGAATTCCCGCCCATATTTCAGGTCTTCATTCAGATATAGATTTAGTCTTCAGGGAGTCAGGGAGTTCTTATCATCACTCATTGACTCCATCATCCTAATCTTAGTTCTTGTCTTCACTCTCTGAGATCCACCTCAGGTTGTGATAACGCTACACGCGTCGTTCGGGGTCAAGGAAACTTCCTTTTCTTCGAGCAAGTTTTATAACACCCTAGGCAGTGAACCTAATCGTTGTAGTGTAGTAATTAGGGTAAGCCACGGGTATTGATATCGTTCTCTAGGGGAATAGGAATGCTAGTAGGGAGTTACTACGCTAAGGTTAAGGTTGAGGAAGATTATTTTTTTATCTTTTTTATATTTTATGAAAATGGAAAAGTATGAATCTCGGGTATTGGATTTGGGGGGTTGGTATTTCTACCGATTACTCTACTATTATCTAATTATCTAAACTAAGGTTGTGGGAGTCTATGTCTAATTAATGTGTGCTCGTATGATAGTTTAAAGATGTGTTTACTTAGTTTGTATTACTCCTTAATTATCTCCTATTGATGGTTGAGTGTCACGTCTTATTCCTAGTTGCGTTGTGTTTCTAAAGTTGTAGGGTATGCGTTTCTCCCTAACTCTTTGAAATTACCAAAGGGTCTTGTCTACAAATCCACGTAAAGATTATAGACTCCTACTCTAAGGCACTCTTCGGATGTTTTAGCCTACAATCACTCAGGTAATCATACTCTAAGGTTCACAAAGATGAATCAAGCATTAAGTACACAACGAATGACCTATCGCATTACTAGATCATTAGCCAACTAAGATAAGAAACAACCAATCAATATTCAATAATTAAGTTTCATACTTCCTAAGCAAACACACAAATAAATTAGCCGGACATGGAGAACATGCAAGCATACACACAAATAATCAAAGACATAATTGAATTAATGAAGCAAAGACTTATCTTGGTGTAAGATAGGGTTAAAAACCCTAAAATACTGTACAAGACACCTTAGGTTCGGTTTTTGGTTTTTACTCCAAAGACTCTCCACACAAATACTAAAAAATTCGGATTCTATATATAAGATTACAATTGCGACGGCGTCACCTTATGTTTAGTGACGCCGTCGTGTCGCCGCCATTAGGGTTTCGTCTTGGCCACGTTAACCTTGCGACGGCGTCACCTTATGTCCGTGACGCCGTCCTCTTCAGCTTATGACGTCGTCTGGATCGCATCTAGGCCGTCTGAGTAGCAACGGCCTACTCTTTCACAACTAGACGCCGTCTCTTGAAAACACGAGTTTTGCGTTCTGACCCGTCACAATAATTCTCCGACGGCGTCGCAAATAGAACCTGACGCCGTCGCCTTCTACATTCAGCGACTGTGAGTGTCTGATTTCGACTTTGGCCATTTTCTTCATATATTCGCGCCTTTCTGTCCAAATAAGCGTCATTCCAGCATTTTGCCTTCACGAGACCTAAAAAGTGAAAAGGAACGATATTAAGCAATAACGGATACAAAAGTGATCAAATAAGGACTTAAACGACCCATCAAAATGGTACCTTTTAAAACCTTATCAAATATCCCTACACTTGTTATTTGCTTGTCCTCAAGCAAATGTGCTTTTAGCCAATTAATTTATAAGTTAGGGGTCATTCAGCATTAATTCAAAACGGTCCACAACACATATAAGCCCCGCAAAAGTCATAACAAGCACGGAAATTACATACTAGCACCTCACATGGGGTGTTTGGATACTCACATCTCTCTCAGGTGTATAAATGAAATATAACAATATAGGAAATGGAAGATAAACACTCATTAACCGGTCCTAGTACATAGATTACCATAGGCTTGAGAATAGATCAAACCTCCATCGCTTTGGCGTAAGCACCTAGGAAAGACTATCAAAGAGGTCTTTAAAGGGTTGTAACGTTAGGCTTACGGTAGGGAAATAAGGGTTTGGTGGGATAGGCTATATAGTGGTGGTAAGTCAAAAATCTTTATGTTAACTGCATATGAAGAATGGCGTTGCTAAGCCAAGACTCGACACTCTAAACTCTAGATAACTGAAATAAACAAACATAAATTAAAAGATAGATGTAGGATGGTAGCCCGTATGTTTTTTTTTTTTTTTTTTTTTTTTTTTTTTTTTTTTTTTTTCACTCTATTTTTTTTTCTTTTCTCTTTTTCTATTTTTTTTTTCGATTTTTTTTTTTTTTTCCATACACTTTTACTCTACCATCCTCTATGATAACATCAAAAATACTAAGGATTTACAGGGACATCCCTACACTTGAGTTTTTATTATTCTAACACTAATTTGACCCGATTTGAAAAGATCAAAACACTTGGGGTACATTATTACGTAAACAAAGGGAATTTGAATTTAACGTTCCATTCCCGTCATTTCATAAACTTTAACTTTTCCCATGAATCCCAATCATCCCAAAACTGTATACAAAGGATATGACTCGACTTAGCAACTTATGCAAGCAACTAGATAATTGAACTAAGGGTTTAGGGTGATAACAAACATTTGCACTAAAAGTGAGTGCATAAGGGGTAGGCTAAGGCGATTTGGGTGTATATTTGGGGGTGGGGTGTAAACAATGCTCTTCATTGATATTCCGGAAAAACCGAAATATCACGAGAACCGCGAAAAGGATAGGCTCTGAGGGGTTAACTAGGGGTATCGTGTACTAAAGATGAGTACAACGCAAAGGGTGTGGGGGAATTACTCAACCGATATGGAAGAAGTAATTATATTACAGGTATCAAACAAGGGTTTATCCTAATGCCTCTTATCATTTAGTTATTCCTAACTACACAAGTGTAGCCTCACTTGCGATCTCGGAATGCATCACAAAACAAGTTCTAGAATCTAATATACTACCGGTTCACACTCTAAGCATTAAAGATGAATGCTTTAATTCCTACTAATCTAAGGGCGATCCTCACATTTTGGGTGGAATTTGGGTGGTAAGGGTTTTTGTGCTAGTCATGCAACTTCCTATCCGTGAGACGCTTTTGTTAAGACTAATGGCCCACTCCTATATGTCATAAAAAATTTTAAATTTGGTGCCAAAATTACCCTAACCGACATTTCTCATGGTTTATTACAAAAGTGCAATTGGACAAAGCAAATAGTCAAGGATAAGCATAGTTTCAAAGTTCCCGTTTTATTTTCCCTCCCTACACTTAAACTGAACATTGTCCCCAATGTTCCCCGAAAGTATCAAAGTTATGATAATAGAAGGTAATTAAAAACGAAAGAAACTAATACTCCCCTGATTAGCTCGGTAGGATCCGTGTGTGAAGTAGTGGTTAAATTCTTTTCAAGAAGAATTTTTGCGTGAAAAGCTCCTTCCAATCTTATGTAACTTCTTCTTGACAAACTAAACCTGTACACTTGAAGAAAACAAACGAAACCTTCGCGTAAAATCGGCGGTAATAATATATATAAGACTCGATTTAAACTAGGATATAATGCTTGTGGAATGAATGTTTACAGAATTTCTAAGAAAATTAAGACCTGGAAAATTCCAAAAATTTATAAGTAGCTCAGAAAACGAGAAAAAGTAATCTGATGTTTTTATTCCTTCCTGACGCCGTCAGGTTGCAATCCTGACGCCGTCAGGTTATCCTGACAAAAACTGGTCTGCGATTTTCTGGAAAAATTTCTGGAAAATTTACATCTTTAGAATCTGGAAAAATTTCTGCAAAACATTCATTATGACTCGATACAAGCATTTGACTCAAACAAACAAACATATATATCTTTTAATTAATTGTTATTCTCATGTTTACGTTTCTTTTAAAAACGTGTGTAATCCTCCCTACACTTATCCCTTATGTAAAATACCTTTATATGTAATTAAGACGAAGTTAAAAACAAAATAAAGCATTTTTACAAATTTAAACATGAGGATAAACAATTAATAAAAGATATATGACACTAACAAGCAAACAATTAAGCATGGGTTGCCTCCCACGAAGCGCTTTTCTTTATTTAAGAGTCTTGTAGCTAGACTCGTAGTCATGCTCCTACGTACCGATATACGTAAGTCTATCCTCAACAATTTCGTAAGGATCAAACTTATCATTCAAGTTCCTAGTAGTACGTTCGGTTAGATATGCCTTTTCAAACATCTCACCATCGGGATCATAGATTTGTATCCTAATGTGCCACCTTCCATTACCATCACTAGGCGGTCTATTCCAATTCCACATGTGTTCGGATTTCTCAACTATCCATTTATTCATGACAAGGTTAACGGGCAAGCTTCCTAGGAACTCGGTCATCTTCCTAAATACTAAGGCGTCCTCGAACGGGTTCACTTCTATATCCCTAGCCAATTCTTGTTCTTGGAAAGTTGCTGCACTAGCAAAGGCCTTATCTAGGTAAAAAGGTCTTTGGGGGCCTATGATGTTCTTCTCAATCCAAGGTCCATATCGAGAAGGCTCTCTATCTAACCCTATCTCTTGTGGGATTTCCTCATCCTTATAGTACGTATGTTTTTTAACATCGTACACGGACCTAGCACTCCCCTCTCCTACCACTATTTTGGACATCTTACAATCGATGATGGCACTAGCGGTAGCTAAAAATCCTCTTCCAACTAGTAATGGGCATGTCGGGTCCTTATTCATGTCGAGTACATGAAAGTCGGCCAAAAGAGTCAACTCTCCTACATGTACTACCATGTCCTTTATTATTCCAACCAGACGTGCTATACTACCGTCCGCTAATCCTAAGATAGTTTCCGTTGGTTCAATTTTACCTAGGTTGAGGCTTCTATGAAGGGACAATGGAACGAGATTGATGCATGATCCTAAATCGGCTAAAGCATCGAGTGGCTTGGAAGTTCCAAGTCTACACGGAAGAGTGAATAGCCCGGGATCATCTAACTTCTTAGGTAAGTTGTTTCGCACAAAGGGGGACCCATGTTTCCCAAGCCTAAGTTCTAACTCATATTTTTCTTTTAAAGCATTATAATAAGGTGCATGAGCTAAGACTTCAAGAATTGATTTCTCTTGATAGAGTTCCTTGTACTCCTCCTCTAAACTAGGTTTGGATTCTTGGCTGACGGGTTTCTCAGGAGTAGGTTTTACCAAAGGTGCCGGGCCTTGGTATCTTTTGGATGACTTGGAACCCTTTTTGATAGCATTTACCGAATGAACCGTTGGGTGAGAGGGACATGGATGTGCACTTTCCCATGATGAACTGGAATGTGAAGTCGATGCAATCGAATTCACTTTTGGGTTCTTAATGGTATCACTTGGGAGTGCTCCAACTTCCCGCTCATTGAAGGCTTTTAAGAGGGCATCAAGCTTGGTTGTCATCTCGCTCTGTTTTTGCTTAAAATCGGCTTCAAGCTTATTCAATCGAGTTTCTTGGGATGACAAAAATCTAGATGCAATTGCTTCAATATTAGTGGGGTTCCCGGTATTAGCAGAATTGAACCTATTAGGCGAACTAGATGAGCTTTGGGGTGTGCTTGAGTTTTGGTTCCACTTAAGATTAGGGTGATTTCTCCATGAGGGGTTGTATGAGTTTCCTAAGTTGTTTTGTTCAGGTTTGAATGTGTACCACTTATCTCCCGCTCCGTCGGTACGTATGGAGGCGTAGTCCGCAAAAGCTTGTTCGGAGAGCCTTGAGCAATCACGAGTGTCATGGGGACCACTGCATAACTCACAAGGTAGAGTGATTTGATTCACTTGTCGTGAAGACTTAGGATTTTTGTAGGAACTCATGAGGAATTTAACTTGATCTTCAAGTTCGATCATCCTACGGTCGGGAGGAGGCAAGGAGATTGCCTTGACGGTTTTGGGCAGCTCACGGGGTCATCCCAACTTTCGTTGTCATAGAGGGCAAGGTCCTCTATTATTTCCCATGATTCTTCTGCGGTGAGATCACTAAGTTTTCCACCGGCCGCTTGGTCAATGGATCGCTTAGTGGGAGAGTTGACATGATCATAAAAGATTTGGACTTGGAGCCAAAGATCAATGCCGTGATGAGGGACTTTATGAAGTAAGTCCTTGAATCGGGTCCATGCTTCGTAGAGAGATTCACCTTGACGTTGTTGGAACATCAAGATGTCATTCCTAAGCTTAGTGGTTCTCCCCGGTGGGAAAAATTGAGCAAGGAAACGAGAAGTAAGATCATCCCAACTTGAGATGGAGCCGGCGGGAAGTCGCTCAAGCCAATTACTAGCTTGGTCCCGTAGAGAGAATTGGAAGAGACGCAGGCGCGTGGTCTCCCGAGTAGTAGCATCAAGGTCGATGGAATCGACGATTTTGAGGAAATCCCTCAGATGCTGATTTGGATCTTCGGAACGAAGTCCATGGAATGCACATCCGTTTTGCACCAACCGGATGGTGTCGGATCGCAGGGCCGTAGTTTGGGCTTGGTCGGGAAGCTCAATGGTGTTCCTATAGCCTAAGTGGCTTGGTCTCGAGTATTCACCAAGAGTACGGGCTCTTGGCGGGTCATTTGGTGGTATGTTGATGAATGGTAGTGGGTTATCACCTTCCATGATGAAAAGTGATGGAATTACGAACAAAGGTTACGAAGAAGGGGGATAGACTAAGAGAAATCTAAAAATGAGAAAAAAGTTTACTTGATAGGAATCAAGCAAAGAAACCTAAACGAGGTGGACTACTAACTAGCTATTCTATTCCCCGGCAGCGGCGCCAAAAACTTGATAACGCTACACGGGTCGTTCGGGGTCAAGGAAACTTCCTTTTCTTCGAGCAAGTTTTATAACACCCTAGGCAGTGAACCTAATCGTTGTAGTGTAGTAATTAGGGTAAGCCACGGGTATTGATATCGTTCTCTAGGGGAATAGGAATGCTAGTAGGGAGTTACTACGCTAAGGTTAAGGTTGAGGAAGATTATTTTTTTATCTTTTTTATATTTTATGAAAATGGAAAAGTACGAATCTCGGGTATTGGATTTGGGGGGTTGGTATTTCTACCGATTACTCTACTATTATCTAATTATCTAAACTAAGGTTGTGGGAGTCTATGTCTAATTAATGTGTGCTCGTATGATAGTTTAAAGATGTGTTTACTTAGTTTGTATTACTCCTTAATTATCTCCTATTGATGGTTGAGTGTCACGTCTTATTCCTAGTTGCGTTGTGTTTCTAAAGTTGTAGGGTATGCGTTTCTCCCTAACTCTTTGAAATTACCAAAGGGTCTTGTCTACAAATCCACGTAGAGATTATAGACTCCTACTCTAAGGCACTCTTCGGATGTTTTAGCCTACAATCACTCAGGTAATCATACTCTAAGGTTCACAAAGATGAATCAAGCATTAAGTACACAACGAATGACCTATCGCATTACTAGATCATTAGCCAACTAAGATAAGAAACAACCAATCAATATTCAATAATTAAGTTTCATACTTCCTAAGCAAACACACAAATAAATTAGCCGGACATGGAGAACATGCAAGCATACACACAAATAATCAAAGACATAATTGAATTAATGAAGCAAAGACTTATCTTGGTGTAAGATAGGGTTAAAAACCCTAAAATACTGTACAAGACACCTTAGGTTCGGTTTTTGGTTTTTACTCCAAAGACTCTCCACACAAATACTAAAAAATTCGGATTCTATATATAAGATTACAATTGCGACGACGTCACCTTATGTTTAGTGACGCCGTCGTGTCGCCGCCATTAGGGTTTCGTCTTGGCCACGTTAACCTTGCGACGGCGTCACCTTATGTCCGTGACGCCGTCCTCTTCAGCTTATGACGTCGTCTGGATCGCATCTAGGCCGTCTGAGTAGCGACGGCCTACTCTTTCACAACTAGACGCCGTCTCTTGAAAACACGAGTTTTGCGTTCTGACCCGTCACAATAATTCTCCGACGGCGTCGCAAATAGAACCTGACGCCGTCGCCTTCTACATTCAGCGACTGTGAGTGTCTGATTTCGACTTTGGCCATTTTCTTCATATATTCGCGCCTTTCTGTCCAAATAAGCGTCATTCCAGCATTTTGCCTTCACGAGACCTAAAAAGTGAAAAGGAACGATATTAAGCAATAACGGATACAAAAGTGATCAAATAAGGACTTAAACGACCCCTCAAAATGGTACCTTTTAAAACCTTATCAGGTTGTTATGAGCCTTTCTATCAGACTCTGAATAAATTCTTGAGGATGACTCCCTGAATATTTTCTAACATTCAGGGACTTGTTTAATACTTAGAATAGTTTTCATTCAAATCATGTATAAGGGATCATTGGGCACTGATTTGGCCCAACAATCTCCCCCTGTTTTGATAGAAATATAGCCTAATTTAATCAATAGTAAGTGAGAAAATGACTTATTCTTACATTCTAAATAACAACAAAGAATAAATAAAAAAGGCAGTAACGTATGATTCTTTGTTGTTGATGTGCTGAAACTTTTTCTTCAGACTCGGGGACCTTGAATGTTTAGGGTCAAGAAACCTTTTGGTTCAGGTTCAGGTTTAGAAAACCATGAGGTTTTCAGGTCATGAAACCATGTTTTTAGGTTTAGGTTTTCAGGTTGAGGTTTGGCTTTCAAGTTTTCATGTTTTCAAGTTCTCATATTTTTAAGGATTGGGGTTCACAGTCACTACGAGTTCAGGGACTCAGGTCCTTGGGGCTTGAACAACATTCATAGTCACTTTGGTTTAAGAGAGTTCAACGTTCAAAGTCACTTAGGGTTAAGGGACTCGGGTTCATGGTTTAAGCTTTCAGGGTTTCGTACTTTTCAAGCTTTCAATAACCATCAAGTTCAAACATGTTTTTTAGTGACTCGGATTCAGAGTCAGTTTAGGTTTCAGGGTGAGGTTCGGTTTCAGGTTCATACATGTGCTTCTGGAGCTCGGGTTACCAAGGACTTCAACCTTCAGGGTCACTTTGCTTTCAGGACCTGAACGTTTAAAGTGACATTGCTTTCAGGACTTGAACGTTCAAAGTGACATTGCTTTCAGGACTTGAACGTTCAAAGTGACTTTGCTTTTAGGGTTCTGAATGTTCAGGTACTCCCTCAGGTTCATAGACTCCTCAAGTTCAGGGAGTCCATATTCAGCGACTCATTCAGGTTAACGAGATTTTTATACCTCGATTAAAGGATAGGTCTAGGTTCATCGTCAGTGATTCCTCGGGTTCATTGAAGTACTAAATAAAAAAAATCCAAAATTTTCATACTTGCCCTAATCCTCTGAAGCCATCCTTATTTCCATTCAAGGCTGTAATATCCTCTGGTTCAACTTATATTAACAAACTTTTCATACCTCAGAGTAGGGGTGTTCACGGATAAGGGAATATCCACAATAACCGAAAAATGAAACCGAACCAAATCGAAAAAACTGAACCGAATTCATAACCGATTCGAATTGGTCAAAACCGAATCGAGCCTAAATAAATATTCGGTTATCAATTTGGATATGGCTTTGGCAATAAAAACCGAAAACCTAATTCATATAAATATATATTTTTTCTATGTATTTATAAGAAAAAAATCCTAAAACACTTTCATAGTATAAATATAACATTATTTAAGATTGAAAAAAAAAATTTGCTAAAAATCTATATACTTAAAGGAAAAACTAATTAAAATTATGTAATTCGGGTTATTCGGTTCGGTTTTTGGTTATTTGGTTCGGTTTCCGGTTTGGTTGAATCAAATTAGAATTCAGTTCGGTTCAGTTTTCGGTTGAATAACCCGATAACTGAACCGATGAACACCCCTACGTCAAAGACACAAGCTTTAGGTTAAGTGATTCAACTAGGTTTTCACACAACCTTAAAGGCCCTATCTTGATCCTTATCACTCCTTAAGTCACAATCATCAACCGACCCGAACCCGTATTCTTCCACCTTAAAATTATACACACAAAATTAGTCAAAGTCCTAAACACAATAATCACATATGTAGTAGATTAGAATTTAATCTTATCCCTGTTATCACTGCTTAAACCCAACCACCAACATGAACATTCGTGGTTGTGGTTGACTGATTAGGGTTTCGTGATTGATTTTAGCGAGAAGTTCATGTGATGATTTCGTTTATTTGGGTTTATTGGTTTTTTAAGTTTAGTTTGTAACCTCCGTCGTGCCTGGTGTGATAGGTGCGGGCTTGATGGTGTGTGATTTGGGGGTACAAATGAGTGTTTGATTTATGTGTGTGTGTAAGTTTTTTTTATGTGTGTTGGTTTAGATCGAGAGTTAATAACTCTTGGGATTGACTTGTTTTTTTTTCTTTTTTTTTTGTGGTGTTTTGTGTGTGTTGTTTTTTTGGGTGTGATTTGATCAAGAAAATGGGTTTGGGTTGTGGGTTTTTGTGATTTTGTTTTGTCTTTAGTCAAAATTTATTGTATTTCTCCCCCTCAGAACTTGTAATAGCTCTAGCAACTTCTCGAGTTTTTACACTAAAATTTTGACTTTGCACATTTGTTATTGTTGTTATTCAAAACGGATCTACATTATGAGATTAATCCACCCACTTTAATACCACTTGTTGGTCCAAAAATTTAAGTAAAACATGAATATGCTAACTTGCTTAATAATACCCATTTGACAACTAATAACAGAATTTGTTATTTTCAACGTATAATTCTTATTAGATATATATCAAAGAATTATACCTAATTGTTAGCGGAATAACAATCGGGATTGAATGACAAATAAAACTTTCCAATAGGAACAACACAAGCATGTTAGCTTACCTTAGTGTGTTCTTGGAGAGAAGGATCCTATCAACTATACATTTGTATTATTCACATTTTTGTAGAATTACTGACTATATCTATTACCAGTGTTTTGAAAACCGGGTTTTTAATCGATCCGGTCGAGTCACTGGGTCTCCGGTTCACCAGTTCGACCGCCGAGTCAACCCAGTTTTCTTTAAAAAAACTATTTTTTTTCAACCGGGTCAACCGGTTCGACAGCCGGGTCAACCCGGTTTTCTATAAAAAAAATGAAAAAAGCGAAACTCGGCCGGGTTTCTAGAACCGGGTTGACCTGGGTCATTTAAAACCCGACGGGTCTAACCGGTTAACCCGTATTTAAAAACCCGATTTTTTTGCCAGAACCTGTTCAACTAGTTAATACGACATGGTCGACCCGGATTTTAAATATTGTCTATTACAGACCTTGTCTTTATATACGAGGGTAAAAGTGAAATCACATGTGTGCACTAGGTTAGGTGTCAAGCAACTAGTGGAAGAGTACATCTATCCGCACAGTCTTTTATATGTAGCTTCACATCAAAGTACTTTAGTGAATAGTTAATTTAACTATTCACCTTTTTATCAACCACTCTCGTACTTGTTTGACTTCCTTTTTGCTTTTTTCATTTAGGAATTCCCGCCCATATTCCAGGTCTTCATTCAGAGATATAGATAGTCTTCATGGAATCAGCGAGTCATTGTAATCACTCACTGAATTCATCATCCTGATCATGGTTCTTGTCTTCACTCTCTGAGATCCATCTGAGGTTGTGATGAGCCTTTCTATCAGATTATGAAGAACTTCTTGAGGATGTCTCCGTGAAAGTTTTCTAACATTCAATGACTTGTTTAATACTTAGGATATTTTTTTTCATTCAAATCCTATACAAGGGATTATTGGGCACTGAATTGGCCCAACATATGAGCAACGGAAATCGATAATCAATTGAAGATACAATACGCGTCCCTGAAAGCGGATTTAGCAAGTCAAGTACATGAACTAGAAGATGCTGACAAAGTTTCACTAGTTCGATATGGCTTTTTATCTTAAGAAAAAATATGATAAGATAGATAGCTTTTCAAAGTGTATTACAACATATATTTAGATAGCAGATATTTAGACAAGACTTTACAATGGCAAAAAAAACAAATAAAATTACTCTAATGAAGTACAAAGTAAGTGTTGGAATTATATAACATGACAATCATAAATATAAACAATAAACATCAAGTACACATGCCGAAGCGTATAGGAAATATTAACGAATAATTAATTAACATAAACAGGAATATGCATACCTTTCTTGATTCTAGCCGAACAAGAATCAAATCCACAAAACTAGCAATTCGATGAACCCTAATTAGGGTTTATAGGATTATGTGAATTACCCCTTACCAATTTTGTAATTCAATCCAAGAATACTAACAATAATGTGTTAGTACCACTTTCTTGTACACACGTACTATACCGAATTAAAGGAATGTTAGTTTTAATTAAACAAAATAACTTTGATTTGGAAAAGCTATGGATCGACACCCACAAGGTGTTTGTCGACCGAATTAAGCAAAACACACACAAACAAGTTTTAGGTTTTAGCTTAATGAGTACAAGAGATAAATTACAAACACCCTTGGTTTTGTATTTATACCCAAACTAACTTGGTGAACAAGTTTGAGTTGTAGATGGGTTGGGTTTGGGTCCTTGTGGCCGATCGGTTTGTAATCCCACAAGGGGATCCCGGAACCTTCCCAATATTTACAATCTAGTCCTTTTCCAATTACATTTAACGACCGTTAGTCCATTACACTTAATTATTTAACGTCCGTTATAATTATTTCGTTTAATTAATAAATAAATATAATATTTATATTTAATTATTAAATTTAATTCTTATACGCAAAGTGTGCAATCCCGTAGTCTCGAGTTCGATCCTAACTCACGTCTACTAATTTATATCCATAAAACCAACAGCTCCCACTTGGATATATCTTAATAGAGTGAGCACATCGGTTAGCGTCTAGCAACACTTCGATGCCTCTAGTACAACTCGAGCAAGGCTCCTGGAAAACCTTTTAATGATTTCTCATTATTATTATCCTTTTGTTTCTAATACCATGTTAAATAAAGATATGGAATTAAGTCATTCTTTATTCAACCATTCTGTTTCTCGTTATAAGTGATTTAGCAAGATTACCAAATCTTCTGAACATATTCAGGGGAGATCTTTGGGCGTGGCCACGTAAACATCTTGTCAACCCTACGAGGGGCCCAGTAGTATTAAACTCCAAATAAATTTGAAGGAACAAATTCTATCTTGACTACGAGACTAACCCACAAACTTTGCAACACTTCTGGAAACAACCCTTATGACTACCAGTTACGTATAGCGTTAAGTTGTTCCACAAAAGTGCACTACATTCATGACACTTATCTAGTATCTCAAGTCCGAGGATAACTATTCATGATTTACTTAATAACAATATCCATAAAGTAAAATCATGTAGTTGGGATAAGTCCTAAATTCAATTCATTGAATATCATCTGAAATTGGTATGCATTCTCATCAATATACTTTCAAGTATATTCTACCATATCTCTCAGATTTGTCTTAGTTTAATGATACTCCCATATCATTAATTGACAACGGACGATTTAGAATAAATAAATTTATTCACGGATTAAACATGCAAATATAGGATACAATATATTATAAAATCAAACATACCAAGTATTTGATTTATTATAATAATTGTTTAACATCCCTTATCCAAATACCAAATAGATCAATGCATGAAAATTTCAGTTGATGAATTATGCCTCAAGTAATGACAATCATACTTGTTGACAAGGCATAAATCAACCAACTTGATCTATCGTAATTTTGAGAATAACTTATTTTAAGAATTCAATTAGTGAAATCCTTGTATGTGTGCATTCATCAATCCACATAATAATTCATAAAGTGTGTGACATCCTCTATCACCAATTTATGACAATTTAAACTTTCAAAAATTTTAAAGTTTAAAGTATTCTTATTCTTTTAATGTATAATGCAACTGCGCTTTAAGTAGCACAACTAGTTCACATGGCCATTAACAAGGATGAAATCCTACCATGACTAGTATTGAGTGTCATATCAATTAAACCAACATCATTGTATACAAACAACAATATGCTCATTAAAACTCCGTAAACTTTAATATCTGATTGTGTAATGTTTGATGTCTTCCAAACTTTCAAGTTTGTAGCTGATGACAATTTGCACAAAAATTGACATATTGTTCATCCATAGAATCTAGGAGCAATTCCAGGTTGAGGATGTAATTATATTAGAATATTCATTACACAAGTTATCTAATAACTTTTAGTTAGATATCAATGTTGTCATATCACTTCTTATTTAAGAATGATACAACAATTTTAATACACAACATGATGTACATGATAAATCTACAGGTCAAACTTAGACTTCATTCATGTTCTATCTTGTCAAAAGATATTTATCCATTTCCCAAATGATATAATCATGTTTTATTAGAATCATTTATTTTACTGCACATATTTATTAGTAATAAACATATATTCCAAGGTTGTATGTTTTAATTCTTAAATCTTATAAGTGAAGTTTCATTCCAATCTAAGACTTAACATTTAGCATACAAGTAATGTTACTTCCTATATGTTATACAACATATAAGATTTAAAACCTTAACATAATACTCCCACTAGCTTTCAGGAATACTTAAAATTTATCTTATTTCAATTATAAATCAAAACTAGGATTTAATAACATAAGAATAATTTCATAGATGCATGCATTTATCCATTCATTAATTATTGGACTTCGTACACTTCTAAAGATTATATGAATTCAAAAAACCTTTCGATTACTTACCGTCCTCGCTCAAGTAATTTCTCAAGAAAGAGTTTTGATATTCCATTGTCATATTTCATATTAATGAAACCATGTATGACAATTATCATCTTTATATATTTAATGTGTCTTAGGAAAGAATATTCAATCACAATTAATTGCTTAAGTATGATTAATAATCTTGTCATAAAACATGCATTAAATATGTGTACAATTTTGTCCATATGATTTCTATACAGAGATTTTGTCACACCCCCAAATTATTTGTTTTGCAGCGGAATGGAATTCTTGGGGGTGACTGCCATAGCATCACAGTTACAGTTATATTGAACGACCTAAAGTGTCATTTTGAAAACACATCGTTTGATTTAATAAAACATTCAGAGTTTACAAAACATAGGTCCCAAAAGATTTCCAATGTATCAAAATGAGTTTGTTACAATCAAACGATAGTTAAGTGCATAAAATCCATGTGAGACGCGTCGTCACCGCGACTCTATGATAAGTCCATATGCATGCCATTAAGTGTATGCCTTAGATACCTGAGATAAAACATGCTAAAAGTGTCAACACAAAGGTTGAGTAAGTTCATAGAGTTTGTGTTATTATGAAAAACCTTTAAAGAATGTTCATGCAGCAAAGGCATTGCAAATCCACTCAGTTCCAAGTTCCGCCCATACAAAACTTGCAACCTGTGTGTTTACAACCCACTGCCAAAATATGTATAGCTTATGTTCAAGCACATGTCATCAAATGAGTTCACATAATAGTACATAACTTATTGGATCAATAGTCAATTGATATAACACATAATATAGTATAGTTTCAAATCGTTCCAAGACCATTAGTTCATGATTGTACCAAGTCCGCTAGTTCATGATTGTACCAAGTCCGCTAGTTCATGATTATACTAAGTCCGCTAGTTCAACATTATACCAAGACCGCTAGTTCAACAATATACCAAGACCGCTAGACCGTGATCATACCAAGTCAGCTAGCCCAATGATTTATGATATAGAAATTCTAAGTATGGCAATACTGTTACTTCGCATGACTAAACTTTCAGTTCAGATAAACACATTGTTTGCAAATAGACATGAATGTCATAAAAGTTGATGAACATGTATCTCCCCCAAAAGTAGTATAAAAACAATTGAAAATGGGGCTATGAAACTCACCTGATGCAATGATTATGATGACAAAAGTGGATACACTGAAATGAGGTGCAATTCTCTAACTGCAACCTATTATGAATGATATGATCTAATATAAGTCATGAAACAATGTTATGCATGCAACTCATATGATATCCATACCACTTGTGCATTTGAAAATAATGTTTATCGTCGAAATATATGTTTATGACATCTCGTCAAATTACAAAATACTTTACAAGTATTTACGTTGAAACAACATCCAACGATAGTCGTTTAGTGATTTATTAAGATATTATAGTTTTTCGTCGTAAAACTATATAATTTGACAATTCATGAAAGTAACTAAATGGTCTTGAAAAGCTAGTCGTAAAATAGTGAATATCGAGTGTTAGGAAATAAACTCAATGATTTTAGAAAGCTTGTAAGATTATCTCAAAGTCTTAGCTTTTAAGTTTTGATCATAGAGGTCTCGATCATAGAGAAAAATATAGGTGAAGTAGGGTACTTGGACTAAAAATATTGTTTAAGGGTAGTTTTCGGCAAAGTTTGAGTGACAGTATTTTATTCATTACAACTCCATTTGACGAACGGTTGAACATTTTGGAAAATAGGCTAGGTAAACTCACTTTTACTAGAAGACATCATTTTCTAAAAAGTATTCTATCGATGTTAAAAACGACTCCCAACATGATCACTAGCGACCACTAGTTTGGCTATTAGAAAATATATATATGGATTATACTTGTGAAAGTAGTTACGACAACCTTATTTAAACGCGTGTAATTTAGTCGTTATAAGTCCGTTTTCTACGTTTTATATGTCCTTAGCTTCGTGTTAAAGTATACTAATATATTTTTGATAAATCAACTCATTTAGATAATGCTTAAGACTCATTTTTTACCCTTAAAAATCTGGACAGCATGCTGTTTTTCCGGAAAATATAGTTTTCGTCGTTAAACTTGAAAATAGCATAACTTCTTCGTTATAAATCCGTTTTAACCCGTTCAAGCGACCACGATTTCGTTTTAAAGTATATTTTCTGAATATCTAGCCCAAAATAATTTATAAAATGTCAAAATTTCCAGATTTCACAAAAATGATCAGATCACTATTTAATGTTGTCGAAATTGATTTTTCTTGCGTAATACTTATTCTAACCACTTCAAATCAACACCAAATTTATTCTAAACCTACCATACACCTTCTTAGGGTATCATGGGTTCCTAGACATCATCAAAAATGATATGTTTCAAGGGATTAATTATAGGATGATATATACTAATTATAAGTACTAAAAACATTAAAAGTGGTATAGAGATACACATGAAACTTGCATGTTTTCTTGCAAAAATGATGAAATAATATAAATATGAATATGAAAGAGTTATAAAGATCATGGAATGCTTACTTGAATGAATTAAGAGTTTTTGAGCTAGAAACTTAATTAATCTATAGGTTTTTATTTCAAAACCTTAACATAGATCACTAATAGAACTTGATAAACACTAGATCTTGAAAACTTTATGGTTTCCTCTTGGTGTTCTTGAGATGGCCGGTTCTATCCAAAAGAGAGGAGAGAATTTTTGTGGTTTTCACCTTTCAATGTGTGTAGTGTATGTGTTATGTTAGGATATTAATTAAAAGTATACAAGTGTCCTAGCTATACATGTATATGTGTAAGACTAGTGAAAGATTTTTATCAAATCTTGTTGTGTCATCCCTTTTTGGTCGACAATGGGTAAACAAAAGAAAAGGTGGTGAAATTTTAATGTATTAATGTATAAAAGTGTAAGTATAGTAGGTAATTTGTATGTATAATTTAGTATTTAGGGTAGCGTTAGCTAGAAATAATTTTTAACGGAACAAAATAAAATATTTCAAAGTCATAAAAATTATAAAATTACATTTCTTACAAGAATTGAGTAAAATAATAATTATCGAGTAGTATTTACGAAAACCGTCGTAATTATATAAATATAACAATTTATATACAAAATAAATTTAAAACATCGGGTAAACTAATAATATAATTTTTATAGTCTTAAAATAAGTATAAAAATATATTGGAATAATTTTTGGAAGTGTCGGATCAAATATTCAAAATAAATGATTACGCGATAGCGTTTATTTAATAGGAAATTATACGTTTAATGAAATATGCAAATCCATGCATGAACTAATATGATGATGATATTACTAATGATATGCAGACTAAATCTAGTCTATATGAAATGTCCTTAATGATTTTTCATGAATTTGCAGCTAAACCCTTACGGTTAGGCGAATTTGATACTCGTAAACCTAGTTTACGAAAAATGATGAATAGTGAATCACGAATAGTGATTTTCTACGGGAATGAATAGTGTTTCGTGAATAGTAAAATTTTGAAATACGTTCTCAGAATATCAAATCGACCTAAAAACGATGAATAGTAAAATGATGAATAGTAACTGATGAATAGTAAATTCCCGAGATGAATAGTAAAATTTTCAAAGTTTGTAAAATGATCTGAAATTACGAATTGTCACAGATTTAAACCACTAGAGTTTTCTATCTCTTTGAAGAAACTCATCTTCATTCTCTAATCTAACTATTAAGATAAACCAAATTTCCAAAATTGATTATCTTTATGGACAATATCTTTAACATTCATTGTATGAGTAATTTACCCAATTCAATATTTGGTAATCAATCATAATGATTATCAGGTTTACTATAATCCTGTAAATCATGTTCTTCTCAGCATATAAGTCAAATATCTGAGATATCCTTGTAGATCTATGAATGAAAATTCCATCATCACGAGGTCTATCATTTACATGTCTAACCTCATCATGATATTTACTAGTGTGTTTTTAGAAGATTATGTATCTTGTAATTTTATCTTTAAAAAAAAAACCCCACTTGCCTTTTGTAATATATAGACTATCTATATAAACTTAGCAATTATAACAAAACAACATTGTTCTCTTTTTGGGACATTACAAATACACATTGATAATTTCTGACTTAAGTTTGTTAATAACCTATTCATAAGTAGTTTAACAAATTCGGAATCTTCAATTTTAAAACTTAATGTGATTCATCACATTCCATAATGAAATGGTGTTTTATTAATCTTCTAAGTTCACTACAACAAAAGTGGCTTTTTAGGACCCTTTGTGTGGGACGGTATGATAATAGAGTCCTAAAAAACTGTTTAATAGGACATATGAGCGTTTAGGGTCCTTTTTAAATATTTGCTACTTAGGCGATGTCCTAAAAAGGTATATAATAGGATGGTCGATGATTTGGGGTCCTATTATCATATAACTTAATATGACACTTAAAATATGGATCCTAATAAATTACCTTTATAAGACGTTTATTCATTATGGTTGTATTATAATAAACCATAATAGGACACTTGAGTTTTGAGTCATAAGACATCAGTTAGTTAAAACGCTTATTCACAAAAAGTTTTATTATAGCAAAATTTAATAGGACCTTTGACACGTGGGTATTATAACGTTAACCTTTATAGGACGCTTATGTACAATGGTTTTATAACATCATTTTTTTAAAACGATTATTTGCAAAAGTTTTATTATAACAAAACTTAATAGGACCCTTAAAGGATGCATATTAATTATGGTTTTATTACAATACACCATAATAGGACACTTGATATATAAGTCATAAAACATTAATTATTTAAAACGCTTATTCGCAAACGTATTATTAAAACATAACTTAATATGACAGTTGACACTTGGGTCCCATAGATTGATACACCATCATAAGACACTTGATATTTGAGTCATAAAACATCGGTTTTATGGAACACTTATTCGCAAACGTTTTTTTTATAAGAAAAGTGAATAGGACCCTTGACAATAGCGTCTTATAACGTTAACCTTTATAGAACACTTATTCATAATGGTTTGTTTATGATACACCACAATATGCACATCTTTTTAGAGTCGTAAAACATCCGCTTTTTATAACGCTTATTCAGTTTTATAGAACGCTTAATTGCAAAAGTTTTATTTGAAAAAACATTAACAGGACCCTTGACAACTGTGTCTTTTAACATTAACCTTTATAGTACGCTTATTTGTTGTGGTTTTATTATCCTACGCCATAATAGAACACTCCTTTATTTGAGTCATAAAACATCAGTTTTTTAGAACGCTTATTTACAAAAGTTTTATTTAAACATTAGTTAGTATGACACTTGATACTTGGGTATCAAAACTTGATACACCATAATAGGACACTTGTTATCTGTCTTTGTATTGTTATATGTCTCAATCTTTTGGAAGTTATGTATGGGTTATCTGTCTTTGTATTGTCCTTATCTATCAATGATAATGGTTAATTTGGTGCATTATTGTTGTACTATACTAAGCCAGAATTGCACTCACAAAATAGAAGCGTGGGTGAGTGGATAGATCTATCGAGGGTGACACCTCCATCCGGGTTGGCGGATTCCAACCGGACGAATGCATTTCATTTCATTATCATTATTTGAGTTGTTTGGCAAAACACTCTGTTGGGGCGAACATCATGATCAGTCAAGCTTCGGTGTCATGTGCTTAAGCAATTGTAACATTTTATGTGACATATTTGTCATACATGGCCTATACTTGTGGTAGTCGTATAAAACGTTTTTACATGAACTCTATGAACTCACTCAACCATTGTGTTGACACTTTTAGCAATGTATTTTCAGGTAACTAAGGCATTCACTTCATGGCATGCATAAGGACTTATCATAGAGTCGCGGTGACGACGCGTCTCACATGGATTTTATGCACTTTAAAACATCGTTTGACTTGTACCAAACTTATTTTCCGCACAAGTTGATTTTCATTTGGGACCTATACTTTGTAAACTCTGATTATTTTATTAAATCAAGCGATGTTCTTTTCAAACGACACTTTAGGTCGTTCAATATAACTGTGATTATGGTGCTATGACAGTCATCCCCCAGGAATTTCATTCCGCTGCAAAACAAGTAATTTGGGGGTGTGACAGTTTTAATCGGTAAAACTATTCAACTCCCCCTTCTAGTTTTCCACAGTGTATTTTTTTTACATGAACTAGCCGTTATTAAAACATAGGGGCCAAAAGTGCATTTTTTTTCCATTTGAACATGTAAACGTTGGTGAGGGACCTATTTTGTTTGTTTTTTTTTTTGTTTTTTGTTTTTTTTTTTTTTTTTTTTTTTTTGTATATAGTTTTTTTAAATTTAAGATTGCTACTAACGTAGTGTTACCACGGTAACTCAAAGGGCAAGGCAAGGAAATAACTCAAACGCACGGTGTCATAACTCGGCCATAACTAGCGTTAACATCATGCCACATAGGCCATAACGCAGCCCATGCGTTAACATACCGAAGGCTCTAATAAGGTGTTAACATCTTGTTTCTAAATGAACATAGCCAAAACAAAAATTAATTTGTACCAAACAACAAAATTATATCCCCTCAAAACGAATATTTGTTTCCCGCAAATATTGAAAATAACTTTTCTAAAAAAATTGATATTTTGGCAGATAAATCTCCTCCCAAAACGAAAATATATTTTAACCAAAAATAAAAACTTATAAGAAAATATAAATACTTTTGTCACAACCCTAATTCCATCTCTTCACCCCACAGCCGCCTCACAAGAATCTCTCCCCTTTCTTCACTGTCAACCAACCATTGTTCTTTCTTCGGTTCCAATGGTTTCCTTCGACATCAATGGCGACATCGAAGACTCTCTGTTCGGTATATCGTTTCTTTATGTTTTAATTTGCAGACCAAAAAAAAAATGTATGGTTAAGTTTAATATCGTTATGCCTTTTTGTAGTTTGAAGTGCTCGCATCACCGTTCATTCATCAATCTCAAGCCACCATCATGTTCAGAAACTCTGTTTGTCATAACTTCTCATTGTTTTTAATTGATATTCGATTCTAGTATTAGTTTTTCTTTTCTTCCAGTTATCCTTTCTTATTATTCGATAATATTGGAGTAAATCACACAAAAAATACATCTATTAGTTATTATTTTACGAGCTTCAACTCAGTTTGTATACCCATTTCAACTCTAGCACTTGAATTTGAATAATATCTCAATTTTACATATATTTAACCTGATAATAAAACTGTATCTAACCTTTTAGATGTTGATTCTTAAAAGTAGTGAGTTACTAATAATTTTGGTCCTTCTTTTGTTTGCTAATATGATGTGTTAGTTTTGTGTATATTAACATGTTGCTTAGTAATTATTGATTGGTACACATTATTGTAAAGAGTATAGTAACCTTAGGGGGTGTTTGTTTATGCTTATATGTGGGCTTATGAGCCTTTTTGATTTCGGCTTATTTATGAAATATAAGCCGAAACACATATAAGCTCATAAGCCCACATATAAGCATAAACAAACACCCATTTAATGTAAAAAATCTTATGTACGTCTTAACCTTAATCGTATTTTATACAAAGTAAACATCTCTTTATATATGACTGAATCAGTTTGGTCATTCAGTTCAGCTACGTGTGTACTCGATCGGTATATGAAACTGAAGCTTTATTTATCTTTTACTTGATGCTTAGTATAGGTTTCAACAACTTTACTTGACTAATTTGTTTTTGGATTGCTTGTATCTCAGTGTGCATTTAATTTACACCAAAACTCTACAACTCCTAATCTTTATTGTTGCATCTTCTTGAAATCAGCCATAAAATTTGCTTATAAACTTATGTTGTGTGTATGTTTAATATATATTTGAACTGTTTATGTCGAGTCTTTTTAGATTATCGAAGTATAGCAATGGTTTTTATTAGAATCTTGAACTTTTTGTTTATCACAAATTATGACTGATCTTACCAGATTCTTGTTCGAGGGTAGGGGTGTCCATGGTACTAGAACCGTCCCGAACCGAAAGAACCGAGAACCGAAAATAAGGAAAAAAGTGGAATTTTGGGTTCGGTTTTGGTACGGTACTCGGTTCCGGTACGGGAATTTTGGGTAATTCCCATGAGTACCAAAGTGTTAAAAAAATATGTTTTGATGGATATGAATTTATGGTACTCGGTTCGTAGAACTTCAAAAGAAGTTGACAGCCTTAATAGTATTCCACAACTTGACTTACAAACAAACAAATAAACATATCTCCGGTAATAGCAAACTCATTATCCATGAAAATAATTGCAAACTCGTTGAGAATATTACATATCAATCATGGTGACTAGCTTACAATAACTTACATGGTGACGATATATCATGCAGTGACGCCATACTCGTTAATTGTTTCTCGACTTTTATCATTAAGTTTAATGAAAACAAATACCAATAGTTAATTACAACTTCTTGCTATTTGTTACTGAGAAACACAGAATTGTTCGATATGCGGCTATGCGCATACTCAATATTCTAGTTTAGAAAAAAAACTTACTTTCATATTGATGAATGATGTTTGAATCTTTGAATGGAATCAATGGATTAAAGGTTAAGGTTTATGAGTTTTTAGGTTTAGGTAAGGTTTTTCTATTTTCTTAAAAGGCCGCATACTTGCATGTACACAATATCCCAAACAAACCCTATAAAATTACATATTTTCATAAAAGTCGGTTCTATCGGGAAAGTACCGGAACCGTCCCGAGAACCGAAATTTTGAAATTTTAGGAACCAAGAACCGTACCATGGTTCTAATATACGGTCCCGTTCCCGGTCGGTACCGGTACGGTTCCTCGGTTCTTTTGGTTCTTCGGTTTTTTTGGACACCCCTAAAGATTGGCCTTTGGTGTATCTTGAAGAAGCAAAACTTACAATTGTTTGTGTCTTCATTACTTGATTAGTTGAATACAACATATAGACATTTGTTTCTTACATCTGATGCTTATTTTGCAGATACACAACTGCACTTGGATTCTAGACATTAGTTGATGCTTATTTTACATCTGATGTTGATTAGTTGAAGCTTGCTAGACTTTGTGGATTCTAGAAGTGTGCGTTGAAGTAGAAGCCATAGTTTTTGGTCAAATTGTTTAGGTCCTGCGTAGAATGATTTTGTATCAATTTTAGCATGACTGTTAGTTTGTTAATGTTCAATAGAACATTGGATTTGGAATTTATAATGTAGCTGTGTTTATCGTGGTATAAATAAATCTTGTATTGGTTTCTATATTGTGTGGATTCATATGAAATGTAGTTTTAATTGCTATTAGATTGGCATTATCTTTGTGGAGATAATATAGAATATTATTATACCCATTTTGGAACATAATTAATCTAGCAACGAATTTTGTTGCAAAATTTGCACCTGTAACTTTCGTTGGCAAAAATCAAAAAGCGTTGCTATATAGCTACAGTCATTGGTCGTTGCTATATTGGATAATTAGCAACGATTGTACACTATGGTGAATATACCAACGATATCAATTTTCGTTGCTGATTAGCAACGACTTGAAGAAATTGGCAACAACCTCCCACTTAGCAACGGGCGATATAGCAACGAAGGGTGTTTGTTGCTGATGTCGTTGCTAACATCATTTAGCAACGAAATTAGGCAGTTTAGCAACGATTTTAGGCCGTTGCTATTGGCAGTTTTTCTAGTAGTGTTATTAGGACGTTATTTGGTTGTTCATAGACATATTATGCGACCATAAATTTGGTTTCATAATTGTATTTGGGATATTAGGACCCTTTTCTTGGTGTTAAAGTAACTATAATGGTATATGATAACCGTCCTAAGAATTAACATTAAAGGACGCTTGTATGTGTATCAAAAGATTAAAAGTAGGTTACCACATGTTAGAACATTGGAAAAGTGTCCTAATATGTTTTTATTAGGACGTTATTTGTGTTGTTTATAGACCTAAAATGCGACCATAAAATTGGTATCATAATCTTATTTGAGTTATTAGTACCCTTTTCTTGGTTGCTAAAATAGCTATGATGTTACATCCTAAGCGTCCTAACAATACTTTTAAGGACGTTTTTATGTGTCTCAAAAGATTAAAAGTAGGTAATCACATGTTAAAACATTGTAAAAGTGTCCTAATATGGTTTTATTAGGACGCTATTTGTGTTGTTCATAGACATATAATACGACCATAAAATTGGTTTCATAAGGGTTAGGACGCTTTGGACCTATTACAACCGCCTTACATGAAACGCTTTCATCCGTGGTCCTATTAAATGAAAGGTCCTAAAAAGTACCATTTTATGACGCTTATGGGGGTCCTAAAAAGCCACTTTTCTTGTAGTGGTTGGAGTCATATTGAGTATACTCAATCCATACTCAATTTCCTAACCTTGTTACTTTTAAGAAAGAAGTGATGGTTATCTTGAATCAAATAAATCAAATAGAGTTTGATTCTCCTAACTGAACATATCATCAACTTGTAGTATTCATTAGAATTAATATTGTAAGACAATCTAACAATATATAAGATAAAAATATATTCCTTTTGGCTTACCTATTTACCAACTAAGTCAACTTAATGGTATAATAGACTTTCCAAGCCAATTGCATGCTTTATAACACTAGTACTTTTTAACCAAGTCACTTCATATCCATGTCTCATCAAGAAAACATAAACTGTTATAATCCCATTATAGGTTATAAATCATTGATCAACTCAATGACTTCTTGTATATGTCTTAATTAAAAAAAACATAACAAGTTAACGTCTTATTTTATTATAAGTCTTAAAAGACTTTATGTTTATGTATTTACAATGAATCATAAACATGTTTAACTAAAGTAATTATGAACACAACTTTTTGGTTTCAATAGTAATTTCAAGTTAATTTATTTACTTCACAATAATGTAGGACTACATTATTTTTCATTTATGTCATTCCAAAATACATAAATAAACAAATTGAAGTAGTATTAGATTACTTCATTTATTTATGTCATTCTAATAATACATAAATATCTATTTTGAAGTAGTCTTAAATATCATTTTGACACATGTTCTAAATACTTGTCTAATTTAGAAACTGCAAATATGTCCAAGCGAGGCCTGACTTCACATGGAGATTACTTTATTGTTGCAATCTCGCCAAGTTCTCACATGACGTAAATTACAACACCAAGTGTTTCTTGAATTAGATATGTACAAGTTATATTAGAACGTTAGTCTCTTACCTTGCAGTCAAGAGAATCCGTTAAATCATATACCTATATGTTGTACCTTGCACACAATATAGATTTCTCCCACTTGTGCATGGAACAACATCATGTAGCAGATAAACAACACGACATATGTTTGTTTATGTGATCAATATGATTGTGTCATTGATATTAGCATAACTAGTAGATGTAGAACCACTTCATTGTCTAATAAGGAAACGTACATGACTATCCTTGAAAACATAAGTGTCTACAAGTGGAAAGTAATTATCTTAAGACATTCTACAGATAATCTGGGTTACTACCAAGATGACAAAGCTTGTAACTCCTACTGAATTAAAGATCATTACATTAATTCTTTATTCAGTAATAAGAACACAATACTTCCACTGGATTTGACAACATTATAAGTGTTTCATTAACCAGTGAAAAAAATAGTTTTCTATTACTTCCCTACACTTTTGAGAAAGTCCATACATAACAATTGCTTATGTACTAAAATAGTCACTACAAGAAAAGTGTCTTTTTAGGACCCCCATAAGCGTCATAAAATGTTACTTTTTAGGACCTTTCATTTAATAGGACCAAGGATGAAAGCGTTTCATGTAAGGCGGTTGTAATAGGTCCAAAGCGTCCTAACCCTTATGAAACCAATTTTATGGTCGTATTATATGTCTATGAACAACACAAATAGCGTCCTAATAAAACCATATTAGGACACTTTTACAATGTTTTAACATGTGATTACCTACTTTTAATCTTTTGAGACACATAAAAACGTCCTTAAAAGTATTGTTAGGACGCTTATGATGTAACATCATAGCTATTTTAGCAACCAAGAAAAGGGTACTAATAACTCAAATAAGATTATGATACCAATTTTATGGTCGCATTTTAGGTCTATAAACAACACAAATAACGTCCAAATAAAAACATATTAGGACACTTTTCCAATGTTCTAACATGTGGTAACCTACTTTTAATCTTTTGATACACATACAAGCGTCCTTTAATGTTAATTCTTAGGACGGTTATCATATACCATTATAGTTACTTTAACACCAAGAAAAGGGTCCTAATATCCCAAATACGATTATGAAACGAAATTTATGGTCGCATAATATGTCTATGAACAACCAAATAATGTCCTAATAACAACATATTAGGACACTTTTACAATGTTGTAAAACGTTGTTACCTAATTTTAATCTTTTGATACACATACAAGCGTACTTAAAAGATAATTGTTAGGACGCTTATCGTATAACATTATAGCTATTTTAGCACCAAGAAAAGGGTTCTAATATCTCAAGGAAGATTATGAAACCAATTTTTTGGTCGTATAAAATGTCTATTAACAACCTAAATAACGTCCTAATAACAACATATTAGGACACTTTTACAATGTTAAGTTAATTGTTAGGACGGTTAATAAGTTTAATAGGACAATTTCAAAGTCCGGACAAGTCATATGATAGGACGCTATTTTCACCATGCACACTCTATTATTACGATATGAATAAAACATCAACTAAATATTAAATGAATAAAACGAAATTGTATTTCAAATTAGCAATTGTCATAACAAAATCACTAAACATAAATAAGGTAGACAGAATCTAACATAAAGTCTGTTAACATTAAACAATACATTAACGCAACAAGAAGCTTAGTCCGTGGTCATCATGCATCATCTCTCTCAATCCTCACGGACCACCTACAAATAAACACCCATGTATAAGCATTAAGCTCCATGTTAGTAAAATTATTGGTATCACAAGATTAACAAAGACATACCGAGATAAAGGGACAAGGCCATGCTATGGTTGCACCAACACAGTCTTCAATTGTGGCAAATAACCCATAGGGTCTCACCAACACTTCATCTCTTTTTGTTGGTACTTGAACGTTTACCTCACACCATCCTCGTCCAATCTCTGTACCACCAACTATATCATTTGGGTTCAAGCTCCTCACCCATCCTTTTGCTACAGTCTCGGTTGAGTTTAGAATGCTTTTAAGGACAACTTCATCCCCGACCTAGATTTCAGTTTTCAACAAACATTTATCAATTTATAGTCAAGACACATGTATTAGGTTAAACAGATGTAATACTGCAGGTATGGAGGCTGGGGTATACAAAGGAGGTCAAAAATTGATCAGTGTAATACTGCAGGTGTGGAGGCTGGTGTATACTAAATAAGTTACAATAAGCTACAATAAGCTAAATAAGCTGTAACTACATGAGTTGTAACTAGATTAAGCTAAAAACTACCAGATAAGCTAAAGGAATAAGCTATAGACCAGAATAATCACTTGATCAAATATCACAGGCCAAACAGGCCAAAACCAACAACCTTGCAGCCCTTGTGGGTCCCACTAGGGTTGACAGGGATCCAAAGTGAGACTTGATATGAAAAGGTTACTTATTGAGGTTTCTAAAAAGCTAGGACTAAAGGTTTGGGTCCCACAGATCACTCAGTGTATGGGTGGAATTGGACAAACAAAAAGCTATCTGCAGACCTATCTAATAAGCTCAAAAGTTTGAAATAAGCCCTGAACTTTATAGATGAGCTTATTGGATTTCAAAAAAACCAATAAGCTCACTGTGTGGCCCACTAATGAAGAAGCTAAGGCACATGGAAAGTTGGGGTTTTGAGCTGATGCCCTGGTGCAGGGCAATGGTTAGCCCTGCAGGCCACTTTGAACTATCACCTAAGCCAGAGAAAAAATCATAAAAATAAGCTAACTGTGGGATTCAAAAGCTTAGATGGGGAATTTCAACATGTAAAAATCTCAAGACTTGAATCTCAACACAAAATTCACAAAAATTCTCCCAAGATCTGAGTTTCTGACTAACATACCATTTTGACTTTTTGATTTTGAACTTAAACTTTGACTTTAATGAAACTTGTTTGATCCGTATGCACTAATTATGATTATTTAAGCTATGATAACACTAATTTAAGATACATGAACAAGATTTAGACCAAGTGGGTGAGATTTGATCCTCACATGTCCCAACAGTGGACTGTGAGAGTGAAGGTAATTTGATTTTGACTTTCTCTAGTTCAAACATTGGTTTTATAGTTTTACTAGTTCGAATATCACCTAGAGGTCATAGTGTGCAGATAAACAAGTGAAAAGGCAACTACCACAGTTGAAACAACACAGAACCAAACACCCCTTAATAACTGAGTTAACAAATTTAAAAGGCAAATGAGCAATCTAAATCATAATACTGATACATAAGCTTGTAGCCTAGGTTCATTAGCTATCAAAGATAAAATAAGCTATAACAACTAGAAAGGAACGATTTATAATAGAAACATACCCGTAAGCGTGGAGGTTCATTGGTTACAACAGGAGAATCTTGTGATGTAAGAGGTGGAACAATGGAACTATCCGTCGACCCATTCTTCTCTGATAACTGGGCTCGTAACTTTTCATTTTCACTAGTAAGTTCTCCACATCTAGACTTCAATTCGTTGTTTTCTCTATGACATGCTAAACGACTTGGTATTACACCCCAAACAGCAGAAGCACGAACACCTAGACCATACATGTCTGCATCACCATTTCGATCTTTACCCATAACTGTAGAAAAAATATCATCTGGTCCAGGATTATCAATCGAACCCTCGGGCAGATTATCACTAAGTTGTTTCATATCATCCTGCATTTTATATAAACATGAACAACATATAGTAAAAGCATGTATTAAAAAAAAGCATATTGTGTTTAACTTATGCTATTAATACACTTTTGCAAACACAAAAGCATATTACTTACAATCGCTTTTGTAGTGTCATCATTTTTGGTATTTCCATCTTTGGAGAAGCATGCACTAAAAAGATCCAATCGAGTTGGATCTCGTCCCAAATATGTCTGTATGAATAAAAAGAAAATGAATATTAACAGTGGATATCCACAGGATACATTAACAATCCCACTTTCTCCATACACTTACCTTTAACTCTTCCCTTTTGCGAGCATAACTTTTTTTACCGGTTCTTTGGATCATCTTCTTTTTTGCCCGATTCGCCTTGTTTTTTTCACTTAAACTCTGCAGTAGGAAAGTAAAATATCATAATGGGAAATTAAGTAATGTTATTTAAAGTGGAAGAGTATTTCACACCTTAGTGTTTTCTGTATTCCAATACTTCACAAGCTTCGTCCATTGTTTTTTTTGCACTTGCTTTGGCCTAGATCTTATTTGTTGCTTAACTAACAAAGACGGATCATGGTAGTGTTCCTTAACTCTTGCCCTCCAGTTCTTCACCTTCCGCCCAAATGATTGCAATATCCATTTTTCTCCAGCTTCTGGAATATCAAATTTTGTCTAAAAAATGTAATAGCTCACATTAGAAAACAAATACTTTATTCATTAACATACAAATTTAACATTGTGTACCTTTAAGAGTTCAAGCAAAGCTTTTTTTTTTTGCGGCGTCAACTTTATTCCATGGTTTATAAATCGGACAATACTTTCCACTCCTTGAAAGTGTTCCCATGAAATGAGTCAGATGACTACTTTTGTCGTTAATAGGTTGTCCGTGTTCATTAACTAAAATAGGAATTCTATCCCCTTTTTCTTGGGCCCAAACTTTTGCCATACGTGTTGGTCCTCTCTTTCTTTTGCTTACAATCCGAACTACAAAAAGTGAACATGATTTACAATAGATACGTATACATTTAAAATACTAAATAATTCGAAATGGAGGCAATATCTTAGCGTTGTATTTTGTCTTGTTTTAATTTAACTTTATTATATATTCTTCTTATATGACACAATATATGATATATGATTTTTAAAACGATGCAATCAAGTAGACCATGTTAACCTGTTTCATTTCGAGCTTGTGTAACTACATGGTTTTCTTCATTTTCAGAATGCTCAGCTTGAATCTCTTCTCCGAGTAGATCATCGCCGTCATTTGTTAAATCGTTCACATACTCCAAATCATCCTCATTCTCCAAATCATCCATGTCTTTATCTACATCATCTTCTGAAGTAGCTTGTTGTTCAATATCTTCATTCATAGGTATGTCTTCGATATCATCATTTTCAACATCATAAAGGTCTTCATTGTTATCTATATTAAAATAAAATAAAATAAAAAAACAAAAAAAAACAAGTAAGCACCGAAAACAGTTAACTGAATATACACTTAATAGTAATTTAATATCATATATATAGTATTTGAAATTTATGTATAGTTACCATCAGATCTCAAGTCACGCTCCCCGTGGTCATGATCGTTGTCAATTGCAACTAAGTTTCTCTCAGTTGCAGTTAATCTCCCTCTGTTGACAGAATTTGGTTGATCATTTCTCTTTTGGACTTGGTCGGACTCCTGTACCCTACTACGTATTGCCCTCCCTGTATCAATCTGTTGTCCCTTTTGCGATTGAGATTCTGAAGATGTTAGCCCACTGGAGACATTCGGAGCACTCATTCGTTTTTTTGCTAAATTTTTATATCTAGTCATGGACTGTGGAGCAATGTATTTTCGATTCTGTTTCATGCAAGTAGAATTGTTAGAAAACAAACATAAAGAAAATATAGTAGCCAAATTTATTATTCGTACCTTTTTATTTGTTTGTGTAGCCACTTCTTCTGGGTTATCTTCCTCAGCATTAAGATGGAAGTCTGAACCAGACATATAATCTGCATCTTTCTCACCGGTATCCGTTGGTTTCTTTTTCTTTTTCTTTGTTTTGTCACTCTCTACTAGACTTGTCAAAGACTTAGCAAGATTTTTCACTCCCAAAGCTTGTAATCTCTGTTGGTTTTCTTGAATCCTTGTCCTTCTGGACATTTCATAATCATTCGTATTTCTCGTGGTGATTTGGCGTTGCATCCTGTTATTTTCCATAACTGGTGCACAAAACAAATAAAATTATTATGAGATTGCAAAGAAGAATAGTCATTTGAGAACAACAAAACTGAAATCAAATCACTATCTGTTACATGTTACAGAATGAAATACATTATCTACAAACAAAAAATAGACGCAAATCCTTCAGTTACATGTCACAGAATGAAATACATTAGCTAGAAACTGATATCAAATCACTATCACTATCACTACCCAAATCCTTTGACCCAACTTTACACAGGTATACCAACATTCATTTAAATTAAACAGAGCAACTTAAATACAACTTGTACCACATCACAAATAAGCAGCACTTATGATCACATATGAGACTCATCACAAGAGGTCAACCAAACACATACCCGAACCCACCATTTCCCACACTAACAATGTATAACAATAACAATGTATAACAATGATAATACCAATAATAATAACAACAACAACAACAACAACAACAACAACAACAACAACAACAACAACAATAATAGCTAGAGGAGTGGGGGCTCAGCTAGTATCGCGGCTCCCCACTAATTTCTTGTAAATCCTTTGAGTTTCTAATAAAGTGATGTTTTTTTTTTTAAATAAAAAAATAATAATAATAATAATAATAATAATAATAATAATAATAATAATAATAATAATAATAATAATAATAATAATAATAATAATAATAATAATAATAATAATAATAATAATAACAACAATAATAATAACAACAAGAGAGGTTTGCATTACATGTTGAGTCAGATCTTCATTCAAAAGTGAAAACCCACAATCCTTGTTTTGCTGCCCACATACAACCCTAAACCAAAATTGAGATTTTAACCGTCTGTGAAAAACGATTTCCTTTAATAAAATCGAATCAAATACTTGATTTCCGAAAAGATATGCTTGATTTTCGCAGCGCCAAAAGTTATTTATGAATCTGAATTTTTCCCCAAAAATTTTAAGCGGGTTTATGTGAACGTGGGTGTGTAAGTTTTCCCCTAATTTTTAGATTATAATTAGATTTATAATTAAATTAACTAATAGTAGTATATAGTATATGAAATGTATTATATTATTGTATATATATAATATATAAGTATTTTATTGTATGTGAAACTAAAAATGAAGTAGATTTGGCATTCGTTTTTCCGACTTCCCGGGTCAAACAAAAATATCAATGTGTTGAAGTAATCAGTCTCTGTTGTATCTTACTGCCCGAAATGGAGCGGCTCCAGATAGTTCATTTGTTTTACGCGGGCGTTATTTAAAATGTTGCTATTTTCTTACAGACGGGATTTATCCTACGTGGTCTACGTTTGTTAAAGCGTATCCGCATCTAGTTGACCCGAAAGATAAAGTGAGATGTAGGACAGTAAACCACACTAGAGTCATATATGCCATTGGTGCATCAATGAGACGGACATGCATGGAACCCTATGAATAATGAAATGGCTCGGGTTTGAAACTGGGAGTCAGATATCATATCATAATCAGAGTGTCATATCAAAAGGTTCATATCCAATGTTGCAAATTAAAATCGCGAATCAGTAGTCGGGCGGTCGACCACCTTGTAGCTTGTAATCGGTCTGGGCGGGATGAATCGGTGATAGGGTATAATTTGATGTATAAGTAAATTAATTAATACTACCTAGTATACAGTATATGAAAAGTATTGTATTATTGTATATATATAATATATAGGTATAGGTATTTTATTGTATTTGAAACTAAAAAAGAACTAGAGTATTACCCGGTCGTTGCTCGGGTTATCAACTAAGGGCCCGTTTGGTAGGTGGGTGTTGCTTTGGATTCGGGATTGATTTGGTAAAAACGTAAAGTTTATGAAATAATAACTTTGAAAAAGCTAATATGAATAACTCTCAACGGATGCGGTCGTTCACTTATATCGTCAAGAGTTTTTACGTAAGTCGACTTCCCATGATGTCACATTCCGGGGATGCTTTGTAGCCTATATTCTACACATATTGAACGGAGGAATTGTCCTAGGCATTTGCGAGGCCAATATACGCGAGGTGATCATAAAGTGCCGACTATTATGATTGAATGTATTTCTTCGCATGAAGTCAGAGATAGGACAGTAATCCAACACGAGCCCAGAAACATAACATATCATATCATATAACATATAATCCAGTAACTGTAGATAACAGATATAGGATGCATCCATACTCCCCTGCAGATAACATAGTGGCCAAACATATACTTGAGCTCATAACATGTAACATATAAGGGATGGTGTGGAACGTCACTCAAACACACTAGAGTCATATATGCCATTGGTGCATCAATGACCCGGACATGGAACCCCCATGACTAGTGAAATGGCTCGTGTATCAAACTGATAGTCAGATATCATATCTTAATCAGAGTGTCATATCAAAAGGTTCATATCCAAAATGTTCATAACAAATGGGTCATATCAAATGGTTCAGAAAAGCATATCAAAGGTTCATAATAAAAGTTTCATAGCAAAGATTCGTCATTAAGGTTCATAGTAAAAAGAATCATATGAAGATTCGTCATTAAGGTTCATCAAGGTCGACAACAGGGCAATATCACCGGTTCATATGACCCAAGTGTACTATCGGGTTGTTCGGTTAGTTTGGTTTCATTCAATTTGAAAATAATAATCATGAATATTTTAAAAATAATATTCAAATTATAACCATTTATAAAGATGGGTGTGATCTTTTTGAAATTCACGGGTTGAAAAGGTTAAACGGGTTTTTGGTTGACACAGTCAACCCTTTTTTGATACAAAAGTTGCCACATTAAGAAAAAAAGCTTAAACGGGTTGTCAGGTCGACGCAATTAATTTATTCACAACCCGAACCTACCCTGATTAATAAACGGTTAGATGGGTCGACCCAAACCCGACCCGAAATATATTTATACTCAACACCGAGTTACTAGTTCCTCTCTTTTTACAACTGCTTCAAACTGAAACTGAATTGGTTACACTTTGAGTCATCCCAATTAAAATAATAAGCATCAATATTATGGGAACGCGTAAGTTTTTCTCGACCTTTGATTTTCTGCAGTCTCTTCAGTTGTCATGATTACTTGTTTTAATTATTTCATTTCTCATTAATACTCTTAATTTTTTCAGTTCATGCATCTACCCTTTATATATATGTTGGTTTTATTTTTATTTTTTCAGTTCATCCATATACTTTTTTCAGTTCATAACTTTTTCACTATATACAACCCTAATTGAAAATGTCTGCCACGCCATACTTGAATGAACTGAAAGATCTTTGTGGGTCTGAAAAGCTTCATGATTGTTTTATTTTTCTCAATATTAATGAGATACCTACGAATGAGGTCAACATGAGAAATGTTGCGGCCGTCAGAGACGACATGAGAATGCAAGTGGATAAGAGAACAGAACGAATGATGGAGGTGTTTTATTTGAATACTGATGAAGAAATGGCAGCTGAGGATGTTTATGATTCAATGCATGAAGTCCAGCTCATTGAGAGGCGCTTGGTTGAATCTCTTGCAAGTGTTGTCGCTGATTTTCAGAGGTTGATAACATTGAAGAAGGAGACCATTGAGATTCTGGAGAAGTATGAAGAAGAATGAAGGTAGTTGTTGGGTCTTTTTGTGGTTTTTGTGTCTGATGGTCTCATGTTGTTGGGTTATGTACTTATTTTGATGAAAACTTGTTATGTATTTATGTTGAAGGGGATGGTTTGTGAACAATGGTTTCTGAACAATGGTTTATGATAACTTATTATGGTTAATATTTTAATGGTATGTGCATATTTATGTTTAATGGCCGTTTGTTTTGTTATGTGTTTTGATGATAATCCCTATGTGCTTATGTTGCTTATGTTGATAATCTGTGATTGTTAGTTGTTATTGTTAAATGTTGGTTGCTTTTGTTTATATGTGTTTAATTTAGCCTAGTACAAGCTTATGTATCAGTATTATGATTTAGATTGATCATTTGCCTTTTAAATTTGTTAAATCAGTTATTAAACAATATGTGTTTTAAAGTAGTGTTTGGTTAGGTCTGTGTAGTGAGTATTAGTTGAACTAAGTGACTAAGGTCTGTTCATACAACTTTCTTAACAGCTAATAAGTCAGAAACAAACAAGGTTTTAGTGGATAGAAGCTTTAAAGTCAAAATCACCAATATATTGGCCTAAAATCTGTCTGTGTGGAAATTAGTGTGGCATAAGCTTCAAATCATCTCACAAGTAGTTGTTCTAGCATAAATTAGTCTTAATATAGCTTAAGTCACATTAATCAATGACAATAGTCCCTGTTTTTATGTAAAATTAGTTGTTAAGTTTCAATGACAATAGTCCCTGTTTTTATGTAAAATTAGTTGTTAAGAATCAATGACAATCCTCATTACTGTTTGTATAACTCTTTCTTATACATTTCTTATTTAAATTTAGGTAATTTTAACTTTTTAGATTCTTGTTATTTATATTTTCACTTTGAGATCTCAAAACAACCCTGCTTAAGGGGTGTTTGGCTCAAATGGGTCAAACGGGTCAATATGGCTTATCACTGTTTGGCTCAAATGCCCATATTAAGAGCTTAATTTCTGCTTATTCACTGTTGTTTCTCTTCTGTTTTTTGTTTCCTTTAGTAGCTTGTACTACTGACTAGAGAATTCTGAGCTTAATTGGGATTCTAGATCTTATCTTGTTGCTTTAATTTGGTCTGCTAATCACCCCATTAGGACTGAGATGCCCTGCACTCAGTCATTTTTGTTTTTTAATCAAGCCTGGTTTTTTGACTCCAAATGTCTTCTTTTTTATTGCATCCCAAGTAACATTGTTAGCAAGACCTAACACTTGTATCCTTTTACCAGGAACTTGTTCAACTTGTTCAACATTTTTGCCTTTTGACTTCTTGCCTTTTGACTTTTTGGCTTCTGACTTTGTTAATCCTTTGAATTTCCAATTAGGTGGGAAGTAATCAGCCCAAGATGATTTTGAGCTTAACTCATCTTCACAGCTTGACATAGGTGATGATTTTGAGCTTCAAATGGTTATCACTTCTGCAACAAAATAATACTCATTTAGATCTTGAAATGCTAGGAACAAGGCATTCTAGTCTATATTCTAATACAAGCTAATACTATCAGAAACAATTGCAAAGTAGTAACAGAGTATGACTATCATAACATGCTATTAACTACTCATTCTCTGCAACTTCAATTCCCATTTAGCTTCAACTTCTTTGATAACAACTGTAAATGCATCCATTACTATCTCAGCAAACATCAACAACTGTAAATGCATCCACACATATATCCCATAACAAGCATTTCATTAAACAAAAGGTCATTACATCAAACCTACATAACAAGCATTTCATTACACAATTTTTGACAACATAACAGCAATAACCAAATACAAAACAACAACAATTTTCTTAAAAAAAAACCATACTAGACTTGCTTTCTTTCAACTCCAATTGCAGCAGAAACATTTCCTTCTCCATAGTTTATTTTTGAAACTCAATCTCCCTTTCCAAATCTCTTATTTTTCCATACTTGTCTTCTTTCAAACGTTTTTCCTTTTGAATCAAATTAAAAACCTCTTGTTTGTAATAGTCATTAGGCAACTCAGGATCTAGCCAGTAAAATGTCTTACATTTTGAACCCTATATGGTACAAACAACAAACATCACTAATATCAACGCATCCAAGAAAACGTATTATAATACTCAACGCATCCAAGAAAACTTACATTATAATACTCAACGCATCCAAGAAAACGCCTTAAAGGGAAATCAATTGTCCACGACGTCTGCCTAATTACTTTTGCAATTTTGACTTTTAATTTATAATTTTTAGATATAAATTAGTTTATCTAGCTTTGAAGTAATAATTAGGCAATTAATTAAGAAATAGCTTAAAAATAAATTGTAAAAGTATTTCTAATTTTAAGATCCAAATCCACATCATTCCACCATCCAAAATTGCCAACAGGAATCACCACCATCATCAAGACCAGGTAATACCTCATAAATGAAACCCTAGTCGTTTTTGCTAAATTTTTATGAAACAACATATGTGGTTAATTGAATTAGGCTCCCTTTCTTTTTGTTGAAATTATATGTGGTTTTCTGTGGTTAATTGAATTAGGTTTAAGATGGATACGAGTTGGATGTCTTTACCTAGATTTACCATTGAATATAAAAAAGGTCTTGACGACTTTCTTGATCATATATTCTATAATGAGGGTAAAAATGGACAGATTTCATGTCCATGTATTGATTGTGGTAATCAGATATGGGTAGATTGGACGGAGGCTACAACACATCTGTTATGTGTCAGGTTTATGAAAGGTTATACAATTCCACCTTTCAGTTCCAAATCAAGTGATGCTCCAATGTTGGATGCTGAAGATGACATGCAAGGGTTGGTGAATGATGCCTTCCATCGGTTTGGTGATGACACACTAACCGATGACATGGGAACACAAACTGAAAGTATGAGTATGCCAAACCTAAAGGCGAAAAAATTTTATAAAGTGTTGGGAGAGGCAAAGAAACCACTATATCCTGGGTGTAAGTTATCAGTTCTTTCTTTTATCATTAGACTATTTCATGGTAAGTGTGTTGGGAAATGTAGTGATAATGGTTTCAGCAAGATGCTAGATACAATGAGGGAAGCCTTCCCCGATGCTTCTATACCAAAGTCATTGTATGAACTAAGGAAGATAATTCGAGAGTTGGGACTTAGTTATGATAAAATTGATGCATGTCCTAATGATTGTATGTTGTACTGGAAAGAAAACATTAATAAAATAGAATGTGATATATGCCATACGTCAAGGTATAAAGCAAGTGAAGATGATTGTGCAGATGAGTCAACCACAGCTGATACACGTAAGAAGATTGGAGCAAAGGTGTTGCGTCATTTTCCGCTCTTACCACGATTGCAAATGTTATTTATGTCATCTAAAACAGCCACCTCCATGAGATGGCATGAAGAGAGTCGCACGAAAGATGGTTACTTGAGACATCCTGCAGATTCCCCGGCATGGAAAGCATTTGATTTTAAGTATGATAAGTTTGCCAAAGAATCTTGTAATGTCAGGCTTGGTTTAGCGAGTGATGGGTTTAACCCTTTTGGAACAATGAGTGTTTCTCATAGTACATGGCATGTTGTTTTGACGCCATATAATCTACCTCCTTGGATGTGCATGCAGAAACCTTATTTCTTTCTAACGTTACTTATACCTGGCCCATCTGCTCCTGGGAATAATATAGATGTCTATATGGAACCGTTAGTTGCTGAGCTAAAGGAGTTGTGGGATCGTAAAGGAGTAGACACTTATGATGCATCAACAAAAAGTAACTTTCGGATGCGTGCTTGTTTGTTATGGACGATCAGTGACTTTCCTGCTTATGCAAATTTATCCGGATGGAGCACCAAAGGTAAACTTGCATGTCCTAACTGCCATAAACATACAAAATCAACACGCTTGAGTCATGGCAAAAAACAATGTTTTATGGGACATCGTCGATATTTGCCTACTGATCATGCTTTTAGAAGAGATACAAACTCTTTTGATGGCACAGAAGAACTAGACAGGCAACCCCGTGGCTTAAGAGGACAAGAAGTACTTGATGAGTTAGATGGTTTTGAAGTTAAATTTGGAAAACTTGTGAAGAGCAACCCAAATTTACCTTTTAATTAGAAGAAGAAAAGTATTTTTTTAAGTTACCGTACTGGAAAGATAACTTGCTACGCCATAATCTAGATGTAATGCATATTGAGAAGAATGTTTGTGACAGTGTCTTTGGAACGCTAATGAATCTAGATGGGAAGACCAAGGATCATATAAAAGCACGCCTAGATTTACAAGAAATGGGCATTAGACCTGAACTTCATCCTATAGTTCAAGATAACAACAAAGTTTATTTGCCACCTGCTTGTTTCTCAATGGATAAAAAAGAGAAAGATATTTTTTGTCGTGTGCTTAAGAAGGTGAAAGTTCCAGATGGTTATGCAGCTAATATATCAAGATGCGTAGAGTTAAAACCTCCAAAACTATTTGGACTTAAAAGTCATGATTGCCATATTTTGATGCAGCAGTTGCTTCCCATTGCCTTGCGAAATGTGTTGCCTAAGCACGTGCGCTATACTGTGATGAAGCTATGTCGTTACTATAAACAATTATGCGCAAAGGTTCTTAATCCAAATGATTTGGTTCAAATGGAAACCGAGATTGGAAAAATACTTTGTGATTTAGAAAGGATTTTTCCGCCATCATTCTTTGATGTCATGGTTCATCTTTCGGTTCATTACCATTGGATGTATCCAATCGAGAGGTGCACATTACTATTATAGTAAATACATTTATTAACAAATATTATTGAATCTAAAATTATTGGTTTTGATATCTCAGGTATTTAGCTACATTAAAATCTTACGTGCGAAACAGGAATGACCCGGAGGGTTCCATTGCAGAAGGATATCTAGCTGAAGAGTGTGTGTCGTTTTGTTCATTGTACTTATCCAGTGATGTTGAGACCGTACATAATAAGACAAGTCGAAATAATGATGACGATGGTTATGAGGATGTTTTACCTATCTTTTCTATGGCGGGTCGACCGATTGGTGCTACAAAGGTAGAAATGATGGAACTTGACATTTTGGCTAAAGCACATTCATATGTGTTGTTCAATTGTAGTGAAGTTGATGAATTTCGAACGTAAGTAATTATATTAGTTGTGAGTTTCATAAATTATATTATACGATTAATAGTTGTCGTTGTTATCATCATTATCATCTGTTAACACTGCAGTGAACATCTGGCGTTGGTTCATCATCAAAATCGGAGAAAACGTAAGCGTGACATTCAACGTTTACATAGTGAGACTTTTGAGTCATGGTTTCAAGATCATGTAAGGCATATACATAGGTTTATTACTTTTGAAAAATAATTATAATGACATAGCATTTTCGACCTACTAATAACAAAACAATTAACACATCTTGCCTTATTTCAGGTTGAGGAGCTACATGCTAGAGGGGATCACAGAATCACAGAAAGTCTAAGGTGCTTGGCAAGTGGCCCATCTGAGTATGTGAAAAAATATAAGGGATTTATCATAAATGGTTTCCGATTTCACACAAAAGATGTAGAACATAATAGGAAAACACAGAATAGTGGGGTTAATCTTCAGGCCATGACAAACACTTACTCGAGTGCTACAGATAACAATCCTATCGCGGGAGACGTAACTTACTACGGGGTTTTGAATGATATAATTGAGTTGGAGTATGGTATTGACAAGAAAGTAGTTTTGTTCGATTGTGATTGGATTTCGAATGGTTCAAGGAAAAAAGAAGATGACAACGGGTTTACTCTATTGAATTTTGAAGGATTGAAGGCTCATAACGAGCCTTTTATACTAGCTTCTCAAGCACATCAAGTATTTTACGTTGCAGATAGTGTTGACAAAGGATGGCAAGTTGTGATCAAGACAGCGCCCAGACATGTTTATGACATGGATGAACAAACAAGTCTTGATGACGTGGAAACACATTTGCAGGGTGACTCATTTATGTGTCCTCAACATGACGAAACAATGGATATTGAATTGGTTAGAGGTGGTTTCGATGGAACCGTTGTGGACAACAATGACTTAGTTATTGCCGATGAAGAAGATCCAGTTGAAGAAGCTTAATGATTTCAATTAGCTAAATAATAATAGTCCCTGTTTTTATGTAAAATTAGTTGTTAAGAATCAATGACAATCCTCATTACTGTTTGTATAACTCTTTCTTATACATTTCTTATTTAAATTTAGGTAATTTTAACTTTTTAGCTTCTTGTTATTTATATTTTCACTTTGAGATCTCAAAACAACCCTGCTTAAGGGGTGTTTGGCTCAAATGGGTCAAACGGGTCAGTATGGCTTATCACTGTTTGGCTCAAATGCCCATATTAAGAGCTTAATTTCTGCTTATTCACTGTTGTTTCTCTTCTGTTTTTTGTTTCCTTTAGTAGCTTGTACTACTGACTAGAGAATTCTGAGCTTAATTGGGATTCTAGATCTTATCTTGTTGCTTTAATTTGGTCTGCTAATCACCCCATTAGGACTGAGATGCCCTGCACTCAGTCATTTTTGTTTTTTAATCAAGCCTAGTTTATTTTGTGAGTGCAATTCTGGCTTAGTATAGTACAGCAATAATGCACCAAATTAACCATTATCATTGATAGATAAGGACAATACAAAGACAGATAACCCATACATAACTTCCAAAAGATTGAGACATATAACAATACAAAGACAGATAACAAGTGTCCTATTATGGTGTATCAAGTTTTTATACCCAAGTATCAAGTGTCATGCTAACTAATGTTTAAATAAAACTTTTGTAAATAAGCGTTCTAAATAACTGATGTTTTATGACTCAAATAAAGGAGTGTTCTATTATGGCGTAGGATAATAAAACCACAAAAAATAAGCGTACTATAAAGGTTAATGTTAAAAGACACAGTTGTCAAGGGTCCTGTTAATTTTTGTTCAAATAAAACTTTTGCAATTAAGCGTTCTATAAAACTGACTAAGCGTTATAAAAAGCGGATGTTTTACGACTCTAAAAAGATGTGCCATATTGTGGTGTATCATAAACAAACCATTATGAATAAGCGTTATATAAAGGTTAACGTTATAAGACGCTATTGTCAAGGGTCCTATTCACTTTTCTTATAAAAAAAACGTTTGCGAATAAGTGTTCCATAAAACCGATGTTTTATGACTCAAATATCAAGTGTCTTATGATGGTGTATCAATCTATGGGACCCAAGTGTCAATTGTCATATTAAGTTATGTTTTAATAATACGTTTGCGAATAAGCGTTTTAAATAATTAATGTTTTATGACTTATATATCAAGTGTCCTATTATGGTGTATTGTAATAAAACCATAATTAATATGCATCCTTTAAGGGTCCTATTAAATTTTGTTATAATAAAACTTTTGCAAATAATCGTTTTAAAAAAATGATGTTATAAAACCATTGTACATAAGCGTCCTATAAAGGTTAACGTTATAATACCCACGTGTCAAAGGTCCTATTAAATTTTGCTATAATAAAACTTTTTGTGAATAAGCGTTTTAACTAACTGATGTCTTATGACTCAAAACTCAAGTGTCCTATTATGGTTTATTATAATACAACCATAATGAATAAACGTCTTATAAAGGTAATTTATTAGGATCCATATTTTAAGTGTCATATTAAGTTATATGATAATAGGACCCCAAATCATCGACCATCCTATTATATACCTTTTTAGGACATCGCCTAAGTAGCAAATATTTAAAAAGGACCATAAACGCTCATATGTCCTATTAAACAGTTTTTTAGGACTCCATTATCATACCGTCCCACACAAAGGGTCCTAAAAAGCCACTTTTGTTGTAGTGAGTGTATTCAACTATGTAGATGATAAATTACCCATCAATGCTATTAACTTGAAAAATTGGGCATGCAATTTCTTTCTTAATAGTTCTACTATTCCAATAATTGTAAGCGGTACTTTAAATGGTCAAAACAAAACAACTAGATAAAATATGCTAGTTTGTCTTTTACGAATTATACAGTAATTAGTCTAGCTTCTAATTTAATAACTCAGAAAATATGCATTTTTCTTAACTATTAAAATTTGCTTACGAGTTATGTATTTAGAATTTAGACAATTCTAATTGTCCTATCATACATTTCTTCATTCATGAAAAGGAATATGATTGAATCTCACTCTTTCTTATGAAAAGAGAACTAGGTTTATTCTTCTAGTAAAGTTGACTCTACCAAAAACTCTTACAGGTGTAGATCAATTTACCAATACAGGAATAACCTACGTTTACGGTTTAATGTTGCATTAATACATTTAAAGAATTAGCAAAATTCAACGTTAGTATTTTCGATAATTAAACTTTTCAAGAAAATAAAATACCCAAGGTAATATTCATATAACCATAGAATTTTCTCGAAAACTAAGATCCAAATTATCATAGTTCCATTACATCAGTTGATCTGCTAGTAACGAAAGCATATAATAGGGTAATCTGTCGAACAATAATTGGCAAACATTTTCCAATTCCTAGATCATTATGGGTTTTACATTTTCCAACGCTATTGCAAATGTACACACGTTTTATCCCATCTTGTGCCTTGAGTCCAGGTCTCACTTACTACTCAATTTAAGTCGTTTAACTTAAAGAACTGCAAATATGTTCATGTAAGGTCTGACTTTACATAAAGATTTACCTTTCCATCACAATCTCGCCAAGTTCCCACATGACGTAAATTGCAACTTCAAGTGTTCCTTTAACTAGATGGCACTTAACTTAATTTTAAAAGGGTACTAGTTTTAATTTTAGGTGTCAAATCAATTATGTACGAAGAAGCATGCATACAACTTCGTAATAATAGTTTTTAATAAAAAAAAAACTTTTTATTAACCAATTCATAAAGATCAAATTATCAAAGTTTTGATTGAGGTATTGGTTTCGCCAATCAAGGAATTTACCTTTAATTATCATCCATTATACCGTACTTTTGCATAAGTGTAAAGACTTAGTGTTTAGGATAATTACCACAAAAGTGGCGCATGGAATTAAAGCTAATTCGCCCTTAAGATGATTTTGTACGCATAGCCTACTTGGTAACTCCAATTTTACTCGCAAGGAAGCGGAGAATTCGGTCAGCGCTGAAGCAATAACCTTCTTCTTTAGGGTCACAATTTAATGCGCTCTCCTCCTTGTACCCCCCACACAGTCCGTCAAATTGGGTGAGCCGTTCTCACTATTTGTACCAAAATCATCAATCAACTAAACTTTTGAAAACTTAACTCTTCAAAAATAAATCAAATTTCACCATTGTTTAGTCCGTTTTACTTTTCTATTCAAAATTACCCTTGGCTTAAAACTTGTCACACATAATAAACAAACAAGTAAACAAATAAAAAATAAATAACTGAATATAATGCGCACATAACTAACAATTAATACGTGTAAACAAGTAGCCACATGCAACTTATTTGATAAAACCTATTAATAATCAATGTCTAGGTTAATAAACGTATATATTAACTAGGGCTTTCACTCGCACAATTGAAAGTGAGCCACATACATCGACGAATTGATTGCGTAAGTCATAATTAAAATATACCAAATTGCACTTAATTGATTCATTAATATTATTGAGGTATTCCCCAATTCAAAATTTTATCAAAATAATAAACATGTGTATAAACCTTAACAATTAATTTTCGCATAACTAATATTAACAATTATATATATACATATATATATATATATATATATATATATATATATATATATATATATATATATATATATATATATATATATATATCGAGAATAATCCATGCCAAACATGCACGTTTTCATGGATTTAACATAACAATTATTCATGTTGTCACAAGATCGGGTACAATTCCATGTCACATAACAATTATTCACGAATTAATTCACGTAACATATATACAATTCTAGGTTTAGATATCGATTAACAAAACAATTTTATAAACCCTAAAAATATTTTTAAACAAATCGACTAAAAAAAAATTTAGGATCGACCATAAAATAAATTAGGGGTCGACTTTTTAAATTTTTTTTTAAAACCAATTAGGGCAAAAGCCCTAACCCTAAAATTAGGGTTTACATAATCATAACCAAAACCTTAGAATAATCATATCAAACACCATATAATATCCGTTTTATTTACGTGTTTAGTAATTAATTACTCATTAAACCAAGCTCGTGATGCCACTGTTGGAATTATATAACATGACAATCATAAATATAAACGATAAACATCAAGTACACATGCGGAAGCGTATAGGAAATATTAACGAATAATTAATTAATATAAACAAGAATATGCGTACCTTTCTTGATTCTAGCCGAACAAGAATCAAATCCACAAAACTAGCAATTGGATGAACCCTAATTAGGGTTTATAGGATTATGTGAATTACCCCTTACCGATTTTGTAATTCAATCCAAGAATACTAACAATAATGTGTTAGTACCACTTTCTTGTACACACGTACTATACCGAATTAAAGGAATGCTAGTTTTAATTAAACAAAATAACTTTGATATGGAAAAGCTATGGATCGACACCCACAAGCTGTTTGTCGACCAAATTAAGCAAAACACACACAAACAAGTTTTAGGTTTTAGCTTAATGAGTACAAGAGATAAATTACAAACACCCTTGGTTTTGTATTTATACCCAAACTAACTTGGTGAACAAGTTTGAGTTGTAGATGGGTTGGGTTTGGGTCCTTGTGGCCGATCGGTTTGTAATCCCACAAGGGGATTCCGGAACCTTCCCAATATTTACAATCTAGTCCTTTTCCAATTACATTTAACGACCGTTAGTCCATTACACTTAATTACTTAACGTCCGTTATAATTATTTCGTTTAATTAATAAATAAATATAATATTTATATTTAATTATTAACTTTAATTTTTATACGCAAAGTGTGCAATCCGGTGGTCTGAGTTCGATCCTAACTCACGTCTACTAATTTATATCCATAAAACAACAGTAAGTATGAGCTGAGTTAGGTATAAAATAGAGAGCAATTGTTAAACAAGCTTCTGACACTTCCCAAATATAAAAACATTTTATAGAAGATTTACTTCTTCATTGAGTGTTTGACAAGTTTAAAATAGCTCAAGTGCTACCTCGTATCGGAGCCTATATAAGAGAATACGTGTCGAGAATAAATGAGATATCTTCTCATCATTGTAATATTGTTGCTCTTCACTAAACTAACGGTACGTACTCCCGTTCGTGTTCACATAGAAACTTTAACTTTAGTTTCGTTTATGTGAAAGAGAGAACAGAATTTTTCAATTCATTGAAGTCTATTACAACTTCTTGTATTCTACAACAACCTTTGTAATTTTCTTCTAATAAGAATTAATTAAGCGTTCAAAATTATATCGTATTCTTGTTTACTTTATCGTATTTATGTTTGTGTATTGCTGTTAAATCGTGGGATAGTTGGCAAGGGTTTGAATAAACTAAAATTCCTTTAGCTAAAGCTTCATACAAGCTTAGTTATATATCGTACTTAAAACACAAATACCCACTTATTAAAGAGTCCAAATATGTTATATTTTACTAGTAATTTTTTTACAAGGAAATATTTACACACAACCTAACTAATATTAAATTAACTTTTTTTTATTCTTGAATTCACAAAAGCGTAACTAAATGGTAATTCATTTTCCGCAAGACCAAAGGTTTCTTGGTTTTCAGGAGCAAAATTGGTGTATAACACATCTAAAGTTGCCTATTGTGTATCAAAAATGTATTACAAAAATGTAACATCTTTAGATTCCAACATGAACACATGAAACACCGACTTACCAATGTAGTTTAAGTATGATGAAGAAATAGCTTTAGATTATGAAAACGATAGATGACAATGGGCAAGTGTAGATTGTACTAGAAGATTTTCAGCAATTACAGATAGAAATTGATCCATCAACTACTTGATTGACAAGTCCCGATTGGTTGATTTTGAAGCTTAATTTTTCATCTTCATATATGTATTTAATGTTATGACTCGAGATAAGTCTAGCTACCTGTTGGTATTACAGTCTAGTCATGTAATACTTATCATATATTCGTTTGTATGCCTTCGCATTATTAATGTTTTTGACATTCCAAACACAACACTGTATACTTCGAAGTCAATTCCCTCCTCATCTAGCTAGGGATTTCAAATTTGCAAAACCAAGCAGGTTGAAAGAAATTAGATAAATTTCGAGTTACCTTTTCAACTCTTAAATTTAAACAATCGCACGTAAACAGGGATCTTAAGGACAATATATATGGCGACGGCTTTTACCCTGATCTCAATTTGTTCCTTTGCATCGTCCCTGCTTATCACTACATGATAATGATGTGCATTGCTGCTAAGTTAATGGAGGTCGCGTGCAGAAGTTAATATTATAACTAACATGTCGATCAATGATATATTGTAGCGATACAACTTTAATTTTTGAGCTTTTTACGAAAATGAACTATAACTCATACCTGTTTACGAAAATGGTTCTCGCCCAGAGTGTTTACGAAAATGAACTTTCCAATGTTATCCGTTGGATATCTTAAGACATAAAATCCCAACGCTACACGTGTATTATACGAGTCAGGGCGTGGCCTGGGCGTGGTACAGCCGGCCTGGGCGTGGGCAAGGCCCTGGGCGTGGGGAGGTTGCAATGGAGGTGCTGCAATTGCTGCAATGGAGGTGCTACAATGGTGGGCTTGCTGGGTGTTCATGGCATGAAGAAGAAGGAAAATGGTGAGATATGGTATCATTGGTGTTGGTATGATGGGCAGAGAACATTTGTGCAACTTGTTTCATTTAAGGGTGTTCATGGCATGAAGAAGAAGGAAAGAGCGACGGTTGTTTGTGTTTTTGTACAAGTGTTCCGTGAAGATTACATGTGAGAGAATGGAAGCAGGTGAGAGAATGAAAAAGGTGATCGTGACATCTTTTGGTCACTTTGATAAAGTATATGAAAAGAGTTCAGTTTCGTAATATTACTTGGGATATGGATTATTTTGGTAATTTGCTTTTAATTTTTTATGAGTTTGTTGTTTATCTCACACAAGTCTACTTTAATAAATATTTATAATATAATGTTAACATTCTTGTGCCGGAATGGGCTTAAGAAAACACCAAATATATAAATAAAATTACATATTTAAGGCTTTTACATTTTTGAGGTAATATGCGGTTGCATAACTCACATATCCACAAGCATACCTATGATGACGTGTGAAGTGTGATACTCTCTCCGTCTCAAAATAAATCTTTACTTTCAAATTATAAAAAAGTTTAAGAATCTAACTAGTTAGTAATTAACCTTTCAATCAATCAAATATCATTTTCACCTACTAAAACTTTTTTTGATTAGTTAAAACACAAAGTGAGCACTTATATTGAGACAACCAAAATTAAAAAGCGGACAATTATTTTGAGACGAAATAAGTATAATATAATTTCAAGGTAGAGTTTTTATATCCCCTTCCTTGATTAACTAATTTCCTATACGCCCGATATACAATTATTAAATGTATAATGTACAATATTTTTCAAGATTTTAAGAGGGGAGATATGAAATTGCTATGAATTTTTTTCCAAACAAGCAAATGTTTCCACGGATGCAAAATTAAAATATGACATGCACGCGGAAGTTTTTGGAAACATACAGAAAAATGTGTTGGTGCCTCGGTGTCAAAGTAAATATGACTATTTATTGGGTTGTCTTGGAACTAAACGTAACACCTCTCGCTTTAATTAACAAGTCTACCATCCCAAGCTATTTACTTACCGTCAATAATCATCATTTAAAAACAATGACACATTTAGCTAGCGTTACAGGCAGGGACGGAGCCAGGAATTGGGGTTAGGGGGGGCTCAACTTTTTTTTTTTTTTTTTAAAACATACAAATTTTTTTGTTTTAGAAGCTGAATCAAAGTTAGAATCCTTCACCATACAGTTCAATGATATTTTTTGGTAGTTACAAACAATTACTTATCCGACACGACAAAATCGACCGGAACAAGTCAATTGGTAAACGGTTTTATCAAATTGGGTCAGGGCTACCAATAATAGTTAAGAAAATGGTGTAAGATTGTATCGATTTAAATGCTATAATTACAAATACAATAGAGATAATAAAAATGTCATAGTTTATAACCCGACATTTTTATAACCAAACATGTTAGACAACTAAAAATAGACAAATTTATGTAGACAAACACATTTTTTATAGTTTAGTTCATTTTTATAATAAAACCCAAAACAAAATATAGCAAATCTATAATCTAGTCCTAGCCTCTTAGGTGCCATACACAGAGAATTATAAAGAGATTTTTGACTATTGACCTTAATTTACCCTATAACATTACTGTCATTACATAGCTGGGAGTCTATGACTACATTTCCTAATTTCCAATACACGTTTTATGACTTCTCACTTTTCTCTCACATGCAAACCATCTTCATCTTCCCCGTTATCTTTTGGCCGGAATTTATAGGTTTTTTTTTTTTTTTTTTTTTCTTTTCCTGCAAATCACCTTCATCTTCTCCTTCATCTTCTCCCATATATATATCTAAGGTAGTTTAGCCGGTTAGGGGGGGCCGAGCACCCTCCAGCCCCCCTACTGGCTCCGTCATTGGTTACAGGGAATATGTCTTCATGATAAACTTCAAATGTCCACGCTACATTAAATGAGGACATATACATTTTTGCAAATTAGCTTCCGATCCCTACGTATTTAGTAGATATGATAAATAAAGAGACCCTCCACCCAACCATACGGCACATCAAAATCCATTTTCCTACAACCTCTCTTTGGTCCAGAACTATAGACAAGGTACATAGTTTCCCGACCTTGTAAATCTCTCTCGATAAGCATACAAATAAAATGAAGCCACAATCAAGATGTATAACAAGTAACGACTAGCTAGACGTGTAAAATAACAAGAAAAGAAAATGGATACTCATATTGAACTAATGAAACTAGCGCTAAGGTGAAATAATAGTAACGGGAGCATGACCGACCACTCACCTATGTATAATGATATTAATAATATTTTCGGGGCTGTGAATTAACGACAGTCAAAAACTAAAAGTATCATACTTTACGTCTCGCTCCTAGAGATCAAAGTTAATAGTCTCAAGCAACAATTTTATTTTGCAACGGATTTTTACAAACTTCTGGGCAAAACAATTAATATGCTTCCTCTCAATTTATCTTAGTACTTCAAAATAGGAGACAAATGAAACTTGATGTTCATGCATGGGACGCTGTCAAATTCTTAGTCTCTATACTGAGAACAATATCGAAATGTTATGGTTGTCTATATCATTCTTGTCTACTAGTTCGATCTGCAGAACAGTCAATCCAACTAACAATGCTAACTTGTTGCCGTCAATTAGCGTCTTATTTATTTATTATTTTTTTTTTGAACATCAAGATTTTATTAAACTAGCAATATGCTAGAAAGAAATTACGAGGAATAAACCACTAAAGGGTTTTGAATCCAGTTATATGAGACTAGTGTTTCCATAAGTCAAATATAAGTTTTACATAATCACTCAGTTAACTTACAAAAATACACTACAACATTGAACGGATTCGTAGGGGACATTCTGAGACCTTCGCTGGGGACATGTCCCCTGCGAATGCTTTTGCCGGGGACATGTCCCCAGCGAAAGTGTCCCGCTAAAACCCTCTCGGGGATACTTTCCCCGAGGACAAATGTCAACTTTCACCGGGGACAGGTGAGACCCACAGCCATTTTGAGCCAGTCAAACTTGTCCAGCGAGACACTACTTTCGCCGGGGACATGTTCCCGAAAAAAATATTTTTCAAAGCTAAGCTAATCAGCTAATTGCGTGATTAAATTAATTAATCTAACCTTTCGGCGGGGGCATGTCCCCGACGAAAGTTGTATGCACTGTTGAGCTTATCCATTTTGGCGTGAACATGTCCCAGGAGAAAGTGGTATGCACTGTTGAGCTTACTCTTTTTAGCGTGGACATGTCCCTGGAGAAAGTGGTATGCACTATTGAGCTTACCCTTTTTGGCGTGAACATGTCCCCGACGAAAGTGTGATAATAAATTTATGTGTTAGACTTTCGGCGAGGACATGTCCCTGCCGAAAGACTCTGACCCATTTTGCAGCATATTGCTGCAAAATGGGTAATTTTCAAATTTTTCCCGAAAAAATCTACAATGTAACAACCTGTTTTCAGAACCTGTTTTATACTATAACATCACAAATTCGCTAAACATAATCATATGTTTCCAAATTCGCCAAAACGGTTCAAAAACCGTGAACACATGATCATCTACAAAACTATACATAACCTAGCTATCCGCAAATGGTCCAAAACTATACGCATAATCCATTTAGCGGGAATCCTAACACATAATGCACATAAACACATAATAATCCATGTTAATCTTGACAAACATGTCCATAACCCCAAAACAAACATAAACCGACATCCTACACCCTACTCCCCCCACTCCCCTCCTCGGTATCTCTAGACTCATCCGGTGGAGTAACACCTGATCCCGACTCACCCTATGGAGTAACACCTGATCCCGAGCCAGGTAGCCGATCGACCCAACCCGGCTGCCTCCTCAAAAATTCCATCATATTATCCACCTGAGTCCCTCATGCATTAAGCTCCTCGGTTTGTTTCCGCACGGTTTCTTGAAGTGAGGACACGGGGGCTTGTTCACGAGCTCGGGAGGCGCTGAAGGTCATCTTCACACCACCGCCAGGTAACACTTGACCTACACCAAGAACATGACCGCACTACTTACCACCGATCACGTGGCACAAAATCTCGCGGTCAGTCATACTCGTCCCCTCCGAGGTGCTCTCTTCCCGCATCCCTATCATTTGATTATGTTTAGTTAAAAAAAACAAAAAAAGTAATATATAAGTCGTGATGCATTGTATTTCATTAAAGTGGGTGAGTTTGAATATAAATTATACTTACATATCTAGCCTCAGACAACGGGGACTCAAAGACATCGCCTCTGGTGTGGTTCCGCCTGTATAGCTCGATCAAGTCGTTGCAACCGCGGGGTGATATATTTATACTTGTGATGTTAAACGAATGATATCGTTATACTTGAGTCGAGGTGATATCGTTATACTTGAGATGTTAAACGAATGAGTCGAGGTTATATGGTTATACATAACATGTTAAATGAATGAGTCGAGGTGATATCGTTATACTTGAGATGTTAAACGAAATGAGTCGAGGTGATATCGTTATACTTGAGATGTTAAACGAATGAGTCAAGGTGCCAAAATTTCCCACCAAAAAAATGGCGGAAAAATTTCCCACAAAAAAGATGGCGCCAAAAACTTCTCACAAAAAAATAGCGCCAAAAATTCCCACCAGATCTGTTCTATCCTCACAAACACATTTTATACACTCTTATCCTCAAAACCACTCAGCCTCACAACCTCTTATCTTCACACCAATTTCAAAACCTGAGATGGAGTGATATAATCCTTTTATGTGTTCTTGTGGAACAGAAAATATAAAACTAAGAACATCACATAAAGAAAATTCCTTTGGATGACAATATTATGCATATCCTCTTTCGAAAGTGAACAATCATACATTTCTTATTTATGTAAATATAAAAATAACTCGGTTGTAATCTCTTATAATTTTCTTATTATGTAACAGCCCAGAAAAAAAGATCATGGATGTGGATATTTTATGTGGAAGAGTCAATTTAATGAACACTTAAGAGTAATCTCTTCTGCTTCAACATCTCAAGGTTCTGGATCTGCACCAACAGAGTGCTCAAACTGTAATGCCAAAGATCTTAGATAAATATGATGGAATCACAAAAACAGGTGCTAGAGACAAGAGTAAGGATGTTGGAGGCATGATTTGAAATGGCAAGGATTCCTGGCGACCACGCATGTAACACCCCGCCTTATCTGACCACAATATTGTCCGCTTTGCCCGCAGGCTCACGGATTTGTTTTTGTGGCCTCATTTGAAGACTTCCCGGCAGGTCACCCAAGCCAGTACTACTCTCACATGAGCACGCTTAACTGCCAGTTCCTAAGAACTCCACCCGCAGTAGACCACAAAACGCGTTGTGTCATTGTAAGGCGAATGTTATCTTATGAGCCCAGCATCTCTCCAGGCCACGGCCGATGTGGGATTTGCCTAGGGTGTTACAATCACCCCCCCCCCCTTAGGGACTCATCGTCCTCGATGAGGTTTGCCCCACCATCCCGAACGGCTCAGGAGTGGCTCTGATACCACTTGTAACACCCCGCCTTATCTGACCACAATATTGTCCGCTTTGCCCGCAGGCTCACGGATTTGTTTTTGTGGCCTCATTTGAAGACTTCCCGGCAGGTCACCCAAGCCAGTACTACTCTCACATGAGCACGCTTAACTGCCAGTTCCTAAGAACTCCACCCGCAGTAGACCACAAAACGCGTTGTGTCATTGTAAGGCGAATGTTATCTTATGAGCCCAACATCTCTCCAGGCCACGGCCGATGTGGGATTTGCCTAGGGTGTTACAACGCATGTTAGTCGGATGCAATACTCCGTGAGCTGTTAGGTGACCTAGAAAATCTTCGTATGTAGTATTGTTGTTGTTGTTGTTGGAACAATACGTATGTTTTACTTATTCGTATGTATCTTTCAAGTATTTTGTTATCGAACATGACATACAAGATTTTTATACATCAAAGCACCTGCGGGATTTGTAAACTTGACCATGTTCTTAGTTAACCAGATTATGGTGTCCAAACACCCCTTTTCCAATACTAAATTACATATGCATAAAGAATGAAACTGAAGAAACAATATCACAATTAACAATCACGAAGGCAAACATTTTTATTTAAAACACGCAAGAGTTCTCAACCACATATATTTTATACAGACCAAACGAAACAACTCAACAAGCAAACGAAACAACTCAAACGAAAGAACTCGACAAGCAAACGAAACATACGACATGTACCATAATAAACATCGCCCATTCATTTTTATTTGTTGCTACTTCCCGCTTTGCTAGAACCTGCACCATCTTTTCCCTTCCTTTGCTTGATGAACTGTTCAAACATAGCTTCAAGATTTGATACCCTATTTCCCAGATCATCAAGTGTGGTATCGAACGCGCTTTCTCCAGCTCCAACGTCATCATCAGCTTGAGCGTCCAAATACTCTCTATAGTATGGCTTTTTCCTCAACCATTCCAGAATCTGGTCTCTCATCCACGGGGCTATGTTCTTATAAGACCCATATTCATCATAAATTTCGTAGCCATACGTATTAAGAACTTCATTAAGAAATACATCGACAATAAAATCATTAACCACTCCTTTTCCGGCTTGTAATCAGCCATTGTTATGTGTGTTTTGTGAGAATTGACGATTGGGTTATTTGTGTTTTGCCGGGATATATAAGTAAAACTTTGGCGGGATAAAGTTGCAATTAGGTGGGAAAATATTGGCGCCAACACTTTCCCCGAGGACATGTCACCGCCAAAACTCCCCACCAAAATCCTGCAACACTTTCTCCGGGGACATGTCCCCGCCAAATGTTTTGGCGGGAATAAAGGCGGGAACAATTAGCACGCTTTGGCATTGGTTAATTTTGGTAAAAATGGAAAAAACTTTCGCCGGGGACATGGGTGTCTCCGGCGAAAGTCTCCTCGCCCGTCCTACTTATTGTAGTAGTGATATATATATATATATATATATATATATATATATATATATATATATATATATATATATATATATATATATATATATATATATATATAAAAGATACTTAGAAATCATTTATCTTAAGCAACAAGAGTCAAAATCATGTATAACTGCAAAACCCTTTCCACAAATGGATCTAGTAATCACAAAAGTGTAAAGTTTATATATCGATCTCTAGAAATGACGACACACATGTCGACTTAGACATGTTACATTGAACATTTGAAGTTTGAACTATGTTATAGGCTTTCACATTCAATTCGTATCGTGATATGTTTGGTATATCCTTTATTCTACAAAACTGCAACAATATTCCGATGTTTATCTCTACTTTAGTAAGATTGTCATGTCATTTATTCTGAGAAGACAGCGGAATTTACGGCAGGAATTGCTCTGTAAGGAGTAGTGATTTGACAGTGCCTGACAGGTCGGGTGGAAGTCACCAGCTTGTAGTGTATTCAGTGGCCAAGAATTTCACTTTACAAAATCTCCTCAAAGTACCATCTTTTTAACCCTCCTTTGTCATCATAGCCATTACTCTAAATCAATTATTGAACGTGTCAGATGTCACTATGTCACAGTTACCACAACATGAATTTCATATGAGATCATGGGTGACGTTTTTGAAGTACGTCCAAACGTACGTATCATCAAGTTAACCAACTTTATAAGTTCAACATTGAGCCGAAGCTAATTTTTCACGCTAGAATTCAAGTCAAGTATCTTGATTATCGGTGATCTATTTGTTTTAGCCTCTGATTTCACGTGTTAAGAGGGTTCTTTTGTTGAATTTTCGGATTAAAGTTACTTCAATGGTCAAGTAGTTTAGGTATGTAGTTTAACCATATCTGTCACACCCTCGCCGGAGGCGGAAACACGAGGTGTAACGGAAGGGAACATAAGCACAAGATAATAGAACATACCAACATTAATATTAAAAAGAAATATTACACCATTACCATACCAGTTTAGCCGGCATCGGCAAATATATTACAAAGTTTAGTTCCCAAAATATTGAGTTTTACTACATACGACTTGTAGCGACAAGTGAAAACTTCTTTATGCAAGACTTGATAGAAAAGCTTACTAACGATCACCTGAAATGCATGAGAGAAAAACGGGTCAACTATGAAAATAGTTGGTGAGTAAACACGTTTAGCGAAATAAGAAAACTCGTAAAAAAAAAATATATTCAAAGCTTTCGGTCAACGAAAATAGTTCTCAAAGCAAAGGTATTGTGTATCCACTCAGTTCCAAATTCCGCCCATACAAAACTTGCAACCTGTGTGTACACAACCCATTGCACAAAAATATAGTGCGTCAAGTAGTCAAGTGTAAGTGGTCATAAAAGTTCACAATATAGTACCAAGTATATAATAATTCAGGGATGCTCCGAACATGTGAGACTTTGCACTGCTCCAACAAGGGAGACTCCTTTGTCACTCGACCACCTAGGCGAGAATTATTGAGAACACTCCACCATTAAGGCGGGAATTATTGAGAACACTCCACCATTAAGGCGGGAATTATTGAGAACACTCCACCGACAAGGTGAGAATTATTGAGAACACTCCACCGACAAGGTGAGAATTATTGAGAACACTCCACCGACAAGGTGAGAATTATTGTGAATACTCCACCGACAAGGCGAGAATTATAGTGATGCTCCGAACAAGGGAGACTTTAGGACAAGGTCATAACACGTACGATTCAACAAGTTCAAATAAGTCATAATTTCGTAATTAAGTTCAAGGATTGATTCAAGTTCAAAAGTTCAAGCCAAAAGAGTTCACAAAAGTAGGAATCAATTTAGTTCAATTATGATTCATGCATTCAGCCCCAGAATATAGTAAAACGGTAAAAAGGGGATGTGATTACTCACTTGGTGAATGGATGTGATGACAAATGTGGTTACACCGAAGTATAATGTGATGTTTTAGCCGGGACCTATTACGAATGATATGATATGTCATGAGTTGCAATGTAATGTTATGCATGCATTCCATATGTTATTTATACCATTTACGGGTTTTTGAAAATATTACTCGTCGTCGAAAAATACTCTTTTGACGTCTTGACCCTTCAAAAATGACTTTACATGTTTTTACGTCAAAATGTCATCCTACAATGGTTTTATAATGATTTATGGTGAAATTTTCACTTTTCGTCGCAAAACAATGTCGTCGGAATTTTCATGAAATTCACAAAAATGGCTTTGGAAAACTAGTCGTAAATTGGTGTACGTCGATCGTTAGAGAACGAACTCGACGGTTTTGGAAAGTTTGTATCGATATCTAGAAGTTTCAGTTCAGGAGTTTTCGTCCAAAAGGTCTCGATCATAAAGATATTAAGGGCTAAAGATTGTGATTTTTGCTAATTGTGTGCAGAAAATAAGTTTCGGCCAAGTTTGAACATCCGTAATTAATTTACCATAACTTCGCTTGACAAACAGCTTTTTGTTTTGAAAAATATGGCCGGTGAACTTGATTTTACTAGAAGACAATTTGTTCCAAAAAGTTTTGCATCATGGTTAAAAACAGCCGCAAACATGGTCGTTACCGCTAATGCAACACTTGTATCGTAAAAATAATATAGTTTTTCAGAAAATAATAGTTACGGCAACTTTATAAAAACGTGCATATATTTGTCGTTTCAAATCCGTTTTCTACGTATAATATGTCCTTAGCTTCGTATCGAAGTAAACTAATATATTTTTGATAAGTCGAAATAATTTGTGAAGCTTAAGGCTCGTTTTTGACCCGAACAATGTAAAAACTGCATGCTGAATTTTCTGAAAAAGTTACGTTTCGTCGTCAAACTTTAAAAATTCACCACGGCTTCGTTATAAGTCCGTTTTTATCCGTTCAAAAGGCCACGGATTCGTTTTAAAGTATATTTTCTAAATATCAAGGCCAAAATGTCGTACCATCAGTAGGTTTTTCCAGAAATCCGAATTAAGGACAGAACATCAAAATATAGTTATCGAAAATAGTTTTTCTCGGACAAAACCTATTCTAATCCCTTCAAATCAACTCCAAAACTAATCTAATCCTACCATACACCTTCTTAGGGTGTCATGGGTTCCTAATCACCATCAAGACTAAAGAATACCATGGGAGTAATTATAGGATGACCAATAGTATATATAAGTTCTAAAATCATGAAATAAATGGTATAAATCACATAACATGCATATAAGCTCCAAAAATGAAAGGAAACATATGAAAATGACAAGGAAACTTGAAAATGAATAAAACATGCTTACTAGTGAAATTGAAGAGGTGAAAGTAACAAGGATTAACTTAAATATCCTTGGTTTTTATTTCAAAACCATAAAAAGGATATAAACTAGATTGTAAACACTCTTGATTTTGCAAAACTCTTGATCCCTTGGTTGTTCTTGATGATGACCGGTTATAGGAGGACCCAAGGAAGAGAAAAATGATTTTTACACACACTTGTGAGATGTGAAAATGAATGAGAATAATAGAAGTAGACTTTTGGTAGTGTATGAATTATTACAATCAAAAGGACATACCAATTTAATACAAGCCCTCCCTAGGACCGGATTTTAGGGGCTATGCTTCTCAATAATATATTTTTTTTTTTTTTATTTGAAGTATATGTATATATTTGTATGATTTGATAAAAGGTATAAGAAAAAGGTGTAGATAATTGTATAAGTAATGATAAATGGAGATTTTTGGTACAAGTAAGTTTTTAATAGTTCAAAATAGAATGTAATGAGATGATAAAAATTGTAAAAATACTTTCCTTGTAAAAATTGAGTGATAAAATAATTATCGTATGATTTTTAAGAAAAGTGTCGTAATAATATAACTTTAACGATTTATGTACCAAATAAATTTGAAACACTAGGTAAAGTCAAAATATAGTTTTTATAAACTAATGTAAGTATAAAAATATATCGGGATCATTTTTGAAAGTAACAGATTAAATATTTAAAATAATAACTCACGCGATAACGTTTATTAAATATAAAAATTACGCGGTTAAAGTGAAATGAAATGCCATGAATGAACTAATATGATGCATATATAATTTAAGAAATGACCGGAATTTGAGAATTGTGACATTCTTCCCATGTCAGCGGAATCACGTCCCCGTGATTCGATTAACGATACTATGGTCCGAACCTCGACAAGAGTTCTAAAAGTTCATGCTCGTACGAACAGTCTAAATGATCATATCAATGCCCATGCGTACAGGTTCCCCATTCAACTAAGTACGTACCCGTGATTAGATTTAATAGGGTAAACTTACCCAATATCGAACGTAGCTCTCAAAAGACCTTTAGGTAGTCGATTCTAATTTAATCTCACAACTCATCAAACAAGAACTGTCATGAGGTTAAACTAAACCGACTTGAGTAAACTTGTCTCTTAGCTTGATTTTCGCAACTCATCAAACAAGAACTGTCACTAGATCAAGCTAGGAAACAAGTTGTTAGAAAGGTAGGAATCAACATCCTTGAATGAAGTCTTTTGAAAGATTCGCTCGATATTCGATTTGCTTACACAATCAAATCCAATCAACAAAACATATAACAACTACGGTCGATATCAATAAGTCTCAAATTAATCAATGTCGTGAACGTGGTAAAGATTGGGAGGAAGTTATGCACTCAAAATCATGTCGTACAGAAATAAGGTAGTTGTTCGAAAGAATGTACCCGTTAAGTGTTGCGGGCTTCCTCGGTACCCAGATAGAATGCTCGACCACGTGCGGGAGGAATTTCAATGTTCTGATCTTGTGGGCCTTCTATTGCCAACGCCAGGTTTGGACGATTACCTCCTTGATTGGGAGTTCCTTTCAGCTTTGGACAAGTATTGCGAAGGTGATCTAGACTTCCACACTCGTAACATGCTTTTCTCTGTCCTTGATTTCCAGTTCTGTTTGAGCAATTTCCCTTGAAGTGGCCCGTCTGTCCACATTTGTTGCACCTTCGGCAGTCTCCTATGTGGTGATAATTACATCGAGTGCACAAAGGATGGGGACCTGCATATCCTTTGCGCTCCTGGGTGGTCACCCCATAGTTCTGGGTTATTCGCTGCCTCTTGTTTTGCTGATTCTGGTCTCGGCTTCCATGGTGATCCTCCTGTCGCTTTCGTCCATTGTCGTTTGCTTTTGTTAGTTCTCCAGATCTGATCACATCATTTGTCAAGCCATACGCCATACTCACAGCAGCTTGCAGAGTAGTTGGTTTCGACGAAGTGACATCCCTCCTAATTTCTGGTATCAATCCCCATATATATCGGTCAATCAACTTCTCCACAGTGGAAACCATGTGAGGAACCATCCTAGTTAACTCGTGGAACCGGATCGTGTACTTGTCGATCTCTACTCCTACCATCAAGTGGTTCCAAAATTCTTCTTCCAGTTTCTGCACTTCATCTTTTCTGCAGTACTCATCAGTTAGTAGTTTCTTAAATGCTTCCCAAGATAACGCATTTGCAGCCCCTCTTCCTCTAGTCTGTAGTTGATTGTTCCACCAGGTCAATGCTCGACCCTGTAGTAGACCAGCAGAGAACTCAACCTTGTTTCCTTCAGCACATTTCGTGATACTAAGCTTCGACTCAACATTCTCGAACCAGGTTAGCAGTCCAATGGCACCCTCAGTACCATGAAATTCCATTGGCTTACATGTCATGAAAGTTTTGTAGCTGCATCCTTGACCAGTGTTTGAAGTACCTTCTCCGTTGTTGGTTCGTCTGGCATCGAGGTGTGTTATAATTTGAGTGAGTAGCTCCGCTATTCCAGCAGCGTTGTTGTTTGGATCGTCATTGTTGTTTGGGTTGCCGTTGTTGTTTCCTCCTGAGCGTGTGTTTCTTGCAGCCATGATCCTACAGAGGACCAAAACATCGGGTTGAGTAAACGACATTCGAACGAAGTCAGATGAGGTGCAGAACGGTGGTAATGTGTTATAGTGATCGAAACATGACAGGAACAGAGACATGCTATGTCTAACAAGTCGAAAGATGGAAAAGAGAAGATATGGACAAGGTACGGTAATGTAGACGTGAACGTAAAAACATGCCATGCATACCCACCCGACCAATGCAACTTCAGGTGACCAGACTCTAAAGACTCGACTAAACATGATTTAAAATTACCACTCTTATCATTGCATGGTTCTTCATAAATTAGACATAGTTGATCAGGCTATGTATAATTTATGAGTAACGATGCAACGATAGGACTAGTTGACTCGGATGATGTTCAATGTTTAATAAAATAAAATAAAAATTTTTCCGGTTATAGCTGTGATTTTTATTTTTGAAAAAAAAATCGGCATTCTCTATAACCTTTGGCTCTGATACCAATCTGTCACACCCTCGCCGGAGGCGGAAACACGAGGTGTAACGGAAGGGAACATAAGCACAAGATAATAGAACATACCAACATTAATATTAAAAAGAAATATTACACCATTACCATACCAGTTTAGCCGGCATCGGCAAATATATTACAAAGTTTAGTTCCCAAAATATTGAGTTTTACTACATACGACTTGTAGCGACAAGTGAAAACTTCTTTATGCAAGACTTGATAGAAAAGCTTACTAACGATCACCTGAAATGCATGAGAGAAAAACGGGTCAACTATGAAAATAGTTGGTGAGTAAACACGTTTAGCGAAATAAGAAAACTCGTAAAAAAAAAATATATTCAAAGCTTTCGGTCAACGAAAATAGTTCTCAAAGCAAAGGTATTGTGTATCCACTCAGTTCCAAATTCCGCCCATACAAAACTTGCAACCTGTGTGTACACAACCCATTGCACAAAAATATAGTGCGTCAAGTAGTCAAGTGTAAGTGGTCATAAAAGTTCACAATATAGTACCAAGTATATAATAATTCAGGGATGCTCCGAACATGTGAGACTTTGCACTGCTCCAACAAGGGAGACTCCTTTGTCACTCGACCACCTAGGCGAGAATTATTGAGAACACTCCACCATTAAGGCGGGAATTATTGAGAACACTCCACCATTAAGGCGGGAATTATTGAGAACACTCCACCGACAAGGTGAGAATTATTGAGAACACTCCACCGACAAGGTGAGAATTATTGAGAACACTCCACCGACAAGGTGAGAATTATTGTGAATACTCCACCGACAAGGCGAGAATTATAGTGATGCTCCGAACAAGGGAGACTTTAGGACAAGGTCATAACACGTACGATTCAACAAGTTCAAATAAGTCATAATTTCGTAATTAAGTTCAAGGATTGATTCAAGTTCAAAAGTTCAAGCCAAAAGAGTTCACAAAAGTAGGAATCAATTTAGTTCAATTATGATTCATGCATTCAGCCCCAGAATATAGTAAAACGGTAAAAAGGGGATGTGATTACTCACTTGGTGAATGGATGTGATGACAAATGTGGTTACACCGAAGTATAATGTGATGTTTTAGCCGGGACCTATTACGAATGATATGATATGTCATGAGTTGCAATGTAATGTTATGCATGCATTCCATATGTTATTTATACCATTTACGGGTTTTTGAAAATATTACTCGTCGTCGAAAAATACTCTTTTGACGTCTTGACCCTTCAAAAATGACTTTACATGTTTTTACGTCAAAATGTCATCCTACAATGGTTTTATAATGATTTATGGTGAAATTTTCACTTTTCGTCGCAAAACAATGTCGTCGGAATTTTCATGAAATTCACAAAAATGGCTTTGGAAAACTAGTCGTAAATTGGTGTACGTCGATCGTTAGAGAACGAACTCGACGGTTTTGGAAAGTTTGTATCGATATCTAGAAGTTTCAGTTCAGGAGTTTTCGTCCAAAAGGTCTCGATCATAAAGATATTAAGGGCTAAAGATTGTGATTTTTGCTAATTGTGTGCAGAAAATAAGTTTCGGCCAAGTTTGAACATCCGTAATTAATTTACCATAACTTCGCTTGACAAACAGCTTTTTGTTTTGAAAAATATGGCCGGTGAACTTGATTTTACTAGAAGACAATTTGTTCCAAAAAGTTTTGCATCATGGTTAAAAACAGCCGCAAACATGGTCGTTACCGCTAATGCAACACTTGTATCGTAAAAATAATATAGTTTTTCAGAAAATAATAGTTACGGCAACTTTATAAAAACGTGCATATATTTGTCGTTTCAAATCCGTTTTCTACGTATAATATGTCCTTAGCTTCGTATCGAAGTAAACTAATATATTTTTGATAAGTCGAAATAATTTGTGAAGCTTAAGGCTCGTTTTTGACCCGAACAATGTAAAAACTGCATGCTGAATTTTCTGAAAAAGTTACGTTTCGTCGTCAAACTTTAAAAATTCACCACGGCTTCGTTATAAGTCCGTTTTTATCCGTTCAAAAGGCCACGGATTCGTTTTAAAGTATATTTTCTAAATATCAAGGCCAAAATGTCGTACCATCAGTAGGTTTTTCCAGAAATCCGAATTAAGGACAGAACATCAAAATATAGTTATCGAAAATAGTTTTTCTCGGACAAAACCTATTCTAATCCCTTCAAATCAACTCCAAAACTAATCTAATCCTACCATACACCTTCTTAGGGTGTCATGGGTTCCTAATCACCATCAAGACTAAAGAATACCATGGGAGTAATTATAGGATGACCAATAGTATATATAAGTTCTAAAATCATGAAATAAATGGTATAAATCACATAACATGCATATAAGCTCCAAAAATGAAAGGAAACATATGAAAATGACAAGGAAACTTGAAAATGAATAAAACATGCTTACTAGTGAAATTGAAGAGGTGAAAGTAACAAGGATTAACTTAAATATCCTTGGTTTTTATTTCAAAACCATAAAAAGGATATAAACTAGATTGTAAACACTCTTGATTTTGCAAAACTCTTGATCCCTTGGTTGTTCTTGATGATGACCGGTTATAGGAGGACCCAAGGAAGAGAAAAATGATTTTTACACACACTTGTGAGATGTGAAAATGAATGAGAATAATAGAAGTAGACTTTTGGTAGTGTATGAATTATTACAATCAAAAGGACATACCAATTTAATACAAGCCCTCCCTAGGACCGGATTTTAGGGGCTATGCTTCTCAATAATATATTTTTTTTTTTTTTTATTTGAAGTATATGTATATATTTGTATGATTTGATAAAAGGTATAAGAAAAAGGTGTAGATAATTGTATAAGTAATGATAAATGGAGATTTTTGGTACAAGTAAGTTTTTAATAGTTCAAAATAGAATGTAATGAGATGATAAAAATTGTAAAAATACTTTCCTTGTAAAAATTGAGTGATAAAATAATTATCGTATGATTTTTAAGAAAAGTGTCGTAATAATATAACTTTAACGATTTATGTACCAAATAAATTTGAAACACTAGGTAAAGTCAAAATATAGTTTTTATAAACTAATGTAAGTATAAAAATATATCGGGATCATTTTTGAAAGTAACAGATTAAATATTTAAAATAATAACTCACGCGATAACGTTTATTAAATATAAAAATTACGCGGTTAAAGTGAAATGAAATGCCATGAATGAACTAATATGATGCATATATAATTTAAGAAATGACCGGAATTTGAGAATTGTGACAATATCATTATACCAAGTGTATCATTTTTTGATATTTTCTTGATCGTATATTTTTCCATAAAAAATCATCACATATATAGAGGGACGGAAACATAACTAAATATGACTGGGTGTACAAATATTTTGAAACCGTAATATAAAAACACAATTCGATTGACCGGGTGCATTTAACAAAAAATAATATTTTTTTCAAAAATTAACAATGCATCGAAAAATTCCATAGAGATCCGGGCACCCGCGAGAACCCCCGGTTCAGTCCATGCATATATACTTACCATCTTGCCATATTTTCTACCATACTATACCATGCTGATATACATAAAAATAAATGAGAATTTCATCTATATTCTTCCAAAACTTCAATATTACATCAATATCCTTGCAAATTTTAATATTACGTCAATATCCTTCCAAATCTTAATAATGCTCATGTATATCCTAATATTTATTTTAATTGTAACTAAATTATTTTAATTCCTAAAAATAAGTAATGTTACCCTTTTACCCTCATCTCTTCTTGAATCTAACTATCATAGCTTTTTCTCTAATTGCATAATTATAATTTTTTCTGGCGAATCATTTTTTCCTCATGAAGTCACCTCTATTCATTTTTTATTATTATTTTTGTTATTATAAATCACAAATTGTCGTACAGTAAGCAAACATGCAACAACCTACACCATAGACAATAAGACAATAAAAGTGACAATCACGGTTATTCAGATGCTTGATTAGATTAGAAGAAAATTTGATTAGAAACACAAAATCCCTTCAACAGTTTTGCACCAAAACATATCCTCCGTTTGACGAACATAAACCAATTAGCATATTTAAATTAAACAAAACACAAACACGTACAGTAAAATTAAAAGTCAAACTTGATTCTCAAACATCAAATAAATACCAGTCAATATTATATCGTTAATTTTATGAACATCTCCTTGTTTCACAGAAATAATTGGTTATTTGCTACTAACTAAAAACTGGGCATTTTAATATGTAAATGGGTAAAAATGTAATATCATTTATTAATTGTTATTTAAATAGAACCGTTAAGAATTAAAATGATTTTTCTATGATTAAATTAAATATTAGGATATACATGAGCATTATTAAGATTTGAAAGGATATTGACGTAATATCAAAATTTGTAAGGATATTGATGTAATTTTGAAGTTTTGGAAGGATATAGATGAAATTTTCCAAAAAAATAATATAATGGAGGTGGTGGGCTCTATTTAAGCAGTGAAAACTAGTCATGAACATAGCCTACCCATATATATTATTTGTACACAAGCTACCAGGCTGCTAGACTATATATGAATGCAGTCCAGTGTCTTGTTGGAAAAGGAACTTTCTAACATGTGTTTTTTCCTAACTTCTAGTAATATCTTATATTATCTTCTCACACGTACTCATTCGACACATTCATTCCATTGCAGAAATCAGCAGGCCCAAAAGACTTGTTAAAAGTTTTCAAAACATCTTTATACATGTACATTCCATTATATTGGACACAGATGCAATTCTTTCTGCAGTGAGAGAGAACCTCTACAGTTTTATAATAGTCCGTATCATTTTGTCAATAAGCTAGATGGAAAACACACACCATACAATTATACAAACCAAATGACGTGAACTTTGTAATATGCTACTATCTTTGCATTATGTGTTATCATATGTAATGTCATTCAGAAGATAATACGACGCACTTTGTAAATTACATGTTTTTTTAAGAAATATAGGGGAAAAGAGATATTGAAATCCTTGTCTTCGTAAACATAGAGACTTGGTCTAAGTCGTCCTACGAAGAGACAGAGGAATGGGAAACATTAACGTTCGAGGGGGTGGGGGTTATACGACGCACATGCGGAATGGGAAGCTCATGGTCATTAGAGCAGTTTTAACCTAGGGCTTCGTAAAAAAGAAGACGTCAAAATGTATCCGCCTGATTTGCTGTAGCTGAGCTTTTAATTAATACAATCGTCAAAAAATCTCTAACTTCGTGCTATAAGCCTTAATGAATTTTCTTCGCCATTCATATAACAAAATCGTCATAAAAAGCCAAACATGGTAAATTAGAGCACAATGAAGTCAACCAAATAGTTAGTATCAACAGTTAATTAGAAAGTTTATGCATAGTAAAATCACCACGCTTGGAGAGAAAAATGGTTAAGTAGATCAGTGGGATGATTACCAGAGTATAATCCAACCTTATATATAATTGTATGAGGATAGTAATTGTGAAAGGATTTCTTCTACTTTTCCAGCATGCTCATCATGCCGATCCATCTCAATAAGATCCTACACATAAATGACACATCAAAGAGAGAAATAGGGCGAGAGGGAGAGTGTGTGTGCGTGTCTGTTTTGAGCCCGTACCTGTACTGCCTAGAGATTAGCCATATTAGAAAAGCACGTAACAAGACCAAAGTTAAACATAAACATCAAATATGTTTATAGCCTACACTTTGAACTTGAAAACCAAATTAAAGTACGTTTCACGCCAAGAGTAATACATTTTATAAGTTGATTTTAAGGTTGCTCAAAAATAGAATAAATTAAATTAAATTACAACCTACCTTAAAACCGTGGAAAATTAATTAGCAGTTACATCTGCAGTTAACACTATTAAGTTTTATGATCCTATAAATACCATCCCAAATTTCAACTCCTATTGTATTAATCAAAAAATGAAACAAAAGTTGAATTTGCTTATTATCATGGCTGTTGTGGCTGCATCTATGGAGTTTCGTGGCACGGCAGCGGTTGATCATATCGTTGGTGATTCCTTCGGCTGGAATAATCCAAATGGTGATAATGTTTTCTACGACATATGGTCGTTAAACCAGCGGTTCCATATTGGTGATGTTCTCGTCTTTAACTTCGCAACGGGAGCTCATACTGTAGCAGAAGTACACCTTGGGGAACACCAGGCGTGTGATTCACACAATGCTAGTCAGCTTATCACCATCGGGCCCGCTTTTGTTCCGCTACTTACTGGTGGCGATCACTTCTTCATCTGCAGCCTAGAAAATCATTGCCAAAAGGGTCAGAGCATGACTATCAGGATGGAAGAAGCCTAGCCCAATATTAACTCTTTGTTGCAGCAAAAAGAAATAAATATGTAAGGAATTAATGAATGATTTGGCTTCCATATGTTTCTTGTTAATTATTATTGGTTTAGTGTCTTGGTAATAACATAAGCACTGAATATATTATATCTATATATATAGTATTATAACGTATACGTAATTCAATAGATCAAATAAGTTGTACAGTCACGATGAACTATTTTTTTCTGTGACAATTGTAAATCACGATAACAGTAAGTAGATCGAATAGAAACAATCGTTTATATGCGTCCGAGTGTACGGATTATGAGACTCCTCCCCAGTAAGTCAAAAAGTAGCCAAGAAACAGCCCCTAAGTTAAATAACACATTAATGGATGAAGGATTAGAGAAGATGTGCTAGAGACGAATGATGCTTGAAGAAACAATACGAACTCTCAGTAATGAGAATAAAATGTGTTGGAATTATATCACATGACTAATCATAAATATAAACAATAAACATCAAGTACACATGCGGAAGCGTATAAGAACGTATAATGAATAATTAATTAACTAAAACATAAAGTATGCGTACCTTTTGATTCTAGCCGAACAAGAATCAATTCCACAAAACTAGCAACTGAAATGAACCCTAATTAGGGTTTGAGTGCTAGTCGACTTAATGAAGTCGAATAGTGTAAATCACCAAAATCCAAAGTAGGATTTTTCTACAATAATGTACGCGCGTATTGTTAGCGATTTAATTAGAATGCTAGTTCAAATCACAATTAAAGCATACAACAAACAAGGTTTAGCTTTAATATAATAAATATATAGTCAAAACCCTTTTAGTTGCACCTGTCCAGTACATATATGCAATTGGTAAATAAAAGAATGAAAATCATGCACATGACATACGCATGCTTATGCATGCATGGCATGTATATCATATTGACTAAGATATCTCATATTCAATACATAATATATCTAGCGAAAGGGTTAGTTTCCATCGTCTTTTTCTTATCTCTCCTTCGAATGAGACCAAAGGGGGGTGTGTTTATATAGCATTAAACCTTGTCCAACAAGTCATTGCAAGCACCTCTTTAAGTTTCAAAACTCGACACTCAACCCCCTCCTTTTTCTTATTTCGACCATATAAATATTTAGTGATATAATAAAATCTCATACGCAACGCGTGCAATCCCATAGGTCTCGAGTTCGATCCTAACTCACGACTACTAATTTATATCCATAAAACTAACAGCTTCCACTTCGATATATCTTAATAGAGTGATCACATCGGTTAGCGTCTAGCAACACTTCGATGCCTCTAGCACGACTCGAGTAAGGTCTCTTGGAAAAAAAACCTTTTAATGATTTCTCATTATTATTATCCTTTTGTTTCTAATACCATGTTAAATTAAGATATGGAATTAAGTCATTCTTTATTCAACTATTCTGTTTCTCGTTGTTAGTGATTTAGCAAGATTACCAAATCTTCTGAACATATTCAGGGGAGATCTTGGGCATGGCCATGCAAACATCTTGTCAACCCTACGAGGGGCCCAATAGTATTAAACTCCAAAATAAATTTGAATGAACAAATTATATCTTGACTACGAGACTAACCCACAAACTTTGCAACACTTCTGGAAACAACCCTTATGACTACCAGTTACGTATAGCGTTAAGTTGTTCCACAGAAGTGCACTACATTCATGACACTTATCTGGTATCTCAAGTTTGAGGATAACTATTCATGATTTACTTAATAACAATATCCATAAAGTAAAATCATGTAGTTGGGATAAGTCCATCTGAAGTTGGTATGCTTTCTCATCAATATACTTTTAAGTATATTCTATCAAATCACTCAGATTTGTCTTAATTTAACGATACTCCCATATCATTAATTGACAATGAACGATTTAGAATAAATAAATTTATTCACGGATTAAACATGCAAATATAGGATACAATATATTATAAAATCAAACATACCAAGTATTTGATTTATTATAACAATTGTTTAACATCCATTATCCAAATACTAAATAGATCAATGGATGAAAATTCCAGTTGATGAATTATGCCTCAAGTAATGACAATCATACTTGTTGACAAGGCATAAATCAACCAACTTGATTTATCGTAATTTTGAGAATACTTATTTCAATAATTCAATTAGTGAAGTCCTTGTATGTGTGCATTCACCAATCCACATAATAATTCATAAAGTGTGTGACATCCTCTTTCACCAATTTATGACAATTTAAACTTTCAAACATTTTAAAGTTTAAAGTATTCTTATTCTTTTATTGTATAATGCAACTGGGCTCTTAGTAGCACAACTAGTTCACATGGCAATTAACAAGGATGAAATCATATCATGACTAGTATTGAGTGTCATCTCAATTAAATCAGCATCATTGTATACAAACAACAATATGCTTATTAAAAATCCGTAAACTTTAATATCTTATTGTGTAATGTTTGATGCTTTCCAAACTTTCAAGTTTGTAGCTGATGAAAATTTGCACAACAATTGACATATTGTTCATCCATAGAATCTAGGAGCAATTCCAGGCTGAGGATGTAATTCTATTAGAATATTCATTACACAAGTTATTTAATAACTTTTAGTTAGATATCAATGTTTGTCAAATTACTTCTTATTCAAGAATGATACAACAATTTTAATACACAACATGATGTTCATGATGAATCTATAGGTCAAACTTAGATTTCATTCATGTTCTATCTTGTCAAAAAATAGTTATCCATTTCTCAAATGATATATCATGTTTTATTAGAATCATTTATTTTACTGCACATGTTTATTAACAATAAACATATATTCCAAGGTTGTGTGTTTTAATTCTTAAATCTTACAAGTGAAGTTTCATTCCAATCTAAGACTTAACATTTAACTTACAAGGAATGTTACTTCCTATATGTTATACAACATATAAGATTTAAAACCTTAACATAATACTCCCACTAGCTTTCAGGAATACTTAAAATTTATCTTATTTCAATTATAAATCGAAACTAGGATTTAATAATTAAACATAAGATTAATTTCATAGATGCATGCATTTATCCATTCATGAATTATTGCACTTTGTACACTTCCAAAGATTATATGAATTCAAAAAACCTTTCGATTACTTACCGTCCTCGCTCAAGTAATTTCTCAAGAAAGAGTTTTGATATTCCATTGTCATATTTCATATTAATAAAAACAAGTATGACAATTATCATCTTTATATATTTAATTTGTCTAGGAAAGAATATTCAATCATATTTAATTGCTTAAGTATGATTAATAATCTTGTCATAAAACATGCATTATATATGTGTATAATTTTGTCCATATGATTTCTACATAGAGATTTAAACCACTAGAGTTTTCCATCTCTTTGAAGAAACTCATCTTCCTTCTCTAGTCTAACTATTAAGATAAACTAAATTTTCAAAATTGATTATGTTTATGGACAGCATCTTTAACATTCATAGTATGAGTAATTTACCCAATTCAATATTTGGTAATCCGTCATAATGATTATCAGGTTTACTATAATCCTGTAACTCATGTTCTTCTCAGCGTATAAATCAAATATCTAAGATATCCTTGCAGATCTATGAATGAAAATTCCATCATCTTGAGGTTAACATTTCATATCTAGCCTCATCATGATATTTACTAGTGTATTTAAGAAGATTATGTATCTTGTAATTTTATCTTTCAAGATAAAAAAAAAACTCTCACTTGCCTTTTGTAATATATAGACTATCTATATATACTTAACAATTAGAGCAAAACTACATTGTTCTCTTTTTTTGGACATTACAAATACACATTGATAATTCATGACTTAAGTTTGTTAATAACCTATTCATAAGTAGTTTAACAAAATCAACATCTTCAATTTTAAAACTTAATGTGAATCATCACATTCCATAATAAAATGGTGTTTTATCAATCTTCTAGGTTGGAGTCATATTGAGTATATTCAATCCATACTTAATTTTCTAACCTTGTTACCTTTTAAGAAAGAAGTGATGGTTATCTTGAATCAAACAAATCAAATAGAGTTTGATTCTCCTAACTGAACATACCATCAACTTGTGGTATTCATTAGAATTAATATTGTAAGACAATCTAACAATATATAAGATAAACATATTCCTTTTGGCTTACCTATTTACCAACTAAGTCAACTTAATGGTATAATAGACTTTCCAAGCCAATTGCATGCTTTATAACACAAGTACTTTTTAACCAAGTCACTTCATATCCATGTCTCATCAAGAAAACATAAACTATTATAATCCCATTATACGTTATAAATAATTGATCAACTCAATGACTTCTTGTATATGCCTTAATTAAAAAAACAAAACAAGTTAACGTCTTACTTTATTATAAGTCTTAAAAGACTTTATATTTATGTCTTTACGATGAATCCTAAACATGTTTAACTAAAGTAATTATAAACACAACTCTTGGTTTCAATAGTAATTTCAAGTTAATTTATTTACTTCACAATAATGTAAGACTACATTATTTTACATTTATGTCATTCCAAAATACATAAATAAACAATTGAAGTAGTATTAGATTAATTCATTTATTTATATCATTCTAATAATACATAAATATCTAAGTTGAAGTAGTCTTATATATCATTTTGACACATGTTATAAATACTTATCTAATTTAGAAACTGCAAATATGTCCATGCAAGGTCTGACTTCACATGGAGATTTACTTTGTTGTTGCAATCTCGCCAAGTTCTCACATGACGTAAATTGCATCACCAAGTGTTTCTTGAATTAGATATATACAAGTCATATTAGAACGTTAGTCTCTTACCTTGCAGTCAAGAGAATCCGTTAAATCATATACCTATATGTTGTACCTTGCACACAATATAGATTTCTCCCACTTGTGCATGGAACAACATCAAGTAGCAAATAAACAACACGACATATGTTTGTTTATGTTACTAATATGATTGTGTCATTGATATTAGCATAACTAGTAGATGTAGAACCACTTCATTGTCTAATAAGGAAACGTACATGACTATCCTTGAAAACATAAGTGTCTACAAGTGGAAAGTAATTATCTTAATACATTCTAGAGATAATCTGGGTTACTACCAAGATGACAAAGCTTGTAACTCCCACTGAATTAGAGATCATTACATTAATTCCTTATTCAGTAATAAGAACACAATACTCCCACTGGATTTGACAACATTGTAAGTGTTTCATTAACCATTGAAAGAAAAGAGTGTTCTATTTACTTCCCTACACTTTTGAGAAAGTCCATACATAACAATTACTTATGTACTAAAAGAGTGTATTATACTATGTAGATGATGAATTACCCATCAATGCTATTAATTTGAAAATTTGGGCATGCAATTTCTTTCTTAATAGTTCTACTATTCCAACAATTGTGAGTAGTACTTTTAAATGGTCAAAACAAAACAACTAGATAAAATATGCTAGTTTGTCTTTTACCAATTATACAGTAATTAGTCTAGCTTCTAATTTAATAACTCAGAAATATGCAATTTTCTTAACTATTAAAGTTTGCTTACGAGTTATGTATTTAGAATTTAGACAATTCTAATTGTCCTATCATACCTTTCTTCATTCATGAAAAGAAATACGATTGAATCTCACTCTTTCTTATGAAAGAGGACTAGGTTTATTCTCTTAGTAAAGTTGACTCTACCAAAAACCCTTACAGGTGTAGATCAATTTACCAATACAGGAATAACCTACGTTTACAGTTTAATGTTGCATTAATACATTTACAGAATTAGCAAAATTCAATTTTAGTATTTTCGATAATTTAAACTTTTCAAGAAAATAAAATACCCAAGGTAATATTAATATAACCATAGAATTTTCTCGAAAACTAGGATCCAAATTATCATAGTTTCATTACATCAGTTGATATGCTAGTAACGAAAGCACATAATAAGGTAATCTGTCGAACAATAATTGGCAAACATTTTCCAATTCCTAGATCATTATGGGATTTACATTTTCCAACGCTATTGCAAATGTAAACATGTTTTATCCCATCTTGTGCCTTGAGTCCAGGTCTCACTTACTACTCAATTTAAGTCGTCTAAATTAAAGAACTGCAAATATGTTCATGTAAGGTCTGACTTTACATAAAGATTTACCTTTCCATCACAATCTCGCCAAGTTCTGACATGACATAAATTGCAACTTCAAGTGTTCCTTTAACTAGATGGCACAAACTTAATTTATAAAGGGTACTAGTTTTTGATTTTATGGTGTCAAATCAAATATGTACAAAGATGTCATGCATTCATCTTGTAGCATAAATTTTTAATAAAAAACTTTTTATTAACCAATTCATAAAGATCAAATTATCAAAGTTTTGATTGAGGTATTGGTTTCGCCAATCAAGGAATTTACCTTTAATTATCGTTCATTATACCGTACTTTTGCATAAGTCTAAAGACTTAGTGTTTCGGATAATTACCAAAAAAGTGGCGCATGGAATTAAAGCTAATTCGCCCTTAAGATGATTTTGTACGCATAGCCTACTTGGTAACTCCAATTTTACTCGCAAGGAAGCGGAGAATTCGGTCAACGCTGAAGCAATAACCTCCTTCTTTAGGGTCACAATTTAATGCGCTCCCCTCCTTGTACCCCCCACACAGTCCGTCAAATTGGGTGAGTCGTTCTCACTATTTGTACCAAAATCATCAATCAATTAAACTTATTGAAAATTTAACTCTTCAAAAACAAATCAAATTTCACCATTGTTTAGTCCAATTTATTTTTCTATTCAAAAATTACCTTTTGCTTAAAACTTGTCGCACATAATAAACAAATAAGTAAACAATAAAAAATAAATAACTTAAAACAATGCGCACATAACTAACAATTAATACGTGTAAACAAGTAGCCACATGCAACTTATTTGATAAAACCTATTAATAATCAATATCTAGATTAATTAACGTATATATTAACTAGGACTTTCACTCGCACAATTGAAAGTGAGCCACATACATCGACGAATCGATTGCGTAAGCCATAATTAAAATATAACAAATTGCACATAATTGATTCATTAATATTATGAGGTATTCCCCAATTCAAGATTTATTAAAATAATAAACATGTGTATAAAACTTAACAATTAATTTATAGCATAACCAATCTTAACAATTAAATATATATATATCGACAATAATCCATGCCAAACATGCACGTTTTCATGGATTTAACATAACAATTTATTCACGTTGTCACAAGATCACATACAATTCCATGTCACATAACACTTTATTCATGAATTTATCACGTAACAAATATATTAATTCTAGGTTTCGATATTGATAACAAAACGATTTTATAAACCCTAAAAATATTTTTAAACAAATCGACTAAATTTTTTTTAGGTTCGACCATAAAAAAAATTAAGGGTCGACTATTTTTAAAAGAAAATTAAAACCAATTAGGGCAAAAGCCCTAACCCTAAAATTAGGGTTTACATAATAATAACCAAAACCCTAGAATAATCATATCAAACAACATACAATATTTGTTTTTACATGTTTAGTAATTAATTACTCATTAAACCAAGCTCGTGATGCCACTGTTGGAATTATATAACATGACTAAACATAAATATAAACAATAAACATCAAGTACACATGCGGAAGCGTATAGGAACGTATAATGAATAATTAATTAACTAAAACATAAAGTATGTGTACCTTTTGATTCTAGCCGAACAATAATCAATTCCACAAAACTAGCAATTGAGATGAACCCTAATTAGGGTTCGAGTGCTAGTCGACTTAATGAAGTCGAATAGTGTAAATCACCAAAATCCAAAGTAGGATTTCTCTACGATCATGTACGCGCGTATTGTTAGCGATTTAATTAGAATGCTAGTTCAAATCACAATTAAAGCATACAACAAACAAGGTTTAGCTTTAATATAATAAATATATAGTTAAAACCCTTTTAGTTGCACCTGTCCAATACATATATGCAATGGGTAAATAAAAGAATGAAAATCATGCACATGACATGCGCATGAATATGCATGCATGACATGTATATCATATTGACTAAGATATCTCAGATTCAATACATAATATATCTAGCGAAAGGGTTAGTTTCCATCGTCTTTTTCTTATCTCTCCTTCGAATGAGACCAAAGGGGGTTGTGTTTATATAGCATTAAAGCTTGTCCAACAAGTAATTGCAAGCACCTCTTTAAGTTTCAAAACTCGACACGCAACCCCCTCCTTTTTCTTATTTCGACCATATAAATATTTAGTGATATAATTAAATCTCATACGCAACGCGTTTAATCCCATAGGTCTCGAGTTCGATCCTAACTCACGACTACTAATTTATATCCATAAAACTAACAAAATGTTTATGAGTCAAGTACTTGAACCAAACATAAACTATGCTAGGTCTTCTCAAGTGATGGAACAGTCTTTCATGGGGGAGTTCTTTGTGTTTATTATGTGAAAAATCTCGGATACAGTACGTTAAATTGTCATGACTTCTTCGTCATAAAGAGGTTCGGTTAATTGAGGTTTGTTTTTGATGTTTAAAGTATCAAAGATCCTTCAGTTTTAAGACTGCCGAGAGTATAGACAAGTGAACAATATTAACTATAATGAATGTAATTCCCTGCCATGTGTGATACATCCCTGTGCGGTTGGAGGATTCACATTGCAAAGGTCGATGCAATTTAGTAGATTTTTGTTAATGTGGACCATCAATGCTTCCATGAGCTTTTGAAGGAGCAAGCATAACTTGCACGATTTGTGCGGGAAGTATCATTTCGTCTTTGCAGTATGTACATCATCTCGGATAGATTCATGGGTTCATGGGTCATTTAATTAGGAATCTTCATTTGATGTCATTTCTTTCTCCAATTTGATGTATTTAACTCTCTTCAATATCGTCGAAGAATTATATATTACTCCGTATCTCTCTTGGCCTATTGACCCGCAAATTCTTTTCCTACCCGTTTGACCAGCCAACCCCTTTCACCCATTTAGATAAAAAGTTTACCCAGGTCATGTCTATGTTAAAGTTGGGCTGCTCTGGAACCGCCAATTTGAACCAGACTCGATTGCTACCACTAGCCGAATGTGGCTCACCCCTACGTACCATCTTGCAATACTTTTCGACCTTACTATATAACCACACTGATATACATCAAAATACGCAGCAAGACATCACTTCTTTAAATTTTTATACAGCAATAATGAAGGTGGTGGGCTCCTTAAGCAGTGAAACCATGTCATTAACATAGCAAAGAGAACGTACTATGGTATTTATACACAAGCTACCAGGCTGCTAGACTGTGAATGCAGGTGTCCCATTGCGAAAGTACTTTTTTCGTATCGATAACATTTGTTTTTTTCCCTAAATTCTAATACCTTATACTATCTTCTAACATGTACTCACTCAACATTCGTTCCGTTGCAGAAAGCAGTACGCTCAAGAAACTTGCTTTTAAGTATCTAACGTTCTTTTTGCATGCTATTATGTTGTACACATACGTATTCAAATTCAAATTTAACGTGTTGCTTCGATTTTATCTGCGCCTGAGAGAGAACTTCTACAGTTTTATACGAGTACTATCATTTTGTCAATAAGCTAGAAGTAAAACAATCAATACAATCATAAATGACGTGAGGTTGGTACCGTCACCTATATGTAAATATGTTTTGAAGAAATCTAATAAACGAGAGTTGGTACCAAGTTGGCTATCAATAGAAACAGGGGAGAAGGAGGTGATGTTCGATATAGACCCAGTAGCCAATGAAACAAGTTGTACCAAGAACATCATCAACAATGGTACATTGCATTGAAAGGGAAGGGTTGGGGGTTCTGGTGCAACGCGTCGCACATGAGAGTGTACATTACGCCCAGATTGTGAAAAGATGTGACACAACCAGACAAAGCATGGTGATCATACACAAGATACAAGACTTATCGAATGGGAGGGATAGCAATCATTTGAGAAGTTTTAAACCAAAGGCTACGTAGAAACTGGTCTTCATGATATGCTGCAGCTTAGCTTTTAACCACAATCGCCAAGAAAATGTAACAAATCACCATCTAAGATCTCATTTGGTACTTTAGAACACTGTGAGGTCCACAAAATTTATTAACACTCAAAAAATGAGTGTCGGGCCTCTCATATCATCTTCAAAAACGTTCTCAAAGGAAATAAAAACATAGCATTAAAGAACATGGCCACAGAAACAGGCAACACGAGTGAGGCACTTAGCTGGTAATACCATAATGCAAATGTTAGCCAAAAAGTGTTCAAGGAACATTCATCGAAAATTTCATGCACAACATAGCTGGAACACAAAACGGAGGCAAGCAAACCTTAAAATGAGGTTTTTCATTGTTCATCAAAAAAGTAAGCTAATTTCAAACATGTGGATTCATAAGTACGCAAACTAAATTAGACTATGCTAGGCCTTCGCAAGTCATGATGGATTCATTCCATTTCAGAAATCAGCAGGCACAAAAGACTTGTTACAGGTTTTCAAAATATCTTTATACATTCCATTATATTGGACACAGATGCAATTCTGTCTGCAGTGTGAAAGAACCTCTACAGTTTTTTAATAGTCCGTATCATTTTGTCAATAAGCTAGACGGAAAACACACAATACAAACCAAAAATGACGTGAACTTTGTAATATGCTACTATCTTTGCATTATGTGTTATCATATGTCATGTCATTCAGATGATAATACGACGCACTTTGTAAATTACATGTTTTTTAAGAAATATAGGGGAAAAGAGATATTGAAATCTTTGTCTTCGTAAACATAAAGGCTTGGTCTAAGTCGTCCTACGAAGAGACAGAGGAAAAGAGGTGACGTTGGATATAGGCCAGTGGACAAGCAATATCCAAGTGGCAAACATTAATATTCGAGGGGGTTGTTGGAAGTAATGTCGACATGCTAAACAAAAGAAGGCTTGTTATTCCTGTTGGGCTGCAAGTCGACACACCAACAAAACCCGCAAAAGTCAAACCAGACAAAAGTCAACAGCAGTTACAAAAAGCGGTTATTAGACAGTTATAATCAAAGGAACATGTCTGTTGGACAAACCGAACCAACACAACCCTTTACTTGTACCGTTTCAGTTTGTATAAATACTTAGGATTCTGTAACAAACATGTTAACGCATTCAATTTATATACCAGTTTTAATAAAAGGTTCAAACCCAATCCACGTGTTTTCTTTTTATTGATTCTTGAATGTGATGGCATGAATGTTTGTTTGATCATATCGATCCTGGAAGTTATGCAACAAGCCTGTGCAAAAGTGGTATCAGAGCGAAGGGATCGAACAACACAACAATTCATGATTTAATCATCAACCAAGATTCAAAACAGAAAATCACATCGAGAGGATAACATGGATTCGTTATCAGAGGGGCAAACAAATAGATTTAAGAAAAAAAGGAACAAAAACACACCTGTGTTAGAAGAATCAAGCCCGAAACCTTCAATTGAATAATCAATTGATTCAATTTCATCTCCAAAAGCCCAAATCTTACACGGTTGAAAAAACCCCAAATCAGCGTAACCCTAGTTTCGTTTCTGTGGGATTCCAAGTACTCGCAAAGAAAACACCAACCGGATAGGACAAGGAGAAGTGGTTAACCAAGCCAAATAATCGGCAGTCAACCATCGAGATTTAGAAGACGTTTTTTTTTTGTCTCAAGAGAGAGACAAGTTTTTTTTATCTCAGAAGAAAGAGAGGCGCATAAGGGAACCACAAAAGGGAACCAATATAAACGGGCTACGGGTTTATTTTAACCCATAAGGTTCCAAAAATTACAAAAAACACACCATTTTTTTTTAGTATTAATAAATATAGATTTTTTATTTTTGAAAAGCTATTTTTAGTTTTAAGATTTAAAGTTTTTTTAAGTTTTAAGAGTTTTTTTTTTTAAATAAAAGTTTCAAGTTTTCTTATTTGGTTTATGATAAGAAAAAGTTTTAATAGTTTTTAAAGTTTCAAGGTTTTTTCTTATTTGGTTTATGATAAGAAAGTTTCAAGTTCTCTTATTAGGTTTATGATAAGAAACAAGTTTTAAGATTTTTCTTATTTGGTTTATGATAAGAAAACGAGTTTTAAGTTTTTTCTTATTTGGTTTATGATAAGAAAACAAGTTTTAAGATTTTTCTTATTTGGTTTATGATAAGACAGTTTCAAGATTTTTACTTATTTGGTTTATGATACGAAAACAAGTTTTAAGATTTTACTTATTAGGTTTAAGATAAGTAATATAGATAAAGTTTAAGGTTTACAAGTTTTAAAGTTTAAAGTTTCTAAGTTTTTTTAAGTTCTTATAAAGTTTTAAAAGTTTAAAGGTTTTTAAGATTTATATTATTAAATTTTAAAGAATTACAAAGTTATGATTCATGTATCTATCATCACTCAAGAAACAAACCAACCAAGATGCCAAAAGAAAAAGAACACAGTTTGTGTTCTTATGAAGAAAATTGAAAGAAGGAACAAAACCAGAATAAACTACACAGTTTGCGTTTTTGTTACCAAGAAGAAGATGTTTTTTTTCAAGTGCTATTACAGCATTACCAGGGTACCAAGACTACAAATTACGTGGATGAGGGCTAGAAGTAAACCTGCCCAGAAGTGACAGAAGTTGATCAAGAAAGATCAAGTGACATCGAACAAATTTATGTTCACAAGATTTCTACAAATTTTCGTAGCAGAGGGCTAAGGAAACCTGCCTAAAACTTACAATTATGATCAGGACGATCACGTGACTGCACCCTATGAAGACATAGAAGACATCAAGTTTTTGAAGAAGGCATCAAGGACAAAGAAAAGGAAGACAAGATTCGAAGAACAAAGAGTTTGGCATTACGACATTAGGGGGAATCTGTTGGAAGTAATGTCGACATGCCAAACAAAAGAAGACTCTTTATTCCTGTTGAGCTGCAAGCCGACACACCGACAAAACCCACAAAATTCAAACCAGAAAAAAGTCAACAGTAGTTAAAAAACGGTTAGTAGATAGTTATAATCAAAGGGACATGTCTGTTGGACAAACCAAACCAACACAACCCTTTACTTGTACCGTTTCAGTTTGTATAAATAGTTAGGATTCTGTAACAAACGTGTTAACCCATTCGATTTATATATCAGTTTTATTAAAGGGTTCAAACCTAATCCCCATGTTTTCTTTTTATAGATTCTTGAATGTGATGGCATGAATGTTTGTTTAATCATATCGATCCTGTAAGTTATGCAACAAGCCTGTGCAATAGGGGTGGGGGTTATAGGACGCACAAGCGGAATGGGAAGCTCATGGTCATTAGAGCAGTTTCAACCTAGGGCTTCGTAAAAAAGAAGACGTCAAAATATATCCGCCTGATTTGCTGCAACTAAGCTTTTAATTAATACAATCGTCAAAAAAGCTCTAACTTCTTGCTATAAGCCTTAATGAAATTTCTTCGCCATTCATATAACAAAATCGTCAAAAAAAAAGCCAAACATGGTAAATTAGAGCACACTGAATTCAACCAAATAGTTAGTATCAACATTTAATTAGAAAGTTTATGCATAGAAAGATAGCATTGCTAAACACTAAAATTAGAAAGTTTATTGTGCGATGGTATCAAAGAGATAGACAGAACAATAAGTAAACCTTTATTCAAGAGTGAGTTACAATAGTAGGCACAGATTGCCTAAGACAATAATCAAACTGTTACACAGAAATTGAAAGGGATCAACTGATCACAGTACACATATGTTTAGTGAGAGAGAGAGAGCAGTAGAGAAGATTGATGCGTATGAGTTTTTTTTAGTAAACCCTAAGGAGGGGACTCATTATAAAGGGATGGAAGAGACAAAGAGCCCTTTCAACTTTCTATCTTTTTGCATAAGAAGCAACACTTTGGTTCCTTTATTTGAGAAGAAATAAAATGTCCATTTTTAGTCCTTGAACATGAGCCTGCACACAAGACTCACAAGTGAGATAACAACATGGACATGTTTGGGATACAGATTACTTAGGAGCTTTGGAACATTCCCCCTTAATCTGTTTCCCAACATGTCAAATAATTTCAATTTATCACAAAGGAATTTGTGTTGATACACATGAAGGTGTTTGGTCAATATGTCTGCAATTTGGTTTTAGGAGCCAATTTTGATGGCACTCAAAACACCTTTTGCAATTTTTTCTCGGATAAAATGGACATCAATTTCAAAGTGTTTAGATCTCTCATGGAACACAGGATTAACAACAAGCTGTAAAGCAGATTTGTTATCACAAAATAGGTTGACAGATCGAATAATGTCAACATTTAGATCTTTTAAGATTTTTTGAACCCAAATAATTTCACAAGCTGTAGCAGCCATAGATATGTATTCAGCTTCTGTTGATGATTTTGAGAGAGTGTTTTGTTTTTTGCTTTTCCATGATATTAAACAGTTGTTATAGAAAACACGGTAACCAGTTACAGATTTCCTGGTTTTGATACATTTTGCCCAATCTGCATCACTAGAACATTATTGAAGCTGTTATGGTCATACCTTAGGCCCTTACATGGAACACCTTTTAAATATCTTAAAACATTCAGAGCAGAGTCCATATGAGACTTTAAAGGGGTGTGCATATGTTGAGCAAGACAGTGAACTGAATAGGATATGTTTGGTCTAGTGTGAGTAAGATAAATTAATTTTCCAAGCAGTTTTTGGTACTCAGTTATATTATCAAGTAAAGGGTCATCTTTAGTTGGAATAAAAGGAAGTACAGAGTTAGGTTCCATAGATGTAGACACAGGTTTACACCCAAGGAGACCAAATTCTTTTAGGAGCTCAAGACAGTATTTCCTTTGAGAGAGGCAGATATCATCCCTAGTTTTTATCACTTCAATTCCCAGAAAAAATTTGAGTGACCCCAAGTCTTTTATGTTGAACTTAGTTTTAAGAAAAACTTTGAATTATTCAATTTCATTAACACAGTTACCTGTAAGGACAATGTCATCAACATAAACAAGCAAGGCTATAAACTTGTTATCTTTGTATTTTGTAAATAAAGAATGATCACTCACAGATTAAACAAAACCATGTTTTTTAGGAACACTAACAAGTTTTTTATTCCATTTTCTGGGAGCTTGCTTGAGGCCATATAGGGATTTGGTAAGTTTGCATACCATGTTTTTGTTGTTTTCATCAGAAAAATCTTTTGGAATAGTCATATATATATATCCTCATCAAGCTCACCATAAAGGAAGGTATTGTTAACATCAAGTTGAAAAATAGGCCATTTATTCTTAACAGCTAAAGCAATAAGAAGTCTAACATACATTTTCACAACAGGAGAAAAAGTTTCATTGTAATCTATGCCTTCTCTTTGGTTAAACCCTTTGGCAACAAGCCTTGCTTTATATTTGTCTATTTTACCATTGGATTTGTATTTAATTTTCCAAATCCATTTGTACCCAATGGGTTTCCTGTTAGCAGGAAAAGTGGTTATAATCCAAGATTTGTTTAAATTTAAAGCCTCAATTTCAGCATTCATGACATCAATCCAATTAGGATCAAGAATGGTGATACGCGTACAACGCGCGTTCGGGGTCAAAGGAAACTTCCTTTTCTTCGAGCAAGTTTTTCAACCACCTAGGCAGTGAACCTAATCGTTGTAGTGTAGTATTAGGGTAAGCCTCGGGATTGATATCGTTCTCTAGGGGAATATGAATGCTAGTGAGAAATTACTACGCTAAGGTTGGGGTTGAGGAAGATTATTTTTTTTTTTATCTTTTTTATGTTTTTTAGAAAATTGAAAGGTACGAATCACGGGGTATTGGATTTGGGGGGTGGTATTTCTACCGATTACTCTACTATTATCTATTCTAATTAATTAAGCTAAGGGGTAGTCTATGTCTAATTGATGTGTGCTCGTATGATGATTAAAGATGTGTTTACCTAGATGATATTACTCCCTAGTTATCTCCTATTGATGGTTGAATTGTCACTTCCTTATTCTTAACGCGTTGTGTCTTCTAAGGTCGTAGGGTATGCTTTCTTCCCTAACTCTTTGAGACTACCTTAAGGTTATTGCCTACAAAATCTCTAGGATTCATAAACTAACTCTAAGGTTATCTTTGGATTTTTAGCCTACAACAACTCTAGGCGATTATAAACTAATGTTCACAAAAATTACTCAAGCATTAAAAACACAACGATGACCTATCACAATCCTAGGCAAATTACAATTAAGATAAGAGACAACCAATCAATATTCAATACCTAGGTTTCATAGATCTAAGCAAACACATAAGTAAATTAGCCGGACATGGTGAACATGCAAGCATACCCACATACAATTGAAGACATAATTGAATCAATGAAGTAAATTACTTATCTTGTTGTAAAATAGGGTATGAGAACCTTAAGATACTGCCCAAGATAGCCAAAAATCGTTATTAGGTTTTACTCAACAAAACTACCTCCTTAAAAGTCTGAAAATTCGAATTCTATATATAGAGTTACAACTTGCGACGGCGTCACTCTTTAATTGTGACGCCGTCGGATCGCCGCCATTACGGTTTCGTCTTGACCACGTCAACCTTGTGACGACGTCACCTTGTGGTTGTGACGCCTTCGGCTTCATCTTCTGACGCCGTCGGATTCTGAATCTAGACCGTATGAGTTGTGATGCCTTACTCTTTAAAGCCTGACGCCGTCAGGTACAAAATAGCAGATTCGCTACTGAGCCGTCACAATTTTGGTGCATGTTGTGACGGCGTCCCCCTTTGACTGTGACGCCGTCACCTTCAATTCCAGCAGCTTGAGTATCTTGATCTTGACTTTGGCCATTTTCTTCACATATTCACGCCTTTTCGTCCAAATAAGTGTCATTCCAGCAATTTGCCTTCAAGAGACCTAAAAAGTGAAAAGGAACGAAATTAAGCAGTAACGGATATAAAAATGGTCGATTAAGGGCTTAAATGACCCCTCAAAAGTGTACCTTTTAAATCCTTATCAAATGGCTTCCTCATAACATGTAGGTTCCACACTTTTATTCAGATTGGAAGTAAAACAGTAACTATCAGAATCAAGATTAGAATAATTCACCACTTTTTCTATGCCATAATTAACTTTGCCTTCAATAATAAAGTTATTAAGGTTTTTTTGGCATTTTAGAAGGTCTGGTTGACCTTCTTATAGTGATGGCTGGCAAGCCTCCTTGTTCAGGATTGGACTCATTAGAGTCAGAATCAGAATTAACATCAGAGTTGATGTCAATGGAGTCTATTTCAGGAGAAACAGTGCCCTCAGGGTGTGTATTTTCTTCTATGGAAGTTACTACAGAGTTACCATCCTCATTAAGAGGATTCAACTCAGTGCCAGCATCATTGGAAGACACTCTCCCTTCATCATTGGGTCTTTTAGGGTTGTCAGTATCAAAAAAGCTTTTGTGGTTTAAATCTTGTGATACACCTGTTTCAAAAACCTGTTTTTGAAGATTGTTTTTCATTTTGAAAGGGAAAACTGATTCATAAAACTTGACATCTCTTGAATAAAAAACATTTTTTTAAGGTTAAGAGTTTGTAACCCTTTTTTTCATTAGAGTAACCAATAAAGAAACATTTTTCAGATCTGCTATCAAACTTGTTAGAATTGTTAAGTATTGTATCATAACATAGACAACAAAACACCCTAATATGAGAGAGTGCAGGGTCATGCCCATACACAAGGAAGAAAAGAGATTTGCCAGACAACACAGAGGAAGGTAACCTGTTGATAATGTAAACAGCAGTGAGAACACATTCAGGCCACAAATAAAGAGGTAATTCCCCCTGAAACATAAGAGATCTAGCAACATTGAGAAGATGTCTATCTTTCCTTTCTGCTATTCCATTTTGTTGAGGTGTGTAGACACAAGAGGTCAGATGTAATATTCCTTTATTATGAAAAAACTGTTGCATTATGTTGTTGACAAATTCAGTACCATTGTCACTTCTGAAAATTTTGACATTACTTTCAAATTGATTTGATAGCATTTGGGAAAAGTTAACAATGGAATCATAGACTTCATCTTTGCTTTTAAGCATATAAACCCAGACTGGCCTTGAGTAATCACCAACAATAGTTAAAAAAAATATTTGTAACCATCTCTGCTAGTGATTTTATAGGGACCCCAAACATCTAGGTGTACAAGTTGGCCAATTTTAGTAGATTTATGTTCACTTAGAGGGAAAGGTTCCCTGGTTTGTTTTGCCTTGTTGCAAGTATCACAGAGGTGATTAGAGTTAGTTGGATTATCAAGTTTGAGGCTGGGTTTAAGGACATGTAGGACTTGGTCAGAGGGATGGCCAAGCCTTTGATGCCAAAGGTTTCTAGAAACAAAGCATGAAGAAATGCAGTTATTAGATACAATCTTACAAGCAGAGTCAACATCAAATAAATACAGCCCATTTGATTGATTACCAATCCCCACATTCCTTTTTGTTGCAAAGTCCTGAATATAACATTTAGATTCATCAAAACCAACAAATAACTTGCTATCTCTAGCAAGTTTATGAACAGAGACAGTGTACTCAGGCACAACTAAGACATCATGTAAAGTAATGTTGTTGTTGATTTTTAAGTCACCAATTTTAGTAAGGGTTATTATACAAAATAATCACTAAAGTTTGCGGAAAATTTGTCCTAAGTCACTAAAGTTTAAAAGTTGTCATTCAGGTTACTCAACTTATGAAAGTTGCCATCCATGTTACCTGAACTTATGAAAGTTGTCATCTACGTTAGTGAACTTGTAAAGACATGACATTTATGCTACTTAACATATAAAAAAAATAAACGTAAAAATCGCTGAAATTATAAACGTGTTTGCTTTTTAACGTTGAGTAACCTGAATGACGACTTTTAAACTTTAGTGACTTAGGAAAAAAATTTCGCAAACTTTAGTGACTTTTTTGTATAATAACCCTTTTAGTAATTAGTGCCTGGGTACCATTTGGGTGTCCAATAGTGAGGCCAAGTTTAGAGACACGAACAACATTGACCAAGAAGTTTGAAGACACAATCATGTGTTGGTTTGCTCCAGAGTCAACAATCCAACCCAGACTGATTTTTCCTTTTAAACAGTTTGTGTTCCCATTAAAATATCACTTCCATTAAAAAAAAGGTTCCTGAAAAACATTTACCTGCCATATTGGCATTGACAGGATTGTCATTGAGAAGACTCATGAGTCTGGACATCTGTTCATTGAACAAAGAAACAGGAGAGTTGCTGGTTCTATTTTCAAGGTTAACCTCAGAAGAAGCATTGTTACTAGCAGGCTTAGTATTAGAATTGAAGTTCCTTTTTCCATAACCAGCAAGGTAACCAACAAGGTCATAGCATTTATCAATAGTGTGACAGGCTTGTTGCAATTAAAGCATTTTAGGTTAAGATTGGGTCCTCTGTTGTTAGAAATATTACCAGAAGTATTATTCCCAGAAGTGGGATTTGACCCTTTGAAATTATTGTTCACTTTTTTCTTATTATCAAAAAATTTTGATGCAAAAGCAGAGACATTTGGTGGATCCAGTTCCAGAGGAGAAGTTCCTATGAGATTCTTCCCCTGACACAACAGAAAAAGCAGTTTTGACAGATGGCAAATGATCCTTGGTTAAAATATTGCTTCTGATAGGCACATAAGTGTCATCAATGCCCATTAAAAACTGCATTAACTTGATTAGCTGCTTATGTTTTTCAAAATGTTTTGCAGCATCACAAGTACATGTAGGAAGACTGGTCATAGAGTCAAACTATTTCCATAAGGAGTTAAGATTATTGTAATAATCAGCAAGAGAGGACCTATTTTGACTCAAAGAGTTGATGCTTTTATGTATACTAAAGATAGCAGATCCATCAACTTTGTCAAAGGTTTCTTGTAAATCATTCCACATTTCATTGGCAGTTTTAGAATATATATAGCACCAGTAAACAGTTCAGGACTCAAAGAGTTTAAGATCCAGGTAAGAACAAAAGAGTCACACATATCCCATTGATTAGCAAGACTAACATTAAAAACATCCTTTCTACAGGTTCCATCAACAAAACCAAGTTTATTGTGATTTCTTAAGGCAAATGTCATAGCAATACTCCATATTTTATAATTTTCAGAACCAGTCAGTTTCAAAGATACAATGGGAGTACCATTAGTGTCATTAGGGTGCAAGTAGAGAGAGTCACCAAAGGTAAGTTTTAAATCAGAAGAGGAACTTATGTTAATCACAGATTCATTATTAACAGGTTCATCATCACTGTCAACCATGGTGACAACACAGAATAAAAAACATATAAGCAAACAGATGTAGGCAATAACAACAACCACAACCAATTAATACTAATAAACCCAAAGCAATCTCCAAACTAACTTAACCTATCCTTCTTCAGACTAGAAAATAATGACAGAAAGTAAATAACTCACACCCACGATTCAACAAGTACCAAGCCTTTGGTATCAAAGAGATAGACAGAACAATAAGTAAACCTTTATTCAAGAGTGAGTTACAATAGTCGACACAAATTGCCTAAGACAATAATCAAACTGTTACACAGAGATTGAAAGGGATCAACAGATCACAGTACACATATGTTTAGTGAGAGAGAGAGAGCAACAGAGAAGATTGCTGCGTATGAGTTTTTTTTAGTAAACCCTAAAGAGGGGACTCATTATAAAGGGATGGAAGAGACAAAGAGACCCTTCAACTTTCTATCTTTTTGCATAAGAAGCAACACTTTGGTTTCTTTATTTGAGCAGAAATAAAATGTCCAGTTTTAGTCCTTCAACATGAGCCTGCACACAAGACTCACAAGTGAGATAACAACATGGACATGTTTGGGATACAAATTACTTAGGAGCTTTGGAACATTTATGCATAGCAAAATCACCACGCTTGGAGAGAAAAATGGTTAGGTAGATAAGTAGGATGATTACCAGAGTATGATCCAACCTTATAATTGTATGAGGATAGTAATCGTGAAAGAATGTCTTCTACTTTTCCAGCATGCTCATCATGCCGATCCATCTCAATAAGATCCTACACATAAATGACACATCAAAGAGAGAAATAGGGCGAGAGGGAGAGAGTGTGTGCGTGTCTGTTTTGAGCCAGTACCTGTACTGCCTAGAGATTAGCCATATTAGAAAAGCACGTAACAAGACCAAAGTTAAACATAAACATCAAATATATTTATAGCCTACACTTTGAACTTGAAAACCAAACTAAAGTACGTTTCACGCCAAGAGTAATACATTGTATAAGTTGATTTTAAGGTTGCTCAAAAATAGAATAAATTAAATTAAATTACAACCTACCTTAAAACCGTGGAAAATTAATTAGCAGTTACATCTGCAGTTAACACTATTAAGTTTTATGATCCTATAAATATCATCCCAAATTTCGTCTCCTATTGTATTAATCAAAAAATGAAACAAAAGTTGAATTTGCTTATTATCATGGCTATTGTGGCTGCATCTATGGAGTTTCGTGGCACGGCAGCGGTTGATCATATCGTTGGTGATTCCTTCGGCTGGAATAATCCAAATGGTGATAATGTTTTCTACGACATATGGTCGTTAAACCAGCGGTTCCATATTGGTGATGTTCTCGTCTTTAACTTCGCAACGGGAGCTCATACTGTAGCAGAAGTACACCTTGGGGAACACCAGGCGTGTGATTCACACAATGCTAGTCAGCTTATCACCATCGGGCCCGCCTTTGTTCCGCTACTTACTGGTGGCGATCACTTCTTCATCTGCAGCCTAGAAAATCATTGCCAAAAGGGTCAGAGCATGACTATCAGGATGGAAGAAGCCTAGCCCAATATTAACTCTTTGTTGCAGCAAAAAGAAATAAATATATAAGGAATTAATGAATGATTTGGCTTCCATATGTTTCTTGTTAATTATTATTGGTCTACTTTATTGGTAATAACATATGCACTGAATATATTATATCTATATAGTATTATAACGTCTACGTAATTCAATAGAACAAATAAGTTGTACAGTCACGATGAACTATTTTTTCTGTGGCAATTGTAAATCACGATAAGATTAAGTAGATCGAATAGAAACAATCTATTATGTCCGTCTGAGTGTATGGATTATAAGACTCCTCCCCAGTAAGTCAAAATGTAGCCAAGAAATAGCCCCTAAGTTAAATAACACATTAATGGATGAAGGATTAGAGAAGATGTGCTAGAGACGAATGATGCTTGAAGAAACAATAAGAACTCTCAGTAATGAGAATAAAATGTTTATGAGTCAAGTACTTGAACCAAACATAAACTATGCCAGGTCTTCTCAAGTGAAGAAACACTTATTCATAGGGGAGTTCTTTGTGTTTATTATGTGAAAAGTCTCGGATACAGTACGTTAAATTGTCATGACTTCTTCCTCATAAAGGGATTCGGTTAATTGAGGTTTGTTGTTGATGTTTAGAGTATCAAAGATCCTTCACTTTTAAGACTGGCTAGAGTATAGATGAGTGAACAATATAAACTGTAACAAATGTAATTCCCTGCGTGTGTGATACATCCCTGCGCGGTTGGAAGATTCACATTGCAAATGTCGATTCAATTTAGTAGATTTTTGTTAATGTGGACCATCAATGCTTCCATGAGGTTTTGAAGGAGCAAGCATAACTTGCACAATTTGTGCGGGAAGTATCATTTCGTCTTTGCAGTGTGTACATCATCTCGGGTAGATTCATGGGTCATTTAGGAATCTTCATTTGATGTCATTTCTTTCTCCAATTTGATGTATTTAACTCTCTTCATTATCGTCGAAGAATTATATATTACTCCGTATCTCTTTTGGCCTATTGACCCGCAAATTCTTTTCCTACCCGTTTGACCAGCCAACCCCTTTCACCCATTTAGATAAAAAGTTTACCCAGGTCATGTCTGTGTTAAAGTTGGGCTGGTCTGGAACCGCCAATTTGAACCAGACTCGATTGCTACCACTAGCCGAATGTGGCTCACCCTTACGTACCATCTTGCAATACTTTTCGACCTTACTATATAACCACACTGATATACATCAAAATACGCAGCAAGACATCACTTCTTTAAATTTTTATACGGGCAATAATGAAGGTGGTGGGCTCCTTAAGGAGTGAAAAGTGAAAACCATGTCATTAACATAGCAAAGAGAACGTACTATGGTATTTGTACACAAGCTACCAGGCTGCTAGACCGTGATGCAGGTGTCCTGTTGCGAAAGTACTTTTTTGTGTCGATAACATTTGTTTTTTTTCCGTAAATTCTAATACCTTATATTATCTTCTAACATGTACTCACTCAACATTCATTCCATTGCAGAAAGCAGTACGCTCAAAAAACTTGCTTTTAAGTATCTAACGTTTTTTCTGCATGCTATTATGTTGTACACATACATATTCAAATTTAACGTGTAGCTTCAATTTTATCTGCGCCTGAGAGAGAACTTCTACATTTTTATACGAGTACTATCATTCTGTCAATAAGCTAGAAGGAAAACAATCAATACAATCATAAATGACGTAGGTTGGTACCGTCACCTATATGTAAATATGTTCTTGAAGAAATCTAATAAACGAGAGTTGGTACCAAGTTGGCTATCAATAGAAACAGGGGAGAAGGAGATGATGTTCGATATAGACCCAATAGCCAATGAAACAAGTTGTACCAAGAACATCATTAACAATGGTACATTGCATTGAAAGGGAAGGGTTGGGGGTTCTGGTGCAACGCGTCGCACATGAGAGTGTACATTACGCGCAGATTGTGAAAAGATGTGACACAGCCAGACAAAGCATGGTGATCCTACACAAGACTTGTCGAATGGGAGGGACAGCAATCATTTGAGAAGTTTTAAACCACGGGCCACGTAGAAACTGCTCTTTATGATATGCTGCAGCTTAGCTTTTAACCACAATCGCCAAGAAAATGTAACCAGATCACCATCTAAGAAGAGGTACATTTAAGCACTTCATCTGCAAACCATGTCTGCAGAAGAAGAGGTACATTTAAGCACTTCATCTGCAAGAAGAAGACCGTTTGTTTTTTGTGCTATTGAAGTACTTCTTTCATTTTTCTTCTTTTTTTTGAAAGAAGTGGAAAAAAGAAGTGATTGAAAGAAGAGGAAAAAAGAGGAAATTTATGTCTGCATAGTAGAAGAGGAAAGAAGTGATTTTACCCTCTTATGTCTGAAAAAAAACAAACGGTCTTCAAGGAAATTGTCTGCGCGCCTGCAGACATAAGAGGAAAAAAGAGCTTCTTTGAAAAAACAAACAAGGCCTAAGATCTCATTTGGTCCTCCAGAACACTATGAGGTCCACAAAATTTATTAACACTCAAAAAATGAGTGCCATTCCTCTCATATCATCTTCAAAAACGTTCTCAAAGGAAATAAAAACATAACATCAAAGAACAGGGCCACAGAAACAGGTCATGCGAGTCAGGCACTTAGCTGGTAATACCATAATGTGAATAGCCAAAAAGTGTTCAAGGAACATTCATCGAAAACTTCATGCACAGCATTGCCGGAACACAAAACGGAGGCAAGCGAACCTTGAAATGAGGTTTTTCATTGTTCATCAAAAAAGTAAGCAGATTTCAAAAATGTGGATTCATGAGTACGCAAACTAAATCAGACTATGCTAAGCCTTCGCAAGTCATGATGGATTCATTTTCAAGGAGTTTTGTTTGTTCATAGTTTGAGAATTTTGTGTGTGGTAGGTTCAGTTAAGACTTATTTAACATAAAAGAGTTTGTTGTAGTTACTATTAATATTTTAGGTTTAGAGTACGAAAGATCCTTCATGTTCATGTCTGATGAAACTATTGTTAAGCCAATAAGATCAATCATTAATTCCCCATATCAGACAGCGTTTCTCCAGTTGGTGGATTTGGATTGTAAGTGTCGATTCCTCTTCATGTGTTCCGTCAATGTTATCTGCCATGAGCTTTTAGTGGAGCAAATATAAGGTATATAACTAAATATAAATTTTAGTTAAATTTTCGAGTTAGGTATCATTTCGTCTCTTCAGTTGGGTATCATTTCATCTCTTCAGCTAGTAGGTCATCTGCCATTGATTCATGGGTGGGTGTCAATCGAAAGCATCTCCAATACAAGTTATTTTCCAAAAGCTTTCTAGCATTGGAGACTTTGGAGTAAATAACACATACTAGTAATAGCTTATTTGGGGCATCCTCAAGTCTTTGAAGCAAAGACTAGATAAAATCCTTCTAACGCCAATATTAAAACTAGAACTTAAAATGAATGAAAAAGCTTTATGAAGGCTTTTGTGCAACTGAGTTGTTTTCAAGTAATAGTTTTTTTATAACAGAAGTTATTAGAGAAGCTTGATGCATTGAAGATGCTATGAGATTCTTCATGTAACGCGAGTTCTTTTTCCAATTTAATGTCACTGAAAGTTTATAGATTATCTCAGAGTCGTGTGTTGCATTATGGTTAAAATGGTATAAACTTACAGGCCATATATATACCGTTATACGGGTCACTGGGTCAGAACAGAACAGGCCAGAACTGAGCATTATTTGTTAGCCACAATTATATACAACAGAAACCCAAATAGATCCAACTATCAAATCATTTTACATCCCAAAGAAAGCTACTGCATTCTACTTTTAGATATCGAAGTATACAGTCTTTCAATGAAAAAATTGATGATACCAATCCAGGGCAGTATGCTCTGCAGCAGCTCTATGGATTATGGAAACTGAGAGTACCATACAAATGCATTACTGTTTACCTTTTACATAATTACAAGTCTAAGAAATACAGATATACTTCAAATCTTAACATTAATAATTATATCTACTTTCAAAAGTATTGATTTAATGTAGTCTTCACATAGTTCTCCAAGAACTTCAGAAATAATTTGAAGGTAAAATGCAGATTATTGGACTACTAAAAGGTCAAACTACAGATTTTACTAACATATATGTTTTCAAATAACATCCGATCACACAAGAAAATGAGCAGTTCCCCATTCGACTAGAAGCTAAAATCACACTATAAAGCATAAAATTATAAACACGCAACAGATGAGACCATCCCCGTAAGATGTTCATTTAAGCCCCAACGTGCACATAATGACACTTCAGTCAACTCTTGAGCAGCTCTAAATTTAATACCTGACAGAGGTGACGAGTTTGAGAAGCATGTCAACAACGTCATGTTGAATTCTGTCAGCCTCCGTCCTTAAATGTTGAATCTTTTCCTCTGTTTCTTTCTCAAGACGCTTCACATTGGCACCCGAATCTCCACTAGTCTGTCATGTTTCACATATATTAGGCACAAAACAAACAGCAAAGCCGCAATTTTTAAAATTTTAGAACTTTCAGTACTTTTTCACAAATTAAAGGAAATTCGTATAAAAAAATTAATATACCTCTGCAAGTTTCCTCTGAAAATCGGCTTCCATTTGAGCTCGAAATTCAGCAACCTCCTTCTCAGCCTCTTCTTTGGCCTGTTTAAGCCGAGCCATTTTTGCTGCAAAAAGAAACAGGATTGCATGAACTCACTTCATAACGAGAGAACCCATGTAAGCAACAGTCATTACGAAAGTTTAGTTACAAACATGGTTATCACTGGAGTACCTTAAGTCACAAATTAGACTCTTAGACCTAGATAACTACTGAGTAGACAACTCTTCAAACTTATAATCAGTCAAATGTGTTGTCATGATTTAGGTGGAACATATAGTTATTGAATCATAGAGCACGCATCACAACGCTCAAACAATCCAGTGAACACCAAATAGCAAATTAATACATGGATATTCACGAAAATATATTATCTGCTTCTTTTGATACAAATTAAGTCGGTAAGTAAAAATCTTAATCACAAGTCGGTGGTATGTCACAGACTACGTCATTCAAAATTGGCAGGTAGTACATATAAACCAATGAGCAAATGCATCTTCAAGGGTCAATTTTAACAAAAGACAGATATTAGAGACTTTGTAATGTATAAATGCTAATATAAAAAGAGCTTTAACCAATCGTGAATTAAGCAAACTGTAAAAATGTAACTACGCATGCCTAGAAATACCAACCATTCCGAGCAGCATTTACAATTTGCTGGGCTTCTTGCTCTGCAGCTAACAAAAGTTGAATTCCATTTCGGCCTCTGCTGGTATCCATATTCGCCAGACCTTAACTCACCAATAAGCTGCAAAACCCCAAACCGCCACAAAGATTTAAAAAAAGTCAGTGTCAAAAACATAAGATGCTATTAATATGTAAAAAGCACTTATGTTGACCACAATTAGAAAATTGGCAATCACATGATAATATAAATGCAATGTACTTGACAAAACTTACCAGCCTGCAAATAATAACTCGGATACAAGAGAAACTAAACAAAAGCAAATATTCCAGATTCGCGGTTGCAAAGAAAGAAAAAACAACGAGTAAAACCTAAAGGAAAGATGGAAAATCTATGAGAGCGTTTTCACTTATTAAAGATGTACCAGAGTACAATCTTGGAGGACAGCCGAACTACCAATGGACCACTGAAATACCCAAGTACTAGAGTACCACCGTGGTGGTTTGGAGATGGCCTTGCAAATCCTGCCCACCCTGCTCCACAGTGTGGACTGTGGAGTACGGTCGTACTTATTTTGTACCTACATATTTAGCTGGAAATGTGTCTAACATGCATAAACTCGCATCTTGCAATCAAATTGTTCCCTAAGAGATCTCACTTGCTGACTTGATTGTCATAATTGTTACCAAAAACACCTCCTTAAGATGATGCCAATCGATTTTTCACTTTTGCAAGGCATCGGATCCTAACAATATCAGTTGAACTTAAGCTCGAGACAAAAGGGACCCCCAAGGCTAACAATAACTTAACCTCAACAACCTTCCTTCCTAAACAATACTCGTATATAATTTTTTAGCATTTCGAGCCAAAAGAGTCATATTTAAGATACATTCTTAAACTACGCTTGGACTCCAGCTTTACCATTCAAATCCCTCATGAACCTTCATCAACAATATATCGACCCTAATCTGAACCCCATGGTTGAGACGATATGAATTAAGCCTTAGCTTCTTATAATCTTCTATTTCTCTTTACCTTAGTAAAACGTAATCAAGCCGGTTCAATTCCGACTGATCGTCTTAATAATTAAGAAGGTTTTACGGACCTACTGTTTTCTGCCTAACTGCTTATATGCTTATTTTTTTTGGCAACATAAGCAGTTTTAAATGTAAGGATTAAATAAACTGCTTCGCTTATTTTGGCGCATAATAAGCAGTTTACAATAAGCAGATTTGGACCTGCTTATTCGAGGGGAAGCCAAAGATACTTTTTACCCTCATATCTTACCTAAGAGAAAAATAAGCTGAGACATCAGTTTAGCGGTTCAAGACACCGGGTGAACGGGTTACCCGTTCGACCACCGAGTCTACCCGGTTTTCTACCAAAAAAAACTTTCATTTCTAACAATACAAAATATGCATGTACATGACTAATTATGTCGCAACTATATATAAATAACTTGTGTTATTGGTTAAAAACAACAAGAATAAAACCAAAACCCGGGTCTTGAGAACCGGGTCGCCTAAAACCCGGCGGGTCTAACTGTGTTTCAACTTTCAAATACTATCAAAAACCCGGTTTAGTTCGGCCTTTTTCTACCGGAACCGGTCGAACCGGGTTTCCAAAACATTACGAGTGTAAATTATTTTATTTATTGCAGTTTTATACAAGTATAAGCAAATTCAAACACCAATTCCTAAACTGCTTAATTTTAAGCAGTTTTAACCGGCAGATAATTAATCACCGTGAATGATATGATAAAATTAACATAACAAAATTGTATGAATGATATGATAAAATAAATGTTAAAATGCAGAATTGAATACAGTACGTTACCGGTTTGTGAAGATGCACGAGAGAAGTGGAAACTGGTATTCTTCAGGAAGTTTCTGTTTTAAACGTGTGCCATGCACAAGTATATAAAGTATATAATTTGACCTTTTGTTAAGTATAGTCTCCTATGTTTTTATCAGTTACATTTCAGTTCGTTTAAGTGGAGAATGACGGAAAAATATGTTTGGCAAAACTAGCAGTAGCAAAAAGTAGTATCAATGTCTTTTTTTATTAGCATTTGTAAAACTATTGTTTACTGCTGTTAAACAAAATTCAAAATGATACGCGCAATTTTTAAGAAGAGTTATATTTCAAACGTCAAACACTAATTGCTTTAAAATGTTTTGCGCCGTACATAATCTAGGTGAGCATAGTTTTTGACCATTTTGGTAGTTGATGTATTTGGCCAAATCAACAACCATAAACTCATAAAGTGAGACTTTTCAAAATCGGATCCCGTTAACTATTTTATTAAACTTGTTCGTATGGTCAATGGTGCAGACCACCTAACAACCCTTTATTACGCGCCAACCCCCTACGGCCGAACACCTCCACACTCAAAAGTCATTTTTTGTGTTGTTTGGGTGATGCAGACCACCTAAAGTGTCCTTTTTTTTTTTTTTTTTTTTTTTTTTTTTGGAGTGTGTGGGTATATTGTGGGTTATGTGTGTGTGAGTAGGTTTTTATGTGTATGGTTAGATGGTGCTAAGATGATGCATTGAAAAGCTATGTGACATTGAAGTGGAAGTAGTGGTCAGGAGGTAACCATTACACTCAACCTTAACTAAAAATTTGTGGCCCTTTGAAGATTATCTAAACAAATTATACAATAAGCTCAATGAAAATGATCTTACTTATGATACTTGTTGAAATTGTTGTGACTAGGTGTTAGCTTACTGCATTTACATACAATAAGCTCAATGAAAATGAACTTACTTGAGAATTATAGTTTATGTTAGAAGTGAGCATGATTCGCTTTTAGCTTAAATCGAAATCAAACCGAAAATATTTGGTTTTCGTTTTTCAGAAACTGTTTGGTTTCGGTTTATTATAGGTTCGGTTTTTCGACTTTTTAGTTTATTTTCGGTGTTTTTTGTTTTCATTTCGTTTATCGCGGTTTGCTCTTTCAATGGTCGATTTCTTAATGCAACATAGGATAATTCTTTCAAGTTAAAAGAAAAAAACAAAACACAAAATAATGACAATAAGAAACTATTGATCATAAAAAAAACCATATAACAAAAAAAAAAGTATACGTCGTAAAGTAACACAATAATAACAATAAAAAACTAACATGACAAAATCCTAGATGATACTTGTTTATGTATATTTTTTCGGTTCGGTTTTATTCGATTTGGTGGTCTGCACTAAACCGAACCAACACAAAACTGATAATTTAACATGTTAGGCTTTTATTGTTATTTTGTGTTCGTCCGTTCGGCCGAACACCTCCACACAATAAATAGCATATTAAAGAAGCAATTAAAACATGATTTTTTAAGATTATATGTATATTGTTGGTTCGGTTTTTTTTTGGTTTTTTTCGATTTGGTGTCTTTGTAAAAACCAAACCGAACCATAAAATTTGGTTTATAAACTACAAAAATTGATTTTCAATCAGTTTCCGTATTTTGGTTTCGATTTCTCAATTTTTTTGATTTTAGGGAGGGGCGGAGCTAAGGTTTGGCTACATGTGGCACGTGCCACATATGGATTGCCAGGTGAAGTAGTTTTATTTTTACCTAAAAGGCCTAGTACTAGGCATGAACTCAGGAATCTTGGTACTTTTAATGTATTAGACAAGGGTTTAAACAATGTTTTGGCAACACCACAAGATGATTAACAAAAAGGTAACTCATTCACTACCAAAAATACAAACTTCCTTTCAAGGGATGAATTGTTAACCGCTACAAAGGAGTTGAAAAAAGATTAAAAAAAGGCATGCTAAAGCTTGCTCTTGTAAGCCATGCAACAAGAGTAGCAAAGAGCTATAAAGAAAATCAAAAAAAGGACAAAAGAACAAGTTTCAATATAGGAAAAATGAAAGAGAAAACAAGGTGCTCCTATGAAGACATGAAATCCAGTGATGATAACATGGATGGTTTATTGCAAAAACTAAAAGATTTTGAGAAATCTAAAGAATTGAATTCTTTTGTTGATGGAATGCAAAGTTCCTCAGAATCCAAGTGTTAAGCGGCTATCGTAGTTCCCTCTCATTTTGATCAATGATTGGGGGTTAATTATTTAGTTAGAACTTGGGTAAAAAAAAAATTGTGCCACACATACATGAATTTTTTGGATCCGCCACTGATTTTATGTTCGGTTTTTTGATTTTTTGCATTTCCCTAGCTTATGTATGAGAAAATAAAATTTGAGCTTTTTACAATCGGATTAAATTGTTTCAAAACATATTAATTTAGACATAATTATTTTCGACCTTGGGATATTATAAGTAAGGTCATCTTAAAACAAAAAGTCATCTAAGGGCATTTGGTCTAGTGGTATGATTGTCGCTTAGGGTGCGAGAGGTCCCGAGTTCAATTCTCGGAATGCCCCCATATTTTTTTACTTTTCAGTTTAAATTTTCTTTTGTTGTCTCTTTAAAAAAGTAACAGAACTTTATAAACATCTATACATATATAGTGTAAGCTCGATTCTAATAGTTAGATCTACTGCATTGCTGCACAAATACAATATGCTAAATCGTAAAAACTGTCTGTGTGTGCCTTAAGCGCTCAACCGCTCAATTCTTTCTTGATTGACTTTAACATATCCATCACCTGAACCAAAACAAATGATTATTGATCAACTCTTAATATGTCTCTAATCTAACGGTTTTATAATAGTTTTTTTTTGTAAACTCACTTGCATATTATGTGACAGTACGGATGAATTTTGGTCCAACACAAAGTAAATCTTTCGCAGTAAACCTTGAAGTGCCTCCACTTGATCTCCTAATAAATCGACCTACGAAACAATCATAACAGCATAAAGAAAGACCTTAAATAAGATATCACGTACATTTACCTAAGACTGGTAAAATATCAGTGAACGTGTTCATGTGGTTTCTTACCTCGGTCTCAGCTAATAAGAGATTTTCACATCTTCGTGCGAAGGCCTTCTTGTAAACTAAACTCTCGTTTTGAATCTTTTGTAACTGGATATCTAACTTTATCTTAAAATCGTTAATAGTTTCTTGATAGATAATTTTACATATTTCATCGGCCTCTTGTCTTTTAATGCTTTCATTTTTAACATGGGCACTCCAATCCTTAGCTACTTCACGTAACACATATACAAATACATCTCCCCCAACTTTTGTCTCAACTTCAAAATCGTAGAATTCTTTATGACAATCATTCAAAAGAATCATGTAGTGTTCTTCCATCGACATCGTTTGGAGGTTCAACTCTCGTTTTTCTTCCATTAGTCTCATTATGATCGTGTCTCTCTTTGTGACATCATCAATTGTATTTTGAATATGAATCTTGAAATCGTGGATAAACCCTCTTATCAAAATCAAAATCGTTTCTTTTTCTATCGACCATCTAAATTCTTTCTCCAAAGGTCTAGTACTATCATCTTGATGCACTAGCCCAAATGCAACGATTTCATCCATGAATTTGTTGAATGGAGTTTGAATCTTTGAATAAAATTTCATGCAAATGCATGATGGATCAATGTAAGAGATATTAAACTTAAGGGATTGTACTATAGATCCAAATTTTATGGCAAAACTAGTGCTTCTTTTTCTAATTTTAACAATTTATCTTTTATATTTCTAGAGAATAGATCTAGTGAGAAGAGAAATTGAAATAAGAAAAATGAGAAGAAATTTGAGTCATACATTTCAAATAAGAAAGAGAAATTTAAGGGGAGATGCACCTATTTCTTTAGGTGCATCTGAAATGTGCGGCTGTGGTTTCTTCTCACTCTTCTCATTTTAATTTTACTTCTCATTTGATCTTTACTCTATATTCCTAATATTATTTTGAAAGATAGAACTAATAAACTAGCTCGCGCGCATCTTTTGGCCATGAAGATCCACCCATTTTCTAACTCCAAATGATTTTTTAAGCTAAATTTGCGACTTTGTATGATTTGATAATGATCGATTTGATGAACACAAATCAATTCATAAAATGAATTCATTGGAAGTAAAAAACTCGGATAATCTCTCTCGATTCTTGAGCGTCCATATTTTGGACAAACGAGAAATTTATAGCTGGTGATGGTGGTCGACAGGGACGGAGCTAGGGGGGTGCCCGCGGGTGCACGTGCACCCCATGAAATTTTTCGGTATAATGTTAATTTTTGAAAAAATTATCGATTTTTTAAAAATGTATCTTAAATGCACCCGGTGCATCAAAATGAGTTTCTAGTATTATTTAGTTGGTTTAATTACAAATAAAAAAAGTATATAAAATTTTGTAAAAGCCCCAATTTTGATGTTCTATCCACGGTGACAAATGTTGTTTGTGGCTCTTGTAAACGGAAAGATATGCTGCGAGAAAGTCACAAAGAAAGAATAGTAAAAAAAAAATAGAGAAAGGTGAAATTGAAACAGGGAGAGGGAAAAACCAAGAAGTTACCATTGCACGAGCTGATGATACAAGATGGGGTTCTCATCATAGAACTATCACTAGATTGATACAAATGTTTCCGAAGGTTCTTAAGGTTCTTCACTATGTTGAGGAAGATGGTGATACTATCTCTAACCGTGGAACAGCTTCTGGTCTTATAAAGTATTTCAAAACACTTGATTTTGTGTTTTTATTGTACTTGTTGTTGCATATAATGGGGCTTACTAATACATGGTCACAACATCTTCAGAAGAGCGATCAAACGATCTTAGAGGCCGTTTCATTGGTAAAAGGAATCAAAAGAGCATTGCAAGAGTATAGGGCAACGGGTTTTCCTTCACTTTTGAAGGATGTAACTTCATTTTGTGGTAAACATGATATTGAGATGGTAAATATGGTTGACTTTCATCCAAGAGACCGAAAGGATAGAATTACAAATCAACATCATTTCGATGTCGATATATTCAACACTGTTATTAATGTTAAAAATGAGGGTGTACGTAAGTGTTTTTTTGCTATGGGAGATCGTAGAATCACTAATTAGAAGGTAATATGTTCATTTATTTATCGTTTTTATGAAATCTTTGTTTTATTCCACTTTTTAACTCTATTATATTATGGTTTAAAAAAATTTGTGCACCCAGTCATATTTGTTCCTAGCTCCGTCACTGGTGGTCGACAATACAAGGATTAGCCAACCAAGACATGTCCATCTTCAGAATATGACTTGCTCATCTACAATGAAGGTTTTCTAAAGTTGTTTTCATTGTGTAGTTTTTTGATGTATCTCTTAAACTTTTTAGAAGAAACAAATGTAAAACTGTAAAGGATATGATATCCTCAACTTCCTCTTCCAATTGTTGTTTTAAATCACATGAAATACTCTATGCTCAACTATTAGCTAGATATCCATAATACCTTTCAACACTAAGAGCGTTCAGTATCGCAGCGAGAGGGCTCGCCGAATCCCACGTGGAGCTTCGCTGGAGCTCATCACTCTCTCGCTGCCACATCACGAGTGCTCGCCACTTGTTGCCTCGCCGAGAATTCAACGAAGTTTGCAGGGTATCGTTGTTTTGTATTATGAGTGAGGCCCAAATGGCTTAGTTGTTTTGTGTTATGAGTGAGGGGTATTTTCAACTATGAGTATTAAATGATGTGACACCAATAAAACCCATTTAGCTTAGTTGTAATTGTTCATCATACTCAATGCTCTACGCATTTCAACTAATATATGGGATGTGTTATAAGAACCCTCTATGATGTGACAATGGGAGATTTTGGTCAAAATGTACAAACCGCGATGCATATCATACAATTTTTTGATGCGCGCAATGATTAAAAACCCCCTATAAAAGGTCTGTACTATATGTAACTAAAGATAGGTCTTGCATTTTTATTTTTACTTTGCTAACCTAACTAACAAACATACACATGACTACTCGTAACAAATAATTCATTTCATTACTAGTATTTAGGGCTTTTGCATATATATCATCTCGAAAATGCAAAATTGCATATATATCCAAAACATACATAAAAACCATTGTAAAATGTGCATAAAAAACTTGTACAAAGGATATATATGCAATTATTCACTTTGGGAGGGATATATATGCATTTTTGCCTTATTTTTATTATTATAACTAATACTATTTACTTTTGTACAAATATAATTTTTTAAACCCTAGTTTAGGGTTAATATTTAAAAAAACATACGCTTTGGTACTCAAGAAGACCGAAATGGTAAATATATGCAAACATATATGACTACTCGTAACAATGGTTAACTCATTTCATGGTTAGTACGTATTATTTATGCTATAGTACGTAGGATGTACTATACCTTTAATTGTACAAATATTGTTTTTAAAACCGTAAGGTTCAAAATAAAGGTTGCAGTATATGCCCAACGTTTTAAACAGTAAAACATACGTTTTAGTACTCAATTAAACCGATCCAACTGTATGTTTTTCAAATCATGGACGGAACCCGGAGACATATGACCAAAGGTGGTTATAAAAAAATACAAAACTAGAAATACATTGGTGCATTTACGAAAAATCAATGATTTTATCAAAAATTAACACTACGTTGCAAAACTTCATGGGTATCCTGAGACTCGCCCTGGTTCCTAAATTTTGACTTACTTATAAAGATAAGTATGTAGAACTATTTAGGGGTGTCCAAAAAAACCAAGGAACAAAAAGAACCGAAGAACCGTACCGGTACCGACCGGGAATGGGACCGTATATTAGAACCATGGTACGGTTCTTGGTTCCTAAAATTCCAAATTTTTGGTTCTTGGGACGGTTCGGGTCGGAACCGTCCGGTTCCGGTACTTTCCCGAAAGAACCGACTTTTATGAAAATATGTAATTTTATAGGCTTTGTTTGAGACATTGTGTACATGCAAGTATTTGGCCTTTAAAGAAAATAGAAAAAGTACTACATAAATCTAAAAACCCATAAACTTTAACCTTTAATCCATTTATTCTATTCAAATATTCATACATCATTTATCAACATGAAAGCAAGTTTTTCTAAACTGGAATATCGAGTATGCGCATAGCCGCATATTGAACAATTTTATGTTGCTCAGTAACAACTAACAAGAAGTTGTAGTTAACTGTTGGTATTTATTGTTCATTAAATGTAATAATAAAATTGAGAAACAATTAACGATTATGGCGACTATATTGTCACCTGTAAGTTATTGTAAGCTAGTCACCATGATTGATATATAATATTTTCAATGAGTTTGCAATTACTTTCGTGGATAATGAGTTTGCCATATCGGATATATGTTTTTTGTTTGTTTGCAAGTCAAGTTGTGGAATATTATTAAGGCTGTCAACTTCTTTCGAAGTTCTACGAACCGAGTACCATAATTTCACATCCATCCAAACATATTTTTTAATACTTCGGTACTCATGGGAATTACTGAAAATTCCCGTACCGGAACCGAGTACCGTACCGGAACCGAACCGAAAAACTTGGGACGGTTCTTGGTTCCACTTTTTCCTTATTTTCGGTTCTCGGTTCTTTCGGTTCCGGTTCCGGTTCGGGACGGTTCCAGTACCACGGACACCCCTAGAACTATTCATGACTAACTTAATCTAAACTTGCTTAATTTTGATGGAACTTTTTCCGTTAATTCGTTATCTACTTTGCTAAATAAATAAACCATTTTAGATCGGCGTAGATGTATTTATGTAGGTTAGTTTAATAGACATGTAGTTATCAAATATGTGACACATGTAGGTTAGTTTAAAAAGTTTGAAACATATCGTTTTCTCCTGTCATGACTCGCAAATTCGCAATATACAAATAAGTGAGAGTGGAGAAAAATGCAGTGAAGATGTCGGTATAAAAACAGACAATCTTGACAATGAGAAATTAGGAGATAAAAGACAAGAGATATATAAAAACAAACCAATTTATATAAAGCCCAAAAAGCCTAATTAAAAACATTGGCAGTGACATATAAATCGTGGTTTGGCTAAATTAAAGGTGCGGTCCTTGCCATTTCGAAAGTGCAACGACCATCCATGTGAGGAACTTTGGGTTACATATTCGATCCTTGGCTGGAGTTAAATAACTAAAGTACTATTTTTCTTCTTCAATTCCTTTTGAATATTCACATAAATTTTTCATCTTTAAAACACATTCTTTCTTCGCTCATCCATATCCTAGAGAATATTATGGACAAAAAATTAACCATTTATTTCTATACCACGCAGACACACATCAACCAACAACGGATTAAAACCACATCCATGTGAGTAATCAAAGAGAAGACGAAAAACGGTATTATAGTCATTTAATTTCGACCAAGAACCGAATATGTAACCCAAAATTTCTCACAAGGACGGTCGTTACACTTTCAAAAAGGGGGCATGCAATTTGGCCAGACCAAAGGGACGGTTTTTGCAATATACTCTTCAATCTAGCTTCAATAAATGACAAAATATTTGCTAACATGGTATATGTGGTGTTTCTAGTTTCTTAATTGATGTGATCCATATGATCATATAAAAACATACGAAACACCCATGTTTTCTTGTGGCTAGCTATATAGGGTGCATTTGGACAAATTTACTCACGTAATGGGAAAATGCGTTAGGTGATTGTGTAGATGCCTTTATATATATATTCCACAAATATCATGTATTTTTTGCGTGCTTCATAATACACCCATGATAAATTCGTATATAGATATGTTTATCAAAATTAGTTCAAGTGTAGTTAAAGCTATCAAACACCCAGGTTTTCTTGTAGCAACTAGCAAGGACCTTGCCATTTTGACAAAAATGTGAACTTTTGGCTATTAGTAGATAAAACCCGTGGGTATAACTTTATTAATAACCACTATATATAATAGTGAAACCCTAATACCCAAAACCCACAAACCGGGCTTGGGCCTAATTATCTACTAATATTGGCTAGTCATGTCAAAGACAAATGGAAAATGGTCTAATTTGTTCAGTTATATAATTATATTTCACATAATAATCTACATTAAAGAATAAATAGAAAAATAAATTTATCCTGATATGTTAAATTGCTAACATACATTTTTTCATACTAGCCTGGTACCCGCGCAAAGCAGCGGTTCGGAGGTTAATTGTGTTTAACGATATTCTGAATTTTTGATTTTACATTTTTTTGCCGAATATTGTTTAACAATTTATAAAAATGAAAGATGATAGTTTCTAGAAATTGTGTGTTTGTGTTGTGAGAATGAAGAATTAATATGTCATATTATTATATATGCAAATTCAAAAAGTTACTAATTTTAATTATAAACATATTAAATTTATTATATTAGTTATATTTTATTATTGTAACATGCATCCAATTTAATGTCATAATTTAATGTGCAATTAGTGTGTTTTTAAAGTTTTAATTTCAAAAATTACTAATAATATCAAGTGTGTAAGCTTAAAATTTTTAAGACTTCTAAAAATAAAAGTCCTAAATACTTTATATATAATAGTATAGTACCCACGCAAAGCAGCGGCGGTACCTAGCATATAAGTTTTTCTCGTACCTTGATCTTTAAGAGGTATGCAATAAGAGTTAGTATTTGACGGTTTACCCGTTTGATAGTTCGAAAATAGTAGATGCGTACTTGAATTTTCGTAAAGTATATCAATACAAATATAGATATCCATACTTATACTCATTTGAACTTTGTATAACTTGAATGTTTATGGTAAAAAACTACAACTATAAATTTGTATTATTTTAAGTTTGTAACATCCATTTTAATACAAAAATTTAATGTGTCATTAGTGTACATTATAATGCAATTATTATAGTATATAATTTAATTATATGAATTACTAATTATAGTAACATGTGTAGGCTTAAAAAATTAAGACTTCCTTCTTTAGAAAGTCCTAAATACATTATAAGGAAGTATAGATATTTATCTTAAGTTTTTCTATGTATAAAATGTGAATTAAGTATCTTAAGCTCCTTGATGCTAACAACATTAAAATGGTTACTCGAACCTCCTTAACGAAAGGTTTTTCTCGATTTGAGTATATGGTGGTGGACTATGTAGGGTTCTGGTGTTACTCGCATGGTCAACAAAAACATGCACAGCGAAATAAAATAAATAAAAGGCCATGCGACAAGTAAAAACCCTAGCTAGCAAGATCATAACCTAATCATTGATATACCCTAATCCTAAACACGTAAGAAGGGTGTTTATAGAAGACTTACTTGTTATCCGGCAGTACGTAAGCTTCTGAATCATACTACTGCACGGGTTCGCCTTATTTTTTGTAGATAGACCAGTATAAGGGTTTTCGGGAGAAAGCCTAACTTTGGGTTGCGTCAGGTATCCACCGATACTACACAAATAAAGCCAGGTTCGAACTTATGCAAGTTAGGCGAGTTATGAATACTGGGTAAACCCTAAATCGGGTCGATTCAATGGTGAACTTCTTTGATCAGTCGAACGTGGGAGAGGAGAGTGGATATGAGGGTTTTAGGGATTGTGTCTGAGTTATGAAGATCCTTGAAAGTTCCTTTGTATTTATAGGACACTTAGGAAGGATCTAGAATACTTGTAGGACAAGTATTCTAGTTTGTTTAGGGAACAAACACCCCTCCTCCTAGTGGGTCGGTCGAATGAGCACTAAACAACCCTAAGGGGTTGTTTGTTTTGCTTCTTGTCATTAATTACCCTTTGATATTTAACTCTTGATAAATATTAAGTTTCGGGTTATAAACGTTTATCCTTTAATGAAAATAACGTTATATTTTCATTTCTTCATTTACTCTATTTCATTTCGTAAACTCGTTTCTTATTTTCACTTGCTTGTCTTGTTTAGTGTATATCAGTGTGACCCTTCGGCATTTCTGTGAAGGCAAGTTGTGAATAAGTTGCTTGTCTTATTTTCACTTGCTTGTTGGGTTTTAAACGTTTTTCACTTGCTTGTTGTGTGGTTTGCACAATGAAAATAACGTCATATTTACACTTGCTTGTTGTGTGGTTTGCATACCAAAATCCTTCCAGACTACACTCGCGTGAATAAGTCTGTGGCTAGTTAGGTTTTAAACGTTTAAAAGAAAAAAGAATCAGAAACAATGGTTACCCAAATAGTAAAAAAGATTTACTTTAAACAAAAGTTTCACCACAACGACAAAAACAACAACGAAAGTAAAATAGAGAAAGATCTTTGTGCAAGTAACTCGGGGAAGCCAAGCCCTTTTTTACTCTAATTAACAACAAAAAGAGAGAAGAATAGAAGTTTAAACATCATTTGTGTTCTTCTAATCTGAAACAGGGGCGAAACTAGTAGGGTGGCTAGTGGATGTTGAGTCACCCATAATCAACTTACTTCATTTATTATTTATTTTGATTACAAGCCGATTTTCTACTAGTTTTTACATTCAGCACTCCTTATTCTATAGACATGTCTAGAAAATTCATAAATAAATTCAACTGGTGGATGTTGAAGATTATTATGATGACTATGAGGATCAGGTCTACGATTTACCAGGGGAATTGGATGCTTTTTGTGACCTGTATGATATCAAGCTTAAAGGTCGTGGTAGGAAGTAATTGTGTGTTTGGTAGGTGTCAAAATGTAATCTAGTGAATAGTGATTTGTTTTCTTGGTTAAAGGATAGGAAGTGTCTTGTTATGTAAGCTTTACCGCCTATGTAACGGGCTGAGATATGAGACTTCACCCATATCCTTTGTACTTAAACGTTTTTTGGAGTAATACATTTGCCGATGAAACCCTTTACCAAAAAAAAAAATCATAAATAAATAACTTAAACAACAAAAGACAACATTATAGATAAATTTTTGAAACAATATTTATTACTATGACTTTTTACGTTAAGCAGCCACTCTTAACTAAAAATCGTGGCTCCTCATCTTATCTGAAGTAAGTTACTTGATATTGTACCAAAGTTGATGACTATGTAACCGTCATGGAATTTCTATGCAAAATGGAATATCTATATATGCCACCTTCATTTATCCTCACTTAAATGGTATGATCGAATCTCTACAGCTATTGGTGTGTTAATAATCCATTTTGGAACATATATACTCGAAATTTATTGGGGCACAGTTTGTGAAAGGTCATGTCACAATCAATATGATCTATAAAACATTTACTTGTTCACGTACTTATTGAAATACCATTGGAATTCACCTCTGAAACGATACAATGCTTTAGATGAAGGGTACCACCTCTGAAAAGAAGCATTTACTGCATTTTAATGGTTCCTAAATATGAATCTTAAACAAGGCATGAGATTCTAACACCTACATACCACAGACTTTCATACACATACAAACATTTTTATTTAGTTTTACGCAATTTTTTTAAATAATGAAACATGCCTTCTGAAAAGATCTCAAACATGGGTAGCGCTTCTGAAAGATCCAAGGGCTTTGGCTGCACCGGCTCTCAAGATGAATTGGTGGTAGAATGCCGCAATGGCAGCTCCAATGAAGGGTCCGACCCAAAATATCCACTGCAAAACCAATTTACAAAACAATAAGTAATTAGGATCATACATAAAAGTATAAAACGACTCATTTTCAAAAGGTAAATATGTCTAAAGCTCACTTGATCATCCCAAGCCTTCTCCTTGTTGTAAATAACCGCGGCTCCAAAGCTCCTAGCAGGATTAATTCCAGTTCCAGTGATGGGAATGGTGGCTAGGCAATGGCGGAGGATCATTGGGGCAGGAAGGGGTGCTGGCCCCCCCAAAAGTTTTGGTCATTATTAGCAATTTTAAGTATAATTCTAGTTCTAGGATTAAAAAATAACATTTACATAATGACCCCCTAAGAATTTGGTAACAAAATGTCATATGAGAAAAAATCAAACAAAACTAAAAGAAGGAAACCAAAAAAGACGGAAGTTATAACTCCCTTTAATCTTTCGAATCGGCACAACCGCAAATGTCAAAAGGGCAAAGACGGTGGAAAACAAGAGTGGGCTCTTAATCAATACTATTAATTTTAAGGCATTGATCATTTGATTGTTTATGGTATTTTATTTTATTGTTTATTTTATTATTATTTTTGTTTCTGTTGCTAATTGTTGTGGTAATTTCAGTAATTTGTTTGTGATCATTTAAGTGTTTGATGATAAATTTAACCACAAGTGTTGTTTGGTTTTCGGTAGGATACTTTTGTGATTTTTGAAAGTTGGTGTTTGGTTTGTTGTTATATTGTAGAGTAAACCGTAGACATGATCACATATTTACATGAATCTAAAAAGCCTTTTAGAATTTAACAAAATAAATGTATAATTTGATACTCGTGTGTAGTAGCATTATTTTTGGTGGTTTACATCGAAAAAGAAGTTGCTGAAAATTTTAATAATTGATGAATTCAAAAAGCTTAAAGGTCATCAAGCTGATTTGGAATTTGTTTCCTTTAGCAATCGTTTGTTGTTTTTGTTTCAATATCCCTGTACGGATGGGTTCTTTTTGTTAAGGTAGTTCGGTTTTTTTCTCGAAATTTTTTGGCCCCCCCATTCAAAATGGTCAAGCTCCGCCACTGTGGCTAGGTGAACCATGAACACAGCGAACCCGATTGGTAGTGGTGCCAACACCTATATCACAGAATATAATAAATCATTAGTCCAAGTTGACTAACACAATATAACACAAATAATTGTGAATTCAATACTTGATACTTATTAGACGACTATGTAACTATGCTTTACTTTTTCGTTATATGCTTAAAAACGTATAAGTACTAATTCGTTTTTTGGTTCAAAGATTGTAATTTTGAAGCAGGGAATAATAGGCATACGGGGACATGGGAGTCTCTAGCGCTCCTCTTGGGATCAGTAGCTGAGAAGACAGTGTAGACAAGAACAAAAGTACCAATAATCTCAGCACCCAACCCGGTGCCTTTGTTGTAGCCATCGGCTAGCTCATTGGCACCACCACCATAGGTGTTATAGTAAGTCTTATGAAAAGACTTGACTAAGCCAACTCCACAAATGGCTCCTAAGCACTGAGCCACCATGTACATGATCGCTCGGGGCAATGACACTTTTCGAGCCAGAAATAGACCAAACGTCACGGCTGGGTTAATGTGGCCACCTGCACATTCACATAAATATTCATGACTGACTTGCTGTCCTTTTAAATTATGTACCGTTACAAGAGGACCACAAACACATGTAAATTTGGATTAAAATATATATTATCGAATTTTGTAGGTTGGATTTCTTACAAGATTGCAATAATTATGACCACACATGATAGAGCACATCTCTAAAATTGATTTAAGGTACTAGTAACTAATAGTGAACTATAAAAGAATATCAATAATTAGTTGTGTATAATTAGATCAATAGTATTCACATCTATTTCATACAGATTAAAATTTTACCATTCTATGTCGTACTAATAGTTACCTGCCTAATATAAATAAAACAAAAGGACATGAAACTATGACAGTAAACAATTCCACACGCATATTCTAGTTGTAAGTAGTCAATAAAACCGTAAATAATATGAATCGTTCCATCTTAGCTACGTTAAATGTTCTAATACGTTAAAACTGCAATTGAGTGGACTCTGAAACATTACTAAAATGATTAACAAAACTCATTTCCTAAAAAAAGTTAATTACTTAGGTATCTATCGTTATAAAAAAAGAACTTATAACAAATTAACAAACTAGTTCAAACTAACTTTTAAACTATCAATTTAACTACTAATATACACTTACATTTCCATACAGAAAATAAACTAAAGAAATAAATTTGGTTGAATAATTTACACTTATTTAAAACTACCAAAACTTTTTTTCAAGTTTCAAGAAAACACTAACTTAAAAGTCACTCATTTTTATGCAATAATCACTCGAAAACATGTCAAATATTGTATATAAAGTTATAAAAAACTAACTGAGATGACCAAAAATACAAGTAATTTTATGTCTAAACCAACATATAAATGTTTTATTGATTTGTAAGGAAGTAGATCTATTTTTGTAACAAGAAAATGATATTATGCATGTTGAGCCATAAAACTAGTACTAGTAATTAACAAGCCCAAAAGAAAATGAAGAAAACTCACCAGAAATACCAGCAGTGCAATAAACAAGAACAAAAATCATGCCACCAAAAGCCCAAGCAATACCCAAAACACCAACACCACCACAAGCATCATTTCCATTAGCAATCTGACTCTTGTAACCAATAACTGTCAAAACACTTATATAAAGAAACAAAAGTGTTGCTATGAACTCAGCTATCAAAGCTCTATAAAATGACCATTTTGTCAGCTCTTGGCTGTCAAAAAACTTTGCAGGTGGTGGGTCGTGGTAGTCTTTTGCTGTGAATGAACCTTGCTCTTGCTCTTGCTCTGGCATGTCTTTAGTCATTATGTGTGATGTGTGTTTCTAATTAAAGTGTGGGAAGGTGGTGTATATAAAGGGAAGTGAGATGTGGGGGGTCAAGTGTAATTATGTTAGCGGACGAAATGAAATTTTGTTTTGTTGAGTTAATTTTCCCGAAGGTTTCTGATTTTTTTAAATGTGGCCGATTTAAACAAATTGTTTCTAGTATTTATTTATTTTCTTTTATCTCATAATATTTACACCACAAATATCTATCTCACATGTTTTAATAAAGACTTAAACCTGCAATCATTTGATAGAAAAGTTTCTCATACAAGAGTTATCATTGTGACACGAGTCATTTGGTACTATCTTAGTTAGTTAATAAGAGAGCACACTGAAAGTGGTATTCGTCATCCATGTGTAAAAAGATGCACCAATGGCGCCGTCATTTTGCACCGAAAACGACGTCATTCGTGCGTCGTTGGTCCTTCCGTTGTCCACCAGCGGTGACCCGCTAGTTTTTATTATTATTATTTTATTTTAAAAGTCGAATGTTATACAACGGATAAAAAAAAACACTTTTTCACCTATAAATACTCACTTTCAACTTCTATTTTTCAAACATTCCAATCAAATAATAATTTATATACACTTTCACATAAATTTCAATCCCTTTGTTTCATATTTCATGCTCTTTTAACTTTCATGGATCTTTTTGACGATGAAGCTCGAGCTGAATAATTATTACGTTTTTACGAATATCATAAACAATTTCTAGCTTTTGATGACGATGGAGCCAATAGTTCACACACCCGGACGTATATATCCCAAGACTATGAAGTTGCCAAAGAACATCTCTTGTATGATTATTTTGGCAACAATCCAAAATACACCAAAAGAAATTTTAGGCGACGGTTCCGAATGAGTTGAAAACTATTTTTACAAATATTCGAAGGAATAACTAAGGTTAATGCTACTCCGAGCATTTTAACGTTTTTGGATCTCGACCAAATGCCATTAGTAAAATGAGTATTAGTCCTATAATGAAATGCACGTCCGTTATATGCCAATTGGCGTACGGGACAACACTCGATACTTTCAATGAATATTTACAAATTGATGAACTTTGTAGTCGTGATAGTTTAGACAATTATACCAAATATATATGGGATTTATACTCGGATGAGTATTTAATTTAAACTTAAAAAAAAAAAAAAAAAAAAAAAAAAAAAAAAGAAAAAAAAAAAAACTCCCCCATTGATATTTGAGGCTATATGAAATACACAAAAACTATCATGGGTTTCCGAGTATGCGCGGTAGTATAGATTGTATGCATTGGGAATGGAGGCATTGTCCGAGTACTTACAAAGCGCAATTCAAATGAGAAATCACAAATATCCGACAATAATGCTTGAAGCAATTGCATAACAAGATTTGTAGATTTAGTATGCATTTTTGGTATACCGGGTTTCAATAACAACCTAAATATTCTATATTGGTCGAATTTGTTTGACGACCTCATTGACGATGTCGCTCTCGAGGCGCTGTTTACGGTGAATGGTAAAACATACAATATATGATATTACCTAGCAGACGGTATGTATCCCACTTGGTCTACTTTTGTCAAACCATATACGATCGTCCTAACCCAGGTTGTTTTAAATTTTAAGAGGACTCAAAAAAATGCAAGAAAAGATGTGGAAAAGGCTTTCGGTATTATTCAGGGTCGTTGGGGGATTATAGCACAACCCGCACGTGCTTACCAGATAAGAAAATACGTAAGATTATGATTGTCTCATCATATTGCATAATATGATACTAAAAGATCAAAAATTCTAAATAAGTGAATTTAACGAGATATATGTTAGTCCTGTAGCCAATATGCAACATATATGGATCGAGAGATGTGAAACACATAGAAATAACCGAAAGGAACTACATGACAAAGAGGTACATATCAACCTTCGATATGATCTTTCGGATCATCTTTGGCAACGACATCTAGAAGAGCAACAAGAAGGCGAAATGTAGTTTCATTATATATTGTACTTTTATTTTTATCGAAATGTCGTATTCTATTTTATTTATTGTGATTTTATTTTTAGTTTAATAAAATATGTTATTTTTATTTTTATTTTATTTTATTTTTTTGTTTTTTTTAAATACTAAGACCCACGTGTACCAATAACATTTATTGCTTGTTTTGCTTATAAAGTGTTTTAGTTATTAAAGTGTTATTTTAGAGTTAGTGAGATGACGCTAATGTACCACACTACTAATGGCTATTCGTCTTTTGCTGAACCTAGCTCTTTAAGTCAAAAGTATATTCAATTTTTATCAAATATACTCTCTTCAATGTAATGGTATGTTGGGATTTTATATCTAGTTAACCAAGTAACACTATGACTACGCAAGGAAATTTGGATATAGTTTATGCAACTAGGTTAACACATAATTAATAAACAATAATAAATAAAAGGGATCAAGAAAACTAACCCTCGTAGTCACCCGCAAGTAATTAACGAACAAGAAACCAAGTATTCAAAACGAATACCTCTACAAGTCCACACACAAACACTTAACCACGAATATGCCCGATAAAGCTAGCCGTGAACGTTAACCCAGTCAACCTTTGAATACTTGAACAAATTCGAACCAAAGAAACCAAGAAAACTTTTCTTTCTTCTGTGTCCGAGATCAGCAGCTTACCCAAGAACCAGAAATCAATTATGTCCGATATCAGACAATACTACACGATAAGTTCTGTCACCTTTTCAGTCCGAGAAAGAGTAGTAGATTTTACCCTTACTTGACAGCTTCAATTCACCAGGAACACGCTAAGAAACTCAGTTCTAAAACCCTCCAAACACCTTGAATACTAACGAAGCAAGTTTAGGGTTTTGTTTGTACAAGTCGATTAAAAACCTTAATCGATTTTATGGATGTGATCGACTAGAGTATAGAAGAGATTAGATCGATTCTTTTGGCAGAGAATGTGAAAGTATGTGTGAGGTTTAAGGACCCCTTAATCGAGTATTTATAGTTTCCAAAACCTAAATGAGGTTTAAGGACCCCTTGATCGAGTATTTATAGTTTCCAAAACCTAAAACTCTTGGGCCTCAAACTTATTCTCCAAGCAAGCATATTATCCATATACCATTCTAACTCTACTAGCCGATAAATGAATCCAAACGACCCATCAGTTTGGCTGGCAATGGTCTTGGATCAATCATGTAATCGGGTCAAGTATAAGGGTCAAAGACGGGTCAAATAATTGTTCAAGTATAAACGTGTACAACGTACTCTCGTGTTTAACGTGAGTGTCCCCATATGGTCACACACTTCTAGTCGTCTTCGTACTAACCAACTCCCATAATCCAACACGGTACCTATTTGTTCATTTGTTTTTTTTATATTGGATAAAGATCATGTTCATTTGAACATGAGATGTAATGTTGTGTTTGTTGTAATTATACGTCGTCATTATTGTAAAACATTTATTTTATTTTAACTTAAATGTACAATCACAACAAGCACAACATTATCAGGCCCGAATGTGAGCAGGGGCAACATGGGTCATGGCACAGGGCCTCATTATTTGAAAGGTCACCAAATTTTTTTAAAGCCCAGCTCAACACGCTTATTTAGAGCCCAATAAAAAAAACGTGTTATAGTCAGTTACCGATTACGTAGATGTCGATTAACGTCTCATCCCAAATTCCTAATGTCCCACAAACAATAAGAAAACCAAGTTTGACTTTTGAGTTTTAAACTTTTAATATCAATCGGAAAAGACGAACAGTAAGTCATTTTGTTTTGTCTATTATAAGGTAAACTTTCTGTTTGTTTATTTTGAATTTTTAATTTGTTAAGGTTATCTTTATTCTTTAAGCAACTTTGTAACTTGGGGCTTTTGCATATATATTCTCCCGAAAATACAAAATTCTATATATATCTAAAGCATGCATAAAAACCATTGTATTATATGCATAAAAAATTTGTACAAAGGATATATATGCAATTATTCATTTTTAGGAGGGATATATATGCATTTTTGCCTTGTAAACTTTATAGCTTTAAGCTTTTGATTTTTAGTTGGAAAAGTTTTATTACTTATTCGTGTAGTGTATGAATAATTTATTTATTACACTCTTGTAGTTGTTTTCTTAAGGTTTAGAACTTGATATTGTCTAATAAATTTTAAGGCATAATTTCATGTATATCCTTGTAAATTTCAAAAATTACATATATATCCTTTTTACTAGTTTTTAACGCATAAAGTACAATGTTTTTAATGCATCAAAAGGATATATATGTAATTTTTGAATTTTGCAAGGATATATATTGATAATTAGTAACGACAGTTTAAAGATGCAATGTAGTGTCTTAGGTCTAGTTTGTTTTTTAGTTTTTATCTAGTTGTTACTCATTTTTTATGAAAGTTACAGGTTGTTAATTTGGATATACAAAACTTTTGCTTGAAAAAACGTTAGAAGAATTGCATTATTCATATAATGGTCTTTGTAATAGTATTTTCGGTTAGTTATAAGGTTTTTTTTAGCATCGATTAGTATATTTGGATATTTGTAACTATATTTTAGCATCGATAACGGTTGTTTTACTTGCATATTTTTCTTTAAAAGGGTCTTTTTTTAGTTACCGCTCAGGGCATCTAAAATCCCTGAAATGGCCCTGAACATTACATCTCATGTTCAAATAAACATGAGAGTATCATTATCCCCTTGTATTACGGTTTGAAAAGAATTGTACAGTGTGTACTCGGTCTTTTATAATTTTGGTTCCGTCGACGTGTAATTGAAATTTATCTTTTGTGATGGTGATGTCATTCACCCTACCACCTTCTCATGTTTTCTTGTTTTTTGTTGTTGGGTTTCTTTTGTTTTATTGTTCTATAGTCATTAAGGTTTGTTCGTCTAGATGTTATGGTGAATTATTGAGTTTGATGACGATAACAAGGTTTGTCGTGAGTTGAGTTATGGTGAGTTTTGTTGAGGTTAAATACATATTGTCACTTGCATTAATAAAACACAGCGTACCTAGTGCAAATTCAGTGAACAATATATACTATGCAGTTAACCTTTTCAGTGTACTATATGCAGTTAACCTTTTCGATTATACCGATTTTTTTTTTTTTTTTTTGAAAGGTTAGTACTTTTCAATGAAAAAAGATCATATATTCATATCGGTCTATTTTTTGTCGGATGAGTTTCGGAGGGGTGTACAATATATAGGTGTCGTCGTACAAGGCTTCCACTTAAAAAGAGCCACATTTTTGTTATTTTTGCATATAATTACCTATTATATTAAACATATATGAGTTATATAATTCAAGTTTATATGTAATTTCTTTTTAGTTTACAAGTATAATAGGGTCTCTTTGTTATTATTGGCTAAGGCTATCGAAAATAACGAAATGGCCCTGTTTTTTTTTAGTATACTAGCTTATGTTTTTTTTAGTATAGTAGCTTAAGTGGTTTGCAATAAAGTATGGAGTAATTAATTATCAGTTGCTTGAAAGTTGAAAGATGATGACCCCAAAAAGGTTACTAGCTTGTTTAGTTTTAAAAAGGTATTGTTAGAGGTAGCTCAGTGGCACCCTTCTTAAGCTATTTTATCAGTAAACAGGAAAAAATAATTTTTTTATTACTTTTTGCTTTGTGATTTTTATTTTTTAATATTTTTAACTTATCAAACTTTATATATATATTTTTTAATATTATAATTTTATAAGAAAAACTAAATTATGAAAATTATAAAACTAATTAAAAAAAAATAATGCCATTATCCATTTAGGGTATGTGTATATGGTAGCGGATCCTTTAAGAAGAGGGGAAGTTTTAGAAAGTCTAAAAAGAATTCTGGTTATGCCACGTGTCCGTCCTCTTTTTTTCCCTCAAGGACATTTATGTAATTTTAGTCTCCCCCGGTTATTCTTCGCTCTTTCTTTTTTTCTCTTTCTATTCTCATATCCTCTTTCTATTTTGATCGGATTTTTTGAGTTTTCCGGCCATATATAAACCATTTTTTCACAATGATTTCCATTCAATTCATTCATTCATTCAATTTCACAATTTTCTCATTCTTTCATTTGTTCATATTTTGTAAATTTAGGGCTTTTTTGTTCTCTTTTCATATTCCGTTATTTGAATCGTTATTTGTTCTTCAAATTGTGTTAATTCTTCATATCAGTTACGAATTGATCGTTCAATTGGTTAATCGGAAGAAATTAGGGTTTTTAATCGTTCAATTGGTTAATCGGAAGAAATTAGGGTTTGTAACTGTTCAGTCAGTTAATTTGATAAAAATTGGGGATTTTTAACCGTTCAATCGGTTAATTTGATAAAAATTGGGGATTTTTCGCGGTTAAATCGGTGTGTAATGGCGATTTTATTCATTTTTGTGTTTGGTTCATCAGTATATATGTTTTCTTTGTATTTTGTGTTTGGTTCATCAGTTTAGATATTATGTTATCTTAGGTTCATGAGTTTATGTTTTGTGTTCATCAATTTATGCAATTTTTGTATTCTTTGTATTTTGTGTTTGGTTCATCAGTTTAGATATTATGTTATATTAGGTTCATTAGTTTATGTTTTGTGTTCATCAATTTATGCAGTTTTTCTATTTTTTGTATTTTTATGTTTGGTTCATCAGTTTAACTTTCATGTCATCTTAGGTTCATGAGTTTATGTTTTGTTATCTGCTTATGTTCATCAATTTAAGCATTTTTTTATTCTTTGTATTTTTATGTTTGGTTCACCAGTTTAGATATTATGTTATCTTATAGGTTCATCAGTTTATGTATTGTTATTGGCTTATGTTCATCAGTTTATCCATTTTTTGTTTTTTGCTTATTTTTATGTTTGGATCATCAGTTTCGCTATTATCTTATCTTAGGTTCATCAGTTTATGCTTTGTTTGTCTTTTTTACTTTTTTTTATCTGCGTATTTTTATTTTTTGATTCATCAGTTTATGCTTCTTTTTTTTATATATTTTTTTGTTTTAGTTGATGAACATTCCTACTTACTATTATGTTATCTTAGGTTCATCATTTATCTATTGTTTTAGGTTCATCAGCTTTGTACTTGTTTTAGTTTTTCCTTTTTTTGTTATCTGCTGATCCGCTACCTGTCTGCTATTAGGTTCATCTGTTTTTTTTATATTAAGGTTCATCCATAAATTGAAACATTATTGTATAATTTTTCTCAGATAATGAGTATGAACCTGTTCCGCATTCTGTTGGTATTGTTTCTGAAGTGGAGGGTTGTAAGATTTGGGTTCCTGATATTCCTGTTGGTCAAAAGCCGGCTTATGGTATGATGTATCACTCACTTGAGCAGGCTTATCAGTATTACAAAGATTATGCTAAAAGAGCTGGTTTTGAGGTCCGTTTAGGACATCAGTATATATCTAAGAAAAAAATAAGGATAAAATTCTCGATTTGAAATATTTTGTTTGTAGTAAGGAAGGTACAAATCCTGCCCCAAAAGCTGGTGCATTGAAGAAGTCTAATAGTAGGAAAGTTTCGTCTAAGCGTACTGATTGCAAAACAGTTTTTCGGGTTAGGCATATTCCAGGGAAAGGTTATTGGTGTTATGATTTTGTTGAGGGTCATAATCACAGCCTTGTTAGTGAAGAGGATAGCGTTTTTCTTGTTTCTTCTCGTGAAGTTACTTATACTCAGCAAGTTTTTCTATATCAAGCTTAACAAGTCAATCTTGGTCCAGTGAAGGGTTTCAATTTACTTAGGCAGATATATGGGGACTATGATTTTATTGGAGCTAGTTCGGTTGATTGTAAAAATTATAGGAGGGATGTGCTTGATTTCATAGGAAAAAATGATGCACAGATGTTAGTTGAAATGTTGATGAACAAGAAGGATTTTCTTCCTAACTTTTCATTTGAGTATCAAACTGGTGAGAATAATGCGTTGACGAATCTTTTCTGGGCTGATGAATATGCAAAAAGGAACTATTATGCTTTTGGCGATGTTATGTCATTTGATGCTACTTTCAGAACGAATAAGTAAGTTCATTTTTTATAATTTTTTAAGTATTAAGTTTTATACTTCTGTCAAGTTATAAGTTCATCAGTTTTTAAAGATATTCAATTGTACCTTCAAAACCTAATGATCATCTCAATCACACAAAAAAATCGGTGCAACAACATGATGTTCATCGGTATAAAAATTACTTCCCGTTGCCCATCATCTTTGTTATGGTATTTTGTGTGTGTTTGAGATTATCAATGAGATTCAAAACCTACTCACATTTACCACAGATCATTACTGGGGACACATTTGAAGCTAGAAACATCCATTATATAGTAATGGTTCATCAGTTATATTATAATATAAATGGTTCATCAGTTACCTAATAATGTAAATGGTTCATCAGTTATATTATAATATAAATGGTTCATCAGTTATATTATTTAATAATGGTTCATCATCTATATAATATTGGTTCATCAGTTATATAGTAATGGTTCATCAGTTATATTATAAAATAATGTAAATGGTTCTTCAGTTATTTAATAATGGTTCATCAGTTATATAATATTGGTTCATCAGTTATATAGTAATGGTTCATCAGTTATATTATAATGTAAATGGTTCATCAGTTAGCTAATAATGTAAATGGTTCTTTAGTTATTTAATAATGGTTCATCAGTTATATAATATTGGTTCATCAGTTATATAGTAATGGTTTATAATTTATATTTTTATAGGTACAAAATGGTTTTTGTACCATTCACTGGGATTGACAATCACAATCATTGTGTTATATTTGGAGCTGCTTTGTTGTCATCAGAAACGAAAGAATCTTACATTTGGTTGCTTCAATATTTTAAAAGAGCGTTTGTTCGAGCACCAAAGGTTATTGTGACTGACCAGGACGGATCAATGAAAGTTGCTATAGAGTCAGTGTTCCCGTTATCTCGTCACAGATTATGCATGTGGCATATCATGCAGAAGTTGACTTCAAAGGTATGTTCCACAATCATATTGTTTTTTTTTTAATTATTTAAGTGTATCAGCTTTTTTATTCTGTTCATCAGTTAGTGTTTGTTGATTAAATTTTTTGTTCATTAGTTAGTTTTATAAGTAAATTAATCAATGACTTCTGTACATCATTTAGCGTTTGGCCATTAACTATTTTTTGTTCATCAGTTAGTATTATAAAATTAAGTTCATGAATTAGCTTTGTTCATCAGTTAATTGTTGTCCATCAACTATTTTTTCATCTATTAGTTTTTTTTAATATTTTGTTCATCAACGAGTTTTTTTTATATTATGTTCATCAGTGAGTTACGTTCATCATTAAGTTTGATTTTTATTTTTGTAGGTTGGGCCTGTTTTAGCTAAAGATCTTACTTTCAAAAGGAGAATATCTGATATTGTTTGGACTGATAGATAGAGCCTGAAGAGTTTGAGGATTTGTGGGAGCGGTTGTTAGTTGATTTCGATTTGAAGGGACACAAATGGCTTTCAGATATGTATAATTTGAGGCATAAATGGATACCAGCCTATTATAGGGATGAACCGATGTCGGGATTGATGAGAACTTCTTCTAGGTCAGAGAGTGAAAACAATGCTTATGGTAGATTGACAAGTATTGATTTGACTTTATGGGAGTTCTATAATCATTTTGATAGTGTGGTGGGGTGCCAAAGATTTTCTCAACGTAAAAATGATCATGACAGTCGTTATACTATTCCAGATATGCACACTGAACTTGATTTAGAGCAGGAGGCCTCAGAATTATATACTCGGTCGATTTTCTTTGATGTTCAAACTGAGATTTATGCTTCTGTGATTTCATGTATGTCGGTTAGTGTTTCGGCTAATGATTCTGGCAAAAAATATGTTATACAAGATACTGGTGAAGATGAGCATATTTCTAGGCGACATCGTCAAGTGGAGGGCGTTGTAAATGAAGTTTTCTATGAGGTAACATCTTTTTTAATCTGTTCATCAGTTTTTTGTTCATTAGTTTTTGTTCATCGGTTTTTTATCGTTATAAATTTACTTTTTAATCAACATATTTTTTATTGTTCATCAATTTTTCGTAATTTACCACTGTATGTACTACTTTCTTTTTTTGCAGGTCTTGTGTAAACCAACTGAAGACTTTTATCAGTGTACGTGCAAACGTTTTGAGTCATATGGACTTTTATGTCGTCATATCTTTTATGTGCTTCGGTTGTCGAAGGTTAAAAAGTTTCCAAAGAAATATGTGCTTAGGCGTTGGTCAAAGGATTCATTACCACCTGATCAGTCATTCAAGCAACAGGTGACAGTCCTGATATGATCCTGGGTGAGATATTCAGAGCAGTCGAGTATAGTGTGAATCGTTATGCAGATGATCCAGAGCTACTGCAAAAGTTTAGAGATCATCAGGTTCAGTTAATGGCGAAGGCAGATGTTAATGTTCCTATACCGAAAAAGACTAATAAACGAGATAGGCTTGCTTCTATTCTTGGTGTGTCCCAACCGATAGAGACCATTGTAAATGTTCCAAAACAGGTTAGTACTGTTGTTCATCAGTTAATGCTTTTTTTTTTGTTTTTTTTGTTCACATGTTATCTTATCAATTAGTTTGTTTATTTTTTATTTTTTATTTTTTGTTTATTTTTATTTTTTTGTTCACATGTTATCTTATCAATTAGTTCATCAATTAGTTTGTTTATTTTTATTTTTTGTTTTTTTTTTTTATTTTAGTTTATATAGGTTAACAGTTAGTTTTTATGATTTTTAAGTTGATGAACATTATTGTTTTTGGTTCATCACCTATTGACTTTTAACTATTATGCTATCACATAGGTTCATCAGTTTGTTATTAATGTTTTGTTCATCATTTTTTTTCTTGTGTTATGATTTTTTTTCAGCATGTGTTTCAGCATTTTTTTGATCATCTAATTTTTATTACCCTGATTTGTTTTCGAAAACAGGTTAGTACTAAAGGTTCTAGAAAAAGGATTAAGAGTAGTCTTGAGCGTTCAGTTAATCCAAGTGGGAAGTCTAGGAAGAACTGTAGATATTGCAAATGTAACATGAAAGATCATGATCAAGCCAAGTGCGATGCTATTAGAGCTGAAATTGCTACTAAGAAGGCTAGTGATAAGGCTGCTATAAAAGAGAGCAAGCAAAAGGCGAAGTTGGCTGCTAAGAAGGTGGAGTTGTCTGATATGAATGCTTGTGTTGTTACTTAGCTTTTGTTTCCTTTTTCTTTTACTGTCAAAATAAAGGTGTACTTGATATGTTTTTTTTGATACTCTTATATATAATAAAGTTTTAGTTGTTGATATGTTAGTTCATCAATTTATCATTTTATAGAAGCAAGTACATGTTTGTTTATCAGTTTATTAAAACTATTTGTTCATCAGTTTATTATTAATGTTTTGTTCATCAGTTAATAAAAAATTTCACCAGTTTAATAATACCAATAATAGTAAGTAATAATAATAATAATAATAATAATTAACTCATGTACACTTTTCATCAATTTATCAGTTTATAGAAGCAAGTACATGTTTGTTCATCAGTTTATTAAAACTATTTGTTCATCAGTGTATTTTTAATTTTTTTGTTCATCAGTTTAATTAAAATGTTCATCAGTTTAATAATAACAATATTAATAAGAAATAATAATAATAATAATAATTAAAATGTTCATCAGTTTAATAATAACAATATTAATAATGTTAAGCGTATTCGACGATTCTCTATGACTCAAGACATTGGAGCGCGTGTTGCGGTTCATATTTTTAATAGGATTGGTTTTGCTATCGCTAGAGGTGTGGGGGCCCAGTTGGTTTCTCGGCTCCCCACTAAATTTTTGTAAATCCTATGAGTTTTTAATAAAAGTGTTGATTTATAATTAAAAATAATAATAATAATAATAAAAATAATAATAATAATAATAATAATAATAATAATAATAATAATAATAATAATAATAATAATAATAATAATAATAATAATAATAATAATAATAATAATAATAATTAACTCATGTACACCATTCATCAATTTATCAGTTTATAGAAGCATGTATAACATGTCCAACCAACCAAATATTTCAACATACTTGACAAAAAAAACCCAAATATTCCAGATGTTCATATTAAACAAAACACTGTTTTCACTTAGCAACATTGTTTTCAACATGACCAACCAACCAAATATTTCAACATACGAATCTACGTAACAGAACCAAACATTGTTTTCACTTAGCAACATAGGCCGTAGGAATAATATCGAAGTAGTCGCTGATACGGCTATTTATGGCTTCAACTGATTCTTGTTGGAGTTTTCTCTTTGTCTTCAAATCCAAGTTCAGATATGCTTGAACTTCTTTTTCAATTCCTTCTTTGTTTTCATTGGAGTCAGATAGCAGAATCTTTGTCAGATATTTCATTTTCAAGTTCCTTATCTGCTCCACTTGTTCTTTTCCTTCTGGTTCAAATCCAACATCATATTTTGCCATGCTTCCTTGATATGTTTCCGTATGTCGCATGGCGAAAATGCCACAATCAATCACATTGTCTTGTGTTCTCCATGGCATCTCAACAAGGCAGAGCTTGTAATCCTTCAAGTTTGCTACGCGTGGATGCTTTTTTTTGCTCAAAAACTTTAAAAAAAAGTGCTTTCTGTAATAACATATTAATAACAATGAGTTTCTGATGAACATAACATATACTTTGTAAAACTATTATCATCTAACAAAACCAAACAGCCTAATAATCTTTGCAAACTATCGCTATCAATAACTGATGAACAAACAAAATAACTGATGAACAAGGCTATTATCATCTTATTGATGAACAGAACATATACTTTGTAAAACTATTATCATCTAACAAAAACAAACAGCCTAATAATCTTCGCAAACTCCCACTATCAATAACTGATGAACAAAAAAAATAACTGATGAACAAGCCTATTATAATCAAACTGATGAACATAACATAGACTTTGTAAGCCTATTATCATCTAACAAAAACAAACAACCTAATAATCTTCTCAAACTACCACTATCAATAACTGATGAACAAAAGAATAACTGATGAACAAGGCTATTATCATCTTACATATGAACATAACATAGACTTTGTAAGACTATTATCATCTAACAAAAACAAACAGCCTAATAATGTTCGCAAACTACCACTATCAATAACTGATGAACAAAAAAATAACTGATGAACAAGGCTATTATCATCTTAATGATGAACATAACATAGACTTTGCAAGACTATTATCATCTAACAAAAACAATGAGTTTCGTTACTTTTTTAAATGCATTGGTGAAGATAATTTGAAACACTCGAATACTTACCAAATTACCCAGATTCTTCCTATATCTTTCTCCCAATTTCATATTGTGAAGCATGTTTTCTAGGACGTGAATTTGAGGATCTTTCAAATTGAAACAGACAACATAATAATGTTCATCATTGAGCAACATTGGGAAAAATACCTGCCATACATGGAGTGTTCATCAGTTTATTAATATACTTTTGTTCATCAGTTTTTTATCTTATAAGAATTAGTACAAATAAAACTCATAAGGGTAATTCGATTTAACTAATGAAAAATATTTTGTTTCTTTTATATAACTTACAAAAATCGCTGTACTGCAGAATAGTTTTTTCAACGATTGAGGACTTCTCTTTTTTTCATCGATATTCAGTAAGTGTGTCCACATGTCAATTACCGCAGCAATTATTTCATTTCCAAATTGCAAGCTCTCAAAATGTATTCTCAGACCATCCAAAAACTAGGACTTAAACAAAATATCACTGCCAATTAAAATTAATATAATATTTTAGTAAAAAAAATATTCCTATTTTTTTGCTTTTGATGAACCAATATGAATTTTAAATTGACGAGCATAATTTAGATTACTTACTCTACATTTCCTTGTGCGGAGAAGATAGTCTCATCAACCTTTTTTTCGTTGTCATGTGGTTTGTTTTTCATGACCACCACTCTCTGTACGTAAGGAGACTTGAGTGCTTCTGTCGGCTTCACTTTTCTTTTTCCCAAGTCTTCTTCTTTTTGAATTTTTTCTTTTTGGTCTGGCATTTTTAGCTTTTTAGCAATTGTATTGAATGAACTTAGCTGAGTGGTTTTCAGTTTTGGTTCTGGTGTTTCGCTCACATATGATATCGTTTTCAGTTTTTGTTCTGGTGCTGCGCTCACATATGATATCGGCATTATCATCTTGGGCTTTGGTGTTGAAAATTCTTCAGGTTCAGTTGTTTCAACTTTTGAAGCATCCTTCAGATTTTTGGTCAAGTATCCTTATCTACTGCTTCTCCAAGCATGTCTGATGATGGGTTCAAGAAAGATAATGTGGCAATTAATTCATCCAAACTAATCACTGGTTTTGTCTTTTCATATAAAATCATATCCAGACACTTATTTTTCTCCACTTCTGTGATATTGAACAACGGGAATTATGGTTTTATCATTTGCTTTTGACGTTCTATCCCTTCAAAATCTTTCACGAATTCTGGATCCATGAACATTTGAGTTAGTGTTGGTTCATCAGTTTTTGTTGGTTCATCAGTCTGTATTGGTTCATCAGTCTGTGTTGGTTCATCAGTCTGTAGATCCTCTTTATGTTCATCAGTTTCTTTAGTTGCTGGTTCATGTTCAGAGCCATCTTCATCAACATCTAAATTAGCTTCTTCACGTTCAAATTGTGATTGATGAACAACAATTTCCTTCGAGCTTTCACCCACTCTGTTTACTAACCTATTCATCCATTCATGTACTCCCAACAAGGCTCTATGTCGAGGGTATTTTTCCAATGCAGCTCTTAACATGTCATCAATTTCTGTTTTCAGCTCTTGAAATACTGTTAACATGTCCCTCAATGAATGGCCAAATTCCTGTTATTATTTAAAATTTAATAAATATGATATACAAAATAATTATTACTCTAAGATATATTAAAGATTTTTACCTCTGGTGATTTGAATTGTGAATAAATCCCTTGAAATTCTAAAACCATCGCTGATAATTGTTGTGTTAGCTTAATATTGTCAGATGACAAGCTCTTTTGTTCATCAGTTTCTGTTACTTCAGTTCCATCAGTTCCAGTCAGTGGATTACGAGTTTCAACACTTTCATCAGTTCCGATCAGTTGATTTCCAGAATCTGTTAAATTATTGAATAAAATTTTAAAATATATATCTTAATAACTAATCTATGTTCAATATAAACAAATTTCAAATATCACATAATTTTTTTACTGGTCATATCTTCATCAGACCATTGATGCTCGCCAATATCATCTATATGAACCCCCGTTACGTCTTCACTTGTATGAAGAGTATCATGAAGTGCTTGACCTTCAAATGTATCTTGTACTGCAATGTCACCATCAATCACAGGGTCTTTCATCTGTAGATGTTTCTCCCCAATTTCACCTTCAAACTCATGCTCTTTCCTCTCTAATTCTGTCATCACTGATTTTCTTTTCAATTTTCTTCTGTATTCTATTACTCTTGCTCCTTTTTCATCAAAAAAAAGGTATTTTTAAGTAACGCTTTTTAACATGTTTTACACAATTCATCATTAACATATACATACAAATTCTTACCATCTTTATAAGCTTTTTCCACTTCATATATGTTATGTTCTTCTAGCGGTACTATTTGTTTTTCTTGTCCACCATCCACTGTTACAAGTTTTTTAATTAAAACTGATGAACATATATGTATTAACTGATGAACATATAATAAAATCATATGTTCATCGGTTATCAAATTATTATACCTTCTTTAGTATTACAACCCTTCTTTGCATCATTCTTTGCTTTTTCAACTTCTGCAAAATAGAAGCTAATTATTTTTTTATTTAAAGACGTAAAATCACACTTGTTTTAAAAAATATGCTTACCTTTAACTTTTTTCTTTTTAGTACTCAGTGTTTTAATCAATACGTTTTGATCTTCTTCTTGCATCAGTTCTGCTATAAGAAAAAAATATAACATAAGTTAGATGTAAATATAATAAAATCATTTGTTCATCTGTTCATCAATTTATTATACCTTCAGTTCTTTTGTTCTCAGTAGTCCTCAATTCTTTAAGCAATGTCTTTGTCATTTTTGGTTTTTTTTAGGGTACTTCATCATTCTGTATTTCATCTGCTCCAACATCGTCCATTTCTTCTTCTTCTTCAGTATCTTCTTTCTTTACCATTTTTTTCTGTCTTTCCCAAACATCATTTCATCCAATTCAATTATCAAATCTGTTTTCCAGTATTTAAAAGCTGGATATTGTGGATTTTTCAGGCAAGAATTGGCGAATATCAACTGCATTTTTAAGTTAAAGTTTAGTTAAAAAAATTGGTTTATCATTTATAAATTTCATCAATTAATACATGTATGTTCATCAGTTAATACATATATGTTCATCAGTTATCAAGTGATAGAAATTACCTCCAGTAACAAGAGTGGGCCAAAGAAGCGCGTCTTCCCGCCCTTCCAAATTAAACTTTGTGACTTCAGATAATCCAACATGTATTCACACCAATCCATTTCTTTCACATTTTCTAGAGAACTTAGAGATGGTTTAATGCTTAGATTAAGAGTCCCTGTTGAAACCACATGCGCCATAATAGTTGCAAACATGATGATGTGTTACCGTGGTGCAAGTTTTAAAAATTTATAAACACGATTTAACCGTCTAATTCTATTAACACATACGAGCAAGTATACTCGTCCGTGATAGCAAAGTTGGGTAAGTCGAGATCGTCCCAAGGGATTTTTGTGTTTGAAATTGTTTTGATGAAAAGATTCCAACAAGAAAGCTTGTCAAGGCTTCCTCAAATAGTGATGTTTATAGTAAAATTCAATAATAAGAAATATATATACTTGTGTGTAGTCTATAATCAATCACAAATAGTGTTCATGAAGGTTTGGTGTAAACTCTTGATGTGATGCACAAATCATAAGCAAATGATCTCCAACCATGGTATATGTTTGTAAAAATCATTCTAAGAACAAAAACATATAGGTAATCCTTTCGGTCCTTATCCTAATGATTATCCTTTAGAAATTCTATTTGTTTGCAACATGTTCTTATTAAACTTGTTCTTACAAATCTTTCGACCCTTTCGTGATGAAAATGTTCCTAGTCTTGTTTTAATAAGCGAACATGGTGGTTGTCAATCACCATATCCCCATACTAGTTTGTCACTCAACTTTTTGGAATAAAACACAAGAGAAATCCTTTCGGTCCTTTTTCTTAAAACATGTTTTATCAACAAATCAAACCAAGACTAGTATTTTTCCAACAAACTTATTTAAACAAGATCATATATACATGCATCACATATTGAGAACACTAGTACGATTAACTACATCCCAACACACAAGTATATCCAAAAACTACTCCATGATAATAATAACTAAACACAAATCATAACAAAGTAATTCCAATAATTCAAGAGAATAGAAATCCATAACAAAGTTCATAGAATACCTAAACTTTTGTGATTACAAGAATTAGAATTCGTGGATTGTAGCAACCAGGCGCCTACAATCACCTAGATTCACCGTATAAATCCAAATTAGCAAAACTATGGATGAGAATTGTTCCCTCCTTGCTTCTAGACGTTTTTCAGTAAAGACTAAGCTTTTGGGCTGAATAATATGGTTGGTATTAGTTTTGATGTAAACTAATACACTTTTGGTTGTGTCACACCTAGTAAACTAGGACTAGGTTCATTATATAGCCAAGTATGCTTGCTCAACTGACCAAAAACGTTCCCAACAAGTTAATATCAAGAAATGATCGGCCTCCAATGATTATGGGGAGTTAAGGCAACAATAAATGCAACTTTGTGTAACTGCAGTTCATGCAACCGGATCGGTTACGATGGCAACCGAATTGGTTGCGATTTGACCATATGCCCAGCCGGATCCAGTTACGGGTCACGACCGAACGGCTGGGTGTTGCTATTTTGACTTTTGTTGACTTTCTTGTTTATACGCTTCATTCTTTGCTTTCGCTGTTGATTTCCAAGGCAAAACTTGATCTTTCCTTGCTGCAGATACTTAGAAATCATTGTGCTTCCCAATCATTGAATCCAAAAGCTTCCTTGCTCGACTTCCTTCTTCGAGAATCTTCCAAATGTGCATAAAAACTTCATTTCCTCATCATTCGTGATACCTGGCTACATATACATACACAATACGCATCTTTTGCACTTTTGCAACAAGTATGAGTAAATATAGCCGATTATCATGCACAAAACCAACAATAACGCTACTAAAAACATGTTCATTTTAGGCGTTATCAAATTCCCCCACACTTAAGCTCTACTCGCCCTCGAGTAGGTCTAACATTTGCAAAGATTGATTTCAATGGTCTTGACACCATGGTTCCAAAAATGTAATAATCATCCCAAAAGAGATAATCATTGGTTTGCTTTTAATATGTGAAAACTTTTAAAAATGAACCAAACACTTTAGATAACATAACTAGAACACCTCACGAACGATTTTAAGAATTCACTCAACACTCATATATTGGTGGGTATAGGTAAATCACTCAATGCCTAGTCATGATCAATGCTTTTTACCATAAGCTTGTACAAGTATCAAAACAAAGAAAATAAATTCATCAAAGAGGGCTTTTATTCGGGTTATATCGTTAAGGCTAAGGGTTCATAAAGGGTATGGATAAGGCATGGGATGATTTATGAAATTGGTGTTAAAAGAAAATAAAGTCAAGTCTAAACCTCCGTGTTGCTAGCCATCATACAAACCACAATCCCGTAAATGATTATTTCACCTCTTCAAATATCGATCTCCGCAAATATGTATAACTCAATTTAGCTCATTGGCTAATCAATATCCTCCATATAGCTCATTGGCTATAACAATTTTTTTTTTCAACATAACAAAATTCCCCCACACTTAGTGTAAGCATACACCACAAAAAATCGAGAAAGACGTCTCTTTCATCTATGATGGAAAATGGTACACACTATAAACAAAGTGTAGCTTCTTCATAATCATCAAAAACATTCCAACATTCCAAACAACTAGCAACAAACCAATAGACATGACAAGGGTTGGCTAAAGTTTAAAGTGTAAAATCTTTTTGTATTTTTCTGGATTTAACAAATGAAAAGATTGGCTCAAAGGTGTAACTAAGGGTATCTAGTGCTAAAGATGAGCACTAACAAATGGGTCCATGTAAGGGTGGTTAACTAACCGATGTGGTTAGCTAATATATCATTAGATGTAAACGGAAGGCCATTTGGTTTTATCCTACGATGCCTCTTATCACTTGAACAAATTTATATCACTCGAGAGTGATTTTAACCGTAATGCATAACTAGTACAAGTTCTAGAATCGACATAATCACCGGCACACTCATAGCAAATATAAAACAAAAGATGTGTTTTATACAAAAAGAAACCTCACAATTGCGTGGAAAAAGGCTATAATGCGTGCTAGAAAATGCTATCGAATCCAAAATGAATTACTTCCGTAATTTGGTTCAAATCCAAAAATTTTCAAAAACCTCATTTTACCATTGAAATTCTTAAGTTATTTTTTAATATTTATCAATAATGTGTGAAAACAACTAGACCATCAAGGGCGAATTCCTTCTAATCACTTGCATCCAAAAGTTATCTAAAAAATAAAAAATGCACATCATTTTCCTATTTTCTTCCCTACCCCATACTTAAGTTTTGCATTGTCCTCAATGTAATAAAATGAACTTCAAAGTAAAGAAAATGGGAAAAGAAATAGTTAAAAGATACCACGGGATAGAATATGCAACACGCACATTGGGTCATAAGAAAGCATGTGAGTTATCCAACTCCAAATATTTGACCATCAATAAGCTTTCGACACATCCATCCTGCAAACAAAAACTGCAACACACAATACACAAAACAAGACAAAACAATCCAAATGCAAATGCTACTAAAAACAAGATAAAACCAAGCAAAATATGTTAATCATCCTAAAGAAATAGATAAAGAGATAGAAATAATATTGTTTAACACATCATAACCATTGTATTTGAAACCACAAATCACGAATGATCCACGATCACTCGTCGTCCTCGCTCATCTCATCACCTTCTTCATCATCATACTCATCATCATCATCACTTTCGGTTACATAGTTTTCGTCCATAATCTCCGAACGAACTCTCCTCTTCTTCTTCTTTCCTCCAACTCCTGATGACGATCCTCCAACATCATAGCTTGCTCCACCAACCTCAGGTAATCGACCATATGCGGGCACTGGATCAGGAAATGGTGCGTACCCATGATATGGATACGGATAGGGTCCAGGATAAGAAGTGTAGGGGAAAGGATATGGTGGAACATTGGGTGGATTGTAGGGTGGCAATTCGTAATTGGCCTCACGAGCCATGTGTTGAAAGATAGGCATTGAAAGATGTAGTTGTTTCTCAACATTATTGAGTCTCTCCACACATCCCTACATTGAATCTCATCTAAATGTTGGTTCCACTCTCCCCAACCTGAATCAAAACTACTGGACGTACCCGCTTGCACGTTCCCCATTGGTATACTTTCCTGCTGCTGTGGTGGTGGTTGTTGTTGTTGTTGTTGTTGTTGTTGTGGTTGTGGTTGAACCCATAACCTCAAGGTTTTCAATTTCCTATTCAAAGCATTCCCAAAACCATTTGCACTCCACATCTCACTATACTTTGGCTCTCCACACTTAGCCAATTCCTCATCAACATAATACCCAAGATTCTTCGCCAACCTTGTCACAAAATGTCCTCCACAAATGTTGCTATTGCTCTTGATTCCCGGGGCTCTCCTAGACAAATACTCGGCTATCTGCCAAATTGCATTACCGTCCTTAGTTTCCTCGAGTAACATCATAACCCATAAGTCCGGTTTCTGACATTTGTCCCTGCTTCCATACCTATTAAACGGCACGGTCACTATCAATTTGTGAAGTATCCTCATTAACGGATTCCTGATGGTCGCGGCATTCCTCCTAGTGCAAGAAGGATCTCCCACTCGATTCCAATAGGTGGGTATACTAGGAAAGTCTTTTTCAAACCTCCGAAGCCTCGAAAAGTGAGCTTCAAATAACCGATGATTAACCTCATGTGGCTCATACAAACCAAAAGCCACACCAAAAGCTGGCAAAGTGTAAGCATGATCCCTTCCACAAAGCCTAAACCAAACACAAACTTCCTCCATCAAGTTCCGAACATTCACCTCTCTTTCAAAATACATGGTTGAAAAGAACTCCATACACCATTCTCGATAGACCTCTTCATTGATACTAAATGCTCTTTCCCATGACAAATCATCGAACGAATCCCCATCCGCTGGATACACATAAGATGTCCGCATCATTCTTCTCAACTCCTCTTCACAATCACACTCCTCAAACAAATCCCAATCTATCACCCTCGGAACCAAACATGTCCTATTTTGTAATTTCGATAACCTTTCCCGGAAAGCATGCTTCTCCCCGTCGGTGAGATCTTTGAAATTTAAGTTGGCATTTGCTTCCGTCTTCAAGCTATACTTAACTTTCTTCTTCTCGTTCCTTTGACAAAACTTCATAACAATCGGGTTCATTGGAACTGGCCTCGAGCTTGAGCTACCTACAACAATTCTCTGTAGAAATCATAAATATAAGACAATATAAGATTGTTAGAACAAACGAGAAGGTTCATGAAACCCTCTAAGGTCCACTTCAAAATTTCAAAAATTTCCAACACAAAACCTGGAACCGGATTCGGTGGCAGAGCAACCGAATCGGTTACTCTTTTTGACCAAATCCAACCGGTCGATTGCGTTGCGCAACCGGATCGGTTATACAATCTGCATAAGGATTTTGCCTTTTAAACCATTACTCATTTGAATATTCTAAGTCCAATCCACTCCTAGACTGCATTCTAACATCCTCAATGATTTCTACATCCTTGAATCACTCTAAATTCGTTTTCCAAACCTCAAATCATCACACATTCATCATCTTAGAACTCAACTTAATAAGACCTATATTCTTCAATCATTAGTTCTAATCAATAATGTGGCATCTATCACTCATAAAAACACATCATCTACCATTAGGAATCACCAATTGCAACTGAACTTGATTCACTAGCACAACCTAATTAAATCCGAAAATTCAATCATCTAATATTCATTCTACGTTGAATCAATCAATACAATTCTTTTTGCAATGCATTCCTATATCAATTACCCACTTAATCCAAAAATATTACAACTTAATTCGAATTATAACAAAAACCCCCAAATTGGTGACCTAATATGCAATTCGAATCAAATCCTCTAATTAAACCTCAATTGAGTTAATTGAATGTAGATGCTTACTTGTTTGGGTGCCATGATGTTCTCCTACAACTTAAACAATCTTCAATTAGCTTCTCTTGGACGAATTTTGCAAAACCCAGCTGGAGAATTAGTGTGTGTGTGTGTGTTTTTCTGGAAAAGTAAATTTTTGGTATATATACTTGTATGCAACCGGTTCAGTCATGGACACAACCATTCAGTATGCATTTTGCCAAATTTTGCATTTTTTTTTTCTTTTCATGTTACTTAGGCATTTACCTTCCAAGCAACAAATTTTTTACTCAAAAATCCTGTTAAAGATGCACACAACATTCATCCACCATTTGGAAATTTCAACAATCATCCAATCTTAAAAAAAACTCAAATCATCATACTTATGAACTAAACCAAAACTCAACTAAAAACTCATAGTCATAATGCATTAACCAAATAACCTCAATCATAAAAATAAAAATGTAAAACTGAAATGAGAAACAAAAAAAAAATCCTAAATGCATAAAATCAAAAATGAAATAGTTCATGAAATTCAAGCAAATAATTGCTTGTTTATTATGGTCCCTTGTCTTCTTCTTAGAATTCCTCGAAATACTCTTGTCTTAGGATGTCCTCACTTTGAAATTTTCCGGTCAACTCACGGTATGTTTCAAAAGTTTTGAACTTCCTCATGAATCTTCTTCCGTCCGGACATAGTATATCGAACTTAACATGCCATTCTCCATCTCCATTTTGCCTCTTGTAAGTGCCCGACCCCTCGGGTCTCCATTCCAAATTCTTAAGTTGCACCGGTAAATAACCTAAAAAGTCGGTCAACTTCTTGTATACTAGTATGTTTTTGAATGGGTTATAGAATGCTTCCACCGCTAATGCACGTTCCATTTCATCCTCTATATCAAAATAAGGTGGAGCTAATGGTCCATACATTGGGTTTCCTTTGTTATCACGTCCTAATTCGAAATAAGTCAAATCATCATTTGCTTCCATCCATTCTAACTCCTCCATAAATTCCAAAGTTGGTCCTCTTGGTTTCGGATAGTATGTTTGCCTTGAAATCCCATCATCAATAGTCATCGTGCCTCTTCCCATGTCTATAATCGCACCACAAGTTCGTAGGAATTGTCTCCCCAATAGTAGTGGTAAACTCTTGTCCACCAGAATGTTTAGGACAAGAAAATCGGCCAAATACGGTTGATAGCCAATTTGCACTCTAACATTCTTCACCTCTCCCATTGCTTTCGCTTGAGAATTATCCGCCATAGTAAGCTTCGAATGATTGGGTTGCGGATTACTTAGGCCTAAAGTCATAAACAATGGGTAGCGCATCACATTAACACTTGACCCCGTATCGGCTAAAGCATAAACTGGTGTAGTCCCATTCACTTTTATTGGCAACACAAAATTGCCCGGATCCTTCTCCTTCCGTGGCATGCCTCGAAACAAAATTCTATCTCTCTATTCCTCCGTTAGATTCTTATCTTCCAACCTAGCCCTTGCTAGCATCACCGCATCCAATTTCTTACGGTAGAGCACATAATCTTGAAGTACCTCTATCACCGGTTTCTTCTCATTAAGCTCAAGAAACTTTTGTTCTAGGTTTTCTAAAATAGCTTCTTTTTGTTTGTCGGTTAAAGGTTTGAAAGTATTTGTAGTGGGAGGTGATGATGGTGTGTAATCATTTTTGTTGGTGGTTGTGGTTGGGGTTAGTTTGTTTGATGAAGTTTTCTTCCGATTTGCTTTCCCCATTTTAACTACTTCCACATCTTTCTCTTCCATGTTAGCACACACTTCCACTAGCATCTCGTTCACTCCTTTTCCTTCTTCCAAATCAGTTATATTAATCCTCATTTCACCCATTGCAAAATCAACTTGACACTTGGTCGTGACAAGAAAGTCTCGACCAAAACATACATTGGGTTCATCCGCATTCCCTTCTTCTAACAAAACAAAATCTGTTTAAAAAATGTGTCCATGAATATTGACCTTAATATTTTTAACCATCCTTCTTCCATATGCTTTATAGTCCAAACGTACATGACCAATTTCGTCAAGAACCTTCTCCAAAATGTAGTTTTCTCCATAAGCCATATTAAGTTGCGCTTCCCAAGCACTTATTCCTTCTACACTACAAGGCGTACCAAACCTCATTAGTGGCGAATCATACACCGTTGAAGGTGCTTGTGTGAATACTACAACTCTTCCCTTCTTGGGAAGTTGAACCTTGTTTTCACCCGTTTCCTCCATATTAACCGTATCAATCCCCAAATATTTCTTACTCTCTTCCAAGATACCTCCAATCTTTTCCAGTTAACTTCCGGTATCCTTGAACATTTCATCCAAAGTACGAAGGTATTCCGAGATTCCGCTCAAACTATCCATACTAACTAGCTAAACTTGACAAAACAAAATAAAACAAAATCCGAATCATTAGCGTTAGAGTTAGTAAAAACAAGAACAAACTATAGAAACATAAACTAAGCAAGTTAAGATACTCAACAAAACTAAAAACATAAGTTAAAACTCAAAATCTAAAAATTATAAAAAAAATTTACCGAGAGCTCCAACCGGATCGGTTAGCTCACCAACCGAATCGGTTGGTGGTAATAACTAGACCAAGTGATGCAACCGGATCCGGTTGCAGGTTGCAACCGATCGGTTAGATCGACACAATTTTTTTTTTTTTTTTAACTGAATATTAATTGGAATTAAGAAATCATTAAGTGTACTAAACTCTAAATTAATTAAGACTCTTCATAAACCAATAATTAATAACTTAAGAATTAAACCATTAAACTAAAAACTATATTAACTACTCTATTAAAACTACCATAAAGATAATTAATCCATATAACTGAAAAATTACTATCTAATCATTAATATTAAAACTTGAATTAATTTAAAACTAATTAACTAATAATAACAAATATAAAGAAAATATAAATAAATCTAAGAAATCATTAAACTACAAGACATAATCTGTAAATAAAATCTACTATGACAAGAATTACTCTAGGAACTATAACACAAATCACTAAGTAACTAGAACCATGAAATCAAAAATAAAAATTCACTCCGTAGGTCTAACCGGATTCGGTTGCAAAGCAACCGAATCGGTTAGCTTTTAACCAAAACCTTTTTTTTTTTACTTTTTTTTTACCAAATTCAATTCCAATACTACCAATCTTACAGAAAATCAAAGAAAATCCCCGGCAGCGGCGCCAAAAACTTGATGTGTTACCGTGGTGCAAGTTTTAAAAATTTATAAACATGATTTAACTGTCTAATTCTATTAACACATACGAGCAAGTATACTCGTCCGTGATAGCAAAGTTGGGTAAGTCGAGATCGTCCCAAGGGATTTTTGTGTTTGAAATTGTTTTGATGAAAAGATTCCAACAAGAACGCTTGTCAAGGCTTCCTCAAATAGTGATGTTTATAGTAAAATTCAATAATAAGAAATATATATACTTGTGTGTAGTCTATAATCAATCACAAATAGTGTTCATGAATGTTTGGTGGAAACTCTTGATGTGATGCACAAATCATAAGCAAATGATCTCCAACCATGGTATATGTTTGTAAAAATCATTCTAAGAACAAAAACATATAGGTAATCCTTTCGGTCCTTATCCTAATGATTATCCTTTAGAAATTCCATTTGTTTGCAACATGTTCTTATTAAACTTGTTCTTACGAATCTTTCGACCCTTTCGTGATGAAAATGTTCCTAGTCTTGTTTTAATAAGCAAACATGGTGGTTGTAAATCACCATATCCCCCATACTAGTTTGTCACTCAACTTTTTGGAATAAAACACAAGAGAAATCCTTTCGGTCCTTTTTCTTAAAACATGTTTTATCAACAAATCAAACCAAGACTAGTATTTTTCCAACAAACTTATTTAAACAAGATCATATATACATGCATCACATATTGAGAACACTAGTATGATTAACTACATCCCAAGTAAGGTTATAAATAGCGTGAGGCGTGGCATGACGGCATGATCAAGCCTTGCGCCTTTGCGGCCAAGGCGAAGCTTTTGCGTTTATAAGGCGTGATATAAGGCGGCACAAAGTATGAAAATATATATATATTCATATCATAATTCATATATATCGAGTTTATAGCAACATGTGGCATAAGGCGGCATAGCGGCATGGCGTGGCGGCATAGTCAAGCCTCACGCCTTTGCGAGGCCTTTGCGGGGCCTTTGCGAGCCTTTTAGAACAATAACACACAAGTATATCCAAAAACTACTCCATGATAATAATAACTAAACACAAATCATAACAAAGTAATTCCAATAATTCAAGAGAATAGAAATCCATAACAAAGTTCATAGAATACCTAAACTTTTGTGATTACAAGAATTAGAATTCGTGGATTGTAGCAACCACGCGCCTCCAATCACCTAGATTCACCGTATAACTCCAAATTACCAAAACTATGGATGAGAATTGTTCCCTCCATGCTTCTGGACATTTTTCAGTAAAGACTAAGCTTTTGGGCTTAATAATATGGTTGGTATTAGTTTTGATATAAATTAATACTCTTTTGGTTGTGTCACACCTAGTAAACTAGGACTAGGTTCATTATATAGCCAAGTATGCTTGCTCAACTGACCAAAAACATTCCCAACAAGTTAATATCAAGAAATGATCGGCCTCCAATGATTATGGGGAGTTAAGGCAACAATAAATGCAACTTTGTGTAACTGCAGTTCATGCAACCGGATCGGTTGCGATGGCAACCGAATCGGTTGCGATTTGACCATATGCCCAGCCGGATCCGGTTTCGGGTCACGACCGAACGGCTGGGTGTTGCTATTTTGACTTTTGTTGACTTTCTTGTTTATACGCTTCATTCTTTGCTTTCGCTGTTGATTTCCAAGGCAAAACTTGATCTTTCCTTGCTGTAGATACTTAGAAATCATTGTGCTTCCCAATCATTGAATACAAAAGCTTCCTTGCTCGACTTCCTTCTTCGAGAATCTTCCAAATGTGCATAAAAACTTCATTTCCTCATCATTCGTGATACCTGGCTACATATACATACACAATACGCATCTTTTGCACTTTTGCAACAATTATGAGTAAATATAGCCGATTATCATGCACAAAACCAACAATAACGCTACTAAAAACATGTTCATTTTAGGCGTTATCACATGACTAAAAAATTCAACTGAAATAGCCTTCCAGCGTCATTTCTCTTTATCTGAATCTTCATTCTTTTGAGCAAATGTTTATTAGCATATAATCTTGACAGTCCCTTGAATTGATTTTTAAATTCTTGGTAAACAGTATTTCCTTTTTCCTTCAACGCATCACATATTTCAACTTCAAAAACGCCCATTGGTAATCCAGTTGTCTGATGAACAACTTCAGGGGTAACCTCAATAGATTTACCAAATACCTTCAAGGTTCCTGTTTCTGAATCGAACCTTTTTAGCAACCAATATCCTAAACGGATTGGCATTGCATTAATTCCAAATTCTAACATTGATCCAAACCCTAAAGCTGTAACTGCTTCTTTTTGGTCATCAGTTAAATCCTTAATAACTTCAAATAATGGACCTGGGAATGACTTTATTAAAACCCTTTCAAATGTTGACCCTGGTTGGCGAAGTTTTTGATGCAGTTTAGAATCTATGTCATCAGAAAGAACTGGTTTAGATGAACTAGAGGTTTTTGATGAATCTTTTATTTTTGAACTTGTTTCAGTAACCGGATTTTCACGTTTGCGTTTAAGAACCTTTGAAACTTCATTTTTTTTCCTGTAAATGCATCCTCTACGAAATCATCATCACTTGGTGAATATGCTTTTATAGGAACAAATTTCTTTGCCTTCTTTGAAACTGTACATATCAAACAAAACATACTACATTTATCAGTAACTGATGAACCAAATAAAACCGTGAACAACTAACTGATGAACATAACAGTTGATGATTATTATTTTAAACAAAAACATGATGAACAAAAAAAAAAATAACTGATGAACAAGGATATTATCATGTTACTGATGAACATAACATATACTTTGTAAAACTATTATCATCTAACAAAACCAAACAGCCTAATAATCTTCGCAAACTACCACTATCAATAACTGATGAACAAACAAAATAACTGATGAACAAGCTTATTATAATCAAACTGATGAACATAATATAGACTTTGTAAGACTATTATCATATAACAAAAACAAATAGCCTAATAATCTTCACAATCTACCACTATCAATAACTGATGAACAAACAAAATAACTGATGAACAAGCCTATTATAATCAAACTGATGAACATAACATAGACTTTGAAAGAGTATTATCATCTAACAAAAACAAACAGCCTAATAATCTTCGCAATCTACCACTATTAATAACTGATGAACAAACAAAATAACTGATGAACAAGCCTATTATAATCAAATTGATGAACATAACATAGACTTTGAAAGACTATTATCATCTAACAAAAACAAACAGCCTAATAATCTTTGCAATCTACCACTATCAATAACTGATGAACAAACAAAATAACTGATGAACAAGCCTATTATAATCAAACTGATGAACATAACATAGACTTTGAAAGACTATTATCATCTAACAAAAACAAACAGCCTAATAATCTTCGCAATCTACCACTATCAATAACTAATGAACAAACAAAATAACTGATGAACAAGCCTATTATAATCAAACTGATGAACATAACATAGACTTTGAAAGACTACTATCATCTAACAAAAACAAAAAGCCTAATAATCTTCGCAATCTACCACTATCAATAACTGATGAACAAAAAAAATAACTGATGAATAAGGCTATTATCATCTTACTGATGAACATAACATAGACTTTGAAAGACTATTATCATCTAACAAAAACAAACAGCCTAATAATCTTCGCAATCTACCACTATCAATAACTGATGAACAAAAAAAATAACTCATGAACAAGCCTATTATAATCAAACTGATGAACATAATATAGACTTTGTAAGACTATTATCATATAACAAAAACAAATAGCCTAATAATCTTCGCAAATTGCCACTATCAGTAACTGATGAACATAACATATACCTTGTAACAATCTATTGTCCCACTTTTTTATGAATGCGATACCTTCATTTGTCCCGGGGAGTTGCAGACGGTCATGTCTGCTCTTCAATCTTTTTTCCTTGAAGAGTTCTTCTATTTTTTTGTCATCTAAAAATTTAAATAAAATAAGATTAAAATAATTCTAATTCTTCCTGAACAGTCAGATACTATATTTCTCCATTATTTTTTTTCATTTTTTTTCTTATTTGCCTAAAATAAAATTAAAATCAGATTATTCAAAAATAACTAAATATAACTGATGAGTAATTTTAATTCTAAAAAACTCATATTTTTTTTCTTTAATTCTAATTAACTAACACATAACTGATGAATGCAAAAACTAAAAAAAAAAAAAAAAAAAAAAAAAAAAAAAAAAAACTAAAACAAAATTAAAACATAAATTAAAAAATAAATCATGAACTTACTTTTAGTTTTCATCTTTCCGAGTGCAAATCGTTCACTTTAATCCGTAAATTTGAGTGAAAATCGTGTTTTTTTTAATCGGAATAAACCCTAATTAGATCCCCAATTCTATAGAGAGGATTTAGAGGTTGAGAGGTTTTCGGTGTTTTTTTGGAGAGAGAACTGAGAGAATTCTGTGAGGTGGGAGGGAAGTGAATAGTTGGGAGGGAGAGTTGTATCTACCATTATGCCCTTCTATTAGTAAAGTGCGCTTCTTTTTTTTCTAATTTAAATCCCGTATTGAAATCGGACGATTCATGTTTGTTTTTAGACTTTTTATTTTATTAACCCTTTGCAAGGATCGCTCCTCGTGTGTATATAACCTACGCCATTTTAAAATGAGATAGGGATATATTCAACCTAAGAAGTTTAAGTTATATCATTACTACAAAGATAGTGGAATGAAAAATAAAAGGTAAACTCCGAAAATAACTTATGTATAGTTTGTGATATAACTTATATATTGTGCTTCATTTTCTAGTATCTCTTATTCATTTTAAAATTATATATGGTCAACAACTATTATACATGAAACCAGTGTTGCAAAAAAATTTATAAGGCCGATTAATAGTCGATTAGGTGCTACTGGACCGCCGATCTTTTCGATATATGTAAATCGTTCATACAAATCGGTCAACCATTGTCAACGATGGTCAAACTTGCCAAAAACTTGCAAAGCTTGTCGGAAATACCCTAAACTCACCGTAAACTAGTTTTGATTACTTATAATCACTGTTTATATCAATTGCAAGATGTTTTTCAAGGAGAATCTTGCCGAGAATACAAAAACTTCCCGTAAATACCCAAAACTTGCGAAAAATGCCAATACGATTAATCAACGATTCGCTATTTTTGAAAACCTGAACAAATGTAATCACATACAGTCGTTGTTTATATATATTACAATATGTTTTCAAGGAAAATCTTTTGGGAATACGCAAAACTCGCCGGAAATACCCAAAACTTGCCAAAAATGTCAATTCGATTAATCACCGATTAATCCCACCTAGACCGATTACAAGCTACAAGAAAATCGACCGCCTCACTACCGATTCGCGATTTTTGCAACCATGCATAAAACACTGCTGCCCTTTGTCTTCTTTGCCGAGCATGCTCACAACTACGATCCGGCCACCGACAACACCGTCACTTTCAGCCAACCCCACCACCACCAACACCACTTAAGCGCGCAAACACCATTACCATGTAGGCATGTATTCAAGTCCACCTGGGCACATATTCAAGCTGCAAACGAGCTTGGTACAAGATATTGAGTCTAATCCAAAAACAGTAAATAAGAAAATGGAGAAGAAATATAAATATGATAATTCTTGAAGACAAACATAATTCCTTGAAGGGTTTTTAGTCGCCAGCTTCAACTCATAGTCAAATTAATACAAGTACAAGATTCTGCATTTATTCGGAAATCTAATAACAAAAGAGATCGATGAAAAATATAAAAAGGAATTGCTAACAACAACCTACTAGGTGTTGTTTAAGCATTCTATATTTTAAAAAAAATAGCATTTAATGATCTCTAAACATATATAGTTAACATCATATTCTATGATTAAAATGATTACAAATGTATAATTATAGAATACATAAGTTCACTAAATGTGTTTTTTTGATATATATATAAAATGTTTAAACAACACCTAATGAGTTGTTGTTAACAAATCATTTAAAAAAAGTATGTCATATGCATAGGCCCGTCCAATTGATAATCAAGCCGTTTTTTTTCATATATGGTATACTCATTAATCTATATACAATATATATGTATTAATAAGAAGTCTTGCGTAAATATTTTAGGGTGTTTTGAGATTTATCAAAATGAGAATAGAACTAATTTGTTACTATATTAAGCTCTAAGGGCACGTTTGGTACGAGAGAATGCCATAGAATGGAATCGTAATAGAGAATGGAATTGTAGAGAAAGTGAATCATGTTTGAGAAAGAATAACGATTCTACTGTTTGGTACAAATAAAGAATGCGTGTGATATACATCATTCTCTTGTTTGGTTAACATGAATAAAAATGAGTTTTATCATTTAAATTATCATTTTCAACATTTGATTACCTAAATCATCATTAAAATAATATGATTATTTAAATTGCTACCTTAAATACACTGAGTATATGCTAACCTTCTATCGCAAAAGCAATATTGGAGGATCTTTTGTTGGGTGCAATTCGTAATAATGTGCACAATTGAAAATTAATTCTAATAATATTCATTTATAATAGTTCTAGCGAATTTTGAAGAAACCCAAACATAAAAAAAAAAAAAATAAAAAAAAATAAAAAAAATAAAAAAAATTAGCATTTGAATAACTGGTTTTATAAGAAAAGGTTAAAATACAAAAGTTGATATGAAGATTTGATATCAACTTATTAATTTTCTTATTTCAAATATTAAAAAAAAAAAAAAATGAAACAAAACATTTGAAGATGATGTTTGAAATCAATTTTTTTTATTATACGAAAGAATCAACCATAGAATGTCTTCCCTTTTGTTCATCAATTCTCTCATTTTTTCACTATTTTAAGAGAATCCGGAGAATGGAAAGAGAATCAAATATTGATTCACCGATTCCATTCTCAACACAAACAAACACGAGAATGCTTTTCCATTCCGTTTCTCAGCTTTCCATTCCATCGTACTAAACGTCCCCTAAGGGATTTTTTAGCATTTATCAAACTCAGCTCAAGACTAATTTGTTAGCAAGCTACAGTTTAGGAGGCTATTTTGTCATTGTTTAAGTCGGATTACTGTTCATGTGATGTCCACAAGAGACGACTTACGTGGTTCCGAATATATCGAAAACTTCAAAGAATTTCTAGCACTTTCTAAACTTTTTACTACCCGATAAACCTAGTCAAAAACTGCTATTTTTATATTTATTAAAAGTTTGGCTGATTTTATAAAATTCATAAACATATTACGTGTGCTCTTTGAGGTGGTTGGACATAGATCTTGTTGCTGACAACCTATCTTTCTCAAACAACTCTAAACTCCTTTGCGTAAGCGACACGTGTAACACACAGCCCACATCTCATGCGAACTTTTGTGGTGCCCACATCTCCACGTCTTCGAAAAAATCTACTAGCTTTGATTAAAGAGAAATAGAAAATCTATCGATAAGACATTTTATTTACATTTTAGTATGAGAGTGTCCAACGGTTTGGAGTGAAATTGATTCGAAAATTAACACGGAATCGTGCAACACTGGCTCTCACTATGGGTTTTAATACACAAGTTTAGAGACGGGTTTATCTTAATCACACCATCTTTACTCTTCATAAAGTATTTGTACTTTCTGAAAATAAAAATCTAAGAAAATTCAGCTTAGACACTTAAAAAAATATAACAAGATTTTAAAATTGTGCTAAGCAATACAACTATGTATGCATATTGTACAATTAACTTATAGAGGAGAGTTATTTTACATACTAAATTTTTCTCACATACCAAGAGACTCATCTTCACCATCCATTTAAAAAGAAATCAATGGCTGAGATTAAAAGCATTTTATTATTTCACCTATTTTTTATAATTTAAATATCTCTTAAACTGTTAATCGTTAAACGAAAATATTTACACCGTCGCGACGAGCATTTAATTATCTTTCTATAGACGCGCACTTTGATATACTTTCGAAAAAAAGAAAAAAATTCGTTTTTTCACGTTTTTTCATATTTTTTTTACGTTACTGAAATTTGCATGAAAAAAATCATATATGATAAAACACTAAGTTGAATATCACATGTGATATCAGTGTTAAATCATATATGATATGTAATATCATATGTGATATTACACTAATATCACATGTGATATTACATATCATATATGATATTAGACTAATATCACATGTGATATTATGATATTACATATCATATATGATTTAACACTAATATCACATGTGATATTCAAATTAGTGTTTTATCATATATGATTTTTTAATGCAAATTTCAGTAACGTAAAAAAACGAAAAAACTTAAAAAAAAAACGTGAAAAATACGAAAAATAAAAATTTGTCGAAAGTATATCAAAGTGCCTATCTATAAAAAGATAATTAAATGTTCGTCGTAATGATATATTTTTTTTCGCTTAACGATTAACGGTTTGAAAGATATTAATATTTGAAAAAAATGATAAAAGTGGGTTTTTTAAATTGTTGAATTAATCTCATCCATTATATCAAATAAAAATGAATGGTGAAGATTGATCCCTTGATATGTAAAGAATGTTTTGTCCTCAAATTATCTTAAATCTAACTTATATACCAACATATGTGACCTTTTATTTTGCATACTTAAAAATTCTATCTAGTTTGATCTAATTGTGGTGATCAATCTAAGATTTAATATGTCTAAACCTAAGTCCATGTTTTTTTCTTGTCTTTTTCTTTTTTTTTTCCTTTTTTATTTACTTTCTTTTTTGTCTTTTTTATTCCTTTTTTCTAATTTCAAGTTTTTTTTTTTCGTTTTCGTTTTCGTCAGTTTTCTTACGTTTTTGTCAGTTTTTTCCGCTTTTTATACGTTTTCATCTGTTTTCATACGTTTTCGTCTGTTTTCTTACGTTTTCGTCTGTTTTCTTACGTTTTCTTACGTTTTCGTTCGTTTTCGTCCGTTTTCATACGTTTTCGTCCATTTTCATACGTTTTCGTCCGTTTTCTTAGGTTTTCGTCTGTTTTCTCACGTTTTCATCTATTTTCATACGTTTTCGTCTGCTTTCATACGTTTTCGTCTGTTTTGTTACGTTTTCATACGTTTTCGTCAGTCTTGTTACGTTTTCGTCTGTTTTCATCCATTTTCTTACGTTTTTGTCCGTTTTCATACGTTTTCATCCGTTTTCGTCTGTTTTCTTACATTTTAGTCCGTTTTCATACGTTTTTGTCTGTTTTCTTACATTTTCGTTCGTTTTCTTACGTTTCCGTCTGTTTTCTTACGTTCTCTTCTGTTTTCGTCCGTTTTCGTCTGTTTTCTTATGTTTACGTCTGTTTTCTTACGTTTTCGTCTGTTTTCTTACGTTTTCGTTTGTTTTGTTACGTTTTCATACGCTTACGTCAGTCTTGTTACGTTTTCGTCTGTTTTCTTACATTTTCGTTCGTTTGCTTACGTTTTTTCCGTTTACATACGTTTTCATCAGTTTTCTTTCGTTTTCGTCCATTTTTCATACATTATCATCCATTTTCAAACGTGTTTTTACGCTTTCATACGTTTTCGTCCATTTTTATACGTATTCGTCCATTTTCTTACGTTTTTGTCCGTTTTCTTACGTTTTCATACGTTTCTGACTATCACAAGTGATTTTCTGTGATATTCAGAATATCACTTGTGATTTTCTAAATATCACCTTGTGATATTCAGAAATTACTTTATGATATTCAGAATATCAACGTGATATTCTGAATATCACTTTGTGATATTATGAATATCACTTGTGATTTTCTGGATATCACTTTGTGGTATTCTGAATATCACTTGTGATTTTCATTTTACAAAATATTAGTTGAAAATCACTTGTAATTATCACAAGTGATTTTATGAATATCACAGAATATCACTTGTGATCATCTGAATATCACAGAATATCACTTGTGATATTCAGAATTAGGGGTGGCAATTTCTGACCCAACACGAAACCCGACCTGAAACTGACACGAAAATTAACAGGTTCGGGTTGTGCTAAATAGATTTCGGGGTTAGGTTTGGGTCGACCTATCTAACCCGTTTATTAAACTGGCCAGGTTCGGGTTGGGAATAAAATAAGCAGGTCGACCCGCCAACCCGTTTAAGATTTTTTTTTATAAACTCAAAATTATTTATATTTTATTATGCGGGGTTAAATGTGCTAAACGGGTTGACCCCAACCTGTTTAACTCATGTAATGTGACAAATTTTGTATATAAAAAGGGTTAAATGGGTCAACCCGAAACCCGCTGAACCGATTCAACTTGTTTAACATATTCAACTCGTGTAACCTATTTAACCCGCCAACCGAAGTATATATACGGGTTAAATGGGTTAGGTTCGGGTTATATCTAAACAGGTTAGGGTTGACATAACTGACCTGATGATTTAAATGGGTCAGGTTTGGGTTGGGATTTTCTGACCCGCCAACCTGACAACCCGAACCCGTCAACCCGAACCCGACCCGAATTGCCACCCCTATTCAGAATATCATTTACGATAATCAGAATATCTCTTGTGATATTCTAAATATCACAGAATATCACTTGTGATATTCACAGAATATCACTTGTGATATTCAGAAACATATGAAAACAGCTGAAAACATTTAAAAACGAACGAAAATGTATGAAAACGGACAAAAACGGACGAATATGTATGAACTCTAAACCAAAAGTTGACCATTTTCTCTTTATACATTGTAGATATAAACTTACATATTTTTATAAGTTTCAAAATAAGCGAATTAAGCTTGTGAAACATAAATCGAAATCACATAAGCAAATAAAATAAGGTTAAATAAATACCCCCAAACTATATAGCTGTTATTCAAATTATATATTTGTGATATTCTGAATATTACTTGTGATTTTCTGAATATCACTTTGTGATATTATGAATACCACTAGTGATTTTCTGGATATCACTTTGGGATATTCTGAATATCAATTGTGATTTTCATGTTACAAAACATTAGTTGAAAATCACTTGTGATAGTTTGAATTTAGAATATCACAAGTTATATTCTGAATATCAGAGAACATCACTTGTGATCATCTGAATATCACATAATATCATAGAATATCACTTGTGATATTCAGAAACGTCTGAAAACGGTCGAAAACATTTAAAAACGGACGAAAACGTATGAAAATGGACGAAAACGTAAGAAAATGGACGGATATGTATGAAAACGGACGAAAACGTTTGAAAGCGCAAAAACAAGTATGAAAACGGACGAAAATGTATGAAAACAGACGAAAATGAACGAAAATAATGAACGAAAACGTAAGAAAACGGGCGAAAACGTATGAAAACGGACAAAAACGTATGAAAATGGACGAATATGTATGAAAACGGATGAAAATGTATGAAAGCGTAAAAACAAGTATGAAAACGGACGAAATGTATGAAAATGGACGAAAACGTATGAATAATGAACGAAAACGTATGAATAATGAACGAAAACGTAAGAAAACGTATGAAAACGGACGAAAACGTAAGAAAATGGACGAATATGTATGAAAACGGACTATGAAAGCGTAAAAACAAGAATGAAAACGGACGAAAACGTATGAAAATGGACGAAAACGTATGAATAATGAATGAAAACGTAAGAAAACGGACGAAAAATATGAAAGCGAAGAAAAAAACGCGAATTAAAAAAAAAACGTAAATTAAAAAAAAATCTGAATTAGAAAAAACGCGAATTTAGGGAAAAAAAAATGAATTAAAATAAAAAGACAAGAAAAAAACATGGACTTAGGTTTATCTAATAAATCTTAGGTTAATCTCCACCATTAGATTAAACTAAATGGATGGTGATGATTTGTCCTTTGGTAAACAATAAAATAAAGGTAAACAAATGAAAATTCCTGGTATGTGCTAAAACACATACCTTTTCATTATCAAAATAGACCCAAAATAACCAAGAAAGAGCCGTTTATTGCTAATATTTGTGGTTTTCTTGAGTTTGTGCTTGTGTAGGTATGGATATGTAAAAAACACGCAAAAAGGAACCAAATCAGACGTAAAACCGAGCACGAGAGAGAGAAGAGTGCAAAAGCCGATGCTGGGGATGCTATTTCAGGGATTTTGATGCTCAAAAGATCAAAATGCGGAGTTCGGGACATGGTTTGGGAGATTTCACTGTAAACCCGTCATTGTATCACATTTTCACATTACACCCTTAACTTTACCAATTTACACAAATAACACCTCAACTCTCCATGATTTACCATTTCCATCCCTCACAAATCCAAAATTTACACAATACACCCTTTATATCCCATTTATTATAATTTTCCATTACACCCTTACCATTTCACAATTACACCTTTGGTCCTTGGTCTTTACATAATTTACATGGATGGTTCTTAGTTGTTAAATATTTCACTTATCCAATATATAAGTCCAAAATCCAATCCTTTTAACATCCTTGGCCCAAATACAATACACCCTAGTCCAATATTAAACCCAGCTTACAAACCAACCCGGTTATTATCTCTATCCGGATCCAACACACCCGTATACCTTGAACCCGGTCAAACCATACCCAAGAACCAGTCAAATAAACATAAACAATTCCCAACCCAACCATACGCGCCCAAAACCAGTGGAAATACCAATTTACTGTTACCATCATCCTTTTACCCTTACATCACACCATTTACCTCACATTAAGTGACCTTCTAGAACCTCCTGCCACGCATGTCAGAGGTGTGTCAGATAAGAGTGCCAGCGTGTACAAATGAAGCCCTCTCATTGGAGCAGCCACATCACTAATCCAATCCAAGGGCTGTGAATGGATGAGATGACAAGAGAAGGAATCAATGGCTGTGATTAGACATTCTAGGAGCTTCTGAAAGGAATCCAAGCAGTCCTCAGCTCAGCTATATAAACCCTTCTTCATCACAAGATAGAGTTGTCCAATTTCTCATAGCATTTAGAGAATTGTTACCATTTAATTTCAAGTCATTTTACTGTTTTAAATCTTAGTGTAATGATAATTTTCATATTGTAATTTCAGTTGAGTAATTAAATATCCGTTTTCAGTTTTTCTTAATTTCTCTAAAATTCTTGGAATTATTTCATTTCTGTTTACAAGCCTTGTTTTACTGTTTATTAAGCTCAACTAAGCTTGTGTAAGCTTAATTGAGCTAATCTCTGATCTTAATTGTGCTTAATTCTAAGTTTTGGAAAAAGTCAAAATAAGTCAAACGTGTTTAAGGCTAATTTCTGCTTTAAATCTGTTAATGAGAAGAGTTTTGAAGTTATTTGTTGGTTTAAAGTCAGTTTTAGTCAAAAGTCTTTTAGCTTTGATGGTTTAATTGAATTTTAGGAAATGAAAGTAGTGTTTGGATTAATTTGATTTTTGTGTTTAGAAGATAGTTGTGAATACTAATGGGAATCAAACAGTTTTAGTTTTAGTGTTAAAGTGTTTTTGATTAAAGTCTCAAGGTTTTCAAACAACTTTTGTGTTTCAAGCATTTCTCAGTAAGTTGGAGGTTCAAATCAGCTGCTGTTGTGTTAAAATGGTGGTCTGGTTGTTCTGTTCTGCACATCAGAATTGGTTGCTCTCCATATCAGTTAAGTACTCAGTTTGTCTTGTAGGTTAGTTACCGATTTATTGCTTCCATAGATAGTTAGAGGTATAGGTTTAAAGCGTTTTTCCCTTAGAAGCGTATTAGATCTTATAGACTTGCTTATTGTATCCTGTTTTTAATATCAGTAGTTCATTCATTATTGCTGCTTTGATTTGTTCATTAGCTTATCTAGGATAGGTATAGGTGTTATTTAGATGTAGGTTTAGATTTATTGAATTAGATTTCAGCTTTTCTAAGTACTCAATCAGGTCTGCATAAGCATTTTCTGTCATTTCTGTTACTGCATCATATCAGTTTTGGTCCATTTCCTTTATGCTCTTAATCTTTTCAATTCAAGTCCAAATTGGCTGAAATTTGGTACAAGTAATCTCTGGTAGGTGGTCTTGAGTACTGCACTATTGGTTTTCACATTTGCTTCTCTGATAAGCTTATAATTCAGCTCAAAGTAGGGGTCAGTTAGCTTATTAGCTTAAGTGGCAGTTAGCTTAAATCTTAGGTAGCTTGCTCATTAGCAGTTAGGAGTAGATGCAATTAGTTGCCTTAGAGTATTTTCTGTATTATCTAGCTTCTTTTATCAGTTGGTGCTGTTTTGAGCTTATTTGCTTATTCCTAAGAGCTTATTTCATATCAGTTTACATTGCAGCTCATAATTTTCACACATAAGCCCATGTTTTTATATTTTTCATAGCTTTAGAATAATATTTTAGAATTTCCATGCATTTTTCATAATTTTTAGCTGCTGTTTACTATTTTTCTCAATTTAAAATAGTTTTTAATCTTTTTTAAATAGCTTTAATTGCAAATAATTAAGAAAAAGTTCCAAAAAATAATTTTTCAATTTTCCCAGTTTAAGAAAAATATAAAAAGCATAAAAAAGATATTTCCCTATTTTTCCCCTTTTATTTGGTATTTTTCACAATTTAAATTAGAATTAAATAGTTTTAAATTAGTAGAAAATAGAAAAATAATCAGAAAAATATAAAAATAGTTTTGAAAAGTCTTTTGTGATATTTTAGATTTTTGAAAAGTAATTCCATAATTTTCCCTCTCTCTTTCATAATTTTTAGTGATTTAGTCTTATTTTTATAGTTAATAATTAGTTTTTAATTTTAATAAATTCAAGAAAATTCCTAAAAATTAGTTTTAATTCATAAATAGTTTTAAAATGTCATTTTTAGAGTAAAAGTAATTTTAGGTATTTTTAGGACTTAGAATAGACGTTATTGCATTTTATTCGCGTTTCGTTTTAATTCCGTATTTGCGTTTTAGTGTAGAATTGCGTAGTTTGCCTTTATTCTTAGATTTTTCCCTTAGATTTTAATCCTTTATGCTTTCCTTATCCCGTAGTTTAGATAACATCATATTATCCCCTTTTCTCATTCAAATCCCGATAATCGAGACGTGAGTTGGAAATTCCATTCAACCCTCGTTCGGAACGATCTCGGTGCTCAAACCTAACACGTTTGAGTTACCCTTACTACTTCTTCTCTTATTATTGGTTTGTCTGAACTGTTTTAAGTTTCTTACGGTTAGTCATTCACAAGTGGCTAGCTTGTGTGAGATAACTTGACGGTTTGGCATCTAATCAATTCCTCACCAACATATATGTTTAACACATTCGTTTAATATAATGACTAACTATTAAACATTTTACTTTTAGGCTAATCATTTTATAAAACTAACTCATAGGCCACTCAAGTATGTGTTTGTTTTTTTTATACCAATCTCATTCAAAATCTTCCCTGGTATTCATAGAATTACAAGAATAAAGCTAATTTTAACATATCAACACAATAAAATTAATAATTTAAACGTAAAATATTAGTTAAATTATCTTAATTCACTTTTAACTAACTAAAGTTGCACTTAAATAAATGCTAAAACTAATCTTTTATATTTTAATACTCGTTTGTGTTGTTTTAATATGTTATATTTAGCTTTATTCTTGTTGTTTTAAAGTTTTACGAGATAAAATTATCCGAAATTGGTATAAACAAAAGAAACCCATAAATTGACGGTCTATAAGTTAGTTTTGATAAATTGGTGGCCTAATAGTAAAAAGTTTAACAGTTGGTCGTCCTCCCAATATATAATCCCTTAATATAATCATTAAAACACCTTTAAATGCAAAAATACAATCAATAAATCATATGATACAAATCAAACAAGCTATTAAAATAAATTTTTAAATACTCTCCTTATAGCTCTAGGTGTGGTAACGCTGACACTGACGTTATGCCTATGTTGCACATGCGTCACCGACATTATCACACCGGGGTGAGTTGCGTTGGGTCGTTGTTTGTTCCAACGTCAATCCACCAACGAGCGTTAGTTTCGTCTGTTGTTGAAAAAAGTAGTCGTGGCTTATGCCGACGGTTAAAAACTTTATTTTTTTAGTTTTTCAAGTCTCACTCTATATATATTATATTTTATTTAACCAATTTTCACACAAATTTCTTAATTCTCTCTGCAAAAAAAAAACCATTCTTATAAACTATGGATCCGAATTCGAATAAAAATATTAACTTTTTCGAAGTCAATGATGAAACCGACATTTACTTCATGACGTAAGTGTATCAGTATATGCAAACATTGCAACGACAAGTTTAAACTTCCACCGTACGCCTTATCCGTAAGCTAATATACCGTGAATGTGATGTTGCTGAAGAACGTTTGTTGGACGACTATTTTGGTGATCCTCTAAAATATCTAGAGTACTATTTCAGAGGTCGATATCGTATGAGTAGGAAACTATTTTTAGAAATAGTCAAATGTATTCAAACTTAAACTTTCTATCCTCTTCCCGACCATTTTTAATTCTTTGAAGTCCGACCCGATTGAACGGGTCTAACGCGTTTTATTGTTATTATGAAATGCAATTTCGCAATACGTGAATTGGCATACGACACAAAACCTGGTGTGTTTGATAAATATCTACAAACGGATGTACATTTTGAACGCGATTGTCTAGATAATTTTACTAAGTGCATTATTGATTTGTACATGCCTGAGTTTTTAAGGAAGTCCTACTTTAAAGACATTCAAAATACATATGCAACATAGAGGGTTCATGGGTTTTCGAAAATGCTTGAAAGCATTGATTGTATGCATTGAGAATGGAAAAATTTCTTGAAATCATGGCACGGACGATTTGGGAGAGGTGATAAAAAATGCCCAACTATAATGCTTGAAACATTTTTGGTGTATGATTTGTAGATTTGACATGCTTTTTTTGGGTAGCGAGTGCGAATAACGATATTAACGTCTCAAATAATTCTCGTTTACTTAATGACCTAATTGATGACATTGCCCATGTGGCTCTGTTTCAAGCAAATGGAACTACATATGACAAAGGGTATTACATAGCTGATGGGATTTACCCACAGTTGGCAACTTTTTTCAAATCATTTATGGTGGCACGAGACGAGAGACATGAGTTATTTAAAGGTGACAAGATGGTGCACAAAATGATGCCGAACGATCTTTTGGTGTCTTCCAAAGACATTGGGGTATTATACAACAATTGGTGTGTCAATACAATGTCAACAAGATACGAAGAATCATGTATACGTGCATCATATTACATAACATGATTTTGAAAGATCAAAAGTTTGCGGTAAATGACTTCAACGACTTGTATATTAGTCCGCAACCAAGTATACAATGTACTTAGATCGATAGGTGTGGAGTACATCGACGGAAAAACAAAGAATTACGCGATATAGGAGTACACATAAGTCTTCAACGAGATCTTATGGAGCATATTTGGTAACAACGTATTTAGCATTAAGATAATATTGTTTAAAGTGATTATTGTTCTATATATTAGGAACGTTGTACGTATTGTAGAATATGTGATAGGTTATTTAACGGGCTCGTGGACTTGGTAATCTAATATGTTAGGAGTTACGTTATTTAAGGCATTAGAATATGTAAACCAAGTCCGACCCACAAACCAAAGCCCGAAGCCTATCTTAAGGCCCATAAGTGAGGCGTCTAGCATGTGTAAAAGCACACAAATTGTTCACTTGTGGTGTGTGCTTGAGAGTGTAATGTGTGTATAGAATCAATTACCTTCAAAATGATTGGTTACACGAATTCTAACGACTTACGGTTTATTAGATATGATTTTTCAAACAATGGCCAAAAACCAAAATAGTGCCGCCAGCCGTTGGGTTGGATCCCCCATCCGCTCCGCAGGCATCCCACTGACCTAATACTAACCGCTAGTCACCCAATTGGATCGCCAAACACCCGGTCTGCGTTCAACTGGTCTCAACTTGCATTTTTGCCCGGAAAACCAACTTTTCGAGTCCGATACTTCACCAAATTTTCCAAAGCTCATTTAAACAATATATCACTTCACGTTTATAAAGATTCGTGGTCTAATTTACCCACGAGAAAATACTTTAAAAGCATAAGGGTGTCTTTGCCAAACACCCGCTTTGACCCACTTTCAAATAGAATTTACACCATACACAAGTCTTTACTTCAAAACTAAGACTTTGACTTAGACACTTGACAACAACATTTATAAATTATTTTACGACACTTAAACATCAACTTAGGGGTTCAACATTACTTCGATCTCGGTATCTATCATATACGATTATCTAATATTAACAAGCACTTCCAACCTTTATTGGCAGCACAAGCAACTATCTAAGCCATCCATAAATCATACAAACCTAAAAAAATGGTTAAACACTAAACTGAAAGCATTACGCTTAGTAAGTAATAGATTTAACAAGCTATCATGTATCATTTATACACATTTGCATCATATATAACACTTACTTGTCCAATAGACTAAAATCATACAATCATTTGCTTTCTCCCACATCAATAATAAGCTTCACATAGCATCATTAACATCATAACTAAGCAAACCACTTCCTAGCTAGTTCAACTAACTAGCCTTACTATAATCTTAATCCAAGCACCCTAAAACTTAAGCCCTCTACATCCTTATCACAATCAAAACATAGCACATGGCACATAACACAAAATATGATAAACTTAATATAATCTCTTGTTATAGTTAAATTACTTACCGCATCCCAAGCTATATAAACCAAGAGCACCAATACCAACAATCCTTGGTTCCTAATCAAGATTATCACAACATAATACTTATTAATCACATAACTAAAATCAAGAGCGATTAAAGCTTACACAACCCATATTCAACCTCTAATCACACTCAATTTCCTTCCTTTGTCATCAGATGATCATATCTTGATCATATGATAAAATCTCTAATATTGGATACATAAATCCTAACTTATAAATCACAAATAAAACTTGAATTATATACTATACCTTGTGGGGAATGATTTCTAGATCTTATATCTTCCACTAAAACCCTTAATCACCATCACTTAACCATCAAGCTTTAACATTTCTTTTTATCTCTCGTTCTTTCTCCAAATCGACTCATACACACAAACACTCTTGAAAATACTAGAAAGTCCAGGGAATGTCTAGCTATAAGATAAGTTTACTTAAAGGTTTGCCTACTTGGCAACTATGGTCCCTCAAGTCCAATTTTTTTTGTAGTTAGGCCACATAATCCTTTTCACATATTTATAACTTATCATTTGACTTATAAGCTTAACTTTAAACTTAAAACAGTGACTAACCAATCATATTTGATCCTTTAATATATATAAAGTCTTAGTAAAACTATTTGTAACACCCCGACTTTATATGTTTCAAAAATAGAATTATATATTGCTATTAGAAAAGTAGAAAACTCTTTATGTTTGTATTTTATAATGGTAAGGACTTAGAATGCATAATGGTTAGCAAAAAGGACTATCGGTTCAAAAGACTTAACGACATGGACTAACCTTGCCAAATTACAAAACTTATTAGATAAGCTTATATAAATTTGTTTAAGATGAAGTAAATCCAGATGTTACAAAAAAACTAAACATGTATGGATATGTGTTTGTGGTACGTGGCTTCATAAAAACAAAGAGGAGGGAAAACTAGTAGTTCTTTCATTTTATCAAGAAATTATACAAGAATTTCTTCATGATTAAGGGTTAGTGTCCTTGGTAATTTGGTGTAATCTTAGAAGCCTCCTAAGTATTTGAAGCGATTCTTCATCAAAGGTAAGTAGCTAAACACAAGTTATGATTTCATGATATATGATAGAAATTGAAGGTTTAAATTGGTTATTCCTTATTTGAGGTTAGGTAAACCTAGACATGAATGATGATGAATCTTAATATTATAAGACTTGTTATGATTGAATTAAGTAAAGTATTATGTGGTTAAAATATGGTTACATGTGTAGAAGAATTCATGTTGGTGATGTTAATCATGATTGAGTATATTAAGTTAAAGGGTGTTTGGAACAAGCTTATTAAGTGCTTAAACTAGTAAGATAGCTTATGGTCCTGAAGAAAAATGATCTTAATATGTTAAATAAGCTGTAAAATAAGTTTGGTGTATAATAGAATAGCTTATCATTAGTTTTGGGTCATTTTGGTGATATTTAAATTTGGGACAGCAAGGTTTTACAGAAAATGCGCAGAATTAAAAGGGCCGCTGAGAATAAACCGTTTGTCGGATTAAAATAAGGTCTAAACGAAAGTTGTAGCTATCTTAGTATACTTTAATTGTTATTTTTTAAGTTTTGGCTCGTTTGAAATTTAAATTGGTGTAAAATGCAAAATACAGCAGCAACCCAGGAAATTGTGCACTAGAAGTGTTTTTGTAAAAGTGTGTTTAATGATGATTTGGCACCTTAGATGATCATTTTTAAGTTGTTTAGACCGAATACATGTTAGATAAATGTGTTAGCAAGTTTTAAAAGCATTAGAATGGTTATTATGTGATTAGGTGCTCGTAAGAAGCTTGTGAATCATAAACAAGATTTAAATGTGAGTAACGGTTTATTTACTTCATGTTAATAGATTAAACATGATGTTAGAACTTGTGCATGGTTTTGGAGACACCTGAAACAAATCATGAATAGTATGCTCATAAGAAGCATCATTGACAAGTTTAGTGTGCCTAAGAAATGCACGATGTAGAACTCCCCTTAGTAGAATCCTTTGTGGATGACCCGTGCTTATATTATTATTTATATCCTTAGTGGATGACCCGAGTATAGAATTAGCGTATCAAGTAGATACGAATAAGAATCCTTAGTAGATGACCCAAGTTTAGAAAAGCACGATGATAAATTAGAACCCCAAGAAGAGTACTCGTTTGTTAGAGAAGTTCTCACTCATAATAGGATGACTAAGCATCGTCTAGTCAGAATGCACGTTCTTAGATATTATGTATAGATTATGAAATTCAGAACCAAGATTATATATAAGTCATGTACAAATAGAAAACGACTACAAGTCGTACCATTCACGTTATGTACAAATATCAAGACGACTATAAGTTGCATCATTCAGGCTATGTCATTTACTTTTATCTTCAAGTTATAATCACAAGTATTCTTATGTATAGGTTCCGTTTACTCACTAAGTCACAAGGACTTACCGTTCTCAGCTCATGTTTCATGTAGGTAAATGAACATAGGCGATGGGGCTTGTAGATACCAAGTAGGAGTGTAATTTGGGAGATTAGCGGCTATGCTCGGGTGTAGGTTATGAGCGACTCATTCAAGCACTTTGATACTTGTAATACCCCGCGTGTCTTTTAAAGTCTAATGTTAGTGTTAAAATAATATATGGTTAGTTTTGAGTTGTTTTATTAGTCTATGAACAAGTAATGTAGTTATGGTCATATAAGGGGTGTTTGGTATAAAGCCATTCTAGCCTAAAATGACCCATTTTGGTTATGTACGGGTCTTATCAAATAGTAAATGTTATGTACAGTTTTTATGGAGTAAATACAAGCTTGGTTTTATGTTAAAAAAAATAAAATAAAATAGAGTCGGGCGTTATACTATTCAAGGCATTTTAACATTAAAATACTTAGAAACGGGGTTTGGGGTGTTACAGATCTACCCCTTTATTTAGATTTCGTCTTCGAAACCTTATTTTCTTAACATTCTTGATAGTTCAAAATCTTTTCTACATTAATAGGTCCACCTTATAGCCATAATACCCATTTACTATCAGTTCATTTTCTACACATCACTTAACTTAACAATCTTGTTAGTGCAAATATTACGATATTTAATCTATACATTCTCATTTGTTTTGTTGATGACAAACATGTGACTTGTAATACATAACGTAAAATATATAAGTTACTTGTAATTATATTTTGTCTCAACATACTCTCAACACCTCTCGACGACTCAAGTCCTTGTATGCTACAACACAGGTTCGTACATGTTTGTTATGTTGCGTTATGATCAAACCCCTAACAAACCATTAAACATGTTTAGTTAAATAGTTTATAAAACACTTAAGTAATTTTGGTTACTTACATTTTATAAAATACATAAACATAAGTAAATGTGTTGGGTAAAACCCATGACCCATGACCCAAGACCCATACCCAATGTCTAGATACATTGTACCTTGGTGGGAACTCAAAACCATGACCCATAGCCCATGGTTTTAACCCATAAACTATGGGTAAAGAGGAGCGTCCACGGATCCCTTGGAATTACAAGGGCCGAATCCCTCCAGGAGGGAACCTTGGGGCAGAAACATGGTTTGGCCTTTTTGCCTATAAATATCAAGCCACTTCTTACCATTTCTTCACACCTTCACACATAGTTTCTCTCCACCATTTCTAGGATATTTAGATCATTAGTAAACATGTAATTCACCCTCATCTCATATGAATATAATGCTTCTAACTTTCATTTGTTGTAAGCATACTCCCGAAGTGATCCTCCAAAGCAAGCTTAGAGATCTTGCATCCTTACCTACTGAAGTGATCACCCATCACAAGCATACAAGCACATGATGATCTTCTACAACAAGCTTGGGAAACTTGTCATCTTCAATCATAGAAGACTAACTACATCATGCTTTGTGTTCTTGATGTTTAGTTTAGGACTTCATATCCATTAGACACATTGTCTTGGATATTGTCTAGTATCATATTCTTGTATTTATGACTAGACTAGATGGTTTATGTGTTTGTGCCATAAAACACAAGGTTTGTTATGTTAGGCCACAAAACATAATGGGTATTATAGAAGTGTCGTACATCTATGACTAGACTAGATGGTTTATGTGTTTGTGCCATAAAATACAAGGTTTGTTATGTTGGGCCACAAAACATAACGGGTGCCTAGAAGTCAAGTCACAAGGCATTAGTGAAGGGTGCCTAGAGATCGAGTCAAAGGCATTAGTGAAAGGTGCCTAAGGTGTACATTCGATATGGTGTGATTCGATGTACAAGATAGATTAGTATTGGGTCAAAGGATATTGTTACCCTTGTTGATGTTGTCATAAGGAGTGAATCTCCTTTGGGGTTAGTTGTTGGTGTAGTGTGGGGTAGTAGTTCCTCCATTGTAATGGAACTCGGTATTTAGCCTAGTACCGGATAAAGGGTAGGCGACGTTGTGATAGGTTTGGTTCTACCTCGTGGAAGAACTCGGTGTTTATCTTAGTACCGGAAAAAGTGTAAGCGACGTTGTGTAAGGTTTTCTCCGCCAAGAATGGAGTTTGTTGATCTTGTGAAGCAAATCTCGAGTAGGTGACTCGGGGAGTGGAGTAGGGCAAGGAAGGTGTCCTTGTAGCCGAACCACTATAAATCCTCGTGATGGTTTGTCTATCCTTTTACTTATCGATTTACTTTTATTCTTGCATTATAGTGTTTATTTTCTATGTGGTTAATGTCTATGTTTGTGATACATACTTGGTCTTTCATATAGTCATAAACTATATTTAACACTTTACATATTATGACACGTTTGATCAAGAAAAAGCAACCAGACTAATAATGGTGAAACTTGATTTATAATGAACCATTAATCTTGCGGAATCTTATGTGATATTAAGGGGTTGGCCTTACATGCCGTAATGCGTTAAATACATCCTCGCGTCGAGATTAGCAAATGCAATGGTTTATACTATATTTGATACAAAAGTTTTAAGTTTGAAATGGAAACGTATTCACCCCCCCCCCCCTCTACGTTTTCACAAATCTCAATCCAACAAAGTCATAATCACGACACTAAAAATTTGATTAATTACCATAATTTCCATAAAATTTAACTATTTCTAATAACACCTCATTATTAGTAACACATCATATTATGTAAATTCTTCACTTTACCCAAAATTATACTAAAAACAATACTCCACTTCACAGCTTATCTAAAATTTTCAACAATGACGATTTGTCATTCGGAAAATTTACTATTTTGATTTTATAAAATCCGAACCCCGACACTATTTTCACATCATTCACCGACATACTAAAAAGACTTAAAGTCAAATACCAGTTATCTCTTTCCAATTTCTAATAAGTACCATCCATAATTGGTATAAACAATTTCTACACTATGCAAAACTTAAGCAACTTCTTTATAATATTTCTGAAAATTACCAACTCGTTAATCTTATCAACTTATGGTACAAAGTATTCTAGGCATTTATCTTAAGGTTTCACACATAACCTTAATGCCATTATAAATTTCCATCCATATTAATCTCATTTCTTATGACATCTAACTTGTGTTAGTTTTCCTTTCTCATTTCTCTACTCATACTCAAGTCATATCGGATACACATAAGCTCACTCATTTACAATTCATTGTTTACATAAATAAGTGTCCCAATCTATGTAAGTAAGGAATTAGAAACTTATATTTCCGCGATTAACACGTCTCATTCCATTTAAATAAGGAGATTATAAATCATCCTACTTATGCATCTCGAACACAACATTCATACTTACTTAATACTTTCGATCTTTGCTCTTTTTTCTAGCTTTGGATTCATTCTCACTAACTTTCCCATAAAGGTAAGTCGACCTTTTCCCCGTAGGGCTTAGCCACTTTATCTTACCCTTCCGCAAGCTAATAATCATGCCATAAAGGCAAGTTGTGCTATCTCGAAGGATACCAAAACACATGCCATAAAGGAAAGCTAATACTTGTGCACAAGCTAAAACTCATGCCGTAAAGGCAAGCTAACAACCATGCCATAAAATCAAGTTGGGCTATCCCGAAGGATATCAAAACACATGCCATAAATGCAAGCTAATATGCATGCGCAAGCTAAATTCCATGCACGAGTTCAACCCATGTCATAAAGGCAAGCTAACAACCATGCCACAAAGGCAAGTTGGGTATCCCGAATGATACCAAAACTGAGTATCGGATCCAAGTTGTTTTTACTTTATCATCTTTACTCATTTAAATCATTCACATAGTTTTATCATTAAGTACATATAATCATTTCCTCAATCTTCATTGCCTTAAGCAATTTCAATTCACACTACCACATTTACTTTCTTTTATACAAGATTCTATATAATACTTGTAAATTTACTATATTTGTATTTTCGCAATGCTATTTATCATTCATCTGTCAACCCCAAGTTGACTCACACATTACACCATATACCAGTATATTATCACATTAGTCTATCCAAATCTTCCATACGCATAAGTCTCGCATTTATCATCATACATATTCATAATATGGTAACATGATTCGATTCATGTTTTATAATTCTTTCTAGCGCACTTCATATCACTTGTGAATTCTAGTGATATCTATTTCACTAACATATTCTACCTATCACGCTTAAACAATTATTGCTAACGTGTTTTACTTATCATGTTTTATGTGCTTTAAAGCATATAATCGTTATCACATTTTAATCATGCATTCCTATGCATTAAACGATACACACTTCATTAATCGTCACATACTTAATCTCAAGCCTTCTAGACATCTAGTCTTTATCAAACACTTATCATGCTTCTTAACTTAATTCACATGTCAATGTGTTCTTTCAACTTTTCAACCGTCGCTAAGTCATAACTTGTATATCGGCACACATATACGTTACATTAGACTTAATCCGTGCTTTCAAAGTAACTTACATCTGATACGCGTACAACGCGCGTTCGGGGTCAAAGGAACTTCCTTTTTGTCGAGCAAGTTTTTCAACACCCTAGGCAGTGAACCTAATCGTTGTAGTGTAGTATTAGGGTAAGCCTCCGGAATTGATATCGTTCTCTAGGGGAATAGGAATGCTAGTGAGAAATTACTATGCTAAGGTTGGGGTTGAGGAAGATTATTTTTTTATCTTTTTTATGTTTTTTTAGAAAATTAAAAGGTACGAATCTCGGGGTTTGGATTTGGGGGTTGGTATTTCTACTGATTACTCTACTATTATCTATTCTAATTAACTAAGCTAAGGTGAATGTAGTCTATGTCTATTGTTGTGTGCTCTTATGATGATTAAAAATGTGTTTACTTAGATGTTATTACTCCCTAGTTATCTCCTATTGTTGGTTCAATTGTCACGTCCTTATTCTTAACGCGTTGTGTTTCTAAGGTCGTAGGGTATGCGTTTATCCCTAACTCTTTGAAGCTACCTAAGGTTAATGACTACGAAATCTCTAGGATTCATAAACTTAATACTAAGGTTATCTTTAGATATTTAGCCTGCAATTCCACTAGTAACTATAAGCTAAGGTTCAACAAAAACTAATCAAGCATTTATAACACAACAAATGACCTATCGCAATACTAGGTCAATCACAATTAAGATAAGAGACAACCAATCAATATTTAATAATTAGGTTTCATAAATCTAAGCAACCATACAAGTAAATTAGCCAAACATGGAGAACATGCAAGCATACACACAAACAATTGAAGACATGATTGAATTAATGAAGTAAAACACTTATCTTGTAATAAAATAGGGTATGGAACCCTAAGATACTGTACAAGATAGCCTTGGTTCGGTTTAGGTTTTTACTCCACAAAACTACCTCTCTCAAAACTGAAAAATTTGGATTCTATATATAGTGTTACAAAATGCGACGGCGTCACTCTTTAATTGTGACGCCGTTGAGTCGCCGCCATTAGGGTTTCCTCTTGGCCACGTCAACTCTGTGATGGCGTCACCTTATGCTCGTGACGCCGTCAGCTTCAACCTCTGACGTCGTCTGGATCCAAATCTAGGTCGTCTGAGTTGCGACGCCCTACTCTTTTAAACCTGATGTCGTCACTTGTAAATTAGCAATTTTCTCTCTGAGTCGTCTCAAGATGTCTAGCGACGGCGTCGCATTTAAGCAGTGACGCCGTCCCCTTCAATTCCAGCAGCTTGAGTGTCTCAATTCTTGACTTTGGCCATTTTCTTCGTATATTCGCTCCTTTTCGTCCGAATAAGTGTCATTCCAGCAATTTGCCTTCAAGAGACCTAAAAAGTGAAAAGGAACGAAATTAAGTAGTAATGGACACAAAAGTGATCAATTAAGGGCTTAAATGACCCCTCAAAAGTGTACCTTTTAAATCCTTATCAAATATCCCTACACTTGGTATTTGCTTGTCCTCAAGCAAATGTGCTTTTAGCCAATTAATTTATAAGTTATGGGTCATGAAGCATTAGTTTAGAACAATTCACAACACATATAAGCCCCGCAAAAGTCATAACAAGCACGGAAATTACATACTAGCACCTCACAAGTGGTGTTTGGATACTCTCATCTCTCGGGTGTATATGAAATATATCAAGTTAGAAATGGAAGATAAACACTCATTAACCGGTCCTAGTACATAGATTACCATAGGCTTGAGACTAGATAAAACCTCCATCGCTTTGGCGTAAGCACCTAGGAAAAAACTATCCAAGAGGTGTTTTAAAGGGTTGTAACGTTAGGCTTACGGTAGGGAAACAAAGGGTTTTGTGGGATAGGCGATTTATTGGTGGCAAGTCAAAAACCTTTATGTTACAAGCATGTGAAGAATGGTGTTGCTAAGCCAAGACTCGACACTCTAAAGTCTAGATAAATTGAAACAAACAAACATAAATTTAAAGATAGATGTAGGATGGTAGTCCGCATGTTTTTTCATTTTTTTTGGTCACTATATTTTTTTCGATTTTTTATTTTATATTTTTTTCCATACACTTTTACTCTACCATCCTCTACGATAACATCAAAATGATACGGATTTATACGAACATCCCTACGCTTGAGTTTTTATTACTCTAACACTAATTTGACCCGAATTGAAAAGATCAAAACACTTGGACTACATTATTACGCAAATAAAGGGAATTTGAATTTAACGTTCCCTTCCCGTCATTTCATAAAATTTAACTTTTCCCATGAGTCCCAATCGTCCCAAAACTGTGTACAAAGGATATGACTTGACTTAGCAACTTATGCAAGCAACTAGATAATTGAACTAAGGGTTTAGTATGATAACAATAATGCACTAAAAGTGAGTGCATACAAGGTAGGCTAAGGCGATTTGGGTGTATATTTGGGGGTGGATTGTAAACAATGCTCTTCATTGATATTCCGGAAAACCGAAATATCACGAGAACTGCGAAAAGGATAGGCTCTGAGGGTTTAACTAGGGGTATCGTGTACTAAAGATGAGTACAACGCAAGGGTGTGGGGGAATTACTCAACCGATGTGGAAGAAGTAATTATATTGCGGGTATCAAACAAGGGTTATCCTAATGCCTCTTATCATTTAGTTATTCCTAACTACACAAGTGTAGTCTTACTAGCGATCTCGGAATCCATCACAAAACAAGTTCTAGAGTCTATTATACTACCGGTTCACACTCGAAGCATTAAAGTGGAGTGCTTTAATTCCTACAAATCTAAGGGCGATCCTCACATTTTGGGTGGAATTTAAGTGGTAAAAGGTTTTTGTGCTAGTCATATAACTTCCTATCTATGAGATGATTTATTAAGACTAATGGCCCACTCCTATATGTCGTGAAAAATTTTAAATTTGGTGCCAAAATTACCCTAACCGATATTTCTCATGGTTTATTACACAAATGAAATTGGACAAAGCAAATAGTCAAGGATAAGCATAGTTTTAAAGTTCTCGTTTTATTTTCCCTCCCTACACTTAAACTGAACATTGTCCCCAATGTTCCCCGAAAGTATCAAAGTTATGATAATGGAAGGTAATTAAAAACGAAAGAAACTAGTACTCCCCTCATTAGCTTGGTAGGATCCGTGTGAAGTAGTGGTTAAATCTTTCTTCAAGAAGAGTGTTTGCGTTAAAAGCTTCTTCCAATCTTATGTATCTTCTTCTTGATAAATTAAACCTGTACACTTGAAGAAAACAAACGAAACCTTCGCGTAAAATCAGCGGTAACAATATATATATGACTCTACTAAACTAGGATATAATGCTTGTGGAATGGATGTTTACAGATTTTCTGGAAAATTAAGACCTGGAAAATTCTAAAATTTATAAGTAGCTCAGAAAACGAGAAAAATTAGTAAGCAGTTTCTACTCCTCCTGAAGCCGTCAGGTTATCCTGAGAGAAACTGGTCTGCGATTTTCTGGAAAAAATTCTGGAAAATTTTTATCCTTAAAATCTGGAAAAATTTCTTGCAAAACATCCATTATGACTCGATACAAGCATTTGACTCGAACAAACACACATGTATATCTTTTAAATAATCGTAATTCTCATGTTCACGTTCTTTTTGAAAACGTGTGTAATCCTCCCCACACTTATCCCTTATGTAAAATACCTTTATATGTAATTAAGACGAGGTTAAAGACAAAATAAAACATTTTTACAAATTTAAACATGAGAATAAACAATCAATAAAAGATATACGACACAAACAAGCAAACAATTAAGCATGGGTTGCCTCCCACGAAGCGCTTTTCTTTATTTATGAGTCTTGTAGCTAGACTCGAAGTCGTGCCCCTACGTACCGATATAAGTAAGACTATCCTCTAGAATTTCATAAGGATCAAACTTATCATTTAAGTTCCTAGTAGTACGTTTGGTTCGGTATGCCTTTTCAAACTTCTCTCCATCGGGGTCATAGATCGTTATCCTAATGTGCCACTTTCCATTACCATCACTAGGCGGTCTATCCCAATTCCACTTATGCTTAGGCTTATCGCTCTCAACTTTCCACTTATTCATGACAAGGTTGACGGGCAAGCTTCCAAGGAACTCGGTCATCTTCCTAAATACTAAGGCATCCTCGAACGGGTTCACTTCCATGTCCCTGGCCAATTCTTTTTCATGGAAAGTCGCTTGACTAGCAAAGGCTTTATCTAGATAGAAAGGTCGTTGGGGACCTATGAAGTCTTTATTAATCCAAGGTCCATATCTAGATTGTGTTCTATCCAACCTAATCTCATGTGGGATTTCCTCTTCTTTGTAGTAAGTATGCTTTTTGTCATCGTAAATTGACCTAGCACTCCCTTCTCCTACCACTATTTTGGACATCTTACAATCAATGATGGCACTAGCGGTAGCTAAGAATCCCCTTCCTACAAGCAATGGGCATGTCGGGTCCTTATTCATGTCTAGCACATGGAAATCTGCCAGAAGAGTCAATTCTCCTACGTGCACTACCATGTCTTTTATTATCCCTACAGGATATGCAATACTACCGTCCGCTAGAACTAAGATGGTTTTCGTTGGTTCTATCTTACCTAAGTTAAGGCTTCTATAGAGGGACAACGGAACAAGATTGATGCATGATCCTAAGTCGGCTAGAGCATCGAGAGGTTTGGAAGTTCCAAGCCTACACGGAAGAGTGAATAGCCCAGGATCGTCTGACTTCTTAGGTAAATTATTTTGCATGAAAGCGGACCCATGTTTTCCAAGTTTAAGTTCTAGCTCATATTTTTTTTAAAGCATTATAATAAGGTGCATGAGCTAAGACTTCAAGAACCGGTTTTTCTTGATAGAGTTCCTTGTATTCCTCCTCTAGATTAGGTTTGGGTTCTTGGTTGACGGGTTTCTCAAGAGTAGGTTTTACCAATGGTGCAGGGCCTTGGTACCTCATTTGGGATTGCTTGGAACCCTTGTTGATAGCATTTACCGAGTGGACCATTGGGTGTGATGGGCATGGATGTGCACTCTCCCATGGTGAACAAGAACATGAAGTCGATGAAATCGAACTCACTTTTGGGTTCTTTATAGTATCACTTGGGAGTGCTCTAATTTCTCGGTCGTTGAAGGCTTATAAGAGGGCATCAAGCTTGTTTGTCATCTCGTCTTGTCGTCGCTTGACATCGGCTTCAAGCTTAGTCAATCGAGTATCTTGAAATGACATGAATCTAGACGTAATTGCCTCAAGACTAGTCGGGTTCCTGGTGTTTGGAGGGTTGAACCTATTAGGTGGACTAGATGAACTTTCGGGTGGGTTTGAATTTTGGTTCCACTTAAGGTTAGGGTGATTCCTCCATGAGGGGTTATAGGAATTTCCTAAGTTGTTTTGTTCGGGCTTGAAAGTGTACCACTTCTCTCCCGCTCAGTCGGTACGCATGGAGGCGTAGTCCGCAAAAGCTTGTTCGGGGAGTCTTGTGCAATCTCGAGTGTCGTGGGGACCACTACACAATTCACAAGGTAAAGTGATTTTGTTTACTTGTTGTGAAGACTTAGGATTTTTGTAGGAGCTCATTAGGAATTTAACTTGATCTTCAAGTTCGAGCATCCTACGGTCGGAAGATTGTAAGTCAATGGGAGGCAATGAGATTGCCTTTACGGTTTTGGGCAACTCACGGGGGTCATTCCAACTTTTGTTGTCATAGAGAGCAAGGTCCTCTATTATACCCCATGATTCTTCCACGGTGAGATCACTAAGTTTTCCACCGGCCGCTTGGTCAATGGATCGCTTAGTGGGTAAGTTGACATGATCATAGAAGAGTTGGACTTGAAGCCAAAGATCAATGCCGTGATGAGGGACTCTATGGAGTAAGTCCTTGAATCGAGTCCATGCTTCATAGAGAGATTCACCTTGACGTTGTTGAAACATCAAGATGTCATTCCTAAGTTTGGTAGTTCTCCCCGGTGGGAAAAATTGGGCAAGGAAACGAGTGGTAAGATCATCCCAACTTGAGATAGAGCCGGCGGGAAGTCGGTCAAGCCAATTACTAGCTTGGTCCCGTAGAGAGAATTGGAAGAGATGCAAGCGCGTGGTCTCCCGAGTAGTAGCATCGAGTTCGATGGAATCGACGATTTTAAGAAAATCCTTAAGATGTTGATTAGGATCTTCGGAACGAAGTCCATGGAATGCACATCCGTTTTGCACCAACCGGATGGTGTTGGATCACAGGGCCGTAGTTTGGGCTTGGTCGAGAACCTCAATGGTGTTTCTATAGCCTAGGTGGCTTGGTCTCGAGTATTCACCAAGAGTACGGCCTCTTGGCGGGTCATTTGGTGGTGGGTTGATGAGTGGTGGTTGATTATCACCTTCCATAATAAAAAGTGATGGGGTTACTAACAAAGGTCATGAAGAAGGGGGATAGACTACGAGGAAGTTAAAAATGGGAAAAAATCTTACTTGATAGGAATCAAGCAAGGGAACCTAAACTAGGTGAAATCCTAACTAGCTATTCTATTCCCCGGTAGCGGCGCCAAAAACTTGATACGCGTACAACTAGCGTTCGGGGTCAAAGGAACTTCCTTTTCGTCGAGCAAGTTTTTCAACACCCTATGCAGTGAACCTAATCGTTGTAGTGTAGTATTAGGGTAAGCCTCGGGAATTGATATCGTTCTCTAGAGGAATAGGAATGCTAGTGATAAATTACTACGCTAAGATTGGGGTTGAGGAGGATTATTTTTTATCTTTTTTATGTTTTTTAGAAAATTGAAAGGTACGAATCTCGGGATTTGGATTTGGGGGTTGGTATTTCTACCGATTACTCTACTATTATCTATTCTAATTAATAAAGCTAAGGTGAGTGTAGTCTATGTCTATTGTTTTGTGCTCTTATGATGATTAAAAATGTGTTTACTTAGATGTTATTACTCCCTAGTTATCTCCTATTGATGGTTCAATTGTCACGTCCTTATTCTTAACACGTTGTGTTTCTAAGGTCGTAGGGTATGCGTTTATCCCTAACTCTTTGAAGCTACCTACGGTTAATGACTACGAAATCTCTAGGATTCATAAACTTAACACTAAGGTTATCTTTGGATATTTAGCCTACAATTCCACTAGTAACTATAAGCTAATGTTCAACAAAGACTAATCAAGCATTAATAACACAACGAATGACCTATCGCGATACTAGGTCAATCACAATTAAGATAAGAGACAACCAATCAATATTTTTAATAACTATGTTTCATAAATCTAAGCAAACATACAAGTAAATTAGCCGGACATGGAGAACATGCAAGCATACACACAAACAATTGAACTCTGTATTTTCTTTGGGACTGTAGCCAGCCCAACACCTTCAATTAGACCATAAACTAGTATTGTACCTACGCACTTAGCCCTAACTCTTTCTTTGTTATTTTTCACCAATTGTAATTTCTTGCTAGTTTCTATTCAATGCATGTTTACCTTGTCTTTGATTTCTTTTAAAGAACCAAAGTTTAACCACAGAAAAAGAATGTTTCCTTTGCAACTCCTTCTACCTCAGGTAACTTTTGTTCCATGCATACCCTCAACTTTTTCTTCCTTACATACTCTAGATCATTTTCAGAACCACAATCACTTTCAAACTCATTATTATCTATGATATCTAAGTTATTTGCACAAATGAATCATCTAGTATCTGGCTAGAGCTTTCTATATTGGGTAATTGTCTAGTTTTACTCATTTAGAACAAAGTATCCTCAACATGAGGCTCCTCAAAAGTATTCTCATCATCAACCAATATGTTTTCATCTCTAATTTTTTCATTAACATCATCGTCATCATTTTCATAACCATCTGTTTCACTCTTATTTTCATCACCTAACTCTTCTTCAATTTGACAGACCTCTATAGATTTATCTATTTGTTGTTTAACATGTTACCATTTGCTCATTTCCATCACCTAACTCATCTTCAGTTTGATAGACCTATACAGATTTATCTATTTGCATTTGATCAATATTTAATCTATTTGCTCATTTGCATCACATAACTCATCTTCAGTATGACAGACCTCTACAGGTTTATATTTGGATATGGTCATCAGTTTGGCTATTGAATAAGCAGTCACGAGATGCAGATAAGGGTTCAATTTATGGCAAATGACTAGATTTTCAAAAACTATTGACTTCCAAATATGGTTGTGTTACTTGACTAAAATGATATGCCACATGCTCATTAACAATGTCTTCAAGAACAATTTTATTAGGGAATATGGCACAATAGCAAGACCTGCCTTCTTTTTAGATTCATCCACCTCTTTAATGACTGTCCTAATTGAGTTTGGAGTCATTTCAGTAACATCCAATCTTGTCTTGCCATTTTCAAAATAAGCATCTATCATCTTATGGTCAATAACAAGCTCTCTTAATAATTTATAATACACTGCCTCACGTAAGCTATACAAACCATCATCTAAATTACTACCAGGCTTAAAAAAGTAGTATAAATTTGTTGCTTCAACATCATATTCTAATTGAACCATAAAAGCATCAAACTCTTCAACTGACAACTCATTAATATCAAGTAAGTCAATAATAGTTTTCCTTACCTCCATCGTATATTCTACCTGGCCAATTTCTGAAAACACCATTGTGGTGAACCCTTATGTTAAACATATCAGATCTACCAGCTGAAACAAACCAAAAAAAAGGGCTGTGAAAAAACCTAAGCATATTAGATATTCAAACGATTATAAAAAAAACGTATCATATTTCTTCCTAGCAGAGTTGTACAAATCGATATCATCAACTAGAATACATTGATCTTTTACTTTCCATAATATAAAATCCATGTTGTGAATTTGTGACATGCAATTAGGTTTTGTGATAAATCATAGAAAGAACGTTTGACGATGAAAAAAGAGGCAGTACAAGTGGTATAGATGTATATAGGGGGAAGATGGATGAGACATGTGGAGAGAAACTCGAATAATTAATTTGAGTAATAATCAAAATATATGAAATAACCATTATGTCTTCACTTAAACCGCAAGTTTGTGTAGGATCGATATATTATTGTGTTGATGATTCGGGTGGTCTTGGATGATCAAAATACATGTTTAACATTTTAGAGAGAGAAAGTAGAGAGAGAGGGTGTTCTTGCTAGAGGTTTACTCAAAGGAAATGTTAGATTGAATGAGAAGCACCACCCCTTCCATGGATGGAAGGGGTATTTATACTTACAGACACAACGACCTCCTATCGGCCTGTGGATCAGGGATACAGTGGGTAAAGACCCGTCCTTCCTCCACGGTGAAACACTACGCTAAACTACGCTACTAAATAACTAATAAACTACTAAACAACGTAAATAACGACAAGTCTACGAGCTAACATAAGCTAGATAACATTTGGGGTGACCGACTCTTCACTATGGAATTTTCTAATTCCTAACAATCTCCCCCTAAGGGAGGTCACCCCATGTTTTACATTTCGAATCCTAGCATTCTATTCTTGACTTTGTTCTTGAGCTCGTAGACTTCAATTCTTCAATACCGCAATCTTTGTGCTTAAGTAGCGATTCTTCAAAGTCCGCATTGATCTGTACTTTAAGTGGAGGCCTTTAACTGATCCACATCTTTGATGATCTTTGAGTAGATCATCAGCCACAGTAAATCTCTGGATCACCCTTTATTGTGTTGCCATCATGTGAAGTTGTGACTTTTGGACCGACATGCTCACACTTTTGAATCATGACATCTTTCCATCAGAGTAGCGGAAGCTTTACTGGCTCATGATATTTGCAGCAGCATAGCAGAATCATAGTATAAAAATATCAGAGCCAGGTTATGTAGATATGCACCAGTCATGATTTCTTCAGATTAAGTGTGGATGCAGTGAGCATGCGGCTTTGGATTGACTCCTCAATTCTGATCAGCTGCAACCGTCCAAATGTACCTGCAAACAATAGTTAGCAATAAAACACACGAAAGTGTCTTTGATCACTTTCGTTGAATTGAGGTACACGGCCCACGGTTCCCCGTTGATCAGTACAAGTACTGCCTGTGATCAGGTAGGATTCCGAGGAATCTCCTTGACAGGGTTTCGCAGCTGTTCTAGCTGTTCTCAAACCGGAACGTCTCAAAGAAGACAACACGGAGTGAGTGAACCAGCAAATTGAGATTCACTGATTGATGAAAAATGATTTGAAAAACAATCGCGTATTGCTTGAAGAAAGAGTTTTGCAATACGACGAAGGTTTTATGAGAAAGATCAACTTTCAATCAAAATACTTTTTGTATTAGAGAATGAGTACACATTCAACGTGCTAGCGAAAAGAAGAGATTCGCACATCGAACGGTTTTTCTAAAAGTATTTTTCAATCAGATATACTTTTTGAATTTGAAATGAATACACATTCGACGTGCTAGAGAAATGAAGGTTTGCACATCGAATGGTTTTTCCAAAAGTATTCGTCAATTCCATTCCTGGACCAAGGTTGATTCAAGAATGAATCTCCCCATCGTTTCTATCCAGTTGTCACAAGCTTGATCTTTTGCAAGATTTCACATGTCACCCACCAAGAGCTTGTTAGATGCTGGCTCTAGAAGGATTTCCATCTTTATTGTGAATATTTTTACATATCACTCGGATGTTCTGGCAATACCACAAGGATAATGCGTAGGACTCTTAATATATACTTACTTTCCACATTGTGTGAAAAAGCAAGTCTTCAAGAATTTAGTGTCCTAACGAGATATTATGGATGATCTCTTGGCTCTAGACTCAATTGTGCATATTTGGTTCCTGTGCCGGAGACTAGGGAGAGGGTCTCCTTCTTCAATATCAACAATCTCTAAGAGAAAGTCGATAGATAATGTCGGTTCCCCGTGAGAATGAAACAAGCCTTTTTAAGAGGAACTTGAGTGGCTTGGGAAGTTTAGTGCAGTGCGTCACTGGGTCCATGACGTCTTGTCTTCAATACCAGTGTTACCTTAGTAACAACCAGTAGCATATGTATTGAACCCGGTTTATGCCCTAAGGTTGAATTGATGGAGGGCTATTTCTTTTCACCCTTTTTCACATTCATTTCTTTTTCATTCTTCAACCCTTTCAGTGCTTACCGAGACTTCATAACTAGAACCTTGTTGGGATTATTCCAGTACTAGCTCTGTCTCAGTCCGCACTCTTCCCATTTCTCATTTTTCTCCTTTTTTCAATATTCCTAAGGACTCTACACTATCTAGTGGATTGTCCCTGGGAAGATCCCTCCGGTTCTGGCGGATCGTGGGAACAAATACCTAACCTAACCATCCTTATAACACCATGCATAAAGTAAATTTGGTCGGTCTTTTGGTATTGTTCATTCCTTCTCGAAACCAATTGAAAAATCATTTGGAAAAACAATCAAGGTACTTGTGATACGAGATCAAAGCATTTTGTACCTTAATAGTTTTGATCATTTAGAAAATGCTCCCCCTCAACATGTGCATATGATTTTGAACTTGTTTAGCACATGGAGGCAAGAGTTCTTTGAAATAATTTCTTTGAAATAATTTCTTGATCACAATTTCCATGGAAAAAGCCATTTGATTTTCATGGTAAAATTCTCCCCCTCAATATGTGCATAGGATAAGTGAAATCATTTTTATCACATAGAGGCAAGAGTTCTTTTGAAGCACGTCCACAATCACATAATCCATTAAGAAAACCATTTGAAAACACAATCAAGGTACTTTATAATCTCTTTTTTAAAAAAACTTTTGTACCTCGATGGTTTTTCTCCCCCTCAATATGTGCTTCGAGATTCGAAAGCGTTTAGCACATACGAGAGAGCAGCCTGCACAATTGAATCCAAACGATCACCTTTTATCAGATTTCATTATTAAATCACAAATTCTCCCCCGATCAAAAATATCAAACCCTTTGAGATTTTGGATCCCAAGTGATTTAATACGGTTTATAAAACATGGGAGAATATGTGGCCTGGTTTAAATACTCATCATGTTTTTGGATAAATCCTCCTCCTCAACATGTGCATTGTGTATGAAATCGTTTGGCACATGGAGGCAGGAGTGCCTTTAAAGGACTAAAACCAATTCCATTAAAAAAGATTTGAGATTTAAACCACGATCTCTACCCCGATCAGAAATATCAAACCATTTGAGATTTGTGATCCCAACTGATTTAAATCATTTAGAAAAATTTGGGGAAAGACGTGGCAAGATTCAATTTTGAAAGATGATAGATAAGGACCATTTTAAGACATTAAAGATTGTTAGTGTCAGGTATGATAGTTTTTAAGAGATCTTTTAAGTAAAACAAAACAATTTCACAATCAAACAAGAACAGAAAAAATTTCATTTTGAAAGACCTTGATTCTAAAGAAAAAATCATACCATGACATAACATTAAATCTTTAGATCACCACTTAAATTGTACAATCCGGACTTTTATGAAGCAATATTGATTGAAAATAATTTATTTTAAATCACTCTCCCCCTCAATCGATGACCATAGTCGTTGATTGAGTGACTTAGGTTTTGATAAAAATGAAGTCCGGTGATTTTTAAAATTAAGTCCAATTAATTTTCAAAACAATATTTTTCATTTTCCAAACAATTTAATCAAAATTTTCAAAATTGTTTTAAAAAAAATGGTATCCTGCACAAAGATATATTAGTGGTTGAGAAGCTTTTGTTGTTGCTGCTGAGGGTTTGGAAGAAAAACCATCTGCTGATGCAGTCAGACTTCTTCTTACGTTGCATTTTGAATGCCAACTGGGGTCAAATTAAGCTCCGTTTCTTCAATCACTTAGAAGAAAACCATCTGCTGATGCAGTGAGACCTCTTACGTTGCATTTATGCCAACTCTCCATAGAAGTCCAATTAAGCTTCGTTTCTTCATTTGTCAACCCAAGAAATAGTTACCCTTTCCTTTCGGCATCCAATCATCTTCAATTGTAGGATCCGGATCGGGAACATTCTTTTATACCAATATACCTGCATACGTTAGTGAACACACATACAAATATATGGTGGTCGACATCACCCAAACAACAATCGACTTATAAAAGTCAATGCAACATATCAATCAGATCATATAAATGTATGGGAATAATGTGATTCTCAAACTCTAATCATCTAAACCTAACAATCATATCCTAGAAACCTAGTCCTTCAACATAGGCAATTATATTTTTCAGATAAGCACGTAGAATAATTAAGAAAGTCCGTTAGATGATATAAATTTGAAAACATTCTCCCCCTCAATCAATGACTTATTTTTTGAAAAGATTAAAAGCGCTGAAGTCATTGATTGAGTTTTCAATTTTCACAAAAACTCTGAATCTGATAGATTTACAAGCAACTCATTTACCACCATTTTAGAAAACAATAAATATTTTTCTGAAGAATTTATAGACGGAAAAATATTTGAGTAGGAACAGCAGTCCTTCGACATACTTTCCTCATTTGTTTTTAGGATAAGTGCACGAAATATATGAAAAATTGGTTTAGCGCAGCACTTTCCTTTCATTTGAAGAGCGGGTTGCTATCTGAAATAATAGCAAACCATGTTTAAGCCCGGGTTACAGTCTGAAATAACTGTAAGCCATATTTTGAGACATGTTTAAAAAGAAATATTTACACCTCCTGCTCGAACTTCATCTAAAGTCCCGTGCCATTATTGAATGACATTTCTAAGACCGTAGATGTTATCGATATCAGAAGACATGTCAAGAGAAAACATATTTTTGGAAATTTTCAAATTTTCTAATTTTTTATGGGTTTTTGATGGTTTTATATTTTTCTATTTTCTTTTTGTTGGTTTTCTATTTTTTGTATTTGGTTTTACTGGTTTTATATTTTTGTATTTTGTTTTTGAAAAATATATATACAAGGATAGATTAGATGATATAGTTAAAGAAGATGATGATACGAGTACCGAGATAAGGATATCGAGCAGCCCCGTTGTAGAAGATAGAAGTCATCATCCCTAAAACTTTCACCACCAAAGCTTCCGAGGCTCTTGCATCGAAGAAAGAAACTGAACCATCTGAAAGTGAGACTTTGGCAGCTTCCCCCCAAACCGAAAATCCTTTAGCTGAGCAGATTTGAAGCTCTATTTCAAGCTTGCCTTAGCCAGGTGCACAGAGAAGCACACCATTATCATAAATCCCGCTGCTCCTTTCAAGAATAATCACCGTGATTCTTCGTTCAAGGTTATATCATCAGCAAGAACAGCAACGTATCATCCCACCCATAAATAACTCTTCTCAAGTTTCTTTTCTACTGACGTCTGAAGCAATCCATTCCGAAAGGTGTCAAGAGACCACTTCCCCCACGTAGTTGAAATGATACAGTCAGTCTCTTAGACTAGAGCTCACGAACCCGAATACACATACCCGAAGACAAAGAAACTTATACCATCGAAGTAGCAGATTAAGTCCAATAGCCAAAGAATAACCCCGATGTATACTTTTCTCTCCCCCTGAAGAAAGTGTATGAAGCTCAAGAACCCGAAGTACCCGAATGCCCAAAGAGAGAATAACCGATAACATTGAAGAAGCAGGCTGAATCACTGATTATCTCTGCGGGTGACAATCTCTGCGGATGTCAACACCGGAATAAGTGATTATATCTCTGAATCACTGATTAAGCACTCAAGTGAAACAGCTGAGCATCCCCAATGTACACAATATTTCTCCCCGGATCATTGCGATACCATCGAAATCACCACACACTAGTGTACCTCTTTTATCTTCAGAAACTTTCTCTAACATCACTTCCCCCACGTAGATGAAATACTAACACTAAACGCCTTGATGAGTAAAACCTTGAGTTTCTCTGCGGTCATGACATTTGTTTTCCCGGGATATCTTCAATCACTTAGAAGAATTAAGTTCATCAAGTTTACTCGTCATGAGTCAAACCTTGAGTTTCTCTGCGGTAATAACATTTGTCTTCCTGGGATATCTTCAATTACTTAGAAGTATTAAGTTCATCAAGTTTACTCGCGTTTAGATGCTTATCTCCTTCCCCCTTGCTGGTTTTGACACTACAGAGTCAACAAATCATTATAAGCCTGAATACTAGAAATTTGTTGAGAAGAACACTTGAACTCTTGTGAGAATCAACTTGCTGAAGACTCTCTCTGACTATTTTTATCAACCCTTATGTAGACAATTTGAAGTGACCACTGAAGAAGAAAACCCGATATACCCTACTTGAAACTGAAGTCAACTTCCCCACATTTGTATCTTAAGCTTGCACCTAATGATGGAAGAACGGTGTAGAGAATTTATGCTTCAAGCAAATCTCTAAGTACTCACTACCCAAACAAAGTATGAGACATTAACACCTCTTGCGATTATCCACACCGTCATATGCGTGTGACACTGAGTAAAATAAAGTAACTCCTAATAGTGATAGTTAACCAGGTCTTCAACCATCCGCCTCGACTGCTGGTAACTAGATAAACCAAGTCTTCAACTCAAATTCTTAAGCCCGAGCAAGTTATCAAATAAGAACACGCCTTTGTGAAAGTCAACTTCAATCTCAAATAAGTGATAAATGATTAACTCCTAAGTAATCAACTTGTGTCGAATGTCCAATACGAGAAATAGTCAATAACAACGTCTCGAGGAGTCACTGCTAAAGAATATGAGCAAGTCTAATTGGGGATTGAATCTGACTTATAACTTTCTCCCAATTAGTGCTCTCCCCTAAACCGACAATCTGTTTGATAGATGCCCAGATTAAGAAGAAGTCTTTAGATCGTTAAATGCAACTCGTCTTTAGTCTTCTAACATGTAGCAGAAAATGTAGAATAGACTGTAGACTCGACCTTCTTCAAGATTGTGCAGTTGGGGAATAGATAGTTAACATCTTCAACTCACACCAAAAAGCATCTCACCAAAAAACATCCCAATTAACTTACATCTTGCAAATCCCCTTAACTAAAATCCCTCCCAATCAAACAAGAACAGAAAGATGTTCATTAAGGAAATCAACAATCAGGCCGCAACGAACACACAAGATGGTAACACCAAACTACCAATCACATCAAACAAGAACAGATAGATTGTTCGGAATCATCATGTTGATGTATACGTGAAGCATTAACCGGAAGCACTTTGTCGATAAACTCATCAATCCGAGTGAAGATGTCAACCAACGGCTCTTAGAGGAGAAAAAATCCATGTGAAGATGACCCGATAAGAAGAAGCTCGGTTCTTACATGAGTTTAGAGCCGTATGACCATTTATATTCTCAAATATCAATCAACAATGCCAAAAATTCACACTTCTTCTCCCCCTCAAGAATTGCATACGGAGATGCCATTCTTGATTAAATAAGTGAAAAACATCCAAAAGTATTCTATTCACACTTCTCCCCCGCAAAATTAGCACATGATGTCGCCATCGTCATTATAGTTGAGCAAGTGGAATAAGAAAATAATCAATGGTAGCCCGGTTCACTTGATGACTGAAGCGCATAGAAAAAGCATGAAGCATGTTGATGAGAATGGTCATTAATGAGAAGATTTCTCTTCTTTCGAAGATAAAGCGCACTGACACGTACACTTTTCTTTTCTTTGAGGAACGAGGCCTGAACTGAAGTATTCAAACGTCATAAGAAGATTTCTCTTCTTTCGAAGATAATGCGCACTGAAACGTACACATTTCTTTTCTTTGGAGTACGAGGCCTGAACTGATGTGAACAGACGTCATAATCTCTCTCTTTTCAGCTCTCTTAGCAAAACATGTAATCATCCCCATTATCATTCAGTAGGCTCTTTGTAGTGACAACTGATGGAGAAAAACCCAATATGATGAATTTGACCCTGAAGTAAACTAACCCGAACTCGTGACTTAAACTTGCACATATGTAACAAAGATCGGTGTCGAGACTTCATGCCCATTTGAATCTCTAAGTACTCTATACTCTTCAACCAACCAACCATCAAGTATAAGACGTACATCACCTCTTGAAAATCCGCAATTAAATGTGACACTGAGCACTACAACGTAACTCCTTAAAGTGATAGTTATTTTGTAGTGACACGAGCCCAATTCCCCCAAGTGGTAAAAGAAAAGGTAAAAGACACCCAACAATAACTAGATTTCCAAGTCTTCATTTTTGATAATAAGCTCGAACAAGGATCTCAAAGAATCTTCATCCAACCATCCCCGATACCTTCAGATACTAAGTACACTCGCCCGTGATATTTCACTTCAACCTCAAATAAATAATACTGACTTAACGCCGATGTCACATCTTCTGAACTGCTCAAATCTAGCCTTCTTTGACATTTAAATGAACTTTGATAATGGTTTCATCCCGAACATGGTTAATAGCACATAACCCCGTAAAACCATGTAATAACCAAACTGCCATGACGAAAGTCCAAACACACATCCAATTCATGAAATACACCCTTTTATCCCTTCTTCGAAGCAGAAACCGTAGCACCAGCATCAGAAAAGATCCAGAATTACACTTTCTCATTCTCCAGGATGGTTCCATCATCATGGGATTTTACAATTCTATGGTTTAAACCGAAAAATAGTTTCTTTCGCGGGATTTTACAAAACCAAGAATAAACCGTAAGATAGATCCGGAAATGTACTTTACCAATACCAGGATGTTTCCATTGTCACGGGATTTTACAAGTCTCAGATTTAAACCGAGAAATAGTTTCTTTCGCGGGATTTTACAAAATCAAGACAAAACCGTAAACAATGTCAGCTTGAATGTATTATGACAATTTTGGTTTCTGTGAATATCTGTTTTAGGGGAACATGCAGCGGTTCATTAACGGTTCATTATCCAACATCAACAACATCATCAACCATCCAATCAACACTTTGGAAAACACATCATTCACACATTCTGTCGGCTATTGTAGTGACCACATGGAGAAGTAAACTCGATATACCAAACTTGAATAAGACGTAACATTTCCCGGATTTGTTGCTTAAGCTTGCACTAATCCTGGTGAAAAAGAAACGGTGTACCCAATGTACAAAACCTCTTGACATTCTCAACTGAGTGAGACACCGAAGTGATAGCTACATAGTGGGTTAAGCAAGAAAGAATCACACATGTAACTAAATAGTCAAGACTTTATCACCCTCTATAAAAGCCCAAACAAGTCATCTTCGCGGAAGGGTAGAAAGAAAGAAGACGAAATAAGTAAACGCGCCCGGAAGACCTTACTTCAAATCCAAATAAGAAATACCGAATAACAAACCCGTAGTCAATTTTGATTAATCATAAGTTCAAGCCATGACATAATATTTTCCGTGAAAATGTATCCCCCAAAGTACCAGTCCTCATGACCAAATCACATCATCTCAGCAAATCTCAAAATCAAGTCTCAACTTATTAGCCAAATGAAATACAAACATTAGCCGCAGACAAATGTATTTTTTGTTGAAATTTTAATGACCAAACATTGTTTCATTTGTCCACAAAGCCCATCTTAATGTTCATTGACCTCCTCAATAAATCCTCTCATATTTATTGTATCAAAGATCAATAAGAGAATAAGTTCGGTTTAGCCACAACATATATACCCGAGCCATTATTAATTCATGGGCCAAAGAGTATCACACAAATTTTCCAAAGTGATTAAACCATTCAAACACCAAAGCCCAAGTGAGGTCACCGACTTTAATAATCTTTTTCTCAAAAGTTAAGCTCAAGCCGTGAATTTAGTATCCCTCAGTGAAAATATTATACCATACCAACAATACCGCTCATTTATACTAGTAGAATCAAAAAGTGTATCCAATATATTTTGTAAATAAAAGAATCGGATAACAATTTTTTTTTTTTTTGAGTTTACTATGTTTGGTCCACCATACAGTCCAGTTGAAAGCCACCATCCAGAAACATAGCCAAAATCCAAATAAGATACACGGCCCAAATCAAAAACCGATCCATTTCAAGCTCAAATGAAATTATCCGATCCACCACACACACAACCAGTTGTGTTATAAAAACAAATACTTTCATTTGACCTAAACCTAATATCACTAGAGATAAACACGCCTACACCTAACTATATTCTCACACCCAACATATATCATATCTCATTCTTAAAACTCTTCATCTCTTATCAAATCTCAGTCAATCACCAGATAAATCCGAAGTAAACAAATAATTTACAACCATTCCGTATATGATGAAATCATTTTCTGTTTTAAAGAAAAGGCTTCAAGATTCGTGTATGAGTCTCGGGTAGGTTATTTTGTTTTCGATTTTATTGTCCTTTTTTAAGTCATGAACGAATCAAAGGGATGAAATAACATAATTGTTATTTTCATTACTTTCATATTCGGATATTAACAAGAAGCGCTGCCTTCAAAAAGATCTGTGATGGTAATTGTTTCACTTGAGACAATCTTTAAAAGATTGAAAAGAAAATGAAACAAATCTGAGATTGACATGTATTTCTATATTTTTGAGTCTTGATTGTGATGGAGGATGAGTTAGGATAGATTTGATATTGGATGATGAAGAGGATGTTTTGTTATTTGATGAGTCTGAGTTGTTTTCCTTTTCAATTAGAGTTCGTTGACTGATGATGGTGAGACTCCTGAAGTCGAGTTGTATTGGTATTATGGTATTTTGTTGTTGTGGTATTGGTCCTGTCTTCTTCTACCTTTCTGTCGCAAAACCATTTTACACAAGTCGCCACGGCCAAGTTGCCACGGCCAAGTCGCCACGGCCAAGTCGCTACGGCCAAGTCGCTAGGCCAAGTCGCTACGACTTGTAAAGACAAGTCGCTATCAAAAATACAATGCATCTGGACAGTTTTGTAAGTCGCTAGCAAGACTTTTTATGTTTTCCGATGAGTTTTCCGACCAATATTTCCGTTCAGCTTCAAAAACCCAGAAAAACATCAAAAAGATACATCTTTTTGGACTCAGTTTGACCAAGAATAACGACCATGTAAGTTTTGATACAAAAGATGATACAAAAGTACTGCCTTGGACAACAGAAGACACGACAGATATTGTAAGTTTTGATGGACCATGAGACTATTTTGACCAGGATACAAAAGCACATTATAAGATAAAACTTGTAAAGAAAGTATTACCACACGAATAGGATCCGACCAAAAAAATAGTGCAAAACAGTATACAACATGATCCAAAAATCCACATAACCATGATACAAAATCACACAAATCAACACAACACAATAACGGCTCTGGTACCAATTGTAGGATCGATATATTATTGTGTTGATGATTCGGGTGGTCTTGGATGATCAAAATACATGTTTAACATTTTAGAGAGAGAAAGTAGAGAGAGAGGGTGTTCTTGCTAGAGGTTTACTCAAAGGAAATGTTAGATTGAATGAGAAGCACCACCCCTTCCATGGATGGAAGGGGTATTTATACTTACAGACACAACGACCTCCTATCGGCCTGTGGATCAGGGATACAGTGAGTAAAGACCCGTCCTTCCTCCACGGTGAAACACTACGCTAAACTACGCTACTAAATAACTAATAAACTACTAAACAACGTAAATAACGACAAGTCTACGAGCTAACATAAGCTAGATAACATTTGGGGTGACCGACTCTTCACTATGGAATTTTCTAATTCCTAACAGTTTGGGAGTTAACGAACATTGACTAACAGCATTTAGTCAAAAGGACCATGGGTGATGCAAAAAGTGAACAATATGGACCTTGGGTGTATTTAATTTTTGTGTAGAACACAACGTGTATTTTGAGTACAACTTCAGGGACGAACGGTGTTTTTTATTCTAGTTAAAAAAAAAGGCATTAAAACAAGTCACGGATACTTGCAGCTTTGAAAGTGTTAAACTCATTTTTTATATAGACAAAAGTAAATAAATTAAACGATTCTCAATCCTATACTCGTTTTATTATAATTAATTTGGATTTAGACAGAGGTGGAAGGCAAATGAGCAACAAGTTGCGCCGCTAGCCCTTTTTGAATTGCTAAACTAATTATTTTGATAATTATATTTGTGGATCTAGGTGTCATCACATTACTATGAATAACCCTTTGGGACTCTGTTGAGGAGCACCACTGCATCAGGTGCAAGAAAACCAAAAGTATCAAACGCGAATAAAATAAAAACATGTTGATTTTTAATGCACGTTTTTTTGTGTTTTTTGTACGAGGCAGATTTCAAAGCAGCATGCCTATTGTAAAACCCCGGCTAATCAAACCCATGAGAGAAGAAACCTCGGTTAGATCCACACATACATGTTTCCCTCTAACACATTCAAACATCAAAACGTCTGCTGGTCTGAGTGTGGACCATCCATCCAACAGGTCAGTCAAAAGTTTACAGGTGCTTCTTTCTTGGCGGAGATCCCAACACACTTACAAACATCAAAAAGGACATCCCTAACCATATCGTGTCTGTACTTCAAGCCCGTGAGCTCTTTGCAATGAACTGCATGATCCCAAAGGAATCCAAACATGTCTTGCGACAAACTGGGCATATCTCATCAACCAGAAATAAAAAAAATCATAAGGCTATACTTAAGAATAGTACGATATTCACCGGTGACATATGTTGACCTAGCCCGTATATGAGAATAGCTAGTAGAAAATTTTGGGCATGTGAAGCCCGTAGACACTCAAAAACTGCTTTTTATCTCACAGTCATGTCAAAGCGGATTTTTGTCTCACCATTTCACTAAACAGTACACTCGCCAATGTTTGTTAGGGTTTAGAGAGGGCGGTTTCCTTATTATGGAAACCACTAAAATCAAATTTTGAAATCGTATCATGAAGACAAGTCATAGCACAAACATAATAATCATTCATACCACATATGCCACTGTTCCGTAAGATGTGGTCTTGTAGCACCAAAGATTCGGCCCTCGATGCCAAAAAAGTATAAGAGGAAACCAGTTTTGTCGAGTACAAACCCAAATCAATAAATCGAATGGGTACAGAAGCGAGTCGCTACTGTAAGTCTCCAAAGAAAGACCCTCCACAAACCACCATGTTCTCAATGAATTTGATACAATATACGTACTCAAAAAACATGCCACCGCAACGCGTGAACATTTTTATTCCTTGTTAAAAGAACTCCAACTACTTTTTCTTGGAATTTTATTTTTGTAAAAAGTTTTGTTTTCACCTATATAAGAGGGCAAAGTGCCTAAACGTTCCTTAGTTATTTTGTTATTGGGAAGAGATACATTGAGGGGAAAAAATTAGTTAAAAGAATGAAAAGAAATTTTAACCACACATTTTAAATAAGTAAGAGAAATTTAAAAAAATATATACTTTTCTAAATGCATATAAAATGTGCGATTGTACTTTCTTCTCACGTTTCTCATTTTAATTTTATTTCTTATTTGATCGTTACTTATTTTGTTATATCAAAAGTGAAGTAAACAACATGCAAATCGTTTTATCCTAACGAATGTGTTGATCTTTATCACTTTAAGTTTAAAAAACAAAATAACTAATTAATACAGTAATTTTACTAGCGAATACTGTTGGAAATGTATATATTTACAAACATGTGAATGTCCGGATTCTAACTCGTGACCACGGGATTGCACACATTAGCGAATGAGAATTAAAGTTAATAATTAATGTTTATGTTTACGATTAATTATTACACATTAAGTCCGGTTAACGATCGTTAAGTATTTAACGGAAAAAATGACTAACGACCGTTAAAATGAAAAGAGAAGGACTAGAAATGGAAAACTTGGAAAAGTTATGGGTTTGGCTTTGGGCTTTCTATAGTGGCCGGCCATAGGGGCCTTTCCAAAGCCCTAATTCATAAACTTGTTCCCTAAGTTTACCTACTAGTATATAAAGAGGGTTAGGTTCTAGGGTTTCATACACTTGTGCATTGAATTAACCCTAGATCTCTCCTCTCCTCTCTCTTGTCCCATTTTGGCCGAACACCCCATTTGTAAGGGAGTTTGGTTTCGTTTTTCTTAAAACGAGGACTTGTGTTAGATCTAGCAATCGCTTGATTCGTTGGTTAATTCGTGTGTACAAGAACGTGGTTGTAAGACATTATTCTTACACCAATTAGTACTTCTTTGTTTTGCTCAAGGGATTTGATATTCGCAAGAGGTACGTTACGCATACTTTCAGTTAATTAATTTATTTGTTATGATCTTAAGTCTTCCGCTGTGTACTCTTGATGTCTTTATGTTTTATTGTATTTTATATATCATAAACTCAACAGTGGCATCACGAGCCTTGTATAACAAGTAATTAATTACTGAAACACATAAATTAAAATAAACATGAATGTGTTATTATTTGTATGCTTAGATCTAGGGTTTGCAAAACCTAAACCCTAATTTTGAGGGGGGTTTTTATTTTGGTGCCCTAATTAGGGTTTTGTAAATTATTGTTTTAATTGGATTAGAAACCCTAAGATGCATGCAACTTTATGTGTATATGCGTAACTCTGTTTTAATTGCATTAATTGTTAAGTGTAATTTTATGCCCATGATAATTATCTACATGTTTTATCATGGATCTGCTTTTATTGTATGTCTTTCTTGTTTAAGTGATATACACTAAATTTTGATAGATCTAAAATTGGGGAAGACCTCCATCATTATTAATTTAATAGGATTTATCAAATACGTTTGCATGTGGCTATTTGATATGCATGACTTTTATTTGTTATGCATTTATTGTTTATTTGTTTATTTTTACAAATACTTGCTTGTTTGTTATGTGTAACAAGGGTATTTTTACAAGAAAAATAAACTGACCTAAACAATGGTGAAACATGTATTTTTAAGAATAGTAATCATAATCGTTTAATTGATTGATGACTTTGGTACAAATGACTGAACGGCTCACCCATGAGAATGAACTAATAAAAGGGGTTTAAAGAAGTGCGCACAGTCACACTGAAAGGATGTCTAAGGTTGTGTTTTAGCGCGTACCTGGCCCTCTGCCCTCTGTAAGTTCGAATGGAGCTACTTAGTAAGTCATTAAATGTGCAAGCTCGTCTTAAGGGCGAATTAGTGTTGATCCCATGCGCCACTTAGGTGGTAATTATCCGAAACACTAAGTGTTTACACTTATGCAAAAGTACGGTATAATGGATGATAATTAACACTAAATTCCTTGATTGGTGAAACCAATACCTCAATTAAAGTTTGATGATGAAAAACTTAAACATTAAAACAAGATATAAATGTTTTAATAAAACCTATGTTACGAAGATGAATGCATGACATCTTTGTACATATTTGATTTAACATCAAAACTATTACCCTTTAATTTAAGTTATATGCCATCCAACGAAACGGAAACACCTAAGATTACCTTTTATTTGCGTGAGATCGTGACTTAGATCGTAATCAAAGGGTAAAATGTCTACGTGTCGTGAGAACGGGCATGGACGATTTTGCAGTTTCTTAAGTTGGACAACTTAATTGAGTTTTATAGTGAGAACTGGCAACTCAAGGCATAAGATGGGATAAAACATGTTTACATGGCAATTGAAATTGGCTATATGTAAATCCCATAAATCTATGAATTGCAATTGAAATTGGCAATTGAGCAAAAGCTCTACCACTTTGTATAAGGTTCATTACTAGCAGATCAACTGATGTGATGAGATTATGACAATTTTGATCCTAGTTTTTCAGTGGAAATTAAATGGTTATATGCTTATGAACCATGGGTAATTAATTTTCTTGAAAAAGGTTAATTATCAAAAATACTAAAATTGAATTTTGTAATTCTTTTGAATGTATAATTGCAACATTTAACCGTAAACAAAGTTTAGTCTTTGATCAGTAAATTGCTCCATTCTGCTTTCAAACAAATGTTTGATCGAGAATAATTTACTGAAAAGACAAACGAAGTCTCTTTTCCATGGGAGAAGCATTAGACTCAATCCTATTCCTTTTCATGAATGAGAAAGGTATAATAGGAACGTTTTGAATTGTCTAAATTCTAATGTAACTCATAGCAATGAATTGCATGTCATATTTTCCATAAAGATTTCATTACCTTCATTAGGTGAATGAATCCTTTTGTAACAAACATGAATGTTGGTTAACTGGAAAACATGTATATGAGTTACAAAATTAGAAGCTAGACAAATTACCGCGAAAATTGGTAAAAGGAAAACTAGCTTAATTTATCTAGTTGGTTTACTTTAACCTTTAAAGGTGCTACATACCAGTATGGGGATGGTAGACCTGTTAAGGAAGAAATTGCATACCCAATTTTTCAAGTTAACAACATTGATGGATAACCCATCATTCACAGAGTAGAATACACCTTTTAGTACCTTAGTAATGATTACGTATGGTTCTTCAAAGGTGTAGGAAAGTAAAAAGCAAGCAAGTTGTTTTCACTAGTTATGCAACACTTACAATGTTGTCAGATTCAGTGGGAGCATTTGTGTTGCATTACTGAATAAGAAGTTGTTTTATTGATTTCTAATTCAGTGGGAGCTACAAGCCTTATTTCCTGTGTAGTAACCCAGATTATCTTCAAAGATAATTACTTTCCAATTGTAGGCACTTATGGTTTTCAAGGATTGTCATGTGCGTTTCCTTACTAATCAATATAGTCCTACATCTACTTGTTATATCTACGACACAAATAATATTAATCAAATAAACGAACGTGTATCGTGTTGTTTATTTGCTACATGATGTTGTTCCATGCATAAGTGGGAGAAATCTTTATTGTGTGCAAGGTACAACACATATTAATATGATTTAAATGAATTCTCTTGACTGTAAAGTAAGAGAATAACGTTCTAATAGGAAATATACATTTAAATATGTATGATTGCCCTATTAAGAACATGTGTCAAGATGATAACAAATACTACTTTATTTTCAATATTTAAGAAACACTTGTAGTTACAATTTATGTTACGTGAGAACGTGAACTAGATTATAGCCCAAGGTAAAATATCCACGTGTCGTGAGAACGAGCATGGATGATTTTGCAGTTTCTTACGTTGAACATTTCATGGAATGACATAATTAAATGAAGTAATCTAATACTACTTTGAATTTAAGTATTCGTTGAATGACTTAAGTATATGTAGTAAATATTAACTTGAAGTATTAATTAAAACCTGAGGTGGTGTTCATAATTACTTTAATTATAAATGTTTATGATTTTGTAAAGTCACAAACATGAAGTCTTTTTATACAAGACTTACTATATAAAGTAAGACGTTAACTTGCTATGTTTTAAGACATATGCATGAAGTCAATGAGTTGATCAATGACTAATAACGTATAGTGGGATTATAACTGGTATGTCTTTTGACTTGGTCAAAAATACTTGTGTTATAATGCATGCAATTGATTTGGTAATTCTATTGTACCATTAAGTTTTACTTTGTTGGTAAATAGGATAAACCAAAGAGTAGATGGTTATCTTAAATATTGTTAGATTAATCTTACAATATTAATTCTAAGGAAATACCATAGTTTTATGGTATGTTCAGTTAGAAGAATCAAAATCTATTGGCATGTTTGATTCAAGATAACTATAGTTTCTTCCAAAATGTTATCAAAGTTAGTAGATTGAGTATAGATTGAATATACTCAATAAGACTCCAACCTAGAAGATTAATAAGACACCATTTTTATGGAATGTGATGAATCACATTAAGTCTTATAAATGAAGTTCTAAATTTGTTAAACTACTTATAGAGTGAGTTGTAACAAACTAATGTTAGGAACTGTCAATGTTTTTTGTAATATCCCAAAAGAGAACAAGTATTGTTGCTCTACTTGATAAACTATTTAAAGGTAATCTTTAAATTGTTAAAGGCAAGTGGGAGTTTTGTTTAGATCTTGAAAGATTGAATTACAAAATACATAATCTTCTAAAATGCACTAGCAAATATCATGATGAGGCTAAACATGTATATGGTAGACCTTAATATGATGGAATTGTCATTCATAGATCCGTAAGGATATCTCAGATATTTAATATGCTGAGGAATATGAGTTACAGGATCATGGTAAGCCTGTTAATCATAATGATGAATTTACCAAATGTTGAATTGTGGTAAATCAATCATACTATGAATGTAGAGATGCTGTCCATAAAGATAATCAACTTTAGATACTTGGTTTATCTTAATGAAGATGATTTGCTTCAAAGGATGAAAACCCTAGTGGTTTAAATTTTTGTGTAGAAATCATATGGACAATATTGTACACATATTTAATGCATGTCTAGTGATAATAATATTAATCATAATTAAGTAATTAACTATGATTGAATATTCTTTCCTAGATACATTAAATAGAAGTATAAAGATTATAATTGTCATACTTAGTTTCATTGATATGAAATTTTGACAATGAATATAAAAACTCTTTGTTCTGGAATTACTTTTGCGAGGACGATAAATAATGCAAAGGAGTTTTATGAATTCAAATAATCTTTGAATATGTACAGACTGCAAGAATTCATGAATGGATATATGCATGCATCTATGAAATGATTCTTATGTTTAATATTAAATCAATGTTTGATTTAATAAATTAAAATAAGATAGCTCATAAGTATTCCTAAAAGCTAGTGGGAGTATTATTTTTTTAAATCTTATATGTTGTATGGGCAACTACATTCCATCTAAATTAAGTTTTAATTGGGAATGAAACTTTGTTTGTAAGATTTGGAAATAAGACATACAACCTTGGAATATATGTTTATAAACATATGCGGTAAAATAAATGAGTCTAATAAAACATGATAAATACATATCTTTAACAAGATATAATATGAATGAGATCTTAAAGTTTAACTTGAAGATTCATCATGTACATCATGTTGTGTATAAGATTGTTGTGTCATGCTTGGTTACAAGATGATTTGACAACATTGAAAGTTGTTAGTGTAATAAATATTTTAAAAGGAATATGTTTGGATATAGAATCGCATTCCATAGTCTGGAGATGCTCCTAGATTCTATGGATGAAAATATGGCAATTATTTCATAATTGTCATTGCCAACAAACTTGAGTTTGGTAGGCACCAACATTACACTATAACTGTTCGAAGTTTATGGATGTTTAAAGAGCATATTGTTGTACACAATGATGCTGGTATAATTGAGATGACACTCAATTCTAGTCATGGTATCCTTGATAATGACCATGTTGACTAGTTATGCTCAACTAAGAGCATAGTTGCATTATACATTAAAGAATAAAGAATACTTTAAAACTTCAAAGTTTTGAAAGATGATTGTCATAAAAGGGTGGTTCAGGTTATCACGCACCTTATGGAATGATATGACAATATCAAGATATGTGTAAACATATACAAGAAATTCACTTATTGAATTCTTGAAATAAGTATTCTCAAAATTCCTATAGATCAAAGTTAATTGAAATTATGCGTTGTCAACAAGTATGATTTTCATGACTTGTGGCAAAATTCATTAACTAGTATTCTCATGCATTGATCTATTTAGTATTTGGATAAAGGATGTTAAATAATTATTATTTATAATGAATTAAAGTACGATATACGTTTAATTTCATTTATAATATTGTATCCTGTATTTGCATGTTTAAATCCTTGAATAACTTAAGTTATTCTAAATAGTCCGTTGTCGATCAATAACATGGGAATGATATTGAATTAAGACAAATCTGAGTATTAGTTAGAATATACTTGAAAGTATATTGATGTGTAGCATGACTAATTTCAGATGATATTCAATGAATTGAATATAGGACTTATCCCACCCGCATGATGATACTTTATGGATCTTTGTCATTAAGTATATCATGGATATTTATCCTCTGACTTGAGATACAAGAGATATGTCATGGATGTAGTGCATTTTTGTGAAGCAATCTAACGCTACACGTAACTGGTAGTTATAAGGGTTGTTTTCAGAAGTGTTGCGAAATTTATGAATCCTGCTTGTAGTCAAAATGGGATTTGTTTCCTTCAAATTTATTTTGAAGTATAATACTACTGGGCCCCTCGTAGGATTGTTAAGATGTTTGTATGGCCATACCCAAGGTCTTCTGAAATATGTTCAGAAGAATTGGTAATCTTAATCAATCACATAAAGCGAGAAACAGAAAAGTTAATTAAGAAATGAGTGAGATCCATATTCTTATTAACATGGTATTAGAAACAAAAGGATGAATATGATGATGAATCATCAAACTTGGTTTTTCTCCAGAAAACCATACACGAGTTGTACCGGGGGCATTGGCGTGTTGCTAGACGCTAACCAATGTCATTTCACATTTTGTAAACATATCCAAGTGGGAGCTGTTGGAAATGTATATATTTACAAACATGTGAATGTCCGGATTCGAACTCGTGACCACGGGATTGCACACATTAGCGAATGAGAATTAAAGTTAATAATTAATGTTTATGTTTACGATTAATTATTACACATTAAGTTCGGTTAACGATCGTTAAGTATTTAACGGAAAAAATGACTAACGACCGTTAAAATGAAAAGAGAAGGACTAGAAATGGAAAACTTGGAAAAGTTATGGGTTTGGCTTTGGGCTTTCTATAGTGGCCGGCCATAGGGGCCTTTCCAAAGCCTTAATTCATAAACTTGTTCCCTAAGTTTACCTACTAGTATATAAAGAGGGTTAGGCTCTAGGGTTTTATACACTTGTGCATTGAATTAACCCTAGATCTCTCATCTCCTCTCTCTTGTCCCATTTTGGCCGAACACCCCATTTGTAAGGGAGTTTGGTTTCGTTTTTCTTAAAACGAGGACTTGTGTTAGATCTAGCAATCGCTTGATTCGTTGGTTAATTCGTGTGTACAAGAACGTGGTTGTAAGACATTATTCTTACACCAATTAGTACTTCTTTGTTTTGCTCAAGGGATTTGATATTCGCAAGAGGTACGTTACGCATACTTTCAGTTAATTAATTTATTTGTTATGATCTTAAGTCTTCCGCTGTGTACTCTTGATGTCTTTATGTTTTATTGTATTTTATATATCATAAACTCAACAGTGGCATCACGAGCCTTGTATAACAAGTAATTAATTACTGAAACACATAAATTAAAATAAACATGAATGTGTTATTATTTGTATGCTTAGATCTAGGGTTTGCAAAACCTAAACCCTAATTTTGAGGGGGGTGTTTATTTTGGTGCCCTAATTAGGGTTTTGTAAACTATTGTTTTAATTGGATTAGAAACCCTAAGATGCATGCAACTTTATGTGTATATGCGTAACTCTGTTTTAATTGCATTAATTGTTAAGTGTAATTTTATGCCCATGATAATTATCTGCATGTTTTATCATGGATCTGCTTTTATTGTATGTCTTTCTTGTTTAAGTGATATACACTAAATTTTGATAGATCTAAAATTGGGGAAGACCTCCATCATTATTAATTTAATAGGATTTATCAAATACGTTTGCATGTGGCTATTAGATATGCCTGACTTTTATTTGTTATGCATTTATTGTTTATTTGTTTATTTTTACAAATACTTGCTTGTTTGTTATGTGTAACAAGGGTATTTTTACAAGAAAAATAAACTGGCCTAAACAATGGTGAAACATGTATTTTTAAGAATAGTAATCATAATCGTTTAATTGATTGATGACTTTGGTACAAATGACTGAACGGCTCACCCATGAGAATGAACTAATAAAAGGGGTTTAAAGAAGTGCGCACAGTCACACTGAAAGGATGTCTAAGGTTGTGCTTTAGCGCGTACCTGGTCCTCTGCCATCTGTAAGTTCGAATGGAGCTACTTAGTAAGTCATTAAATGTGCAAGCTCGTCTTAAGGGCGAATTAGTGTTGATTCCATGCGCCACTTAGGTGGTAATTATCCGAAACACTAAGTGTTTACACTTATGCAAAAGTACGGTATAATGGATGATAATTAACACTAAATTCCTTGATTGGTGAAACCAATACCTCAATTAAAGTTTGATGATGAAAAACTTAAACATTAAAACAAGATATAAATGTTTTAATAAAACCTATGTTACGAAGATGAATGCATGACATCTTTGTACATATCTGATTTAACATCAAAACTATTACCCTTTAATTTAAGTTATATGCCATCCAACGAAACGGAAACACCTAAGATTACCTTTTATTTGCGTGAGATCGTGACTTAGATCGTAATCAAAGGGTAAAATGTCCACGTGTCGTGAGAACGGGCATGGACGATTTTGCAGTTTCTTAAGTTGGACAACTTAATTGAGTTTTATAGTGAGAACTGGCAACTCAAGGCATAAGATGGGATAAAACATGTTTACATGGCAATTGAAATTGGCTATATGTAAATCCCATAAATCTAGGAATTGCAATTGAAATTGGCAATTGAGCAAAAGCTCTACCACTTTGTATAAGGTTCATTACTAGAAGATCAACTGATGTGATGAGATTATGACAATTTGGATCCTAGTTTTTCAGTGGAAATTAAATGGTTATATGCTTATGAACCATGGGTAATTAATTTTCTTGAAAAAGGTTAATTATCAAAAATACTAAAATTGAATTTTGTAATTCTTTTGAATGTATAATTGCAACATTTAACCGTAAACAAAGTTTAGTCTTTGATCAGTAAATTGCTCCATTCTGCTTTCAAACAAATGTTTGATCGAGAATAATTTACTGAAAAGACAAACGAAGTCTCTTTTCCATGGGAGAAGCATTAGACTCAATCCTATTTCTTTTCATGAATGAGAAAGGTATAATAGGAACGTTTTGAATTGTCTAAATTCTAATGTAACTCATAGCAATGAATTGCATGTCATATTTTCCATAAAGATTTCATTACCTTCATTAGGTGAATGAATCCTTTTGTAACAAACATGAATGTTGGTTAACTGGAAAACATGTATATGAGTTACAAAATTAGAAGCTAGACAAATTACCGCGAAAATTGGTAAAAGGAAAACTAGCTTAATTTATCTAGTTGGTTTACTTTAACCTTTAAAGGTGCTACATACCAGTATGGGGATGGTAGACCTGTTAAGGAAGAAATTGCATACCCAATTTTTCAAGTTAACAACATTGATGGATAACCCATCATTCACAGAGTAGAATACACCTTTTAGTACCTTATTAATGATTACGTATGGTTCTTCAAAGGTGTAGGAAAGTAAAAAGCAAGCAAGTTGTTTTCACTGGTTATGCAACACTTACAATGTTGTCAGATTCAGTGGGAGCATTTGTGTTGTATTACTGAATAAGAAGTTGTTTTATTGATTTCTTCAAAGATAATTACTTTCCAATTGTAGGCACTTATGGTTTTCAAGGATTGTCATGTGCATTTCCTTACTAATCAATATAGTCCTACATCTACTTGTTATATCTACGACACAAATAATATTAATCAAATAAACGAACGTGTATCGTGTTCTTTATTTGCTACATGATGTTGTTCCATGCACAAGTGGGAGAAATCTTTATTGTGTGCAAGGTACAACACATATTAATATGATTTAAATGAATTCTCTTGACTGTAAAGTAAGAGAATAACGTTCTAATAGGAAATATACATTTAAATAAAAAGAGAAGGACTAGAAATGGAAAACTTGGAAAAGTTATGGGTTTGGCTTTGGGCTTTCTATAGTGGCCGGCCATAGGGGCCTTTCCAAAGCCCTAATTCATAAACTTGTTCCCTAAGTTTACCTACTAGTATATAAAGAGGGTTAGGTTCTAGGGTTTCATACACTTGTGCATTGAATTAACCCTAGATCTCTCCTCTCCTCTCTCTTGTCCCATTTTGGCCGAACACCCCATTTGTAAGGGAGTTTGGTTTCGTTTTTCTTAAAACGAGGACTTGTGTTAGATCTAGCAATCGCTTGATTCGTTGGTTAATTCGTGTGTACAAGAACGTGGTTGTAAGACATTATTCTTACACCAATTAGTACTTCTTTGTTTTGCTCAAGGGATTTGATATTCGCAAGAGGTACGTTACGCATACTTTCAGTTAATTAATTTATTTGTTATGATCTTAAGTCTTCCGCTGTGTACTCTTGATGTCTTTATGTTTTATTGTATTTTATATATCATAAACTCAACAAATACACTACTCCAAGGATAAATATGGCAGTAAACACACAAGGCCTTCTCAAGCTTCAAAACACACAACCATGGCAACCACTTCTATGACGACCAATTGAATCCTTTATTATTATCAGCTTATCATATCATCAAATACTATTAAACACTCTACTTATAAATAATATTCACCAACTTCATTCTGTGACTCGTGAAAACACACGTTTAAAACGGCGCGAGTGATCTCCGGTGTGGTAACGAGCAAACGGCGGCGCCGTTGGGTGTGTCACGTCGGATTGGCGAGCCCGGTTGTTGATCACACCCTTCGCTCTTATACTCGTTATTTTTAGTGAGTGAAATTCGTGTGGTGATACTCTATGGTAAAAAATTAAATAGATTAATTGTACCAACAGGCAAAGCTATAAAAAATAATTGTACTAGGATCTTTTTAGCAATCTATTATATTAAATTTCTTGATATAACCACTTATAAATATCAACTAATAACTAATATAAACTGTAAGGATTTTCTTAATCTAATACACAATTAATGGAAAAAAATTATTTGAAAGTTACTGATAATATTTTAGAAAATAAATAATTGAAATGAGTAATATTATAACACTTTTAATTTTGCAACAATTATAAGATAGTTAACAAAGACGCATGTTACTAAATATGATATTAATATTTATCACTTGTGTTAGTAATTTTGTTTTACCATTCTTTACATGATAAAATCAGGGTAAAGGTGGGCAAAAGTTTAATATAGAGCTCAAATTTATCATAAATCCAATAAACTAATAATAGTCATTCATTTTTTTTTTATTATAATAGACTTTCACCTTTTTTTTAAAAATTAAATATCTCGCAAACCGTTAATCGTTACGCGATAAATATTATACCATCGCGACGAGAATTAAATTATCTTTCTATAGATATGCACTACTATATATTTTTAACAACTTTTTTTTTTCAAAATTTCGGTCAACAAAAATCATATATGATTTGTGAAAATCATATATGATTTGATTTTTACAAATCATATATGATTCGTCAAAATCGAATCACACATGATTTTTGAAAATCATATATGATTCGTAAAAATCATATATGATTTTTTCGGACGGAATTTTTGAAAAAAAATATTTGTCGAAAATATATAAAAGTGCGTATCTATAAAAAGATAATTTAATTATCGTCGCGATGGTGTATTTTTTATAGTTTGAAAATTAACCGTTTGTAAGATATATTGTTTAAAAAAAAGGGTGAAAAATGATTTTTTTTATTAATTTAGATAAAAAATGGAGAGCTATGATTGGTTCATTTGCTCTATGACAAATATGAGTTCTATATTGATCTCAACTCGGTAAATGTAATATACACAGATTTTTTTATAGTAAACACAAAATATTAACTTTTCTAATTGTTAATTTAATGGACAAAATATTAATAAATGTGTGTTAGGATCGAACTCGAGACCACGGGATTGCACACTTTATGTATGAGAATTAAAGTTATAATAATTAAATATAAAATGTTATATTTAGTTATTATTTACACGAAATAATATATCGGACGTTAAGTTAATTAAGTGTAATGGACTAACGATCGTTAAATGTTAAATGGAAGGACTAGATGTGAAAATAGAGATTGGGAAAGTTCCGAAAACCCCTTGGGATAGCTAAACCGATCGGCCAAGGGTTCCTCAAGCCCAATCCAAGTCTAACTTGGTCACCAAGTTATATTGGGTATAAATACAAGGCCTCGGGTCTTAGTTTTTCATCTCTTGTACTCATAACTTAAAAACCAAAAAGGTGTTTGTGTGTTTTTATGTTAAATCGATCGTACACCCCTAACAAAGGTGTCGATCCATTTGTTTTTCCAAAACAAATTATTTTGTGTTAATTAAACTAGCATTTACTTTAATTCGTTAATAGTACGTGTGTACAAGAACGAGGTACAATCACACTATTTATTGTTTCTTGGATTGAATTATAAAATGGTAAGGGGTAATTCTTATAATCCTATAAACCCTAATTAGGGTTCATCCAATTGCTAGTTTTGTGGAATTGATTCTTGTTCGGCTAGAATAAAAAAGGTACGCATACTTTATTTTTATGTTAGTTAATTATTCATTATACGTTCCTTTACGCTTCCGCATGTGTACTTGATGTTTATTGTTTACATTTATGATTAGTCATGTTATATAATTCCAACAGTGGCATCACGAGCTTGGATTAATGAGTAATTAATTCTAAACACGTAAAAAACGAATATTGTATGTTGTTTGATATGATTATTCTAGGGTTTTGGTTATGATTATGTAAACCCTATTTTTAGGGTTAGGGCTTTTGCCCTAAATTGGTTTTAAATTTTTTTTTATCGATCGAAAATTTTTTATGGGTCGAAACCCTAAATTTTTTTTAGTCGATTTGTTTAAAAATATTTTTAAGGTTTATAAAATTGTTTTGTTATCAATATCGAAACCTAGAATTAATAAATTTGTTACGTGATATATTCATGAATAAATTGTTATGTGACATGGAATTGTATGCGATCTTGTGACAACGTGAATAAATTGTTATGTTAAATCCATGAAAACGTCCATCTTTGGCATGGATTATTGTCGATATATATATTTAATTGTTAAGATTGGTTATGCTAAAATTAATTGTTAAGTTTTATACACATGTTTATAATTTTGATAAATCTTAAATTGGGGAATACCTCAATAATATTAATGAATCAATTATGTGCAATTTGGTATATTTTAATTATGGCTTACGCAATCGATTTGTCGATGTATGTGGCTCACTTTCAATTGTGCGAGTGAAAGCCCTAGTTAATATATACGTTAATTAACCTAGATATTGATTATTAATAGGTTTTATCAAATAAGTTGCATGTGGCTACTTGTTTACACGTATTAATTGTTAGTTATGTGCGCACTGTTTTAGTTATTTATTTTTTATTGTTTACTTGTTTGCTTATTATGTGCGACAAGTTTTAAGCAAAGGGTAATTTTGAATAGAAAAATAAATTGGACTAAACAATGGTGAAATTTGATTTGTTTTTGAATAATTAAGTTTTCAATAGTTTAATTGATTGATGATATTGGTACAAATGGTCTGAACGGCTCACCCAATTTGACGGACTGTGTGGGAAGTACTAGGAGGGGAGCGCATTAAATTGTGACCCTAAAGAAGGAGGTTATTGCTTCAGCGCTAACCGAATTCTCCGCTTGCTTGGGAGTCAAATTGGAGCTACAAAGTAAGCCATAAATGTACAAAATCATCTTAAGGGCGAATTAGCTTTAATTCCATGCGCCACTTCGGTGGTAATTACCCGAAACACTAAGTCTTTAGACTTATGCAAAAGTACGGTATAATGGATGATAATTAAAGGTAAATTCCTTGATTAGCGAAACCAATACCTCAATCAAAACTTTGATAATTTGATCTTTATGAATGGGTTAATAAAAAAAAAAATTATTAAAATTTATGCTACAAGATGAATGCATGACATTTTTGTACATATTTGATTTGACACCATAAAATCAAAACTAGTACCCTTTATAAATTAAGTTAAGTGCCATCTAGTTAAAGGAACACTTGAAGTTGCAATTTACGTCATGTCAGAACTTGGGGAGATTGTGATGGAAAGGTAAATCTTTATGTAAAGTCAGACCTTACATGAACATATTTGCAGTTCTTTAAGTTAGACGACTTAAATTGAGTAGTAAGTGAGACCTGGACTCAAGACACAAAATGGGATAAAACATGTTTACATTTGCAATAGCGTTGAAAAATGTAAATCCCATAATGATCTAGGAATTGGAAAAATTATGCCAATTATTGTTCGACAGATTACCCTATTATATGCTTTCATTACTAGCAGATCAACTGATGTAATGGAACTATGACAATTTGGATCCTAGTTTTCGAGAAAATTCTATGGTTATATGAATATTACCTTGGGTATTTTATTTTCTTGAAAAGTTTAATTATCAAAAATACTAAAATTGAATTTTGCTAATTCTTTAAATGTATTAATGCAACATTAAACCGTAAACGTAGGTTATTCCTGTATTGGTAAATTGATCTACACCTGTAAGGGTTTTTGGTAGAGTCAACTTTGCTAAAAGTGTTAGGTCCCATATTCATAACACAAGCATCAATATAAGAAATAGAGAAGAAGAGATCGGATGAACAACAACACACACACACGATATGATAATAAGGAAGAGTTATGCGTAAGGTGGAAATGTGAATTGAACAACCAACCCTCAAGTGAGGGTTTACAAGAGGTATTTATAGGAGGGAACTAGGGCAATACTCCAAGTTCCCATCCTTTTACTTATTGGGCTTGGCCTAGGCTTATGGGCTTTATACATAAGCCTAGTCTTGATTACAAACATAAAAGCCATATTAAGCTAACTATTACATATGAATCACTAACACTTGAAATATAGTTTAGGAGTGATTCCAACAATCTCCCCCTAAGTGTTATTGATGAATAATAGAGTGATAAACGATGTAGGTGCTGATGTAATAGCAGCTTTGACGTCTTCTGACATTCTTCTTTCTTGTGAGAAGAAGTGCCTTGATTTGAACAATCTCCCCAGTGTAGGGATCTTGTAACTTTTGAAGTATTCTGCTTTGACTTCTTTTGATTTCTTTGTTCTTTAGTTCTTTGTTCTTTGTGATGGTAGTGATAGTATGTTATTGTTGTCTGCATTAGGTCTGCTTCGTTGCTCCAGTGTCTCCACTTCTTTCTTCAACATGCTCACACGCTCATTTAACGTTGGATTTCAGTACTGATGTAGTTCTCTTAGTCTTTAAACTTTGTAGATTCTTTGACTTGACGAAGAATCATTCTGACTTTTGTGTTGCCTTTTGAGAGAACTTGCATTAGTGATGATGTTGGTATGAGCATGTGAAAAATCTGCACGATCAGTCCGCTCCAGAGCTTCCATAAGAAGAAAACATACACACGGTTAGTATTAAGCGGATTCCGGCACTTACAAGTTTGAATTTCGAGGGTGTTAACAGCATAGTGTGAAAACACATCTCTAATTCTCACAAACGTCGTTCCTGAACTGGAGTCCCACAAGTGAGATAACACGATGTACCGAAGTACACCTACAGTTCAGATGAGTCGCTGAGGTATACCGAAGCATCACCTCACGACTGTAGACCGTTCTAGACACACTAAGCGTAATCCACGGGGAGTTACCGAAGTGACCTACTGTCAGGGCTGTTTGATGTTGACCCTGGAAGAAGTTTCCATTCAATCACTAAGGATCACATATGTGAACCTCTCATAAATGTTCTCGACAGATTGCTAAGATTTGTGAAGGACACGATAATATATCACTTCCGTCCTTATTGTTGAACGACAAGCGATGAATTGTCAAGTGTACCTAAGAGATCTTTTGATGAATCACGTGGCTCTAGACTCAATAGTGCACTTTGGTTTTCCTGAGCGGAGACTAGGGAGAGGGTCTCCTTCTTCAATACCAGCAATCTCTAAGAGAAAGCCGATAGTTTACGTATGGTTCCCTGTGAGAATGAAACAAGGTTTTGTTGGGAGAAACTTGAGTTGCTAAGAAGGTTTAGTGCATGCGTCACTGGGTCCATGACGACTTTTAATCTTCAATACTGGTGTCACTAAGTGACAACCAGTAGCATATGAATTGAACCCGGTGTCTGCCCTAAGTTAAATAATCTGGAGGGCTATTTCTTTTCACCCTTTTCTTTGCTTTTCTTTTTAATTCTTCAACTCCTTCTTTCTCCGATTCTCATTTTCTCCTTTTTATAATCATACCTAAGGACTTCTAAGTACTAACTATTTGTGATGTCCTTGGGTAGATCCCTCCGGCTCTGGCGGATCATAGGACGGTTATTCCTAACCTTAGTCACCTTATAACTCCATGACTAACCTATGTTGCCATAAAACCATTTACTTGAAAATCTCTCAAAGTGGTTATGATTGAAAAACATTTTGTACCACTGTAAGAGTTTGATCATTTGCAGAAATACTCCCCCTCCACACGTGCTTAAGTGTTTAGACAAAAATCTGCACGGAGAGAGAAGAGTGCGCACTTTTGAATTGATCGACTCAAGATAGACAATTCCCCGAGGGACCCGGTTACGTTGCATAGTTAAAGAGTTACATTGTCAGCTTTTAGGTGACAACTAGCTCTCATAACTACCTTGAAGGTGTGGACAAACCTCGAAAGGTTGTCAAACCCGTCAAAGTTCATGTCTATCAATAGCTTCTCGAATAGGTACAATTTACTTGGATAAGTCTTTGGAAGACAAATCTTTTCAATGTATGACTGTTCAGATCCCGTCAATTCATGGGTTAAGTCTTTTCACACGACGATTCAATAGCAAATCAACATATTTCTTATCACAATAATTTTCTCCCCCTCAAATATGGCATATAAATGTTATTTTTGATAACGTTTTGATATTAAATATGACCATTTCGAGTTTTGTGGGAAGATTATCACGAAGAACAATTTGTGAACAAAGTTTTAGCAAATACTCCCCCTCAACAAGTAATACTAACTTTTGAGGTTTTGAAAACGTAAGGGGAAGTACTTGTTCTTTTAAGCAAAACCTTTTAAAAGTGAAAGGTTTGATAAGTTTTACTCAAAATTAAGAAGCTTTCGCTCCTTTTATAGGATTGTGGTACTGAAGCGTACCACAGGGTCCTTTCATTACAAGAACGGGTTGTACACTGCTATGTGTGCACAAGCCATTGTCAGATAATCAAACAAACAAAATCACAATCAAGAGAGTACCCAATGATTACAGACGATCAGCTACTTTCTGAGGACTTTGGAAAGTCAGAATCGGAAAGTTTGGTCATCCTCCCGCATAGCTCTCCAACCGTTGCATCTGATCCCGATGAATCAAACATTCATCAATCCTAGTGATAAATCAACGAACATCCTTGCGATCCTTTAAATTCCATCTCTTCGTCTGAATTATACCCAACTCAATGTCCTTCAATCGATATGCCAATCCATCTCGAACCATCTCCATGGTGGCGTCATAGAACTTAGTAAATTTCATCGAAAGCCATGAAGCAAGTATGATGATTTTCACTTTGGTAGACAAACCCAAATTTTTGTTTATTAACGATTTTGTACTGAGGTTCTTGATTGATTCCGATGAAGTGTAGAATTTAGGTAAGATTCGACCCTGAGGTGGAGAACTTCAACACGCTCTTTGATTTGAAGCGTAATGTACTTGATCTAAATTTCAGTTGAGGTTCTGGTTGGGGCTCAGGTATGTCGTGATCCTCACCACCAGTGTATGTAAAGTGATCAACGGTTTTCTCCATTGGTGGTGTAGTTTCTGAATCCCTTGGTTGATCAGATGGTGGTGGCTGTGTAGCTTGTTGTGTAGTGGTGATAACCCGCTTAACCATTTGTCAAATCATTGGATGGAGTTGCCTTCTTAACAGATTTTGTTGTTGACATAGGTGTTTCTTATGTTGATGGAGGTGATGATTGAGATGATGATTTGGGTTTGGTGGAAGTGTCAAGAGGTGTTTCAGAAGACTGTTGAGTTTATGTATTGGATTGTCAACTATGTAGTTGTCTGATTCCTTCTTAAACTTTTCCTTCTCAGCTCTAGCAGCTTCTTTTGCCTCATTTTCGAATCATTTCCTCTTCAGCCGCCAAATTATCATCATCAGGGACTCTTTCATCCTTATCCTGATCGTAGTCTCCTTCGTCATATATTTCCACATCTTCACCATGATTTTCTACTTGCGGATGTTTTAGTTGTTGTTGTGGTTGCTTCATTTCAACAGTTGTGGTGACAGTGACACCCTGATCCTTACCGGATTGATTAACCGGATCGGATGGGGTAAGAGATGTTTGAAATGGATCTTCCATAAGTGGAGAACTACTACTTGACCCTCCTGCCCCACCGGGTTGATTAACCGGAAAGGTTGAAGCATGGTATTCCATCCTTTTCTACTTTAATGTCTTATGAAATTTTATTTCCTCTTCCATTGAATCATACTCATCATCAGGATGACTTTGTGAGCATGAATTTGAATGGATGTTGCAGAAGGATGTTCACATCAATTCTGCAAGATGATTATGAGCATATGAAGTTGTTGAAGATGACACGGAGATTGTTCTTGCCAATTGTTTTGTTGTATCCAGCTGGAAATGTGTTTGCCATCAAGAGCTCTGCTGGGGCATAGATGATTGCTTGATTTGCAGCCATTTTGTGATCTGAAAGACATTAGACAAAATGACAGACATATGGAAACACAATGTGTTTGTTTTAGTCTGATTTATTACCTAATTCCTTGTTTGATGGTAACATGTTTATGTTAGTTACAAGTCCTAAGTCACATTATTCCAAATGATTGAAGTTGATGTGATAAGTTACGTGAACATGTTAATTTTGAAATTTCAAAGTCCAATTTTTCACTTAACACACAACATATTAACTTTTGTAAGCTTATACGAAACATCAGGTATTTGTGACTTATGTGTAGCATTTAACAAGTAACATATGCGTAATAGGCCAAAATGTAGTGAACAGTGGGTTATGAGTAACAAGGATCCTTATGCGTAAGAAAGGAGCTTATGCGTAGGAGTAAGCTAAAGCGTAAGACCAAGCTTATGCGTAAGAGTTTCTTACGCGTAAGACAAGTTCAAAGGCTTTAGGCTTACGCGTAGGAATAAGCAAGATGTTACGCGTAATGTTTACTCGTAAGAGTAAAGCTTATGCGTAGCAAGCCTTGTTTACGAATATCTTTCCAAGATACGCATAATCCACTGTAGACCTCTTATGCGTAAGAGTTGCGCGTAAGATTTCTCTTAGGCATTACCTTTACGCATAAAAATATTCTTTAAGCGTAACGGTTTGAAAACATGAAGATTCTGACATTACGAATAATTAACATGTTAACTATAAACATGAAAACTTGATTGCAGTTAATTCCAAACATCTTTTAGATCACAAAACAAGTATAAGAACATATCAGATACACACAGAAAGACTTAGGCATAAAATTACTTAAACCCTAAACCCTTAATCTACGTGTAAGGGATATAGCTACAGAAATCAAACAAGAATGTTTCTGGAGTGTCTTAGATGTCATTTGAGTGCAATGGAACAAGATTTAACACATTTCCACCAGAGAATCAGAAGATTTATGGGAGATAACCCTAAAAAACCTAAAACTTAAATTCATACAGTTTCGATCTAATTTAAAAGTTCAAAAAACATGCATATAACCTTATTCTAACACATAATAGAAAAGCCCTAGATCAGCGCAAGAACCCTAGAATTCAAATTAATGAAATTTAAGATTTAGGATGGTTTTTAGACGATTGAAACAAGTTTAATAGACACTAAGAAAGGTTTTAACACAACTCATTTCAATCCAAACACTTTTATGCATAAACACCCAATTCGTTCGAGTGAACAATTTTCCAAAATCAGTTTAAAGAGTTTTAACCGTTGGATTTGAAAGATTTTTTGAAATCCTTGTTTAGAATCTTAATAAAAACAATTTAGAACTTACAGATTATGAACAGCTTGAACGGATTTAGAAGATTTGATTTGGGCCGTTTGATCTTGGTGGCTTAGGAGTAAATGATTTTGTTAAAATTAATTTGCCAAGTTGACACATTCAGTCCCTCAACCTTAAAGAGGTTCCAACCAAGATCCTTTAACTTCCGTTTAGGTTAGACAAAACACATGTAAGGCAAGAAACTTAACGATACTCCCCCTCGACTTTTGAAATAATGAATTTTGAAGACATTTGAGTCCGAGGAGAGTATTTGACAAGAAACGTATCCACCATTTTGGAAGAAACAACATATTTTTGAAAACATGGAAGTACAAGGTTTTATGAAACTGAAAAATATTTACTTTTTCCCCCTCAACAATTGTTCGGGAAAAATAGTGAAAGATTTGATAGAACAAAGTGTTGACTGAAGATTTGTACTTGCGATTTTTGAAAGAATTTAGATAGAAGAATATTTTTTGAGATTTTCTGATTTTATATTTTTGTATTTTGTTTTGGAAAAAATATTTATAAAAGATGTTTTGGTGTTTGACTGGTTTTAAGAATGTTTTAAGAGTTCATCCAGTTCCTCTTGAGTCAAACACCGCATACCAATCTGGTGGACCAACTCATTAAACCTAGCAGAAGCTAAAGCTTTGGTGAGAAGATCTGCCAATTGGTATTCAGTACCCACAAAGTATAATTCAACTGTACCCTATTCCACGTGCTCCTTGATGAAATGATATCGAAGATCGATGTGCTTTGATTTCGAATGTTGAACTGAGTTGCATGAGATCGCAATAGCACTCCGATTGTCACAGTACATCGGGATTTTGTCAAACACATAACCATAGTCTTTGAGTTATGTTCTCATCCAAATGACTTGAACACAACACACAGAAATGGCTACATATTCAGCTTCGGTTGATGACAGCGATGTACAATCCTGCTTCTTCGATTGCCATGACACCAATTTGTCACCAAGAAATTGTAATGCTCCTGAAGTACTTTTCCGTGAGTCTAAGCATCCTGCGTGATCAGCGTCTGAAAAAGATATTAGTTCAAAACCAGAATCCTTCAGATACCAGATCCCCAAGTTAATGGTTCCCTTGATGTATCGGAGGATTCTTTTAGCCTCTGAGAGGTAGGTTTCAGTTGGTCTCGACTAATAATAGGAGCAGAAATATACGGCAAAAACAATGTCAGGCCTGCTGGCTGTTAGATACATGAGAGACCCAATAATACTACGGTATTTGGTAGGGTCCACCAATTTCCCATGTAAATCAGCGTCTAGCTTCTTGGTATGAGCCATTGGTATGGCATAGGTGTCACAGTTTTGCATTCCAAATTTGTTTAACAGTTCAAAGGCATATTTGGACTGACTCAAAGAATACCACGGGGTGATTGATGGACTTGCATTCAGAGAAAGAATGTTAGTTCACCCATCATTGACATTTCAAAATGTTTTGTCATTAGTTTTGCAAAAGCATTTGAGTATTTTAAATGTGTTGACCCAAAAATGATGTCATCTACAAAGATTTGAACGATTAAGATGTGAGCCCCGTGATATTGTATGAAAAGTGTAGGATCGACCGAACCTTTGGTGAATTTATTGGCTATGAGGAAGGATGATAACTTATCGTACCACGCCTGAGGAGCTTGTTTGAGACCGTACAGAGCTTTGTTCAGTTTGTAGACATAGTTCGGGAACTCTGGATCAACGAATCCTTCTGGCTGGCTGACATAGACTGTTTCTTTCAGTTGACCATTCAGACTAGCAGTTTTGACGTCCATCTGAAAGACCGTTATATTCATATGAGCCACGAACGCGAGAAAGATCCGAACAGCCTCAAGACGAGCAACCGGAGCGAATGATTCTTCAAAGTTAATACCCTCTTCCTGTCTATAACCCTTAGGCACCAGACGTGACTTGTTTCTGATTACGTTCCCTTCAGCATCCAATTTGTTTTTCCAAATCCATTTGAGACCAATGACGTAGACCCCTGTTGGTCTTTCAACCAGTTCTCATACTTCAAGACGTTTGAATTGGTTGAGTTCTTCTTGCATGGATTCAATCCAGTTGTCTTTTGTCATTGCGTCTTTAATGTTTTTAGGTTCAGATTGGCATACAGTGAGTGCGTAAATGCAATGTTCACCATCTGTGTGAAGACGTTGTCTTGTTACGACTGGTTGATTTGGGTTACCAATAATGTTCTCAAGAGGATGGTCCTTTGTCCAACGATGTGTCGAGGGTTGATGTTGGTATACATTGTGCAGATTTTGAGGATTCAAATGGCTTGAAGATGATTCCGCGACATCAGGTGCAGCAGTTTCATTAGCAAACGGGTTAAAGAACGCATTTGGATCAAAATCTGTAGGTGGGGGTACTTCATTAAGAACATCATCAGCTGGTTCAACGTCGTTGGAAGTAGTTTGTTCAACTGTTGTTGTAGAGTCAACTGGTGGTGCTTCTTCAACAGTAGTAGTTGTAGCAGATGTATCAGGTATAAGAGTATGATCAGGTTAAGCAGCGGAAACATCGGATACACCTAGAGCACGTTCATCAATGCCATCACTAAACAACGGAGCAAAGAGCTTTTCCATTTGTTGACGAGTAAGCTGGGGGCTTGGTTCAGCTGATGATGGGGTGTGAGGGAACTTTAAACGGTTGTGACCGGGTTCCAAGCTGTTATGCTCATAAGCCATTTCTGTTAGTTCATCGAAATTTGCATGAATCGTTTCCATAACATGTTTTGTACGACGATTCCAAATCCGAAAACCCTTAGAATTTTCACAATATGCTATAAAGACTCCAATGTCAGCTTTGGCTTTGAGCTTTCCAAAGTCATCACGATCATTATTTGGGTAGCAAAGGGATCCAAATACATGAAAGTGTTTGAGATTCGGTTTATGGTTATGGATAAGCTCAAAAGGTGTTTGATCGGTGCTGAAAAGTCAAGTTAAATTACTCAAGCCCGCCACTTGTGAATGGCAGACCGTAATCAGCTTAAAACTGCTCAAACACTAATGCAATGAAGATCTGAGGAGTATAGTATTTCCCCGGGTCGTTATGTCCCAGCGAGTTGTGCAATGGATTATCAAGCGTTTAGTGATCGAGGAGTTTGAATGGAAAAAGGATTTTGGTATACATTGTGCAGATTTTGAGGATTCAAATGGCTTGAAGATGATTCCGCGACATCAGGTGCAGCAGTTTCATTAGCAAACGGGTTAAAGAACGCATTTGGATCAAAATCTGCAGGTGGGGGTACTTCATTAAGAACATCATCAGCTGGTTCAACGTCGTTGGAAGTAGTTTGTTCAACTGTTGTTGTAGAGTCAACTGGTGGTGCTTCTTCAACAGTAGTAGTTGTAGCAGATGTATCAGGTATAAGAGTATGATCAGGTTAAGCAGCGGAAACAGCGGATACACCTGGAGCACGTTCATCAATGTCATCACTAAACAACGGAGCAAAGAGCTTTTCCATTTGTTGACGAGTAAGCTGGGGGCTTGGTTCAGCTGATGATGGGGTGTGAGGGAACTTTAAACGGTTGTGACCGGGTTCCAAGCTGTTATGCTCATAAGCCATTTCTGTTAGTTCATCGAAATTTGCATGAATCGTTTCCATAACATGTTTTGTACGACGATTCCAAATCCGAAAACCCTTAGAATTTTCACAATATGCTATAAAGACTCCAATGTCAGCTTTGGCTTTGAGCTTTCCAAAGTCATCACGATCATTATTTGGGTAGCAAAGGGATCCAAATACATGAAAGTGTTTGAGATTCGGTTTATGGTTATGGATAAGCTCAAAAGGTGTTTGATCGGTGCTGAACAGTCAAGTTAAATTACTCAAGCCCGCCACTTGTGAATGGCAGACCGTAATCAGCTTAAAACTGCTCAAACACTAATGCAATGAAGATCTGAGGAGTATAGTATTTCCCCGGGTCGTTATGTCCCAGCGAGTTGTGCAATGGATTATCAAGCGTTTAGTGATCGAGGAGTTTGAATGGAAAAAGGATTTTGAATGATATTATAACTACGAGAAAAGCCAACAAATTAAAAACGCCTTAAATGCAAATTAAAGAAAATTAAAAAGATAAAACCTATTAAATAAACGCTATCACTATATTTAAAGTGATGAACGTTTAAAACCTAAAACGTATGTTAAAATTAAAAATAACGTAAACGTACAAAATAAAAAGTGAAATCTAAAAAATAAAAGTCCTAAAAATATGAAAAATACATTTTTACAAACCTAATGATAAAAGAAACTTTTTAGAAAAAGAAAATTATTTTTATAACTAATATTCTAATTATTATTAATTAAAAACTGTTTTTAACTGTTTAATAATTAACTAAAATACAAAAAATGAGGAGATAAAGCTAGAAAAATAAAATTATGAAATGAAAAAGTCTAAAATATCAAACTAGAATTTTAAAAACTATTTTTATATTTTTCTGGTTATTTTTCTATTTTCTAGGAATTTTAAACTATTAAAAACTAATTAAATTACTAAAAATTACAAAATAAACTATGAAAAATATGGAAAATTACTTTTTCTACTTTTTATATTTATCTAAGCCTAAGAAAAATGAAAACTTATTTTTTTGAACCTTTTTCTAATTTTTTGTATTAAATGCTTATTTAAAAATGATTAAAAACTAATTTAAATTGAGAAAAATAGCAAAACTACTTAGAAAAATCTGAAAATTTCAGGAAAACTTTAAAATAATATTAGGAATAAAGGAAAAATAGAAAAGTAGGTGCTTATGTGGAGAAATATGAAACTGCTAATGAAATGCTTATTGAGATAAGCACTTAATAAGCCAAAAGCTTACCAAAAGCTACCAAACTGAAACACAAGCTATGTTAAGCTAAATTAACTAAAATGCAACAAGTTTTAACAAGCTAGACCAACAGAATCACCATTTTCAACAGATTTGATGTTTGAGCTTTTTAAGCTAAATCAGTTCCTGGGTAGCAACTTTAAGCACTATCACCAGCTTAGAAATAAGCTCAAAAGGAAAACTATGAATTGGATATTGGACAAGACCTGGGTGAGAGTATGTGTACCAAAATTCAGGCCATGAGAAGCTTTAATAAGCTCTGTGCACTAGCTTCAAAAACTGAGAAAATCTCAGTTAATACTGAGCAGTGGTGCAGGGCAGACAAGCTCAAGAAGAGGAGCTTGTTTGAAGCTTAAAGAAAAATTGCAAAAATCAATAAAAATGGTAATAAGTACAAGGACCAGTTGAAGTTTTTGAAACACCAAACCTCATTAAATTTGACCCACAAATGAATCAATGAAAAATCTCCATCAATGGGCTCAAAACCTGTTTTCTGTTTTTTTTTACTTTTGATACAAAACTGCAACTTTGACTTTCTTGAGTTTTGGATCCAATTTTAAGGCTGATATAGATGTTATATGATGGAATAAATGTAATGCAAGCTTGGTTTGAGACTTTTGAACATAAACTGAGATTTTGCAACTCCAAATATCACCACAGTTAACAGTGGGGTTGTTTAAGTGAATTTTTGACTTTTACAGGTAGCAGGCACCAATATTTGACTCAACTGAGTTTATTTAGAGCTAACAATCACATACCAAAAGAAATGAACTACTGAACAAGCCCCAAGGGCAGTTTAAACTACAAATCCAAACACTCCCTTAACTAACTGTTGTGAAGTTTAAAACTGTTCTATCACTAAAAAACACAGACTATTGATCAAACTAAGTTAATGTAGCTTAAATATAACTATTAGAACAGATTATAACTAGTTTAAACTACAAATACTCAATATGCATATAAAAACTTGAAAATGGCTTACAAGAGTCCAAAACTGCTAAAGCTTGAAACCAGTGAACCAAGATACCTCTAACCTAATTTATCCAACCCATTGGACTTAAATCAACCCATTTCAACTTCTGAATCACCCATTCACCATTTCCAATACCATATGCTCACCCAGTTGACTTTTGTTGACCCGGATGTAAAATGAATGGAAACTAGAGTTTGAGCTTGTGAAAGGTTGTAATAAGCTTACACAAGCTTATTTTAGCTTGAAAATAACTTCTAATCACTTGCATTTAAGTATTTGAGATTGCACATTGAAACAATGAGCTAGAACTTGCATTTGTAAACATAAACTGAAATGGATGCTTGAAAATAATTGAAATACACTTAAACACATAAGTTTGATACAATTTAACCAAAAGATACAAGTTTAACACTGAAAATAATAACTTAACATAAAAAACGACATTAAGAAATTTTAAGCTAAAATTCTACTCTCTTCTTCTTCTCTTTCCTTCTCTTTTTATATCCCAATCACTTTGTATCTCTCCTCTGATGAAATCCCACCCATCTAAGCCATTGGATGGCTTTGAAATGATCTCCACCATTCAAAACAGATTTTGGCGCCATTTTTCTCTTTTGACAACTGGGGTTGAGTGAGGGGGAGGGAAATGCATTAAATGCATCTTGGAGGCTTGTTGTAGGTGGGGGAACATGGGAGAGTGGGATTGAGGAGGGGGGATGGGGTGTAGTGTGTTGCAGAGAAGGCAGTTGAGAATGGTGGACTTTGGCGCCAACTGGGTGGCTTTTGACCAGATTTGACCAAGCAGTAATAATAGAAGGGTTCACAATTGTATTATGACAGGGGTCCAGAATTGGTGAAAGGTCCAAAATGAAGTTTAAGGTTTAATAATTCAAGGACTTCTTTTGTAAAATCTGAAACTTGAGGGGCCCAAGCTGCCAATTCATCAAACTTGATCCAAGGGCTGAATTTGACAAGTTCCCAAAGTATAAGGACCAATGTTGCAATTTTCACATTTTCCAGGGACCAATTCTGCCAATTTTTAAACTTGAGGGACCAAAGTTGTAATTTTCTCAAAACTTTTCATATTTTTCACCAAAGGACTAAATTTGACAACTTATGATTTTAAAAGGACCTTTGGTGACTTTACTTTTGAAATTGTGTGCTCAGGGACTGTTTTTGACAATTTTTGAAACTTGGGGGACTGAAACTGCAATTTTTGCAAATTTGATATGTTTTTCATCTGATTTTGATATTTTTGAATTTAAAACACATAAAACACTGATTTGTGATATTTTGATAATTTTGATGTGTTTCTGAGTGTTTTCAGATGAATTTGCAGTTTATATTGTACAAAAATGATGAGTATTTACACACTCATCAGTGTTTTGTTGTGGCGTTTAGTAATCATTGAATGATTTTGAGTATAGCATGTAGTTGATACAGCTTCTGCCCACAAGTAATCTGGAAGTTTAGCATTGATTAACATTGTTCTTGCAGCTTCCACTAACGTACGGTTTCGTCTTTCAACAACTCTGTTTTATCTGGTGTATGTGCAATAGATGTCTGATGCTCAATTCCCACTTTCACATAAAATTCTCGAAGAGTTTGGTTCACAAATTCAGTTCCTTTGTTTGTGCTGATTTGGCGGACGGTGTTCCGGAGCTGAACTTGAATTTTCGTGAGAAAAGTGATGATCATCTGTGGAGCTTGATCTTTACTTCGAAGAAAGTAGACCCAAGTCCATCGTGAGTAGTCATTGACATTTACAAGATGTAGTGTTTGCCATTAATCGTTTGCACACGCATCGGGCCACACAAATCCATGTAAAGAAGATAAAGCACATGCTGAGAGCTGTGTTCCACCTTTGAAGGAAAATGAGCACGAGTGTTTTTCCCTTGTTCACAAGCTGAGCAAAGGTGATCTTTAGAATACCGGAATCTCGGGAGACCTTCAACAAGTTTGTGTCGAGCAAGGTTGGTGATGGTTTGAAAGTTTAAATGTGAAAGACGACAGTGCCATAGCCAGGATTTTGTTGATGTTGCCTTTAAAAGTAGACAGATGGGAGATGAAGCAACCATGTCTTGCATTGAGATTGTGTACAGACTAGAATTGCGAGAGCCAGACATTAGATCGTTTCCTTGTAGATCACGAATGAAACAAGTTGTCTCTCGAAAAGCAACTTTCAAATCTCCATCACAGAATTGACCAACTGAAAAAAGATTGTGAAGGTCTTCCACATAATAAACCCTGCTAATTTCGATATTGCCATTAATATAATCTTCGTAGCCCATGATAGCTGTGAAGTGATCATTCCCGAATTTGACAGTGCCAATGAACTTTGCAATAAAGTTTGATAACAGTTTAAGATTGCCTGTCATATGTCGGGAACATCCGCTATCAACAATCCAAAGGATGATCTGTATCACCTGCATTACACACAGACAACACAGATGGAATAGAAGTAGATGTGGAACCCTAAGTGTTAGAGGGTTCCGAAGCAGTTATAGTAAAAATACACACATCAATGATTTTAGGCATCCATTTAAATCCTAGTGTATTATGTAACCATTTCTTCCATCTCCAACTAGTCTTAGCTTTAGTCTTAGTGAATGCACTAGGTGGTACTACATTCCTTGGAGGTGATACTTGAACTACAGGGACATCAATGCGTTTCTTAGAATCTAAAGAGGGCGGTTTACCAAGCACAGACTTAGAAGCATTAGTGGGCCTAGAGGTATTCCGATTCTTAGGATTCCTTAAACGAGACAAGATAGCTCTAGCAACACATTTGTCATGACAATCAGAAAGCATACTTTTACAACAAATAACACAAGAAGCATCAGACTGAATATCAAAAGTACTTAAAGGTTTAGCATTCGTTACAACACTTTTTCCATTACATTTGTCAGACGCAATATCTAAAGTGGGTGCAACTTGAGTCCTACTCAAAGTCCTAGGGTGTTCTTCCACTTCAGCATTCATTATTGATCTTTTCTTAGGTCGCAACTTCCTATTCTTCCTTGTATTGCTCCTAGGCTGTGAAGTGCAGACGTTTGGAAAAGAGGCAACTATTCTTGTTTCAGTAGAGGGAAGCACATTAGTATCTTGTGTTTTGTCAGTAGGCAATCTGGGTTCACGTTAGCTAAGTGTTACAGGTGCAATTTTCTTAATGATGCTAGGCTGAACTTGTTCATACTTTCTTAACATCTCCCTTAACTTAATGATAGTGTGCACCAAATCTTGATTTTCAGAACGAAGATTTCCAGAAAAATTCATGACTTCTTTAGTGTGTGCAAGATAATGATCAAGTTCGTTTGATGCTTCAGTACGAGTCTGTTTGAGTAAATCAAATATGACACCATATTCCTTTTTAACTTTTGCAAGTTCTTGTTCATATTTTGAGATTTGACATTTCAAAGACATGTTTTGATCATCCAGTTGCTCAATTTTTGGATTAAACGTTTTTTATTGCAACTGGTGGATTTTGTTTTGCAAAGCAAGTTCACGATTTTGACAATCTTTTTGACACCATTGAAGACGACGTTTTGAATTTGAAAGTTCGTTTAACAGTCGTTCATTTTCAACTTTTAAAGACTTGATCTGATGCACATTATCAGTATTCTCAACAATATCAACAGAATCAGCAGAGATATGATCAGATGCATATGCAACAGATTGTAATAAAACAAGATTATTGATATCAGCACAGATAACATCTTCCAAGAGTCGATCAACATCTTTTCTCAACAATTTCTTTTTACGTTTAGTATTTGAAATCGATGTTTTTGTTTTCTCGAAAACTGTTTTCATGAGACTAAGTTCCTTGTGAAACTCCCGTTCCCAATATAGTGCACAAGTTTTTAAATTTTTGACATGGGGTAAAATTCTTTTCTGAAGAATATCTCTTTGTTCTCGCGCCATTGGCGATTGAAAATGTTCAACTTTTATTTCAGAATGAAATTCAATCTCACGTTCCAAAATTTTAAGGTCAGATAAGAAAGTGTCAAAGTATTTTATAACTCGACAACTTTTGGCTTTTGTTTTAACTTCACTAAATAAAGGTAAAGGACCATTAATTTGTGCACCATTGTGTTTGGGACTAACTTCAGAAACTGGTGTGATAACCAAAGGTTTGTTAGAAGTATCTTGTTGTGTGACAAAAGTTACGGCTTTTGAATAGTTAAATGGTTTGTTATAAACGACATTTTCCATTTTTGACCGACTCTCGTCATCTGCATCTAATTCCTCCATGCGATTATATTTAACAACAGTCATAATTGAATCATCAATTCTATGTTCTGCACTGTAAACTTCAGGATTTGGTTTGAATGCTCTGTTTGAAAACTTAGGGTTGTAATCAGCAAGAATTGGTCCATATCCATTTGGATTTGGTTTAAAAGTAAACTTTTGAATGGTTGTGATTGACTCACCATGTTTATAAACAACATTTCGAAACTCCTTGATCTTGTGTTGTAAGTCGACAATTTCTTCAAGATAGTTATCTATTCGTTTCGTGGAATGCTTTTTGTACTCAGAGAACTTTTTTTGACAATTTAACAACTCAGCTTTGGCTTTTTGAGTTTCCAAAGTAAGAGCGTTAAGTTGTTGTTTATGTTCATGTTTCAGTTGTTCTATTTGAGACAACAAAGCATTATTGGATGCGGCTAGATCACGTATCTGTCGTTCTAATGATTTTTCATTTTGATGAGATTTAGCAAAAGCGACTTCAAAACCATGTTCACGTTTTTCTTGAGTTTTAAAAACGTTTATTTGTCTAATTAAGCATTCATTATCCCTAATTAACAGTGCATTTTTATCTTTTAATTGTTTGCACATTTCCAAACGAGATTCTTGGTCTTTAATTAAGGTCAGGAGTTCAAATTCTCTATTAGACAAAAGCTCATCTTGTTCAACGTGAGTCTCAACATGATCATTATTTAGATCCTCAAATGTAATCACGGAGTCAACTTGATTATCAATATTAACCATAAGGTTATCTTGATCGTCAAATATAACTACGGGATCTATTTGATAATCATCGGAATGAGATGTGGATTGCTCATGTTGAACACTCTGATCCTTGTCTGATGGAGAAATTGGCAGAGATATCAGATCAGTGATGAGTATATTTTGTTCCGGTACCTGAGACAAGCCATCAGTGTCATACACTGGGCCTGTATCACTCATGTGTAGAGCTTGCATTTGTGCCATCAACATCACTGCTGCATTAGCCTGCAAGTCCTCCATATCATCATCAGAATCTGCATCTGCCATAAAGCTCTGTTCCTTGTTGGTAAGAGTTCCACCAGCTTCATCCTTAAGAGCCAAGAGCAACGCCTCTTTGTGATAAGTACTACCTTTTGTCCTCTGCTTAGGACATGCATTAGCCAGATGACCCTTCTCATTGCAGTTATAACAACGAAGACCATTAACCCCATTCTGAGCATTCCCCTGGTCAACCACTTGAGCCCTCTGTTGTTGTGGAGCACCCATGTTATTCCTTCCCATAGCATTAAACCTTTGACCACCTCCCATCTGATGACCATAACCACGATTCTGAATTTCAACGCGTCCATTGTTCACGACAGCCTGATTCCTTGTGTTGGATGAGGAACGAATGCGATTGTTGGATTTGTTTGTATACCGACCGAAGGCTTTAGCAATCATGACAAATCCTTGTTGTAATTCATCAAAAGCAGCGGAGTCCTCATCAGCTTCACTGTAAAGTGCTTGAGCATTGTTGTTGTTGTATGGAACCAATTGAGTTTGTTGAGGTTGTTGTTGTGACTAATCATATGGTGTGATGGTTGCAGTTGGTTGAGGAGCGGGTTAAGGAGCTGTTTGAGGAGGAAGACTAGTTTGAGCCCACAAAGCAAGTTGTTGATTGTCCGGAAGTGACTTTGAAGCCGGGAGTCCACGGATAGCCCTTTCTTTGTCAACTTCTTTTTGGTAAGGCTTCAGATAGTTGTACAACAATCCGTATGTAGCATGATGAAGATTCTTAGCTTGACGGAGAAAAATGACATACTTATCCCATTCCGGACCAAGACTACTTAGGAACTTAGTGTTGACAGCAATTCGTGGCATGATGATGTTGTGTTTGTCCAAATCATTAATGATGTCTGAAAAGCGATGATGATATGACTCTAATGTCTCTCCTGGTTCAATCATGAAGTGTTCATAAGCCAAGTAGATTTTGGATTTCATGTCTTCTTGATTGAGTGATGTGCCTTCCATAAGAAGATGAATATGTTCCCACATTGCTTTTGCAGTATTTTGAGCATCAACACTTCAAAGGATTGGATTGGGTAATCCTAAAAGGATGTATTGCATTGCTAGTTCATCGGCTTCAAAATGTAAAAGTTCATCAGCAGTGAGGTCTGAGATAGTTGCAATGTTGGTGACAGCATCTCTTGGTGGATTGGCATCTGGATCTGCAGGTGTGACAACAGTAGGCATCTGAAATGGACCTTCCATAATGACCTTCTTTAAGAACTTTCCATGTGGCTTCTTTAGATCACAAAACCTAAAGAACCTTATCACCCATTGATCATAATTTCCGGGAGTGAGCATTGGAGGTCTATCAAGTGAGCCAGCTTCATGAATTGATTGTTGGCTACTTAAGGCTTTACACATCTTGCCAAATCATGTCGGTTCCTTCATAGTACTCCTGGATGGATGTTGATTGTAGAAGTTTGTGTAAGGTTGTACTTGAAGACTAGGTGGTGGTTGAACCATTTGTGGTAGAATGGCTCCTAGTTGTGGAGTATGTTGTTGATTAAATTATTGTTGATAAATTTGTTGTTGTTGATTAAATTGTTGATGTTGTGGACTTAGTTGTTGTTGTTGTTGTTGTTGATTATAAGTGTAAGGAAAATAGTTAGAGTATGGTGGTTGTGACATGTTGAAAACTTGTGTTGTTAAATGGATCTTTGTAGTCGAGTGAAACGTTGTTGATGAAGTATCCTTAGGCGTAGAAACCAAGTGTAGGCAAAGTAACACTTAAGCGTAAAAACACCAATCTTACGTGTAAAAGTGATATTTACGCGTAGGAGTAGCTTACGCGTAAGAATTGAGAAACACTAAAGTTAAGCGTAGAAAACTTAGGCGTAGGATTAGCTTATGCGTAAGACAGAGCTTAGGCGTAAGATAGATCTTATGCGTAATGAGTTCTGCGCATAAGTTTGAGCTTATGCGTATGATTAGGGTTTTGCCCAAAATATCTTTTACACTATCACAGTGCAAAGGATATCCAAAGTCGAAGTGTTTTCAGGCTTATCCAAGCAAGAAAACACTGAGTAAACCACGAAAACTGAAGATCGATCCAAGGATGAGTTACGCGTAAGAATAGGGTTTTCTTACGCGTAGAAAGCAACCAAAATTGAGTTTCTGCCCAAAGATGTTTCTAAACAAGATTTTTGTGATGAAACAGCTTCAATATCACTAAAATAACACAAAAGTGTGAAACTTGATGATCCAAAACTTCAAAACACCTTACGCGTAAAGATGAACACACGTATAAAACCAAGCTTAAAAACAATGATCCACACATAAAGTTTGAAACTTTTTGCTAAAAACAAATATTTTAACACCTTAAAACGTTGAAAGTACAAGAATCTTGGATTGAAAAGTGTAAAAAAGACGTTTTTAAGCGTAACAAAGTATGAAACTGTTTTTACGCGTAAACCACAAAACTTCAAAAACAAAATATGTTCACCCAACTATTTGGCTCTGATACCACTGTTAGGTTCTCATATTCATAACACAAGCATCAATATAAGAAATAGAGAAGAAGAGATCGGATGAACAATAACACACACACACGATATGATAATAAGGAAGAGTTATGCGTAAGGTGTAAATGTGAATCGAACAACCAACCCTCAAGTGAGGGTTTACAAGAGGTATTTATAGGAGGGAACTAGGGCAACACTCCAAGTTCCCATCCTTTTACTTATTGGGCTTGGCCTAGGCTTATGGGCTTTCTACATAAGCCTAGTCTTGATTACAAACATAAAAGCCATATTAAGCTAACTATTACATATGAATCACTAACACTTGAAATATAGTTTAAGAGTGATTCCAACAAAAAGAATAAACCTAGTCCTCTTTTCATAAGAAATGGTGAGATTCAATCCTATTTCTTTTCATGAATGAAGAAAGGTATGGTAGGACAATTAGAATTGTCTAAATTCTAAATTCATAATTCGTAAGCAACTTTTAATAGTTAAGAAAATTGCATATTTTCTGAGTTAGTAAATTAGAAGCTAGACTAATTTACTGCAAAATTGGTAAAAGGCAAACTAGCATATTTTATCTAGTTGTTTTGTTTTGACCATTTAAAAGTTCTACTTACAATTTTTGGAATAGTAGAACTATTAAGAATGAAATTGCATGCCCAATTTTTCAAGTTAATAACATTGATGGATAGTTCATCATCTACATAGTAAAATACACTCTTTTAGTACATAAGTAATTGTTATGTATAGACTTTCTCAAAAGTGTAGGGAAGTAAATAGAAAACTATTTTCTTTCACTGGTTAATGAAACACTTACAATGTTGTCAAATCCAGTTGGAGTATTTTGTTCTTATTACTGAATAAGGAATTAATGTAATGATCTCTAATTCAGTGGGAGTTACAAGCTTTGTCATCTTGGTGGTAACCCAGATTATCTCTAGAATGTCTTAAGATAGTTACTTTTCACTTGTAGACACTTATGTTTTCAAGGATAGTCATGTACGTTTCCTTATTAGACAATGAAGTGGTTCTACATCTACTAGTTATGCTAATATCAATGACACAATCATATTAGTCACATAAACAAACATATGTCGTGTTGTTTATCTGCTACATGATGATATTCTATGCACAAGTGGGAGAAATCTATATTGTGTGCAAGGTACAACATATAGGTATATGATTTAACGGATTCTCTTGACTGCAAGGTAAGAGACTAACGTTCTAATATGACTTATACATATCTAATTCAAGAAACACTTGGTGTTGCAATTTACGTCATGTGAGAACTTGGCGAGATTGCAACAACAAAGTAAATCTTCATGTGAAGTCAGACCTTGCATGGACATATTTGCAGTTTCTAAATTATACAAGTATTTAGAACATGTGTCAAAATGATATATAAGACTACTTCAAATTAGATATTTATGTATTGTTAGAATGACATAAATAAATTAAGTAATCTAATACTACTTCAATTTGTTTATTTATGTATTTTAAAATGACATAAATGAAAAATAATGTAGTCCTACATTATTGTGAAGTAAATAAATTAACTTGAAATTACTATTGAAACCAAGAGTTGTGCTCATAATTACTTTAGTTAAACATGTTTATGATTCATTGTAAAGACATAAACATAAAGTCTTTTAAGACTTATAATAAAGTAAGACCTTAACTTGTTATGGTTTTTTAATTAAGACATATATAAGAAGTCATTGAGGTGATCAATGATTTATAACGTATAATGGGAGTATAACAGTTTATATTTTCTTGATGAGACATGGATATGAAGTGACTTGGTTAAAAAGTACTTGTGTTATAAAGCATGCAATTGGCTTGGAAAGTCCATTATACCATTAAGTTGACTTAGTTAGTAAATAGGTAAGCTAAAAGGAATATGTTTATCTTATATATTGTTAGATTGTATTACAATATTAATTCTAATGAATACCACAAGTTGATGGTATGTTCAGTTAGGAGAATCAAACTCTATTTCTTTTGTTTGATTCAAGATAACCATAACTTCTTTCTTAAGAAGTAACAAGGTTGGAAAATTGAGTATGTATTGAATATATTCAATATGACTCCAACCTAGAAGATTAATAAAACACCATTTTATTATGGAATGCGATGAATCACATTAAGTTTTAAAATTGAAGATTCTGAATTTGTTAAACTACTTATGAATAGGTTATTAACAAACTTAAGTCAAGAATTATCAATGTGTATTTGTAATGTCCCAAAAAGAGAACAATGTAGTTTTGCTCTAATTGCTAAGTATATATAGATAGTCTATATATTACAAAAGGCAAGTGGGAGTTTTTTTTAATCTTGAAAGATAAAATTACAAGATACATAATCTTTTTAAATACACTTGTAAATATTATGATAAGACTAGATATGAAATGTTAACCTCAAGATGATGGAATTTTCATTCATAGATCTGCAAGGATATCTCAGATATTTGATTTATATGCTGAGAAGAACATGAGTTACAAGATTATAGTAAACCTGATAATCATTATGATGGATTACCAAATATTGAATTGGGAAAATTACTCACACTATGAATGTTAAAGATGCTGTCCATAAAGATAATCAATTTTAGAAATTTGGTTTATATTAATAGTTAGACTAGAGAATGAAGATGAGTTTCTTCAAAGAGATGGAAAACTCTAATGGTTTAAATCTCTGTGTAGAAATCATATGGACAAAATTGTACACATATTTAATGCATGTTTTATGACAAGATTATTAATCATATTTAAGCAATTAATTGTGATTGAATATTCTTTCCTAGACACATTAAATATATAAAGTTGATAATTGTCATACTAGTTTTCATTAATATGAAATATGACAATGGAATATCAAAACTCTTTTTGAGAAATTACTTGAGCAAGGACGGTAAGTAATCGAAAGGTTTTTTTGAATTCATATAATTTTTGGAAGTGTATGAAGTGCAATAATTCATGAATAGATAAATGCATGCATCTATGAAATTATTCTTATGTTTAATTATTAAATCCTAATTTTAATTTATAATTGAAATAAGATAAATTTTAAGTATTTCTGAAAGCTAGTGGGAGTAAGGGTGCTCATCGGTCTAAAACCGGACCGGACCGACGAAAACCGGACCGGACCGAGACCGAATCCGGCAAAAACTCCGGACCGAGACCGAGACCGAATGAGGTCGGTCCGGTCCGGTCCGGTCCGGTCCGGTCGGTTTTGTCGGTCGGTCCGGTCCACAAGGCTAAATTTCGGGTTTTCGCCGGTTTTGGGTCCGGACCGGACCGAGACCGAATCCGGCAAAAATCCTAGACCGAGACCGGACCGCCGGTCCATCGGTCCGGTCGGTTTCGGTCCGGTCCGGTCGGTTTTGTCGGTCGGTCCGGTCCGTCCGGTCCGTTTGAGCAGCCCTAAGTGGGAGTATTATGTTAAGGTTTTAAATCTTATATGTTGTATAACATATAGGAAGTAACATTCCTTGTAAACTAAATGTTAAGTCTTAGATTGGAATGAAACTTCACTTGTAAGATTTAAGAATTAAAACATACAACCTTGGAATATATGTTTATTATTAATAAACATGTGCAGTTAAATAAATGATTATAATAAAACATGATATATCATTTGGGAAATGGATAAATGTCTTTTGACAAGATAAAACATGAATGAAATCTAAGTTTGACCTGTAGATTCATCATGTACATCATGTTGTGTATTAAAATTGTTGTATCATTCTTGAATAAGAAGTGATTTGACAACATTGATATCTAACTAAAAGTTATTAGATAACTTGTGTAATGAATATTCTAATAGAATTACATCCTCAGCCTGGAATTGCTCCTAGATTCTATGGATGAACAATATCTCAATTGTTGTGAAAATTGTCATCAGCTTCAAACTTGAAAGTTTGGAAGACATCAACCATTACACAATAAGATATTAAAGTTTACGGAGTTTTAATGAGCATATTGTTGTTTATATACAATGATGCTGGTTTAGTTGAGATGACACTCAATACTAGTCATGGTAGGATTTCATCCTTGTTAATGGCCATGTGAACTAGTTGTGCTACTAAAAGCACAGTTGTATTATACATTAAAAGAATAAGAATACTTTAAACTTAAAAATGTTTGAAAGTTTAATTGTCATAAATTTGTGATAGAGGATGTCACACAGTTTATGAATTATTATGTGGATTGGTGAATGCACACATTCAAGGACTTCACTAATTGAATTCTTGAAATAAGTATTCTCAAAATTACGATAAATCAAGTTGGTTGATTTATGCCTTGTCAACAAGTATGATTGTCATTACTTGAGGCATAATTCATCAACTGGAATTTTCATGCATTGATCTATTTGGTATTTGGATAAGGGATGTTAAACAATTATTATAATAAATCAAATACTTGGTATGTTTGATTTCATGATATATTATATCCTATATTTGCATGTTTAATCCGTGAATAAATTTATTTATTCTAAATCGTCCGTTGTCAATTAATGATATGGGAGTATCGTTAAATTAAGACAAATCTGAGTGATTTGGTAGAATATACTAAAAGTATATTGATGAGAAAGCATATCAATTTCAGATGATATTCAATGAATTGAATATAAGACTTATCCCAACTACATGAATTTACTTTATGGATATTGTTATTAAGTAAATCATAAATAGTTATCCTCAGACTTGAGATGCCAGATAAGTGTCATGAATGTAGTGCACTTCTGTGGAACAACTTAACGCTATACGTAACTGGTAGGCATAAGGGTTGTTTCCTGAAGTGTTGCAAAGTTCATGGGTTATTCTTGTAGTCAATATAGAATTTGTTCCTTCAAATTTATTTTGAAGTTTAATACTGCTGGTCCCCTCGTAGGGTTGACAAGATGTTTGCATGGCCATGTCCAAGATCTCCCCTGAATATGTTCAGAAAATTTGGTAATCTTGCTCAATCACTTATAACGAGAAACATAATGGTTGAATAAAGAATGATTTAATTCCATATCTTTATTTAACATGGTATTAGAAACAAAATGATAATAATAATGATGAATCATTAAAAGGTTTTTCCAGGAGACCTTACTCGAGTTGTACTAGAGGCATCGAAGTGTTGCTAGACGCTAACCGATGTGATCACACTATTAAGATATGTCAAAGTGGGAGCTGTTGGTTTAATGAACAAAATATTAATAGATGTGTGTTAGGATCGAACTCGAGACCACGGGATTGCACACTTTACGTATGATAATTAAAGTTATAATAATTAAATATAAAATGTTATATTTAGTTATTATTTACATGAAATAATATATCGGACGTTAAGTTAATTAAGTGTAATGGACTAACGATCGTTAAATGTTAAATGGAAGGACTAGATGTGAGAATAGAGGTTGGGATAGTTCCGGAAACCCCTTGGGATAGCTAAACCGATCGGCCAAGGGTTCCTCAAGCCCAATCTAAGTCTAACTTGGTCACCAAGTTATATTTGTTATAAATACAAGGCCTAGGGTCTTAGTTTTTCATCTTTTGTACTCATAACCTAAAAACCAAAAAGGTGTTTGTGTGTTTTTATGTTAAACCGATCATACACCCCTAACAAAGGTGTCGATCCACTTGTTTTTCCAAAACAAATTATTTTGTGTTAATTAAACTAGCATTTACTTTAATTCGTTAATAGTACGTGTGTACAAGAATGTGGTACTGATAAGGTTTTAAAAGGTACCTTTTTGAGGGGTCGTTTAAGCCATTATTTGATCACTTTTGTATCCCTTATTGCTTAATATCGTTCATTTTCACTTTTTAGGTCTCTTGAAGGCAAAATGCTGGAATGGCACTTATTTGGACGAAAAGGCGCGAATATACAAAGAAAATTGCCAAAGTCAGAATCGAGACACTCAAAGCTACTGAAAACATAAGGTGACGGCGTCACTGCTTATATGCGACGCCGTAGGAGGATTTTGTGACGGGACAGAAGCCAAAACTCCTATTTTCAAGTGACGACGTCAAGTTATAAAAGAGTAGGCCGTCGCAACTCAGACGGCCTAGATGCAATCCAGACGGCGTCAGAAGTTGAAGAGGACGGCGTCACAAGCATAAGGTGACGCCGTCGCAAGTCTAACGTGGCCAAGATGAAACCCTAATGACGGCGACACGACGGCGTCACGGAACATAAGGTGACGCCGTCGCAGATGTAATCTTATATATAGAATCCGAATTTTTCAGTATTAGTGTGTAGTCTTTTGGAGTAAAAACCTAAACCGAACCAAGGTTGTCTTGTACAGTATTTTAGGGTTCCAAACCCTATCTTACACCAAGATAAGTGTGTTACTTCATTAATGCAATTATGTCTTTGATTATTTGTGTGTATGCTTGCATGTTTACCATGTCCGGCTAAATTACTTGTGTGCTTGCTTAGATATATGAAACCTAGTTGTTAATTATTGTTAGGTTGTCTCTTATCTTAATTGTAATTGGCTTAGGAGTGCGACTAGGCTATCGTTGTGTTTAATACTTGATAAATCTTTGATAGTTTATGAATGACTTAGTGGATTTAGTTTACTAAACTCAAAGATAACCTCAAAGTTAGTTTATGAATGACTTAGTGGATTTCGTTTACTACACTTAAAGGTGACTTCAAAGAGTTATGGAATGCACACCTTACAACCTTAGAAAACACAACGCGTTAAGAATAAAGACGTGACAATTCAACCATCAATAGGAGATAATTAGGGAGTAGTAGCATCTAGGTAAACACATCTTTAACTATCATACGAGCACACAACAATAGACATAGACTATCCTCACCTTAGCTTAGTTAATTAGATAATTAGATAAGTAGAGTAATCGGTAGAAATACCAACCCCCAAATCCAAACCCCAAGATTCGTACATTTCCATTTCCTAAAAAAATATAAAAAAGATAAAAAATAATCTTCCTCAACCCCAACCTTAGCGTAGTAACTTCTCACTAGCATTCCTATTCCCCTAGAGAACGATACCAATTCCCGTGGCTTACCCTAATACTATACTACAACGATTAGGTTCACTGCCTAGGGTGTTGAAAAACTTGCTCGACGAAAAGGAAGTTCCTGTGGAAAACTAGAAGGGGGGGTTGAATAGTTTTGCCGATTTTAAGTTGATTTCAAAAACTTTAGATTCGATATTATGTGAAATCGTATGGATGTTGAGAACGTATAGATCTAATGATAATGCAAGCAAATAAATAAAGATAAGGGATAGAAATGACACAACCGATTTATAGTGGTTCGGCTACAAGGACACCTTCCTTGCCCTACTCCACTCCCCGAGTCACCTACTCGAGAGTTCAAGCACTATGTCAACAAACTCCTTCACTAGGCGGAGAAGCCTTCACAACGTTGCTTACACTTTTTCCGGTACAAAGCTAGATACCGAGTCCGTAGCACGGTGGACCAAACCAACACAACTATTACACAACAAATATGTGAAATATCAAATACAAGATCTTCGCTACAGAAATCTTGCGGAGTGACAAATCAATCAAGGACCCCTTGCTTGGATGACTTGTAGAATGCTCGTGATCTCGCCTTAGAGAAGGACCTATATGAGGATCACAAATAGAAAGAAAAGAAGAACAACTCTCTAGATCTAGTGATCTATATGTTAGAAGAGAATGAGAGTGTATGAGAAATTTAGTAAGAAGAGGGGTGAGTTAGAATAAATAAATAGCTCTCTATTTATAGGCAAATTTCCTCACTGTTCTCACGGATCCCACGGATCCCTTCCACTTGGGATCCGGCTAGCACAAAGCTAGGGATTCGTGGAACGCTCCTCTTTGCCCATGGGTTTTTTGGTTATGGGTCATGGGTTATGGGTTGGTCCATGGGTTTTCTTTAGATTCAATGTATCTAAGTATACATTGTATCTAGTCTTCTTGGGTATGGGTTAAGATCCATGGGTTATGATCCATGGGTTATGGTTTTTACCCATCCTAATAAACTATTACAACAAATGCTTAATTACTACATTTTTGTATTTAAAAGATTATATGTAAATGCTTTACAAAAATAACATGTATCCTTATAATTATACTTAAGACAACATTATATATGTTATCAACAAAACACAAAGAGATCGCAAAATATTAATAAACGTTTTTACGGTTTATTTGTATTAACAATCTCCCCCTTTTTGTTGATGACAGCATATAATGTTATGATGAGTAAAGTTTAAGAATAGATGTAAGTTTTGAAAGCTCCTAAGTTTTACTTCTTCTCCCCCTTTTTGTCGAAACAAAAAGTTAACCCTTGGAGGAAAAAGTAGTCTACGTATTTCTTACTCCCCCTTGACGGTAGCTCCCCCTAGTTTGGGGCGTCAAGAGAAGAAAAAAAAATCCTACAAAAGAAAGTTAGTAACATGCTTAAACGATCTTATGGTTGTCGAGAATCAAGATAGGGAGCCAAGGTATGTAAACAAGGCCTTGTAATAAAACGACAAATTGTAGTGGTAGTTAAGCCACTTACAAGCATGTAAAAATAAGAACAAGACTTGTTCTTGAAAATGACAAAAAAAAAAGTTAATACTAAAAGTGAGAAATAGTAGTAGAGATTCCTTCCATGCTTGCATAAGGTTATGGATGGAGGTTTTGATGAGTAATGGTATTGATGCGATCAAGGATGAGGTTGAGTATGAAACGCATTTCTTCCCTAAGTTCTATTGCAATTTCCCTAGTGGATTGGCAATGTTCACAATGTAAATGATGTGGGTAATGAGTGCGGAAGTTTTCCGGGTTGTTTTGATTTGAGTTATGCGGAAGTTGTGGTGGAAAAATAGGAAAATATGGATCAAAATCTGGAATGTTTGTACGTGGTGGTGGAAAAGAACCTAGATGTTCTTGTAATGTGATGGGAGCTAGAGGTGGTGATGTTTCAAGATCTTGAAAAATAGTATTTGGTGATGTGGGGGGTGTGGAAAAGACTATTTCTTTTTCTTTAGGTTGGGTAGATCTTGTTAGAGTCCTAAGGAGTTCCAAAAGAGTTATTTTAGGTGGTGATGAAGTTGGTGTACTTGTTGGTGATGAGGGTGGTGCTATAATGGAAGCATCTTGTGGTGAGTTATTTGAGGATGAATCATTTGAGGTTGGTTTTGCTAAACAACAAGATCGGATACTAATCCGTGCGGATATCCTAGCATTTGATTGTGGTATTTTGGATGATGGAAGTACAAAGGTTTGGATATCATGATTGTTTGTACTAGATGTTTCTCCTAAAGGGTTTTTGGATGACATGATGAAGTGTGTTTGTGAGAAGGAGATGGAGTATGCAAGCATTTTAGGAGTTATATATATAGAAAACCAACACATTGTAATGAATGCTTGACCCAAAATGTGGATTAAAATCTAATGATTAGATATGAATTCAAGACATGTGATCATGAGAACACAAGCATTAAATAGCATACTCCCAAAAATGAAGCAAATGTGGATTTTACATCCAAAGTGACAAAAATAGAAGTTGAAAACAGCTTCTGTATACACGGATCCCACGGATCCTTCCCTTGAGGGATCTGTCCAGCATGAAGGCTGGGATCTGTGGGTCTGGTGTTTCAGGCAGTACAAAATTCTCCTTTTGGAAATATTTTTGCCTATTGTGTGCCTATATGCAAACTATTTGGAGTTGCGGTTATCTCGACCCCTAAAAAGAAATAAAAACTAAACTAGAAGTATAAAAAGTATCCTATTGAGATAACCCGAAAACACATATTTAGTACATAAGTACGTAATCTTGTGTTGTCAATGCTCCTAATTCATTGTAGCTTAAATGAATGTACCCGAAAACACATATTAGTTATGTGTCCCCTTTAGCATTCAAAAGACATGAGATGCAATGAAAACGGGTTTTTACTTTGTATTAATAATGAAAAAGTGATTTGTCCTAGACGTGAGAAATTGCTTTTGTAAAATTGATACGGGAAGGTATCATCCTTTTAGAAAACATTGTGAAAGTAGGTTTTCTTTGAAAATGTGTATATAAAAAGTAGGAAAGCTATCAGTGAAAAAACTTATCTTTGGGTTTTGAAAAATCCCGTATTGTTTGTGAGTTGTGCGTGAAATAGAGATCCTAGACTCAGAAGGAAGAAGGCTAGTGTTTACATACCTTGTAGAGTCAAAATAAATTACGACGTGTGTTCCATTAAACCAAGACCAAGATGAAGTAGGTTGAATTGTTCCCGCTTCAACGGTTTGGTGAGGACGTCGGCTATGTTATCTTCGGATGCTACTTTCTCAATAGAAATGTTCCCCTTTTGAACATTGTCTCTTAAGAAGTGATGACGAATCTCTATATGCTTGGTGCGAGAATGCAATACCGGATTCTTGCTTAAGTCGATGGCACCTTTGTTGTCACATAGAATGGCTATGTCGCTTAGATGAATGTCGTAGTCTACTAACGCTTGTTTCATCCATAGTGCTTGTTGGCATGCTTTGCCGGCGGAGACGTACTCGGCTTCGGTTGTTGATATTGCTAGAGCCGTTTGTTTCTTAGAAAACCATGATGTTAAACAACATCCCATGAAAGTACACACCCCACTTGTACTTTTTCTATCAACGTAATCCCCTGCATGGTCAGAATCTGCATATACAATTGTTTCTACACCCGTGCCCTTAGGATACCATAATCCTAATTGTGTTGTACCCTTAATGTATCTAAAAATTCTTTTTACGGCTTCTAGGTGTGAAGTTTTGGGGTTTTCTTGAAACCTAGCACATAGGCAGACACTAAACATGATATCCGGCCTACTTGCCGTGAGGTAGAGAAGACTACCTATCATGCCACGATATTTAGTATTATCTACGGATTCGCCGT